>OZ034800.1:20573914-21856148 GCA_964028335.1 Altica lythri | reverse complement strand
TTTTGACATTTAGCATTGTGACATTTGTCATTTGACATCTCTTACATTTGCCATCTTGAAATTTGTCATTTTTGACATTTAGCATTGTGACATTTGTCATTTGACATCTTTGACATTTGCCATCTTGAAATTTGTTATTTTTGACATTTTTTAGTGTGACACTTTTCATTTTTGACATTTAGCATTGTGACATTTGTCAGTTTTGACATTTGCCATTTTGAAATTTGTCATTTTTGACATTTAGCATTGTGACACTTTTCATTTTTTACATTTAGCATTGTGACATTTGTCATTTGACATTTTTGACATTTGCCATCTTGAAATTTGTCATTTTTGACACTTTTCATTTTTGACATTTAGCATTGTGACATTTGTCATTTGACATCTTTGACATTTGCCATCTTGAAATTTGTCATTTTTGACATTTTTCATGGTGACACTTTTCATTTTTGACATTTAGCATTGTGACATTTGTCATGTGACATCTTTGACATTTGCCATCTTGAAATTTGTCATTTTTGACATTTTTTATGGTGACACTTTTGATTTTTGACATTTAGCATTGTGACATTTGTCATTTGAGATCTTTGACATTTGCCATCTTGAAATTTGTCATTTTTGACATTTTTCACGGTGACACTTTTCATTTTTGACATTTAGCATTGTGACATTTGTCATTTGACATCTTAGACATTTGCCATCTCGAAATTTGTCATTTTTGACATTTAGCATTGTGACATTTGTCATTTGACATCTTTGATATTTGCCATCTTGAAATTTGTCATTTTTGACATTTTTCACGGTGACACTTTTCATTTTTGACATTTAGCATTGTGACATTTGTCATTTGACATCTTGGACATTTGCCATCTTGAAATTTGTCATTTTTGACATTTTTCATGGTGACACTTATCATTTTTGACATTTAGCATTGTGACATTTGTCAGTGTTTTGACATTTGCCATCTTGAAATTTGTCATTTTTGACATTTTTCATGGTGACACTTTTCTTTTTTGACATTTAGCATTGTGACATTTGTCATATGACATCTTTGACATTTGCCATCTTGAAATTTGTCATTTTTGACATTTTTCATGGTGACACTTTTCATTTTTGACATTTAGCATTGTGACATTTGTCATTTGACATCTTTGACATTTGCCATCTTGAAATTTGTCATTTTTGACATTTTTCATGGTGACACTTTTCATTTTTGACATTTAGCATTGTGACATTTGTCATTTGACATCTTTGATATTTGCCATCTTGAAATTTGTCATTTTTGTTATTTTTCATGGTGACACTTTTCATTTTTGACATTTAGCATTGTGACATTTGTCATTTGACATCTTTGACATTTGCCATCTTGAAATTTGTCATTTTTGACATTTTTCATGGTGACACTTTTCATTTTTGACATTTAGCATTGTGACATTTGTCATTTGACATCTTTGACATTTGCCATCTTGAAATTTGTCATTTTTGACATTTAGCATTGTGACATTTGTCATTTGACATCTTGGACATTTGCCATCTTGAAATTTGTCATTTTTGACATTTTTCATGGTGACACTTATCATTTTTGACATTTAGCATTGTGACATTTGTCAGTTTTGACATTTGCCATCTTGAAATTTGTCATTTTTGACATTTTTCATGGTGACACTTTTTATTTTTGACATTTAGCATTGTGACATTTGTCATTTGACATCTTTGACATTTGCCATCTTGAAATTTGTTATTTTTGACATTTTTCATGGTGACACTTTTCATTTTTGACATTTAGCATTGTGACATTTGTCATTTGACATCTTTGACATTTGCCATCTTGAAATTTGTCATTTTTGACATTTTTCATGGTGACACTTTTCATTTTTGACATTTAGCATTGTGACATTTGTCATTTGACATCTTTGACATTTGCCATCTTGAAATTTGTTATTTTTGAGATTTTTCATGGTGACACTTATCATTTTTGACATTTAGCATTGTAACATTTGTCAGTTTTGACATTTGCCATCTTGAAATTTGTCATTTTTGACATTTTTCATGGTGACACTTTTCATTTTTGACATTTAGCATTGTGACATTTGTCATTTGACATCTTAGACATTTGCCATCTTGAAATGTGTCATTTTTGACACTTTTCATTTTTGACATTTAGCATTGTGACATTTGTCATTTGACATCTTTGACATTTGCCATCTTGAAATTT
This sequence comes from Altica lythri, assembly GCA_964028335.1. Lineage (NCBI taxonomy): Eukaryota > Metazoa > Arthropoda > Insecta > Coleoptera > Chrysomelidae > Altica > Altica lythri. The sequence goes on along the minus strand of OZ034800.1, from coordinate 21,853,933 downwards.
GTCATTTTTGACATTTTTCATGGTGACACTTTTCATTTTTGACATTTAGCATTGTGACATTTGTCAGTTTTGACATTTGCCATCTTGAAATTTGTCATTTTTGACATTTTTCATGGTGACACTTTTCATTTTTGGCATTTAGCATTATGACATTTGTCATTTGACATCTTTGACATTTGCCATCTTGAAATTTGTCATTTTTGACATTTTTCATGGTGACACTTTTCATTTTTGACATTTAGCATTGTGACATTTGTCATTTGACATCTTTGACATTTGCCATCTTGAAATTTGTCATTTTTGACATTTTTCATGGTGACACTTTTCATTTTTGACATTTAGCATTGTGACATTTGTCAGTTTTGACATTTGCCATCTTGAAATTTGTCATTTTTGACATTTTTTATGGTGACACTTTTCATTTTTGACATTTAGCATTGTGCCATTTGTCATTTGACATCTTAGACATTTGCCATCTTGAAATTTGTCATTTTTGACACTTTTCATTTTTGACATTTAGCATTGTGACATTTGTCATTTGACATCTTTGACATTTGCCATCTTGAAATTTGTCATTTTTGTCATTTTTCATGGTGACACTTTTTATTTTTGACATTTAGCATTGTGACATTTGTCAGTTTTGACATTTGCAATCTTGAAATTTGTCATTTTTGACATTTTTCATGGTGACACTTTTCATTTTTGACATTTAGCATTGTGACATTTGTCATTTGACATCTTTGACATTTGCCATCTTGAAATTTGTCATTTTTGACATTTTTCATGGTGACACTTTTCATTTTTGACATTTAGCATTGTGACATTTGTCATTTGACATCTTTGACATTTGCCATCTTGAAATTTGTCATTTTTGACATTTAGCATTGTGACATTTGTCATTTGACATCTTTGACATTTGCTATCTTGAAATTTGTTATTTTTGACATTTTTCATGGTGACACTTTTCATTTTTGACATTTAGCATTGTGACATTTGTCATTTGATATCTTTGACATTTGCCATCTTGAAATTTGTCATTTTTGACATTTTTCATGGTGACACTTTTCATTTTTGACATTTAGCATTGTGACATTTGTCATTTGACATCTTTGACATTTGCCATCTTGAAATTTGTTATTTTTGACATTTTTTATGGTGACACTTTTCATTTTTGACATTTAGCATTGTGACATTTGTCATTTGACATCTTTGACATTTGCCATCTTGAAATTTGTCATTTTTGACATTTTTCATGTTGACACTTTTCATTTTTGACATTTAGCATTGTGACATTTGTCATTTGACATCTTTGACATTTGCCATCTTTAAATTTGTTATTTTTGACATTTTTCATGGTGACACTTTTCATTTTTGACATTTAGCATTGTGACATTTGTCATTTGACATCTTTGACATTTGCCCTCTTGAAATTTGTCATTTTTGACATTTTTCATGGTGACACTTTTCATTTTTGACATTTAGCATTGTGACATTTGTCATTTGACATCTTTGACATTTGCCATTTTGAAATTTGTCATTTTTGACATTTTTCATAGTGACACTTTTCATTTTTGACATTTAGCATTGTGACATTTGTCAGTTGACATCTTTGACATTTGCCATCTTGAAGTTTGTTATTTTTGACATTTTTCATGGTGACACTTTTCATTTTTGACATTTAGCATTGTGACATTTGTCATTTGACATCTTTGACATTTGCCATCTTGAAATTTGTTATTTTTGACATTTTTCATGGTGACACTTTTCATTTTTGACATTTAGCATTGTGACATTTGTCAGTTTTGACATTTGCCATCTTGAAATTTGTCATTTTTGACATTTTTTATGGTGACACTTTTCATTTTTGACATTTAGCATTGTGACATTTGTCATTTGACATCTTTGACATTTGCCATCTTGAAATTTGTCATTTTTGACATTAAGCATTGTGACATTTGTCATTTGACATCTTTGACATTTGCCATCTTGAAATTTGTTATTTTTGACATTTTTCATGGTGACACTTTTCATTTTTGACATTTAGCATTGTGACATTTGTCAGTTTTGACATTTGCCATCTTGAAATTTGTCATTTTTGACAGTTTTCATGGTGACACTATTCATTTTTGACATTTAGCATTGTGACATTTGTCATTTGACATCTTAGACATTTGTCATCTTGAAATTTGTCATTTTTGACACTTTTCATTTTTGACATTTAGCATTGTGACATTTGTCATTTGACATCTTTGACATTTGCCATCTTGAAATTTGTCATTTTTGACATTTTTCATGGTGACACTTTTCATTTTTGACATTTAGCATTGTGACATTTGTCAGTTTTGACATTTGCCATCTTGAAATTTGTCATTTTTGACATTTTTCATGGTGACGCTTTTCATTTTTGACATTTAGCATGGTGACATTTGTCAGTTTTGACATTTGCCATCTTGAAATTTGTCATTTTTAACATTTTTCATGGTGAAACTTTTCATTTTTGACATTTAGCATTGTGACATTTGTCATTTGACATCTTTGACATTTGCCATCTTGAAATTTGTCATTTTTGACATTTGTCGTGGTGACACTTTTCATTTTTGACATTTAGCATTGTGACATTTGTCATTTGACATCTTTGACATTTGCCATCTTGAAATTTGTCATTTTTGACATTAAGCATTGTGATATTTGTCATTTGACATCTTTGACATTTGCCATCTTGAAATTTGTCATTTTTGACATTTTTCATGGTGACACTTTTCATTTATGACATTTAGCATTGTGACATTTGTCATTTGACATTTTTGATATTTGCCATCTTGAAGTTTGTTATTTTTGACATTTTTCATGGTGACACTTTTCATTTTTGACATTTAGCATTGTGACATTTGTCATTTGACATCTTTGACATTTGTTATCTTGAAATTTTTCATGTTTGACATTTAGCATTGTGACATTTGTCATTTGACATTTGCCATCTTGAAATTTGTTATTTTTGACATTTTTCATGGTGACACTTTTCATTTTTGACATTTAGCATTGTGACATTTGTCAGTTTTGACATTTGCCATCTTGAAATTTGTCATTTTTGACATTTAGCATTGTGACACTTTTCATTTTTGACATTTAGCATTGTGACATTTGTCATTTGACATCTTTGATATTTGCCAACTTGAAATTTGTCATTTTTGACATTTTTCATGGTGACACTTTTCATTTTTGACATTTAGCATTGTGACATTTGTCATTTGACATCTTTGACATTTGCCATCTTGAAATTTGTCATTTTTGACATTAAGCATTGTGATATTTGTCATTTGACATCTTTGACATTTGCCATCTTGAAATTTGTCATTTTTGACATTTTTCATGGTGACACTTTTCATTTATGACATTTAGCATTGTGACATTTGTCATTTGACATTTTTGATATTTGCCATCTTGAAGTTTGTTATTTTTGACATTTTTCATGGTGACACTTTTCATTTTTGACATTTAGCATTGTGACATTTGTCATTTGACATCTTTGACATTTGTTATCTTGAAATTTGTCATTTTTGACATTTTTCATGGTGACACTTTTTATTTTTGACATTTAGCATTGTGACATTTGTCATTTGACATCTTTGACATTTGCCATCTTGAAATTTGTCATTTTTGACATTTTTCATGGTGACACTTTTCTTTTTTGACATTTAGCATTGTGACATTTGTCAGTTTTGACATTTGCCATCTTAAAATTTGTCATTTTTGACATTTTTCATGGTGACACTTTTCATTTTTGACATTTAGCATTGTGACATTTGTCATTTGACATCTTAGACATTTGCCATCTTGAAATTTGTCAATTTTGACACTTTTCATTTTTGACATTTAGCATTGTAACATTTGTCATTTGACATCTTTGACATTTGCCATCTTGAAATTTGTCATTTTTGACATTTTTCATGGTGACACTTTTTATTTTTGACATTTAGCATTGTAACATTTGTCAGTTTTGACATTTGCCATCTTGAAATTTGTCATTTTTGACATTTTTCATGGTGACACTTTTCATTTTTGACATTTAGCATTGTGACATTTGTCATTTGACATCTTTGACATTTGCCATCTTGAAATTTGTCATTTTTGACATTTTTCATGGTGACACTTTTCATTTTTGACATTTAGCATTGTGACATTTGTCATTTGACATCTCTTACATTTGCCATCTTGAAATTTGTCATTTTTGACATTTAGCATTGTGACATTTGTCATTTGACATCTTTGACATTTGCCATCTTGAAATTTGTTATTTTTGACATTTTTTAGTGTGACACTTTTCATTTTTGACATTTAGCATTGTGACATTTGTCAGTTTTGACATTTGCCATTTTGAAATTTGTCATTTTTGACATTTAGCATTGTGACACTTTTCATTTTTTACATTTAGCATTGTGACATTTGTCATTTGACATTTTAGACATTTGCCATCTTGAAATTTGTCATTTTTGACACTTTTCATTTTTGACATTTAGCATTGTGACATTTGTCATTTGACATCTTTGACATTTGCCATCTTGAAATTTGTCATTTTTGACATTTTTCATGGTGACACTTTTCATTTTTGACATTTAGCATTGTGACATTTGTCATGTGACATCTTTGACATTTGCCATCTTGAAATTTGTCATTTTTGACATTTTTTATGGTGACACTTTTGATTTTTGACATTTAGCATTGTGACATTTGTCATTTGAGATCTTTGACATTTGCCATCTTAAAATTTGTCATTTTTGACATTTTTCACGGTGACACTTTTCATTTTTGACATTTAGCATTGTGACATTTGTCATTTGACATCTTAGACATTTGCCATCTTGAAATTTGTCATTTTTGACACTTTTCATTTTTGACATTTAGCATTGTGACATTTGTCATTTGACATCTTTGACATTTGCCATCTTGAAAGTTGTCATTTTTGACATTTTTCATGGTGACACTTTTCATTTTTGACATTTAGCATTGTGACATTTGTCATTTGACATCTTGGACATTTGCCATCTTGAAATTTGTCATTTTTGACATTTTTCATGGTGACACTTATCATTTTTGACATTTAGCATTGTGACATTTGTCAGTGTTTTGACATTTGCCATCTTGAAATTTGTCATTTTTGACATTTTTCATGGTGACACTTTTCATTTTTGACATTTAGCATTGTGACATTTGTCATGTGACATCTTTGACATTTGCCATCTTGAAATTTGTCATTTTTGACATTTTTCATGGTGACACTTTTCATTTTTGACATTTAGCATTGTGACATTTGTCATTTGACATCTTTGACATTTGCCATCTTGAAATTTGTCATTTTTGACATTTTTCATGGTGACACTTTTCATTTTTGACATTTAGCATTGTGACATTTGTCATTTGACATCTTTGATATTTGCCATCTTGAAATTTGTCATTTTTGTTATTTTTCATGGTGACACTTTTCATTTTTGACATTTAGCATTGTGACATTTGTCATTTGATATCTTTGACATTTGCCATCTTGAAATTTGTTATTTTTGACATTTTTCATGGTGACACTTTTCATTTTTGACATTTAGCATTGTGACATTTGTCATTTGACATCTTTGACATTTGCCATCTTGAAATTTGTCATTTTTGACATTTTTCATGGTGACACTTTTCATTTTTGACATTTAGCATTGTGACATTTGTCATTTGACATCTTTGACATTTGCCATCTTGAAATTTGTCATTTTTGACATTTAGCATTGTGACATTTGTCATTTGACATCTTGGACATTTGCCATCTTGAAATTTGTCATTTTTGACATTTTTCATGGTGACACTTATCATTTTTGACATTTAGCATTGTGACATTTGTCAGTTTTGACATTTGCCATCTTGAAATTTGTCATTTTTGACATTTTTCATGGTGACACTTTTTATTTTTGACATTTAGCATTGTGACATGTGTCATTTGACATCTTTGACATTTGCCATCTTGAAATTTGTTATTTTTGTTATTTTTCATGGTGACACTTTTCATTTTTGTCATTTAGCATTGTGACATTTGTCATTTGACATCTTTGACATTTGCCATCTTGAAATTTGTCATTTTTGACATTTTTCATGGTGACACTTTTCATTTTTGACATTTAGCATTGTGACATTTGTCATTTGACATCTTTGACATTTGCCATCTTGAAATTTGTTATTTTTGACATTTTTCATGGTGACACTTTTCATTTTTGACATTTAGCATTGTGACATTTGTCATTTGACATCTTTGACATTTGCCATCTTGAAATTTGTCATTTTTGACATTTTTCATTTTTGACATTTAGCATTGTGACATTTGTCAGTTTTGACATTTGCCATCTTGAAATTTGTCATTTTTGACATTTTTCAAGGTGACACTTTTCATTTTTGACATTTGGCATTGTGACATTTGTCATTTGACATCTTTGACATTTGCCATCTTGAAATTTGTCATTTTTGACATTTTTCATGGTGACACTTTTCATTTTTGACATTTAGCATTGTGACATTTGTCATTTGACATCTTTGACATGTGCCATCTTGAAATTTGTTATTTTTGACATTTTTCATGGTGACACTTTTCATTTTTGACATTTAGCATTGTGACATTTGTCATTTGACATCTTTGACATTTGCTATCTTGAAATTTGTCATTTTTGACATTTTTCATGGTGACACTTTTCATTTTTGACATTTAGCATTGTGACATTTGTCATTTGACATCTTTGACATTTGCCATTTTGAAATTTGTCATTTTTGACATTTTTATGGTGACACTTTTCATTTTTGACATTTAGCATTGTGACGTTTGTCATTTGATATCTTTGACATTTGCCATCTTGAAATTTGTTATTTTTGACATTTTTTATGGTGACACTTTTCATTTTTGACATTTAGCATTGTGACAGTTGTCAGTTTTGACATTTGCCATCTTGAAATTTGTCATTTTTGACATTTTTCATCTTGACACTTTTCATTTTTGACATTTAGCATTGTGACATTTGTCATTTGACATCTTTGACATTTGCCATCTTGAAATTTGTCATTTTTGACATTTAGCATTGTGACATTTGTCATTTGACATCTTTGACATTTGCCATCTTGAAATTTGTTATTTTTGACATTTTTCATGGTGACACTTTTCATTTTTGACATTTAGCATTGTGACATTTGTCAGTTTTGACATTTGCCATCTTGAAATTTGTCATTTTTGACATTTTTCATGGTGACACTATTCATTTTTGACATTTAGCACTGTGACATTTGTCATTTGACATCTTAGACATTTGTCATCTTAAAATTTGTCATTTTTGACACTTTTCACTTTTGACATTTAGCATTGTGACATTTGTCATTTGACATCTTTGACCTTTGCCATCTTGAAATTTGTCATTTTTGACATTTTTCATGGTGACACTTTTCTTTTTTGACATTTAGCATTGTGACATTTGTCATTTGACATCTTTGACATTTGCCATCTTGAAATTTGTCATTTTTGTTATTTTTCATGGTGACACTTTTCATTTTTACATTTAGCATTGTGACATTTGTCATTTGACATCTTTGACATTTGCCATCTTGAAATTTGTCATTTTTGACATTTTTCATGGTGACACTTTTCTTTTTTGACATTTAGCATTGTGACATTTGTCATTTGACATCTTTGACATTTGCCATCTTGAAATGTGTCATTTTTGTTATTTTTCATGGTGACACTTTTCATTTTTGACATTTAGCATTGTGACTTTGTCATTTGACATCTTTGACATTTGCCATCTTGAAATTTGTTATTTTTGACATTTTTCAGGGTGACACTTTTCATTTTTGACATTTAGCATTGTGACATTTGTCATTTGACATCTTTGACATTTGCCATCTTGAAATTTGTCATTTTTGACATTTTTCATGGTGACACTTTTCATTTTTGACATTTAGCATTGTGACATTTGTCATTTGACATCTTTGACATTTGCCATCTTGAAATTTGTCATTTTTGACATTTAGCATTGTGACATTTGTCATTTGACATCTTGGACATTTGCCATCTTGAAATTTGTCATTTTTGACATTTTTCATGGTGACACTTATCATTTTTGACATGTAGCATTGTGAAATTTGTCAGTTTTGACATTTGCCATCTTGAAATTTGTCATTTTTGACATTTTTCATGGTGACACTTTTCATTTTTGACATTTAGCATTGTGACATTTGTCATTTGACATCTTTGACATTTGCCATCTTGAAATTTGTTATTTTTGACATTTTTCATGGTGACACTTTTCATTTTTGACATTTAGCATTGTGACATTTGTCATTTGACATCTTTGACATTTGCCATCTTGAAATTTGTCATTTTTGACATTTTTCATTTTTGACATTTAGCATTGTGACATTTGTCAGTTTTGACATTTGCCATCTTGAAATTTGTCATTTTTGACATTTTTCATGGTGACACTTTTCATTTTTGACATTTGGCATTGTGACATTTGTCATTTGACATCTTTGACATTTGCCATCTTGAAATTTGTCATTTTTGACATTTTTCATGGTGACACTTTTCATTTTTGACATTTAGCATTGTGAAATTTGTCATTTGACATCTTTGACATTTGCCATCTTGAAATTTGTTATTTTTGACATTTTTCATGGTGACACTTTTCATTTTTGACATTTAGCATTGTGACATTTGTCATTTGACATCTTTGACATTTGCCATCTTGAAATTTGTCATTTTTGACATTTTTCATGGTGACACTTTTCATTTTTGACATTTAGCATTGTGACATTTGTCATTTGACATCTTTGACATTTGCCATTTTGAAATTTGTCATTTTTGACATTTTTATGGTGACACTTTTCATTTTTGACATTTAGCATTGTGACGTATGTCATTTGACATCTTTGACATTTGCCATCTTGAAATTTGTTATTTTTGACATTTTTTATGGTGACACTTTTCATTTTTGACATTTAGCATTGTGACAGTTGTCAGTTTTGACATTTGCCATCTTGAAATTTGTCATTTTTGACATTTTTCATGGTGACACTTTTCATTTTTGACATTTAGCATTGTGACATTTGTCATTTGACATCTTTGACATTTGCCATCTTGAAATTTGTCATTTTTGACATTTAGCATTGTGACATTTGTCATTTGACATCTTTGACATTTGCCATCTTGAAATTTGTTATTTTTGACGTTTTTCATGGTGACACTTTTCATTTTTGACATTTAGCATTGTGACATTTGTCAGTTTTGACATTTGCCATTTTGAAATTTGTCATTTTTGACATTTTTCATGGTGACACTATTCATTTTTGACATTTAGCATTGTGACATTTGTCATTTGACATCTTAGACATTTGTCATCTTGAAATTTGTCATTTTTGACACTTTTCATTTTTGACATTTAGCATTGTGACATTTGACATCTTTGACATTTGCCATCTTGAAATTTGTCATTTTTGACATTTTTCATGGTGACACTTTTCTTTTTTGACATTTAGCATTGTGACATTTGTCATTTGACATCTTTGACATTTGCCATCTTGAAATTTGTCATTTTTGTTATTTTTCATGGTGACACTTTTCATTTTTGACATTTAGCATTGTGACATTTGTCATTTGACATCTTTGACATTTGCCATCTTGAAATTTGTTATTTTTGATATTTTTCATGGTGACACTTTTCATTTTTGACATTTAGCATTGTGACATTTGTCATTTGACATCTTTGACATTTGCCATCTTGAAATTTGTCATTTTTGACATTTTTCATGGTGACACTTTTCATTTTTGACATTTAGCATTGTGACATTTGTCATTTGACATCTTTGACATTTGCCATCTTGAAATTTGTCATTTTTGACATTTAGCATTGTGACATTTGTCATTTGACATCTTGGACATTTGCCATCTTGAAATTTGTCATTTTTGACATTTTTCATGGTGACACTTATCATTTTTGACATGTAGCATTGTGAAATTTGTCAGTTTTGACATTTGCCATCTTGAAATTTGTCATTTTTAACATTTTTCATGGTGACACTTTTCATTTTTGACATTTAGCATTGTGACATTTGTCATTTGACATCTTTGACATTTGCCATCTTGAAATTTGTTATTTTTGACATTTTTCATGGTGACACTTTTCATTTTTGACATTTGGCATTGTGACATTTGTCATTTGACATCTTTGACATTTGCCATCTTGAAATTTGTCATTTTTGACATTTTTCATGGTGACACTTTTCATTTTTGACATTTAGCATTGTGACATTTGTCATTTGACATCTTTGACATGTGCCATCTTGAAATTTGTTATTTTTGACATTTTTCATGGTGACACTTTTCATTTTTGACATTTAGCATTGTGACATTTGTCATTTGACATCTTTGACATTTGCCATCTTGAAATTTGTCATTTTTGACATTTTTCATGGTGACACTTTTCATTTTTGACATTTAGCATTGTGACATTTGTCATTTGACATCTTTGACATTTGCCATTTTGAAATTTGTCATTTTTGACATTTTTATGGTGACACTTTTCATTTTTGACATTTAGCATTGTGACGTTTGTCATTTGATATCTTTGACATTTGCCATCTTGAAATTTGTTATTTTTGACATTTTTTATGGTGACACTTTTCATTTTTGACATTTAGCATTGTGACAGTTGTCAGTTTTGACATTTGCCATCTTGAAATTTGTCATTTTTGACATTTTTCATCTTGACACTTTTCATTTTTGACATTTAGCATTGTGACATTTGTCATTTGACATCTTTGACATTTGCCATCTTGAAATTTGTCATTTTTGACATTTAGCATTGTGACATTTGTCATTTGACATCTTTGACATTTGCCATCTTGAAATTTGTTATTTTTGACATTTTTCATGGTGACACTTTTCATTTTTGACATTTAGCATTGTGACATTTGTCAGTTTTGACATTTGCCATCTTGAAATTTGTCATTTTTGACATTTTTCATGGTGACACTATTCATTTTTGACATTTAGCACTGTGACATTTGTCATTTGACATCTTAGACATTTGTCATCTTAAAATTTGTCATTTTTGACACTTTTCACTTTTGACATTTAGCATTGTGACATTTGTCATTTGACATCTTTGACCTTTGCCATCTTGAAATTTGTCATTTTTGACATTTTTCATGGTGACACTTTTCTTTTTTGACATTTAGCATTGTGACATTTGTCATTTGACATCATTGACATTTGCCATCTTGAAATTTGTCATTTTTGTTATTTTTCATGGTGACACTTTTCATTTTTACATTTAGCATTGTGACATTTGTCATTTGACATCTTTGACATTTGCCATCTTGAAATTTGTCATTTTTGACATTTTTCATGGTGACACTTTTCTTTTTTGACATTTAGCATTGTGACATTTGTCATTTGACATCTTTGACATTTGCCATCTTGAAATTTGTCATTTTTGTTATTTTTCATGGTGACACTTTTCATTTTTGACATTTAGCATTGTGACTTTGTCATTTGACATCTTTGACATTTGCCATCTTGAAATTTGTTATTTTTGACATTTTTCAGGGTGACACTTTTCATTTTTGACATTTAGCATTGTGACATTTGTCATTTGACATCTTTGACATTTGCCATCTTGAAATTTGTCATTTTTGACATTTTTCATGGTGACACTTTTCATTTTTGACATTTAGCATTGTGACATTTGTCATTTGACATCTTTGACATTTGCCATCTTGAAATTTGTCATTTTTGACATTTAGCATTGTGACATTTGTCATTTGACATCTTGGACATTTGCCATCTTGAAATTTGTCATTTTTGACATTTTTCATGGTGACACTTATCATTTTTGACATGTAGCATTGTGAAATTTGTCAGTTTTGACATTTGCCATCTTGAAATTTGTCATTTTTGACATTTTTCATGGTGACACTTTTCATTTTTGACATTTAGCATTGTGACATTTGTCATTTGACATCTTTGACATTTGCCATCTTGAAATTTGTTATTTTTGACATTTTTCATGGTGACACTTTTCATTTTTGACATTTAGCATTGTGACATTTGTCATTTGACATCTTTGACATTTGCCATCTTGAAATTTGTCATTTTTGACATTTTTCATTTTTGACATTTAGCATTGTGACATTTGTCAGTTTTGACATTTGCCATCTTGAAATTTGTCATTTTTGACATTTTTCATGGTGACACTTTTCATTTTTGACATTTGGCATTGTGACATTTGTCATTTGACATCTTTGACATTTGCCATCTTGAAATTTGTCATTTTTGACATTTTTCATGGTGACACTTTTCATTTTTGAGATTTAGCATTGTGACATTTGTCATTTGACATCTTTGACATTTGCCATCTTGAAATTTGTTATTTTTGACATTTTTCATGGTGACACTTTTCATTTTTGACATTTAGCATTGTGACATTTGTCATTTGACATCTTTGACATTTGCCATCTTGAAATTTGTCATTTTTGACATTTTTCATGGTGACACTTTTCATTTTTGACATTTAGCATTGTGACATTTGTCATTTGACATCTTTGACATTTGCCATTTTGAAATTTGTCATTTTTGACATTTTTATGGTGACACTTTTCATTTTTGACATTTAGCATTGTGACGTTTGTCATTTGACATCTTTGACATTTGCCATCTTGAAATTTGTTATTTTTGACATTTTTTATGGTGACACTTTTCATTTTTGACATTTAGCATTGTGACAGTTGTCAGTTTTGACATTTGCCATCTTGAAATTTGTCATTTTTGACATTTTTCATGGTGACACTTTTCATTTTTGACATTTAGCATTGTGACATTTGTCATTTGACATCTTTGACATTTGCCATCTTGAAATTTGTCATTTTTGACATTTAGCATTGTGACATTTGTCATTTGACATCTTTGACATTTGCCATCTTGAAATTTGTTATTTTTGACGTTTTTCATGGTGACACTTTTCATTTTTGACATTTAGCATTGTGACATTTGTCAGTTTTGACATTTGCCATTTTGAAATTTGTCATTTTTGACATTTTTCATGGTGACACTATTCATTTTTGACATTTAGCATTGTGACATTTGTCATTTGACATCTTAGACATTTGTCATCTTGAAATTTGTCATTTTTGACACTTTTCATTTTTGACATTTAGCATTGTGACATTTGTCATTTGACATCTTTGACATTTGCCATCTTGAAATTTGTCATTTTTGACATTTTTCATGGTGACACTTTTCTTTTTTGACATTTAGCATTGTGACATTTGTCATTTGACATCTTTGACATTTGCCATCTTGAAATTTGTCATTTTTGTTATTTTTCATGGTGACACTTTTCATTTTTGACATTTAGCATTGTGACATTTGTCATTTGACATCTTTGACATTTGCCATCTTGAAATTTGTTATTTTTGATATTTTTCATGGTGACGCTTTTCATTTTTGACATTTAGCATTGTGACATTTGTCATTTGACATCTTTGACATTTGCCATCTTGAAATTTGTCATTTTTGACATTTTTTATGGTGACACTTTTCATTTTTGACATTTAGCATTGTGACATTTGTCATTTGACATCTTTGACATTTGCCATCTTGAAATTTGTCATTTTTGACATTTAGCATTGTGACATTTGTCATTTGACATCTTGGACATTTGCCATCTTGAAATTTGTCATTTTTGACATTTTTCATGGTGACACTTATCATTTTTGACATGTAGCATTGTGAAATTTGTCAGTTTTGACATTTGCCATCTTGAAATTTGTCATTTTTGACATTTTTCATGGTGACACTTTTCATTTTTGACATTTAGCATTGTGACATTTGTGATTTGACATCTTTGACATTTGCCATCTTGAAATTTGTTATTTTTGACATTTTTCAATGTGACACTTTTCATTTTTGACATTTAGCATTGTGACATTTGTCATTTGACATCTTTGACATTTGCCATCTTGAAATTTGTCATTTTTGACATTTTTCATGGTGACACTTTTCATTTTTGACATTTAGCATTGTGACATTTGTCATTTCACATCTTTGACATTTGCCATCTTGAAATTTGTTATTTTTGACATTTTTCATGGTGACACTTTTCATTTTTGACATTTAGCATTGTGACATTTGTCATTTGACATCTTTGACATTTGCCATCTTGAAATTTGTCATTTTTGACATTTTTTATGGTGACAATTTTCATTTTTGACATTTAGCATTGTGACATTTGTCAGTTTTGACATTTGCCATCTTGAAATTTGTCATTTTTGACATTTTTCATGGTGACACTTTTCATTTTTGACATTTAGCATTGTGACATTTGTCATTTGACATCTTTGACATTTGCCATCTTGAAATTTGTCATTTTTGACATTTTTCATGGTGACACTCTTCATTTTTGACATTTAGCATTGTGACATTTGTCATTTGACATCTTTGACATTTGCCATATTGAAATTTGTTATTTTTGACATTTTTCATGGTGACACTTTTCATTTTTGACATTTAGCATTGTGACATTTGTGACATTTGTCAGTCGGTAGTTATTCGTCGTGCTGTACGGTTGTGTGTATGTTGTGTTGTGGAAGGCCGGCTATTACTGAAATGTTTGTTTTGTTTTTGGAGCACCGTGTCCTACTTTGTGTTTGTTAATAAGTGTACACTGTTGTGTTATTGTTTTTTTTTGTTCTTTCTTGACCCACTTAAATTATTGCAAATTGTTGATCGATCATGGCTTACAAATGCGATAACTGCTACACGGAATTTGCAGAAAAAGATAAATACAACAAATTGAGGTGCAGTGGTGAATGTCGTCGAAATTTCTGCATGAAATGTACAGGTTTAGATAAATCCACCACGAAAATTTTGTTGGTTCAAAAATCTCATCATTTGAGATTTTTTTGCACGCTTTGTGATTCGCCGAATTTGAAGTACCTTAATGAAAAAATAACTAATTTAACCAAAAATCAGCTACCCCTTGAGAACCTTGAAACCTTAATAGATACAACTAAGAAAATTACAAATACCTTGCCTATTTTTAATCAAACCTATGACATGCTGGTCGAAAATGAGAAAAAACTAGATCACCTCACGAAAAAAATTGATGAATTCCATAAAATTTGTGATCTGGTTAAACCAGATGTGATTTTAAAATCATTCAGACAGATGGAACAAGACATCTTTAATAATTCATCCATCTTTTTTAACAGTTCTGATGACACAATTAAGGTTCAGATTCATGACTCAAGCGCGTCAGAGATAAAAACGGGTTTAAATAAGCTATCTTCAAATATCGACCATATCAACAAACGGATTTGTGACTTAAATGAGACGATATCTAAACCCACTTCCAGAAAGATTTCGAAGAAGAGTGTAGCTTATGTCACATCGGCCACCGAAACGGATGAACCCAAGACTCTACAAATAACACCCCAAATTCCGAAGAACCAGAAAGTTTTGAAAGATAAGTGGCACTATATTATCATTAATAATCTTTCCCCGAACTATACGCCCATCCAAATAGTTCACTTTATTAAAGAGAAATTAGGTTTATCGAATTATATAAGATGCTACCCCTTATTGAGAGAAACTGGTACCGACAAGAGATCATGCTTTAAAATAGGTATGACATCTAGAACATCTCTTAAATTATTATTTAATGAAGAGATTTGGCCTCCTGATATTACAATCAATTGGTCAATTGACTCCAAAGAACCCTCCGACGATTCTTTGAAAATTACTTCTTTTTCGTCTGGACCACAACTGAGCAAAAAAGAAATCGTAGGCAGTTCTGATCACTCAAGCAACTCTTTCAACACAACCAACAACGAGAAGAAGATAACCATCTGTTCAGACAAACAAGCCATTGAGATCTGCAAGTCAAAAATAAATCCATTTAGTAATGACTCACATTTGAACTTCGTTAAAGATTTTGCCACTGATTCATCCATATCGATCGATCCTATGACTCCACCAACAGTAAAATTAACGAATAACTCAGACTCTCTGGATAACCGTTATCTTCTGGCAAGACTAAGAGAACCCGCTATCCTAAAAGCAGTCAAGTTACATCTCGCCTATCTTCACGATCGACCAGCCTCAGTATGTTTTGATGGATTCACCAATACCAGTATTAAACTCTTTTTGGCTTCTGAAGGTCTTCCCATTCATACAGAAGCCCTTCGCAAGATTTTTTATGGATACCACGATGCCTACGGAATTAATGCTGCAGAAGTGGATGCTGACTTAGTTACATATGGGTCATTTATCGCATCAGAAAGAATGATTCATCTTCAGAAATCTAGGGAAAGTCATCATAATTACTTCTCAGCTGTCTTACCAAAACGAAATTTTTAAAAAATTTAACGCGTGTTGAGGAACTAGAATCCTCAAGTACTTTTAGCATGGTTCTCATAAATATTAGATCTCTTAGAAATAAAACTGATGAGCTTTTTTTGTTTTTGGAGGAGTTAGGATTTCCTCCATTAGTTGCAATTACGGAACACTGGCTGGAAGTAAACGAGCCCTTTCTTGTTGAAAAATATACCACAATAGCTAGGTACGACCGTACTAGTTCAGCTCATGGAGGTACCCTCATTCTTTCTAGAGCAAATGATTTCTCTTCAGTAACTAAATACGATTTTCTATTAAGCGAAGATTTCTTTGAATTTTCCCTAGTTCATTATAATGAGATGAACCTTTACATTATTTGTATTTATAGATCACCTAGTTCAAACATCGATCTATTTTTCCAGAACCTGTTAAATTTACTCGATTCTCTGCCCATCAAGAGCAGAAAAATTTTATGCGGCGATCTAAATATTGACTATGCTACTGCTTGTGCTTCCCAACTGTCTTTGGTAACTATTTTTGAATCTTATGGTCTCTCAATGCACGTTGACTCCCCAACTAGGATCACGAAAACCTCTGCCACCATTATAGACTACGTTGTTTCCGACTTTTCGCCTCCTGATGTCGATTCTTTGGTTATCAGCGCAGGGCTTTCTGATCATGAAGCGGTTTTCACCAAGTTCTCTATTCCATCTAAAACTTCAATTAAATCTCGGCGTTTGGGTAGGATTTTCTCTGCCAAAAACTTTGAAAAGTTTTATTATTTATGTCTATCTACCGACTGGAACTTTCTGTCCAATGATATTAACTCAAACTACAGTAAATTTTAAAACAAAATTGTTAACGCTTTTAACAAAGCCTTTCCTCTTAAACCCATTAAATCCAAACGTCATAAACCTTGGACTACTAAAGGTATACGTAATTCTGCCAAGAATATGCGCTCCTTATTATACATCAAGAAATTTACTGCTAACATCCATGTCACCGAATATATAAAAAAATATAGGAATAATTATTTAAAAATAATAAAAATAGCTAAACAACGGTATTACCAACATAAACTAGAAAGTTCCAAAAATGTTTCTAAAGAGACTTGGTCCATTATTAATGATCTTCGTAATAAAACTAACTCAGTGGATCAAAAATTCCCCTTTCCCAGTTCCGATGATTTAAACAAATACTTTGTTAATGTCAGTAATAATCTGACTGCAAACATCTCGCCTAAGTTCGATCCTATCTCTTTTCTTCCCGCCTCTAAAAATGTTGCAAACACCTTCTTTTTAAATCCAGTGAATTGTTCAGAACTTAAACAAACAATCAACAATATTAAAAGTAAATCTTCTTGTAGTACAGACGGCTTATCTATCAAAATCTTCATAAACCTTCCTGATAATGTGATCGAAATACTATCATCTCTAATTAATAGATCTTTTGAAAACGGAGTATTTCCTGAATGCTTGAAAACGGCAGTAGTGTATAATTGGGAGAGGATCAGGACTTCCGGTCTAAAACTAGGTCATGACTTCCGGTCTGAAACTAGGTCAGGACTTCCGGTCTGAAACTAGGTCAGGACTTCCGGTCTAAAACTAGGTCATGACTTCCGGTCTAAAAATAGGTTAGACAGGTCTCGACAAGTCAGATAGGACTTTCAGTAGGTCTGACAGGTTACAGGATATAATGAATGAGATTGCGTAATATTGTGAAATATTGTGTAACTTTAAACGATTAGTGTCAGAGATAATTCTATGGGTTAATATTGACAGTTTTTGGTGAGTTAAATTTTATTATTATATTAATTAGTGCGGTGTACAGTTTGATTCATAATTTATCGTCATGCACAGCACAACACAAAAAAAATGGAATTAACCTAATTCCAATTTTTTGTACAATGCGGAAATATCCGACGAAACTAAGAAAAAATGGGATCATGTGTTTAGAGATGCCAACCGATTTAACAAACAAATTAATAACCATTTAGCAGATATTAAGAAATTACGTAGAGGTATTACTACTTACGAGGATTTCAAGTTTGTAAATGAAAAACTGTCTAAAGTAAAGTTATACAGCAGTGAAGGTATAATGAGTAAATAAAGTTGTAATTGGGTTTGCTTAATAAATGTATACAGTTTTTAATGTGTATTTATTGAAAGAAAACTCCATATTACTATTTCAGCATTTTATTAATATTCACTTAAATCTACATTTTCATTAAAATATAAATTATCTAACTTATCTAAATCTTCTAATTGTACATTATCTATAATACCCAAATTTTCTAACTGTATATTATTATCTGCATTAAAAAGTTCTATACTTTTTTGTCTGGTTAGTAAATGTCCCCAAGCCAGAGTATAAATATTATCTGGTAACACGTACCTTTTATTGTCAGATGAGGACAGCGCCACTTTATTTTTTAATTCTGTATAAATGGTATGTAAATGTGATATAAATATATACATTTTTCTAAATATACACCCTTGTGATTCTAAAACATTTACGTAATCAGATACACTTATTTGATTTTTAATAACACTTTTTGATACCCCCTTAGCTTTTTTCAAAACGTCATCTACAGTTTTAACACAATAAGCCTTAGCAGATGTACCGTAAAATGACTGTATAGGTGTACCTGCGAATTCATCTTTCATTCTCCCTATTACTGAAGGTGTTTTTGGGATACCGTAAATGTTATCTACCTTGTAATTGGATGTGTCAAAATAACCAATGTTATTTTTTATATCATCATAAACGTTATCTGTAAAGATCTCTAGGATATTCGAATCGGTATCTTTATACAATAAAGTAGCTTTATCTTTATACATAGGTTTGATATATCCATAAAAAAAGTCATACATAATAGTTTTAGAGATGTCCAAAATTGAAAATCCAACATAAAGTGGTTTATCGTACATAATTTTGGTTCTTTCCATATGAACAGCAACCAAGTTTTCATCGAATATTGAACAAATTTTAAATGAAGGTTTGTCAATATATGATTTAGCTCCTTTTTTCTGTTTAATATTTTCCCAGTGAGTACATAATTTTATATCTTGACGTTTATCTACATTTTCCATTGTTTTACCAAATATTGAATTAATTAGTAGTTTGAAAAGATCCTTCTCAAAATCATTTTTAGATAAATTTCTTAAATTTGTGTTCAAATCAATGTACTTTTTTAACCACTGTGATTGTGAAAATTCTAAGACTCTATGAATTTTGATAAGCTTTAATCCATACTTTAAACACTGTTTTAAATTACGATAATGAATAACGTATCTGTTTTTATTATTTAAATTTGGAATTAATTTAGGAAATTTGCTATTGAGAGGTGTGTAATTTTCAGGACAAAACGGTAAATCATTGTGTTCATTATGAAGACTTAGGGGGTATTCTAAATCTACTTCTAAAACATATCCTTTTTCAGAATCATCTTCAACAGATAAACAGTTATCATTAGGGTCTACCCATTTAAAATTACCTGTTGGTAAATAATTACTCATTGCAGCACCGTAAAGATTAGTTGCATCAAGATATAAAATATACGATGTTGGTTTTAGGGAATCATATTCTGTTAGAAATTTATTGTTAGCTACAGACATTCTCTTAGAGCATTGGCAAACGCCACCTCGTATACCTTTCTTAAAGAAATGAACCATGTCTATATCTGTCAACAATTCAAGTTCAATTTGAGTGTACTTTAACATAGCATCCCAACTTAATGATGGTGCTGTTACGTAGTGAGCTGGGTCTAACTTGTATTCTTTCAAGCAAATTTTTCTAAAATTTTCAAATATATCTGCTAATAATAGAACGTCAGACTTTAAATAAATATCTGAATATGATCCGAGATTTTTACAGTTAAAGGTTTTCCACACCTCTAATGCCCTATTATAATAATCATCTGAAACTGATTCACCTTTCAAATGATCGAAAAAACACTGTTGTGAAGGTAAACGGCTTTCTTCCAACTTTTCAAAACTATCCATGTATGTATACGGAAAGACGCCTTTTTTTCTAATTAAACTGAATTCTCTGTCACTGGGAAAATATTTTCGTATTTCATTACACTGGTGTGAGATTAAAGTGTCGCTTAATTTTTCTAAAGATCTATTTAAAAATCTGAATGAATCAACAAACCTTAATATAAGGTGTTGGTTTTTGAGAGGATCTGGTAATTTTTCAACTAGAATATGCTTTGAAAATGTTATATATTTTTCTTTATTTTGTGCAATTACACTAATTCTTTCATTGTTTGGAGCTAGATTTTTGATAAAAAGATGACTGTCGTAATTACTCAAATTGTGAAAAAATATAGGTATAAATTTTGGTATTTTATAATGCAAGTTACATTTTGAGTGTGCAGCATTTGTAAATCTACCTGATAAATGGCAATGATCTCGTACTTTGTCATTCCATGACTTAAAAACATTACCACAAATGTAACATGAAGTTGCAGATAAAAATCTATTATTTTCTTCCGTAGTAAGAGGTATCATAGGCTTAACAACTTTCAAATGTTTATGGTATAATTTTACCACTACCTTTTCCAACATATTTATAAATACCTCGGCTGCATTATTGCCTCGAAACTGGTAAAATTTTGAATAGTTATCATTAAAACTACATTTTACGTAAAAAGCAAATGAATATGGCTGGTGTTCATAAGTTTTGACAGTAAATGATCTATCATTGTTAGGTTCCGTACAAGCAATAGGTTTGAGAATACTTTCAAAATCCGCGTATATCACAAAAGGAACTTTTAACTGTCTTTCGATATGGATAAATTTTAAAATATTTTCAGGAAGAAACTGTCCATATTTATTTAATCGTAAATTAGTTGTTGGTACCTCTGTTCTTACATGATTGCAATCATACTCTTGATGTCTATCCAAATGGTTTTTTGTGTTAAAGAACTGTAAACAACCATCGCAAATAAAAAGATGTCCATTATGTTTTGTCTTTTGACTACGTATCAATCTTGACAAGTCAGTGATAAGACAGTAATGACCATCATCAGTCAGCAAAAGATTGATATGTGTTTGTTTCCAACATGATGAAAAATAGAGTGGTCCCACAATTTCAGTTTTTATTTTAGTCTTTTCAAAATAGGTTTCAAATCCAAAAACGTTAATAGATATATTGTTCATTTTCTCAAATTTATTTATATCTTTTAATTTTACCGGAAATTCCATACCTTCAAAGTTTAATAACGTGTCAATTGGTGGATAAGATGAGGGTAGTTGGCAGAGTCCATTTGATGGAAACAATGCTGCGTTTACACACCATATAAAACATTTATCGTCATTACTTTTAATATTTAAAACAGCTTGTTTACGGATTATAGCATTGGGTAATTTTGTGTAGCAGCCACCTTTTAAAGGGTTATGTTTATTAATATTAACATGCAAGTATATTATTTGCTGTAGAGTCCAGCCAGATTGTCCTTCATGAAATTCATAGGCTTTTGACATAATCTCGTCCTTGAACTCCTTGAACATCTTCAGGAGATCCGTTAACAAGTTGACAACTTTGTTTTTTGTATTGAACGATTTAATTTCTGATACATCTTTTTCTGGTATGATATATAATCCAAACAATTCAAAGTTAGTTTTTATACTAATATGTTTCTGTACATGTTTAAAAATTACACCAATAACATTTGGTTGTACTTCATCCATAAACTTTGATGGATCGTTGCAAATATCTTTGATAGAAAAACGATAAGTAGAAATACGACACTTAAATGCACACTGAAGCATCTCTACACCGTTTTCCAAATTTTTCAAAACAGACATTTCTAATCTACTTTTTTTTAAAGGTACATTACTTTGACGACAATTTTTCCGTTTGTGTCTAACAAGATTGCTCTTGTTTGCAAAGTTGTGTTTACACTGATCGCACTTCATTGTTACTTAATTAAAAATTTCAGATTACTTATATTTTATAACTTTAAAAAGGGGTATAGATTAAAAACATGTTTGGACCTCTAGATAACCTCTAAATAACTTTTGTTGCCCTAAATATTTATAAATAACTTTTAGGTAACCTCTAGATAACTTTTGTTGCCCTAAATATTTATAAATAACTTTTAGGTAACCTCTAGATAACCTTTAGATAATCTCTAAATAACTTTTGTTGTCCTAAATATTTATCAATAACTTTTAGGTAACCTCTAGATAACCTTTAGATAACCTCTAAATAACTTTGTTGCCCTAAATATTTATAAATAACTTTTAGGTAACCTCTAGATAACTTTTGTTGCCCTAAATATTTATAAATAACTTTTAGGTAACCTCTAGATAACCTTTAGATAATCTCTAAATAACTTTTGTTGTCCTAAATATTTATCAATAACTTTTAGGTAACCTCTAGATAACCTTTAGATAATCTCTAAATAACTTTTGTTGTCCTAAATATTTATCAATAACTTTTAAATAACATGTTTAAACTTCGATACAGTGGTGGGATTTTAATATAAATAACGCAACTTATTTGTGTAATTGTGTAATTTGTGTAATTGTGTAATTATGTTAGTAATCGACGTACAGTGTTTTAATATAGAAAATAATAAAATGATTGTCAAGGAGATGGCTGCCTTTGATAGAAAACGAATAACACATTATGTTTTCAAGCCTCCGTTTCCATTAAGAATGCTTCACCCAGATTTTCACAAACAAGCAGTGTGGTTAATGCATAATCATCATGCTATAAACTGGAACGCTGGATATACGCCCTTACATAATTTTAAAAACATTATGGAAGAGATTACAAAAGACAAAAGTGCTGTGTATGTGAAAGGTGCGGAGAATGCATGTTACTTGAGGAAGTATTCTTTGGCACCAATTATTGAACTAGAAGAGCATCTACCGTTAAAGAAATCTACTCCTAAATGTTTTTACCATAGTAATAATTCAAGTATTTGTGCTTTAACAAACGTATTTTACCTGTATGACACATTTAAAATGCAATAAATATTATTTTTTACATGTTTTTTATACTTTTTTCCTAAATATTGAAATTCTGAATATTTGGAGAGGAGTCTTAATTAAGAACAAAAAATTTAAAAAAATATTTTATTAACAAATTAGTACTGTTTTACAATTTTGGTTAACGGGCTGTATGAAAATTCTTTTTCATGAAGGATTAAACAATAAGCTGATACACTTGTTGAAGTTGCTACGTTCGTTTCAAATTCAATTCTTAGTACAACCGATCCAGACTGTATAACTTCTTTTTGTCTTGCACAATCAATGTGGATTAAAGGACTTTTATCTTTAAATTCTTTAGGATTAAATATAGGTTGATTTATTAAAAGATGATAATAACTATGTTGAAAATTGGCATACATTTCATAAAGCGTAGCAAATCTATTTTTGGCAAAATCTAAATTTAAATCACTATATGGGTAGCGTTCACTATTTAAAAAAACTGTAATATTTTTCAAATAACAATGATCAAATTTACTTCTATCTTGTTGAATTTCAGATTTTCTACCATTTTGAAATGCTAGAATTACGTGACGAGGTCTTTCCAACTTTGTGGTTGTTTTTACCGCCCAAGTGTGGCGTGTTGTATTATTTAATGATGGATATTCTATTAATTCCCATGATCTGAACTTTAATGGAAGCTCAGTATTACTGTGTGCAATTTTATTTAATCTTAATTGTTGACTTAGACTTGGTGTGACGTGTGGGACATACCAATAAACTTTAGACAATTCAATTTTAGGTTTCTCTGTCTCATCAGTGCTTATAATACAGTCTACATCATCGTTAGCTCGGATTAATATTAATTCCTGTTTCATATTCATTATAATTTTTTTAAAATCTTCAAAAAAGCCAGACAATATTCTTAATGGAATACACACATTGAACGAACCTTCGGAATCTACCAAAATGCTTTCATTTTCCCTTTTTGGAAACCAACCAGCATTTTGTAGAAGTATACTCTCATTTTCACTTAAACTAAGATAATTTTTTATAGTTGAGACAAGACCTACACCCCTTACTGAATCAATTATGACACCGCCCAATTCATAACGAAGTTCCCGAAACAGAAATGTTACACCATTATTAACAAATTTTAGTTTACTTGGAACCTTGTCTTCATGTGTTAGCAATTTTCCTTCAATGTAAAGGTAGCTATTAGATGGTAAAGTGTAGGCATCGAGGTCTTGAATAGGAATTCTTATCTCATCGTTATAATTCAATTTTCCTGGGATATAAAGTTGATAAATGTGAAATTGATAGTCTTGAATGGTGTTATCATTTAATGGTTGACCAGTTACGTGAAGGGTTTCCATTATACTAATACTTTAAAACCTAGTGTTTCTAAGAAGAGACGATTAGCAGATGTTATCCAATTAATAGTATTTGTGGGACTAACAGATCTGGGTCTTTTATATAATCTTTTATAGTCATCGGATGGGGTCGAAAAAATGAGAACCATTATATTCGTTTTCTTAAATGTATGCAAACGGTTATTTCTTCGTTTTGAAGGTTTATTAGATTGCTAGCTTGATCTATAATTTTTATAGTTATGTTGTTGATCGTTTTAACGCTCAAGGGGAAATACAAAATAGTCTGTGGTGCTTCTACAATTTTATAGCCGCTAGGAACCGTTGGAAAGAATTGATGAATAATGTGAACAGGGCGTCCGTTTAAATAAGCACCCGAAGCTATGTTACAATCAATGCAAATAGAATTAGTAGGATTAATTTTAACAGGTTCGTCGGATGAATAAGTTATCCCGGGATTAAGTCTTACTGTATTTGTAAAACCTAATATTTTACCAATTGTATTTGGGTTATTAAAAGAAATAATGCGATTAGATTTTACAAATACCTTTCCTGTATTTATATCTGGAATTATATTAATAACAGCACCCACATCAACGTCAGCCATATATCGTTTTAACTTTTGTTCAATGTCTATTAGTTCATACGAGCCTACTGGTAAATAGTATGTTTGAATATTCAGTTTATCACCCCATTGAAAAACATTGTTTCTATCATCTATATTGGGAATGTTGTTAAAAGTATAAAAGTTTGTTAATCCAATTTCATAATCAACATCATCTTTTAAATATATTGGTGGATTAAAATTATAACTTAAAACGGAAGAATTTCCTGAGAATGTAAAACTATACGACATATTCGACAAATACTTTATTTCAACTAATCAGTTTATTATTTTTATAATGGTTATATAGAAAATTTAAAGAATGGTGACCACATTTATAGGAATTGAATGGCTGAATACGCTCATAGTTGTAGATTATATTTGCAGGTCCATTACTTTGAAAATATTTTATTACACTTTTTGGAGGAGGTAGATCACCATACGAATCAAAATATATTATTGTTTTATTATTCCTAATATATCCTGTCCAGTGCGTACCTTTGCCATGTATTGAATCCATATTTATAATACCAATTTCTTTGTGACGAATACGTTTTGGAAGCGAATCCCTCATAAAAACACCCCGAAAATATGGAATTTTTAACAATTTTGAATATTTAATTAGATCCAAATTTGTTAATGCATGGCGAGGTAATACTAGTTTTTTGAATAGGGTTTAAGATACATGCCAGATCCTTTTCGCAATCTTAAACCTTTTCCTTTTTGTTCCATTGCCAAGTCATGTCGCTTTTGTTCCTCTAACTGAAGGCGATTGGATTTTGCATCGTTAATTGCTTTGGCTATCCCTGCAGCACTACTGCCTACGGCCCCTAATGCACCTAGCGCCCCTAAAAGGGCTGGTAAAAGAGGCAAAAAACCGCCTTTCTTAGGTATTTTAATAACCCTTTTTTTAATCCTTTTCTTTTCACCTTTCTTGGTTTTTATACCCATTCCAACCTTTCTTGTACTTTTTTTGTTTTTAACCCCCATTCCTAGTTTTCGTTTAGCTTTCATTGCATTTGTCACCAACCATGCAAGTGCTTTTTGACCTAATGGTGTTTTTGTAGACCCCACCAGATCCCACGCTTTATTTTCTAATACTTGATCTGCTTTATGTCTATCTTCTAAACTGCTGTTAACTGAATATGACAGATCATGCTCTTTACAAGCTTTGTCTAGTAAGTTTATACCAGAATCCCCTCGAGCAATCCTCTTGTTTAATTTTGTACCAGGTCCACAATATTGATAACCAGGAAAATGTAATTCAAATGGCAATTTATTAATTGCTGAGTTTAGTAACCCACAACCTTTCTTTTTGATTGCTAAACGTGAACTAATGCCCTTCATATTTTTCTTTATATAGTAACCTGCTTATATATATAACTCCATTGATTCATTAACTAATCAACAATGAAGATTGAAAAACAGAAATTTGTTCTTCCGATTACAAATCACGACAGAATTTCAGAAGTTCAGAAGATTGGAAAGCACGGTTGTTTATTTGGAGGTGACAGCAAACGATGTTTAATAGTAGGGCCATCAGGTTGTGGAAAAACAAATGTTATGCTGTCTTTGATAGAGCATCCTAACGGGCTAAGATTTAAAAACTTATACATTTTCTCAAAGTCATTGTATCAACCGAAATATCAATATTTACGGTTATTACTTGAACCAATTACTGAAATTGGATATAATAAATACGATAAATTGGAAGAGGTGCCATCACCTGAAGAAATAAAAGAAAATTCTTTGGTAATCTTTGATGACGTAGGCTCTGGTAATCAAGATGTTATTAAAAATTATTTCTCATTTGGTCGACATAAGCAAACAGATAGTTTTTATTTATGTCAAACATATAGTTCTATCCCAAAAATAAGACTTAGAGATAATGCAAACCTTCTAGTGATTTTTCAGCAAGATATGACAAATTTAAGGCATATTTACGATGACCACACAAATATTGATTTTCCCTCTTTCCAAGACTTTAAATATCTGTGTTCTTTGTGCTGGAAACAAAAACATCAATTTCTTGTGGTAGATAAGGACTCGCCACTCTCGTTGGGTAAATACCGTATTGGGTTTGATCATTTTATAACCATATAAATAATAGATTCTGCTTTCTACATCCATAGTCAATATGGATCATCGACTGGCTAAGCAGTTGGTTAAATCAAGACAGGCTTTAAAAAAAAAATTTAAAACTCTTAAAAGAGATATACTTCAATCACAAACAGATCTGGAAAAAAATTATCAGCCCATAACCCAACCTTTAAAACATTTAATAGATACTTTGGAAAAAAATGCACCGGTTAAACAAGAACTACTTTCTCCAAAAGCAGAACCAATTCATTTTTCTGAAAAACGTCAATACAAACCACGAAAATCTATTTATAAGTTAACGTTTCCTGACAATGACTTAACTCCTGCAAAGTCCGGTGCAGAAGACCTTACATCAGGCCCAGAGGAGGTATTCGAACATGTACCACAAGAAGAAGACCTTACATCAGGCCCAGAAACGGTATTCGAGCATGTACCACAAGACAATGACGATTTTACACATAGTTATAATGAAACAGTGCGTGAATTTAGTCAAATAATTGAAAATCCAGCCGTAATGGAAGATTATTATTCAGCTTTTACGGCCCCTCTCCCACGAGATTATATTATGGGAAATATAGAGGATGTTGTAGGAGACTTTGATAATATCTTAGGGGTTCATCATGACCTTATTACTGATAAAATATCTATTGGTGATTCTAACATAGATTTTATTGGACCTGATATAAAAATCAAGGGAATCCAATATAAAGGCACTCCAGGACTTTACGAGTTACTCTTTAAGGCTAACACTAATATATTTACACCTAAAGATGCTGACGAATATGTAGATATTTTACGTAGGACAAATGCTCTACATAAAGATAACAATCCAGAATTACCACTCAGAAAAATAGAGGCTAAAATCAAAGATAAATATAATTATGTCATAAAACCAAGATTAGAAAGCAGACCTGGTTTAAATAGATATAGAATAGGTTCAGCTGGTGATATTGGTGTTCTTGGTACTGTTACAAGAAATAAAAAAAAGATTTTAAAACAAAAAGGTAAAGGTTTAACTTGGTTGAAATATTCGAAAAATCCCATAGAGTATAAATACTTTGATGATTTTAATGAACTCATAGAAAGATTACGTCTACTTTTGGCTTCAAAATCTGTAGGAAACAATGGACACAATAACGAAATTATTTCAATTATAGAAGAACTCCGAGAAGGTGGTATTATTGCATAAATAGAAGCATAGTAAAATAAAATATTTAGTTGTTACACAACACTGCTATAATGCCCATCAATAAATTTGGTAGTCATTTTTTAAAAAGTGTCTGTGACACTACCGAAAGTACCCCTTCACCCTTGTATTTTGTATCTGAACCATCATCATTTTATAGTAAATTAATATTTACTTTACGAGGAGAAAAAAAGACAAGTCTTAACAAGGATTATTATGTCTTAGAACACGGAGGTATAACATATGTGTTTTCTGTAGGTGGTACCATTGAGTCAGTACAGCATTATGGTTTTAATGGAGCTGTTATGATAAACTCGACAGAATATAAATACCATGAGCTTAGTGGTCTTTCTGTGAATAAAGGAGATAAGATTTCCTTTAAATTAAACACGCATCCAAACGTTTTAGTACACATTACACTGCAGTGTCCTTTAGAAAGAAACGTCTGATATAAAAGATCAAATTGTCAATAAATTACACAAACCAGCAAAAAAAAGTTACAAAAGACGTCATGTAATCATTAAAAACTTAAATGATTTAATTCAAGCTGACTTAGCTGTACTGACAAATTATGCTAAATTTAATAATGGATACCGTTATATTCTGGTAGTAATTAACGCCTTCAGCAAATATGTTTGGGTAGAACCTCTTAAAACAAAAACTGGTAGTGAAGTTACTGGCGCAATGAAAAAAATTCCAAGCAAAATGTCTATACCTTCAAATTTGCAAACTGATAATGAAACAGAATTTTACAATTCAAAATTCAAAGAACTTATGCGTCTATATAATATTAATCACTATAGTACATTCCCAAATTTGAAAGCAAGTATCGCAGAAAGAGTAATTAGAACTATAAAATCATTGTTATGGAAAAAATTTAGTATGCAAGGATCATATAAGTGGGTTAAAATTTTACCAGATATTGTAAAAAAGTATAATAATACTAGACACTCAACAACCGGTGCCATTCCCAGTAAAGTCAATAAGAAAAATTCTGAATACATAATAGCTTTTAAATACCTAAAAACTGTTGATAAAAGAAAAAGGAAATTTAAAAAAGGATATTTTGTTAGGATTAGCAAATATAGACATGCATTTTCCAAAGGTTACACCCCATCGTGGACAAATGAAATTTTTAAAATACGTAAAGTTCAAAACACAAATCCAATCACGTACTTGTTAGAAGATTCCAAGAATAATGAAATCCAAGGCGGTTTTTACACTGAAGAATTACAAAAAGTTATGTACCCAAATGACTACTTAATTGAAAGAATAGTAAAAAAACGGGGAGGAAAGGCTTTGGTGAAGTGGCTTGGAATGAACGAAACATCGTGGATTGATATAAAAAACTTAATTATATAAAATCTTTTTGAAATAAAAATACATTATCATATTACATTTTTATTTATTCGAGCTAACATTTTATTTCTATGTTCTATGGATAGTATTGGAGTGATAATTTTATCAAATTCCTTAATTTTTTGTTGAAATCGAAAACGATCCAAAGCTTTTAGTTCCCAGTAAATCTTCCTAGATGATCGATATGTAAAACTCCAGGTTATGAGATAGTAAATTTTGTTATTTTGTTCATTGAATTGTACTGTCTTCATTGCAAGATCTCGGGATACTTGTAAATAATTTCCATTAAGAAAGTATATTTGAAAGGACTCATCTGCTTTATTGGTTCCACAACATCCAGAGCAGTATCTATTACATTATCAGAGCCTTTGACACCCGCCTGTAGTATTTTAAAGCATGTAATAAACTGCTGGTTTTTTAATTTCTCTAACGAATGGTTAATTAAAGGCAACAGTATCCATAGCTCCGTTAAAGAAGCGGCTCCCAACCATATTGATGATTGGGGAGTTAGTATTTCTAAAACTTTGTTCTGTTCAAACTGTTTAAAATGTAATATAAAATTTCCTGCATCTACTGTTTCTTGATGTGCTGTCGATTTTAAGAAATTATTAATTTTTTCTTCATAAGCCATAAACTCTTTCCAATCTTTCTCCGTAAAGACAACTGACCTGTTTTTACTGCCTGAAAATACAACACATGGAGCAAAATTTAACTGATAGGATAAACAGGTTGTCACTTGTTTTGACTTTGATTTGTTTAAATAAGAAGTAAGTTTACCCACAAAAATATCTTGACAAGCCATTTTACTTTCTGGTGAAGAGAAATTAGAAACCGTAATTTATATAAATTTAAAAAGTCCAAAGGTTAGTAGGTTACTAAAAGGAAGTCCTAAATTTATTTTTAGATCTAAAAGTCTAAATAGGAAATCACAAAATCCAGGAAGTACAAAGTTTATTAGGCCATTGAAAGGAAGTCCTAAATTTATTTTTAGATCTAAAAGTCCAAACAGAAAATCCAGGAAGTACAAAGTTTATCAGGTTACTAAAAGAAAGTCCTAAATATATTTTTAGATCTAAAAGTCCAATCACAAAATCTAGGAAGTACAAAGTTTATCAGGTTACTAAAAGGAAGTCCTAAATTTATTTTTAGATCTAAAAGTTTAATCACAAAATCAAGGAAGTACAAAGTATATTGGGACACTAAAACGAAGTCATAAAATAAAAGAAAGTGTGAGTCTAAAAATTATTTAAAGCCAGCCTGAAATTTTAACATTTACTATGGATGAAGGTATAGAAAGTGATAAATTAGAAACTGAACTGAAGTTTGAGAAAGTCAATTTAATTAATAGTGAACGTTGGTTTGCTGAAGAATCTTACGAAGTAATTTGTATTATACATGATTACTTTAAATTAGATAATACAAATTATTGTGTGCTTTGTTTTTATCAAAAATTATTGAAAAATCCCAATAATACTGGTATACATATAACAGGACATTTCACTGGTGGTACTCCTAGTGTAATAGAAAAATGTTTACTTTGTGATGTATGCGAAGTGCCAGTTTTTCTTTCTCTGATGACAAGATCTTGTATATTTTGTAATGGACTTTAGCAGATCTGTTACACCTGAAATTAAATTTTTGGTAAATGGTCAATATGTTGATCCTTTTTCTATAACAGACGAATCTTCATATCAAATTGTGTATTCTTCACCAACATTAAAACATTATAATATTATTGAATTATGTATTTGTACCATCTGTCATAAACAAATTTATGTAAAAAACGTATCTGTAATCACTGTTAAAACATCGATTACGCTAGGAAACTGTAACCGCTTATGTAATCAGTTAAGACCCTTATATTCTTTTCAATGGCTTAATGATAAACTATCTTCTCCAATAACAATACACCGATTTTGTACACAATTTTTACCAAAGCGAAGACGTAAATTAAAGTTTTTTTGCAATGAATTTTAGCAGATGTGTTACACCTGAAATTAAACTATTGGTAAATGGTGAATATGTTAATTCTTCCTCTCTAACAGACAAATCTACATATAGAATTACGTATTCTCCTCCAACATTACAACAGATAGCTGCAAATCAAGTGTACTGGTATATTAAAGACAACAGTGGAGCAATTGGACTTCGGTTATGTCACAACGAACCACAATGGTGCACATACGAGTTCG
This sequence comes from Altica lythri, assembly GCA_964028335.1. NCBI lineage: Eukaryota > Metazoa > Arthropoda > Insecta > Coleoptera > Chrysomelidae > Altica > Altica lythri. The sequence goes on along the minus strand of OZ034800.1, from coordinate 21,821,776 downwards.
TTATACCATCAAATTTACACTTAAACATATATTGTTTAAGAGAACTTAAGCAACAAATATTAAAAAATTGCAAGGGAAATGTTCATTCCTTATCAATTTGTAAATTTTAAAATAAAAATGTTATATTAAAACAACTGTTTTTTATTTATAGATCCCTGTTAAATATAAATACTTTCTATTATTACTATATAGATGGCGATTGTATTCAAAATTTAATTATAAATAATATACCTACTGATTTTGATTAATCGGTTAGATAATCTAACTGAAATTGATAAACCAGATTTGGATCTTGTTCAGTTTTAATACGTGTTTTGTAGCCCTAAGTGTTTTGTAGTTTTAAGTGGTTTTGTTTAATATTGAAAGTTTTTTTTTAGTTTTAAGTGTTTCGTGATGTTTGATTCCAATTTTACACTAAACCGGATTATATGTGATAGTGTTTTATACACAACTAATAACTATTTCAATAGTAAGTCAACTAATTAGCCCCTTTTATATATATAATTAGGTTAAAAAAACAACTATGAATAAATGTGAACAGAAAGTTATTTACGATAGGAAAGTTAAAATTCTATTTACTTTTCCAATTCGTTGATTACTGGTTACTAGTGCCTTTTCAATTTTTTTTTGTTTTTTAGTAATTTTTTCAAGTTTTTGCAGTAAAGTATTTCTTTTTGTATATTCTTTTTTCAATAAATTTGAATTATAGGCAACAAATTTTTTAATTTCATTTTGATATTTAACATCATCCACATCAGTATCATCATCATCATCATCATCTTCATCATTATCATTATCATCATCATTATCATCATCATCTTTATCAATATCATTAGCTCTGACGTCATCACAATAGTTATTATTCTTACAATCATTATTTAACATTTCTTCACCTCCCCTCACTTCTGATGCTGGGGAGTCATTACCATTACCACCATTATTTTGTTTTTCTTCGTGCTCCCTCATTTCTGCTGATTTGACAGGAAATTCATCATCTTCCCCAGTGAAATCTACACCTTCACTTTCTTTTTTCACCATAGGTGTAGATTTCAGCGATGGTTTAAATTTTGCATAACCAATAGGTTTTATTTTTGAAATATCGTCTAAAAAGACGATTGAATCGGTGCTTGTGTCTAAATTCACTTGTGTAAAATTTGACGCACCTTTTTCTTTTTTTAAGTGCATCAGCAGCTTTATTGATTTTCTGCTGCTGCTTGGTACAGCAAATTTTTCACACTTCATTTTTTTAAATTATGTTACACTTTACACACTATAATTTCAAATAATTTACGGACTCTTATTTATATGCATTTTATTTTGTGGGCGATCAAATATCTTATATTTTGATCTTTTGTTAATCAAAATTATTTTGCAAATTAATTTTATCAAACTGCACTAAGCACAATATAGGTCACTAACCTTTTAATTTTAATGTTTTTCTGTTAATCAAGGAAATCAAATATTTAAATTTAGGATTGCAACCCACTTTTGCGATAGGTGTTAATCAAGGGAAGTTTTATCTTAACCATTTATTTTTTTATTTATATGCATTGTATTTTGTGGGCGATCAAATATCTTATATTTTGATCTTTTGTTAATCAAAATTATTTTGCAAATTAATTTTATCAAACTGCACTAAGCACAACATAGGTCATTAACCTTTTAATTTTGATGGTTTTTTGTTAATCAAGGAAATCAAACATTTACATTTTAGGATTACAACCCACTTTTGCGATAGGTGTTAATAAAGGGAAGTTTTATCTTAAACATTTTATTTTTTTTAGTTTCAAAATCAATAAAAAAGAGCAATGACCTTTTAAATAAAAGAAAATATGTTGGGCAAAACATTTATTTTAACATTTTATTATTGAAAAATATTAATAACTTTAAACAATAAATCTTTTAATTCATCTAGTAAAGTTTTGGAAGGACAAGGAACTCCAAAAATGTTCCAATTAAAGGGACCCATTTCTAAAACTCGGCGCGTAAATTCGCTGTATTTATAGTACATTCCATCGTGAATCCAATACAATTTTCCATCAGTATGCTTATAGACAAAGTCGGGGTTTACAGGTACCTTTGGAAACAAGTCTTTTATCATTCCTCTATTTACAATCTTTGATATATCTGGCTCAAATTCTATGTAACCTTCATTAAATAATATATATATTTTTCCAGCATCGTTTTGGAAAGCAGAATTTATTTTTGCATGTTTTGGTATTCCAGTTTCTAACGCCTGTGAAATTTCTAATCCAGGAAACGATACCTCGTACAACTGATTTCCACTATAGACTAATAAATCACCAGTTGATTTTTGGAAAATGCTTGATACACTCATTATATCGCCTGGTAGGTAGTCTGTAAGATTTTCAGCTGATGGAATTCTTAGTGTTGCTAAATCAATTTTCCATAAAAGCTTATTTTTTATAATGTATAGACGATAGCTTGGAAAAGTGCTATCATAAGCTAGAAACATTACTTCAGGAACTATTTCACATAAATTTTGTTTTTTTTCTCGAGGAGATGATGCCAACTTTTGTCTAAATTCTGTAGTTTTTGTTTGAGGTGATATTGTACGGAGTGTTGTTGTAGTACGCAATGTAGGTGTTGTAATGGGTGGCGTGTACATTTTTTTTATGTATGGTGGTATAGGCACATACTGATTTTTTTTACCATACAGATATTCAATAGCATTTTTATCATCATCTTGCAAGTCAAAATTTTCTTCTTGATACCATGGAAACATTACAGTTTTTTCTTGATCGGCATGTCCAACTCCTAGACTGTGGCCCATTTCGTGTAATAAAACCATAAAAAATTGTATTGTCCATCCGGTGTTTTTTCATCCCCGTAATACCAATTTTCTTCTTTATCTAAATGAATTTCTACACAGTAATCATTTGGAAAAAATGCATGAGCTAATTGTTTTCCAGGCCCATCAAAATCATATAAGCATTTTCCTTGCCCCATACAATCAACTCTAAAATGATGTCTTATATGTGTCATTTGTATTGTTATATCAGGTTTAGGAATTGCTTTGTGTATCTGTTCAAACGTTAACGTAGATGCATTAGCCCACATATTAAAAGCTTTTTGGGCCAATCTTAGTTGATCATTTGTTGCTAAAGGAAAATACCATAATAAATGTGTTTTATTCCATTTTCGTTTGACTGTAAATGCATTATCATCCTCCCCAATAATGCATCGAGGTTTTTGCATAAGAGCTATGGTTTCATTATTTAAATCACCGTCAACGTGTAAATTATATTGTTCTTGAAAATTTGTAATACTAGAAGAAAAATCTAATAGTGTATTGTTTGTTATATAGCCATATTGCTCCAAAAAATGTTTTGCATCATCTTTATTAAAACCAGAAACTGTGTAAAACACAAATAAAAACACGACTACTTTCATTGCTAATTCAACTATGAATTATAATTTACATATCTGCATATATAAACACGGAATAAACGTGTTTAATATTATATAATTTTTCACACTATTACGCAATATATGGCTTGTCAAGTACGATATTACACAATATTTCACAATATTACGCAATCTCATTCATAATATCCTGTAACCTGTCAGACCTACCGAAAGTCCTATCTGACTTGTCGAGACCTGTCTAACCTATTTTTAGACCGGAAGTCATGACCTAGTTTTAGACCGGAAGTCCTGACCTAGTTTCAGACCGGAAGTCCTGACCTAGTTTCAGACCGGAAGTCATGACCTAGTTTTAGACCGGAAGTCCTGATCCTCTCCCAATTATACACTACTAACGGCTATAGTCATTCCTCTTCACAAAGGTGGTGAACACTCAATTACCGGTAATTACCCCCCTATTGCTTTGTTACCGGCCCTTTCCAAAATTATCGAAAGATTAATAAATGTCCGACTCATGCCTTTTCTCCTTAAGCACAATATTCTATCACAAAATCAGTTTGGATTTCTGTCAAATAAGTGCACAAACGATGCCATGTTTTCAGTGCTCAATGAAGTTTACTCATCTCTTAATAATAATCATTCCACCGCTACAGTTTTCTGTGACTACGCCAAGGCATTTGATTGTGTAAATCATTATATTTTATTAAAAAAATTAGAGTTCTACGGTATTCGTGGCATTTCACTGAACTGGTTCAAGTCTTACTTGGAAAATAGGAAACAACTAGTCAGAACAAACGGTAAAGATTCTAGCTGCAGATTAATTACTAGTGGAGTACCTCAAGGTTCCGTGTTAGGTCCCATACTTTTTTTACTCTTTATTAATGACATCACTAATTTAAAAATTAAAGGAAAAATCTTTCTATTTGCTGATGATACTAGTATCACCTGGAGCAACATCGATAATCCATCTTTACATGCCGACATTTCTAATGATCTTATTACAATCAAAAACTGGTCCGATTGTAACTTGCTTTGCTTCAATGTCGAGAAGACAGTTGCATTATCCTATAAAGAAGCCTTTCATCCAATACTTCTTGAAAGCAATTCCGTCATTGTCGTTGAGTCTGTAAAATTTCTAGGTCTTTTCATTGACAGCAGTCTAAAGTGGTCTCTTCACACAGATTCACTAACGAAGAAACTAGCATCAGCATGCTTCGCGATTAGATCGGTTTCTAAAGAACTAAATCTCCACTCTGCCAAAATAACTTATTTCTCTCTCTTTGAATCTCATCTTCATTACGGACTTCCCATTTGGGGTTCTAGTAGCCTTGCACAATTCAACGCTATTTTTAAATTACAAAAGAGAGCAATTCGTTATCTCCTTGGACTTAGCTCAAGAACCCACTGCAAGCCATACTTTCAAAGGAACGGAATCCTAACACTCCCTTCATTATTTATTCTAGAAACTGTATGTCTGATTCGAAAGCATTTACATATTTTTCCTACGAGACCCAACCATGGCTACTCCACTAGAAACTCGAGTGATGATGTTTATTTGCCAATCCCATCCACCGAATTAGTAAGAAAGTCAATAATTTATCACGCAAAAAAATTGTACAATCACCTCCCTGTGCAAATTAAATCGGCGACTTCTTTTACTAAATTTAGAAAAATGACTAAAGAGTATCTCATTGAGAGATCATATTATTCAGTGGATGAGTTCCTAAATGAATAATTAAAACGTCTTGAATATCACTTCCAGTAGCTGCAAGTCTTATTTTAAATTCTGTAAATTTTTTGTATTTTATTGATTTTTTCATATTATGTATTGCAGTTTGTATTTTTTTTTAACTTTTGCAATTATTTTAGGTAACAAATTTGTTCTTTTTTTTAAATTTTTTTATATTTTCTAACATTTTAATAACCATTGATGATATATTTATTTATATCAATCAGTAATTGTTTTTGTATATATTTGTGTTATATATTTCCCTAGTGTGTTTTAATCTTATCCTGCTTTGTCCATAAAAATTGTATTTTTTTTAGTGACAATAAAGCATACGTATTATTATTATTATATTATTATTATTTGACATCTTTGATATTTGCCATCTTGAAATTTGTCATTTTTGACATTTTTCATGGTGACACTTTTCATTTTTGACATTTAGCATTGTGACATTTGTCATTTGACACCTTGACATTTGCCATCTTGAAATTTGTCATTTTTGACATTTTTCATGGTGACACTTTTCATTTTTGACATTTAGCATTGTGACATTTGTCATTTGACATCTTTGACATTTGCCATCTTGAAATTTGTCATTTTTGACATTTTTCATGGTGACACTTTTCATTTTTGACATTTAGCATTGTGACATTTGTCAGTTTTGACATTTGCCATCTTGAAATTTGTCATTTTTGACATTTTTCATGGTGACACTTTTCATTTTTAACATTTAGCATTGTGACATTTGTCATTTGACATCTTAGACATTTGCCATCTTGAAATTTGTCATTTTTGACACTTTTCATTTTTGACATTTAGCATTGTGACATTTGTCATTTGACATCTTTGACATTTGCCATCTTGAAATTTGTCATTTTTGTCATTTTTCATGGTGACACTTTTTATTTTTGACATTTAGCATTGTGACATTTGTCAGTTTTGACATTTGCCATCTTGAAATTTGTCATTTTTGACATTTTTCATGGTGACACTTTTCATTTTTGACATTTAGCATTGTGACATTTGTCATTTGACATCTTTGACATTTGCCATCTTGAAATTTGTCATTTTTGACATTTAGCATTGTGACATTTGTCATTTGACATCTTTGACATTTGCTATCTTGAAATTTGTTATTTTTGACATTTTTCATGGTGACACTTTTCATTTTTGACATTTAGCATTGTGACATTTGTCATTTGATATCTTTGACATTTGCCATCTTGAAATTTGTAATTTTTGACATTTTTCATGGTGACACTTTTCATTTTTGACATTTAGCATTGTGACATTTGTCATTTGACATCTTTGACATTTGCCATCTTGAAATTTGTTATTTTTGACATTTTTCATGGTGACACTTTTTATTTTTGACATTTAGCATTGTGACATTTGTCATTTGACATCTTTGACATTTGCCATCTTGAAATTTGTCATTTTTGACATTTTTCATGGTGACACTTTTCATTTTTGACATTTAGCATTGTGACATTTGTCATTTGACATCTTTGACATTTGCCATCTTTAAATTTGTTATTTTTGACATTTTTCATGGTGACACTTTTCATTTTTGACATTTAGCATTGTGACATTTGTCATTTGACATCTTTGACATTTGCCATCTTGAAACTTGTTATTTTTGACATTTTTCATGGTGACACTTTTTATTTTTGACATTTAGCATTGTGACATTTGTCATTTGACATCTTTGACATTTGCCATCTTGAAACTTGTTATTTTTGACATTTTTCATGGTGACACTTTTTATTTTTGACATTTAGCATTGTGACATTTGTCATTTGACATCTTTGACATTTGCCATCTTGAAATTTGTCATTTTTGACATTTTTCATGGTGACACTTTTCATTTTTGACATTAAGCATTGTGACATTTGGCATTTTACATCTTTGACATTTGCCATCTTGAAATTTGTCATTTTTGACATTTTTCATGGTAACACTTTTCATTTTTGACATTTAGCATTGTGACATTTGTCAGTTTTGACATTTGCCATCTTGAAATTTGTCATTTTTGACATTTTTCATGGTGACACTTTTCATTTTTGACATTTAGCATTGTGACATTTGTCATTTGACATCTTAGACATTTGCCATCTTGAAATGTGTCATTTTTGACACTTTTCATTTTTGACATTTAGCATTGTGACATTTGTCATTTGACATCTTTGACATTTGCCATCTTGAAATTTGTCATTTTTGACATTTTTCATGGTGACACTTTTCATTTTTGACATTTAGCATTGTGACATTTGTCAGTTTTGACATTTGCCATCTTGAAATTTGTCATTTTTGACATTTTTCATGGTGACACTTTTCATTTTTGACATTTAGCATTATGACATTTGTCATTTGACATCTTTGACATTTGCCATCTTGAAATTTGTCATTTTTGACATTTTTCATGGTGACACTTTTCATTTTTGACATTTAGCATTGTGACATTTGTCATTTGACATCTTTGACATTTGCCATCTTGAAATTTGTCATTTTTGACATTTTTCATGGTGACACTTTTCATTTTTGACATTTAGCATTGTGACATTTGTCAGTTTTGACATTTGCCATCTTGAAATTTGTCATTTTTGACATTTTTTATGGTGACACTTTTCATTTTTGACATTTAGCATTGTGACATTTGTCATTTGACATCTTAGACATTTGCCATCTTGAAATTTGTCATTTTTGACACTTTTCATTTTTGACATTTAGCATTGTGACATTTGTCATTTGACATCTTTGACATTTGCCATCTTGAAATTTGTCATTTTTGTCATTTTTCATGGTGACACTTTTTATTTTTGACATTTAGCATTGTGACATTTGTCAGTTTTGACATTTGCCATCTTGAAATTTGTCATTTTTGACATTTTTCATGGTGACACTTTTCATTTTTGACATTTAGCATTGTGACATTTGTCATTTGACATCTTTGACATTTGCCATCTTGAAATTTGTCATTTTTGACATTTAGCATTGTGACATTTGTCATTTGACATCTTTGACATTTGCTATCTTGAAATTTGTTATTTTTGACATTTTTCATGGTGACACTTTTCATTTTTGACATTTAGCATTGTGACATTTGTCATTTGATATCTTTGACATTTGCCATCTTGAAATTTGTAATTTTTGACATTTTTCATGGTGACACTTTTCATTTTTGACATTTGTCATTTGACATCTTTGACATTTGCCATCTTGAAATTTGTTATTTTTGACATTTTTCATGGTGACACTTTTTATTTTTGACATTTAGCATTGTGACATTTGTCATTTGACATCTTTGACATTTGCCATCTTGAAATTTGTCATTTTTGACATTTTTCATGGTGACACTTTTCATTTTTGACATTTAGCATTGTGACATTTGTCATTTGACATCTTTGACATTTGCCATCTTTAAATTTGTTATTTTTGACATTTTTCATGGTGACACTTTTCATTTTTGACATTTAGCATTGTGACATTTGTCATTTGACATCTTTGACATTTGCCATCTTGAAATTTGTCATTTTTGACATTTTTCATGGTGACACTTTTCATTTTTGACATTTAGCATTGTGACATTTGTCATTTGCCATTTTGAAATTTGTCATTTTTGACATTTTTCATAGTGACACTTTTCATTTTTGACATTTAGCATTGTGACATTTGTCATTTGACATCTTTGACATTTGCCATCTTGAAGTTTGTTATTTTTGACATTTTTCATGGTGACACTTTTTATTTTTGACATTTAGCATTGTGACATTTGTCATTTGACATCTTTGACATTTGCCATCTTGAAATTTGTTATTTTTGACATTTTTCATGGTGACACTTTTCATTTTTGACATTTAGCATTGTGACATTTGTCAGTTTTGACCTTTGCCATCTTGAAATTTGTCATTTTTGACATTTTTCATGGTGACACTTTTCATTTTTGACATTTAGCATTGTGACATTTGTCATTTGACATCTTTGACATTTGCCATCTTGAAATTTGTCATTTTTGACATTTAGCATTGTGACATTTGTCATTTGACATCTTTGACATTTGCCATCTTGAAATTTGTTATTTTTGACATTTTTCATGGTGACACTTTTTATTTTTGACATTTAGCATTGTGACATTTGTCATTTGACATCTTTGACATTTGCCATCTTGAAATTTGTCATTTTTGACATTTTTCATGGTGACACTTTTCATTTTTGACATTAAGCATTGTGACATTTGGCATTTGACATCTTTGACATTTGCCATCTTGAAATTTGTCATTTTTGACACTTTTCATTTTTGACATTTAGTATTGTGACATTTGTCATTTGACATCTTTGACATTTGCCATCTTGAAATTTGTCATTTTTGACATTTTTCATGGTGACACTTTTCATTTTTTACATTTAGCATTGTGACATTTGTCATTTGACATCTTTGACATTTGCCATCTTGAAATTTGTCATTTTTGACATTTTTCATGGTGACACTTTTCATTTTTGACATTTAGCATTGTGACATTTGTCATTTGACATCTTTGACATTTGCCATCTTGAAATTTGTTATTATTGACATTTTTCATGGTGACACTTTTCATTTTTGACATTTAGCATTGTGAAATTTGTCATTTGACATCTTTGACATTTGGCATCTTGAAATTTGTCATTTTTGACATTTAGCATTGTGACATTTGTCATTTGACATCTTTGACATTTGCCATCTTGAAATTTGTTATTTTTGACATTTTTCATGGTGACACTTTTCATTTTTGACATTAAGCATTGTGACATTTGTCAGTTTTGACATTTGCCATCTTGAAATTTGTCATTTTTGACATTTTTCATGGTGACACTTTTCATTTTTGACATTTAGCATTGTGACATTTGTCATTTGACATCTTAGACATTTGCCATCTTGAAATTTGTCATTGTTGACACTTTTCATTTTTGACATTTAGCATTGTGACATTTGTCATTTGACATCTTTGACATTTGCCATCTTGAAATTTGTCATTTTTGACATTTTTCATGGTGACACTTTTTATTTTTGACATTTAGCATTGTGACATTTGTCAGTTTTGACATTTGCCATCTTGAAATTTGTCATTTTTGACATTTTTCATGGTGACACTTTTCATTTTTGACATTTAGCATTGTGACATTTGTCATTTGACATCTTTGACATTTGTCATCTTGAAATTTGTCATTTTTGACATTTTTCATGGTGACACTTTTCATTTTTGACATTTAGCATTGTGACATTTGTCATTTGACATCTTTGACATTTGCCATCTTGAAATTTGTTATTTTTGACATTTTTCATGGTGACACTTATCATTTTTGACATTTAGCATTGTGACATTTGTTATTTGACATCTTTGACATTTGCCATCTTGAAATTTGTCATTTTTGACATTTTTCATGGTGACACTTTTCATTTTTGACATTTAGCATTGTGACATTTGTCAGTTTTGATATTTGCCATCTTGAAATTTGTCATTTTTCATGGTGACACTTTTCATTTTTGACATTTAGCATTGTGACATTTGTCATTTGACATCTTTGACATTTGCCATCTTAAAATTTGTCATTTTCGACATTTTTCATGGTAACACTTTTCATTTTTGACATTTAGCATTGTGACATTTGTCATTTGACATCTTGGACATTTGCCATCTTAAAATTTGTTATTTTTGATATTTTTCATGGTGACACTTTTCATTTTTGACATTTAGCATTGTGACATTTGTCATTTGACATCTTTGACATTTGCCATCTTGAAATTTGTCATTTTTGACATTTAGCATTGTGACATTTGTCATTTGACATCTTTGACATTTGCCATCTTGAAATTTGTTATTTTTGACATTTTTCATGGTGACACTTATCATTTTTGACATTTAGCATTGTGACATTTGTCATTTGACATCTTTGACATTTGCCATCTTGAAATTTGTCATTTTTGACATTTTTCATGGTGACACTTTTCATTTTTGACATTTAGCATTGTGACATTTGTCATTTGACATCTTTGACATTTGCCATCTTGAAATTTTTCATTTATGACATTTTTCATGGTGACACTTTTCATTTTTGACATTTAGCATTGTGACATTTGTCATTTGACATCTTTGACATTTGCCATCTTGAAATTTGTTATTTTTGACATTTTTCATGGTGACACTTTTCATTTTTGACATTTAGCATTGTGACATTTGTCATTTGACATCTTTGACATTTGCCATCTTGAAATTTGTCATTTTTGACATTATTTATGGTGACACTTTTCATTTTTGAGATTTAGCATTGTGATATTTGTCAGTTTTGACATTTGCCATCTTGAAATTTGTCATGTTTGACATTTTTCATGGTGACACTTTTCATTTTTGACATTTAGCATTGTGACATTTGTCATTTGACATCTTTGACATTTGCCATCTTGAAATTTGTCATTTTTGACATTTTTCATGGTGACACTTTTCATTTTTGACATTTAGCATTGTGACATTTGTCATTTGACATCTTTGACATTTGCCATCTTGAAATTTGTTATTTTTGACATTTTTCATGGTGACCCTTTTTATTTTTGACATTTAGCATTGTGACATTTATTATTTGACATCTTTGATATTTGCCATCTTGAAATTTGTCATTTTTGACATTTTCATGGTGACACTTTTTATTTTTGACATTTAGCAATGTGACATTTGTCATTTGACATCTTTGACATTTGCCATCTTGAAATTTGTCATTTTTGACATTTTTAATGGTGACACTTTTCATTTTTGACATTTAGCATTGTGACATTTGTCAGTTTTGACATTTGCCATCTTGAAATTTGTCATTTTTGACATTTTTCATGGTGACACTTTTCATTTTTGACATTTAGCATTGTGACATTTGTCATTTGACATCTTAGACATTTGCCATCTTGAAATTTGTCATTTTTGACACTTTTCATTTTTGACATTTAGCATTGTGACATTTGTCATTTGACATCTTTGACATTTGCCATCTTGAAATTTGTCATTTTTGACATTTTTCATGGTAACATTTTTCATTTTTTACATTTAGCATTGTGACATTTGTCATTTGACATCTTTGACATTTGCCATCTTGAAATTTGTCATTTTTGACATTTTTCATGGTGACACTTTTTATTTTTGACAGTTAGCATTGTGACATTTGTCATTTGACATCTTTGAGATTTGCCATCTTGAAATTTGTTATTTTTGACATTTTTCATGGTGACACTTTTCATTTTTGACATTTAGCATTGTGACATTTGTCATTTGACATCTTTGACATTTGGCATCTTGAAATTTGTCATTTTTGACATTTAGCATTGTGACATTTGTCATTTGACATCTTTGACATTTGCCATCTTGAAATTTGTTATTTTTAACATTTTTCATGGTGACACTTTTCATTTTTGACATTTAGCATTGTGACATTTGTCAGTTTTGACATTTGCCATCTTGAAATTTGTCATTTTTGACATTTTTCATGGTGACACTTTCCATTTTTGACATTTAGCATTGTGACATTTGTCATTTGACATCTTAGACATTTGCCATCTTGAAATTTGTCATTTGTCATTTTTGACATTTAGCATTGTGACATTTGTCATTTGACATCTTTGACATTTGCCATCTTGAAATTTGTTATTTTTGACATTTTTCATGGTGACACTTTTCATTTTTGACATTTAGCATTGTGACATTTGTCATTTGACATCTTTGACGTTTGCCATTTTGAAATTTGTCATTTTTGACATTTTTCATGGTGACACTTTTCATTTTTGACATTTAGCATTTTGACATTTGTCATTTGACATCTTTGACATTTGCCATCTTGAAATTTGTTAATTTTGACATTTTTCATGGTGACACTTTTCATTTTTGACATTTAGCATTGTGACATTTGTCATTTGACATCTTTGACATTAGCCATCTCGAAATTTGTCATTTTTGACATTTTTCATGGTGACACTTTTCATTTTTGACATTTAGCATTGTGACATTTGTCAGTTTTGACATTTGCCATCTTGAAATTTGTCATTTTTGACATTTTTCATGGTGACACTTTTCATTTTTGACATTTAGCATTGTGACATTTGTCATTTGACATCTTTGACATTTGTCATCTTGAAATTTGTCATTTTTGACATTTTTCATGGTGACACTTTTCATTTTTGACATTAAGCATTGTGACATTTGTCATTTGACATCATTGACATTTGCCATCTTGAAATTTGTTATTTTTGACATTTTTCATGGTGACACTTTTTATTTTTGACATTTAGCATTGTGACGTTTGTTATTTGACATCTTTGATATTTGCCATCTTGAAATTTGTCATTTTTGACATTTTTCATGGTGACACTTTTCATTTTTGACATTTAGCATTGTGACATTTGTCATTTGACATCTTTGACATTTGCCATCTTGAAATTTGTTATTTTTGACATTTTTCATGGTGACACTTTTCATTTTTGACATTTAGCATTGTGACATTTGTCATTTGACATCTTTGACATTTGCCATCTTGAAATTTGTCATTTTTGACATTTTTCATGGTGACACTATTCATTTTTGACATTTAGCATTGTGACATTTGTCATTTGACATCTTTGACATTTGCCATCTTGAAATTTGTTATTTTTGACATTTTTCATGGTGACACTTTTCATTTTTGACATTTAGCATTGTGACATTTGTCATTTGACATCTTTGACATTTGCCATCTTGAAATTTGTCATTTTTGACATTTTTCATGGTGACACTTTTCATTTTTGACATTTAGCATTGTGACATTTGTCAGTTTTGACATTTGCCATCTTGAAATTTGTCATTTTTGACATTTTTCATGGTGACAGTTTTCATTTTTGACATTTAGCATTGTGACATTTGTCATTTGACATCTTTGACATTTGCCATCTTGAAATTTGTCATTTTTGACATTTTTCATGGTGACACTTTTCATTTTTGACATTTAGCATTGTGACATTTGTTATTTGACATCTTTGACATTTGCCATCCTGAAATTCGTTATTTTTGACATTTTTCATGGTGACACTTTTCATTTTTGACATTTAGCATTGTGACATTTGTTATTTGACATCTTTGATATTTGTCATCTTGAAATTTGTCATTTTTGACATTTTTCATGGTGACACTTTTCATTTTTGACATTTAGCATTGTGACATTTGTCATTTGACATCTTTGACATTTGCCATCTTGAAATTTGTCATTTTTGACATTTTTCATGGTGACACTTTTCATTTTTGACATTTAGCATTGTGACATTTGTCATTTGACATCTTTGACATTTGCCATCTTGAAATTTGTCATTTTTGACATTTTTCATGGTGACACTTTTCATTTTTGACATTTATCATTGTGACATTTGTCAGTTTTGACATTTGCCATCTTGAAATTTGTCATTTTTGACATTTTTCATGGTGACACTTTTCATTTTTGACATTTAGCATTGTGACATTTGTCATTTGACATCTTAGACATTTGCCATCTTGAAATTTGTCATTTTTGACACTTTTCATTTTTGACATTTAGCATTGTGACATTTGTCATTTGACATCTTTGACATTTGCCATCTTGAAATTTGTCATTTTTGACATTTTTCATGGTAACTTTTTTTATTTTTTACATTTAGCATTGTGACATTTGTCATTTGACATCTTTGACATTTGCCATCTTGAAATTTGTCATTTTTGACATTTTTCATGGTGACACTTTTCATTTTTGACATTTAGCATTGTGACATTTGTCATTTGACATCTTTGACATTTGGCATCTTGAAATTTGTCATTTTTGACATTTAGCATTGTGACATTTGTCATTTGACATCTTTGACATTTGCCATCTTGAAATTTGTTATTTTTGACATTTTTCATGGTGACACTTTTCATTTTTGACAGTTAGCATTGTGACATTTGTCAGTTTTGACATTTGCCATCTTGAAATTTGTCATTTTTGACATTTTTTATGGTGACACTTTTCATTTTTGACATTTAGCATTGTGACATTTGTCATTTGACATCTTTGACATTTGCCATCTTGAAATTTGTCATTTTTGACATTTTTCATGGTGACACTTTTCATTTTTGACATTTAGCATTGTGACATTTGTCATTTGACATCTTTGACATTTGCCATCTTGAAATTTGTTATTTTTGACATTTTTCATGGTGACACTTATCATTTTTGACATTTAGCATTGTGACATTTGTTATTTGACATCCTTGACATTTGCCATCTTAAAATTTGTCATTGTTGACACTTTGCATTTTTGACATTTAGCATTGTGACATTTGTCATTTGACATCTTTGACATTTGCCATCTTGAAATTTGTCATTTTTGACATTTTTCATGGTGACACTTTGCATTTTTGACATTTAGCATTGTGACATTTGTCATTTGACATCTTTGACATTTGCCATCTTGAAATTTGTCATTTTTGACATTTTTCATGGTGACACTTTTCATTTTTGACATTTAGCATTGTGACATTTGTCAGTTTTGACATTTGCTATCTTGAAATTTGTCATTTTTGACATTTTTCATGGTGACACTTTTCATTTTTGACATTTAGCATTGTGACATTTGTCATTTGACATCTTTGACATTTGCCATCTTGAAATTTGTCATTTTTGACATTTTTCATGGTCACACTTTTCATTTTTGACATTTAGCATTGTGACATTTGTCATTTGACATCTTTGACATTTGCCATCTTGAAATTTGTTATTTTTGACATTTTTCATGGTGACACTTATCATTTTTGACATTTAGCATTGTGACATTTGTTATTTGACATCCTTGACATTTGCCATCTTGAAATTTGTCATTTTTGACATTTTTCATTGTGACACTTTTTATTTTTGACATTTAGCATTGTGACATTTGTCAGTTTTGACATTTGCCATCTTGAAATTTGTCATTTTTGACATTTTTCATGGTGACACTTTTTATTTTTGACATTTAGCATTGTGACATTTGTCATTTGACATCTTTGACATTTGCCATCTTGAAATTTGTCATTTCTGACATTTTTCATGGTGACACTTTTCATTTTTGACATTTAGCATTGTGACATTTGTCAGTTTTGACATTTGCCATCTTGAAATTTGTCATTTTTGACATTTTTCATGGTGACACTTTTCATTTTTGACATTTAGCATTGTGACATTTGTCATTTGACATCTTTGACATTTGCCATCTTGAAATTTGTCATTTTTGACATTTTTCATGGTGACACTTTTCATTTTTGACATTTAGCATTGTGACATTTGTCATTTGACATCTTTGACATTTGCCATCTTGAAATTTGTTATTTTTGACATTTTTCATGGTGACACTTTTTATTTTTGACATTTAGCATTGTGACATTTGTCATTTGACATCTTTGACATTTGCCATCTTGAAATTTGTCATTTTTGACATTTTTCATGGTGACACTTTTCATTTTTGACATTTAGCATTGTGACATTTGTCATTTGACATCTTTGATATTTGCCATCTTGAAATTTGTCATTTTTGACATTTAGCATTGTGACATTTGTCATTTGACATCTTTGACATTTGCTATCTTGAAATTTGTTATTTTTGACATTTTTCATGGTGACACTTTTCATTTTTGACATTTAGCATTGTGACATTTGTCATTTGATATCTTTGACATTTGCCATCTTGAAATTTGTAATTTTTGACATTTTTCATGGTGACACTTTTCATTTTTGACATTTAGCATTGTGACATTTGTCATTTGACATCTTTGACATTTGCCATCTTGAAATTTGTTATTTTTGACATTTTTCATGGTGACACTTTTTATTTTAGACATTTAGCATTGTGACATTTGTCATTTGACATCTTTGACATTTGCCATCTTGAAATTTGTCATTTTTGACATTTTTCATGGTGACACTTTTCATTTTTGACATTTAGCATTGTGACATTTGTCATTTGACATCTTTGACATTTGCCATCTTTAAATTTGTTATTTTTGACATTTTTCATGGTGACACTTTTCATTTTTGACATTTAGCATTGTGACATTTGTCATTTGACATCTTTGACATTTGCCATCTTGAAATTTGTCATTTTTGACATTTTTCATGGTGACACTTTTCATTTTTGACATTTAGCATTGTGACATTTGTCATTTGACATCTTTGACATTTGCCATTTTGAAATTTGTCATTTTTGACATTTTTCATAGTGACACTTTTCATTTTTGACATTTAGCATTGTGACATTTGTCATTTGACATCTTTGACATTTGCCATCTTGAAGTTTGTTATTTTTGACATTTTTCATGGTGACACTTTTTATTTTTGACATTTAGCATTGTGACATTTGTCATTTGACATCTTTGACATTTGCCATCTTGAAATTTGTTATTTTTGACATTTTTCATGGTGACACTTTTCATTTTTGACATTTAGCATTGTGACATTTGTCAGTTTTGACCTTTGCCATCTTGAAATTTGTCATTTTTGACATTTTTCATGGTGACACTTTTCATTTTTGACATTTAGCATTGTGACATTTGTCATTTGACATCTTTGACATTTGTCATCTTGAAATTTGTCATTTTTGACATTTAGCATTGTGACATTTGTCATTTGACATCTTTGACATTTGCCATCTTGAAATTTGTTATTTTTGACATTTTTCATGGTGACACTTTTTATTTTTGACATTTAGCATTGTGACATTTGTCATTTGACATCTTTGACATTTGCCATCTTGAAATTTGTCATTTTTGACATTTTTCATGGTGACACTTTTCATTTTTGACATTAAGCATCGTGACATTTGGCATTTGACATCTTTGACATTTGCCATCTTGAAATTTGTCATTTTTGACACTTTTCATTTTGGACATTTAGTATTGTGACATTTGTCATTTGACATCTTTGACATTTGCCATCTTGAAATTTGTCATTTTTGACATTTTTCATGGTGACACTTTTCATTTTTTACATTTAGCATTGTGACATTTGTCATTTGACATCTTTGACATTTGCCATCTTGAAATTTGTCATTTTTGACATTTTTCATGGTGACACTTTTCATTTTTGACATTTAGCATTGTGACATTTGTCATTTGACATCTTTGACATTTGCCATCTTGAAATTTGTTATTATTGACATTTTTCATGGTGACACTTTTCATTTTTGACATTTAGCATTGTGAAATTTGTCATTTGACATCTTTGACATTTGGCATCTTGAAATTTGTCATTTTTGACATTTAGCATTGTGACATTTGTCATTTGACATCTTTGACATTTGCCATCTTGAAATTTGTTATTTTTGACATTTTTCATGGTGACACTTTTCATTTTTGACATTAAGCATTGTGACATTTGTCAGTTTTGACATTTGCCATCTTGAAATTTGTCATTTTTGACATTTTTCATGGTGACACTTTTCATTTTTGATATTTAGCATTGTGACATTTGTCATTTGACATCTTAGACATTTGCCATCTTGAAATTTGTCATTGTTGACACTTTTCATTTTTGACATTTAGCATTGTGACATTTGTCATTTGACATCTTTGACATTTGCCATCTTGAATTTTGTCATTTTTGACATTTTTCATGGTGACACTTTTTATTTTTGACATTTAGCATTGTGACATTTGTCAGTTTTGACATTTGCCATCTTGAAATTTGTCATTTTTGACATTTTTCATGGTGACACTTTTCATTTTTGACATTTAGCATTGTGACATTTGTCATTTGACATCTTTGACATTTGTCATCTTGAAATTTGTCATTTTTGACATTTTTCATGGTGACACTTTTCATTTTTGACATTTAGCATTGTGACATTTGTCATTTGACATCTTTGACATTTGCCATCTTGAAATTTGTTATTTTTGACATTTTTCATGGTGACACTTATCATTTTTGACATTTAGCATTGTGACATTTGTTATTTGACATCTTTGACATTTGCCATCTTGAAATTTGTCATTTTTGACATTTTTCATGGTGACACTTTTCATTTTTGACATTAAGCATTGTGACATTTGTCAGTTTTGATATTTGCCATCTTGAAATTTGTCATTTTTCATGGTGACACTTTTCATTTTTGACATTTAGCATTGTGACATTTGTCATTTGACATCTTTGACATTTGCCATCTTAAAATTTGTCATTTTCGACATTTTTCATGGTGACACTTTTCATTTTTGACATTTAGCATTGTGACATTTGTCATTTGACATCTTGGACATTTGCCATCTTAAAATTTGTTATTTTTGATATTTTTCATGGTGACACTTTTCATTTTTGACATTTAGCATTGTGACATTTGTCATTTGACATCTTTGACATTTGCCATCTTGAAATTTGTCATTTTTGACATTTAGCATTGTGACATTTGTCATTTGACATCTTTGACATTTGCCATCTTGAAATTTGTTATTTTTGACATTTTTCATGGTGACACTTATCATTTTTGACATTTAGCATTGTGACATTTGTCATTTGACATCTTTGACATTTGCCATCTTGAAATTTGTCATTTTTGACATTTTTCATGGTGACACTTTTCATTTTTGACATTTAGCATTGTGACATTTGTCATTTGACATCTTTGACATTTGCCATCTTCAAATTTTTCATTTATAACATTTTTCATGGTGACACTTTTCATTTTTGACATTTAGCATTGTGACATTTGTCATTTGACATCTTTGACATTTGCCATCTTGAAATTTGTTATTTTTGACATTTTTCATGGTGACACTTTTCATTTTTGACATTTAGCATTGTGACATTTGTCATTTGACATCTTTGACATTTGCCATCTTGAAATTTGTCATTTTTGACATTATTTATGGTGACACTTTTCATTTTTGACATTTAGCATTGTGACATTTGTCAGTTTTGACATTTGCCAACTTGAAATTTGTCATGTTTGACATTTTTCATGGTGACACTTTTCATTTTTGACATTTAGCATTGTGACATTTGTCATTTGACATCTTTGACATTTGCCATCTTGAAATTTGTCATTTTTGACATTTTTCATGGTGACACTTTTCATTTTTGACATTTAGCATTGTGACATTTGTCATTTGACATCTTTGACATTTGCCATCTTGAAATTTGTTATTTTTGACATTTTTCATGGTGACCCTTTTCATTTTTGACATTTAGCATTGTGACATTTATTATTTGACATCTTTGATATTTGCCATCTTGAAATTTGTCATTTTTGACATTTTCATGGTGACATTTTTTATTTTTGACATTTAGCAATGTGACATTTGTCATTTGACATCTTTGACATTTGCCATCTTGAAATTTGTCATTTTTGACATTTGTAATGGTGACACTTTTCATTTTTGACATTTAGCATTGTGACATTTGTCAGTTTTGACATTTGCCATCTTGAAATTTGTCATTTTTGACATTTTTCATGGTGACACTTTTCATTTTTGACATTTAGCATTGTGACATTTGTCATTTGACATCTTAGACATTTGCCATCTTGAAATTTGTCATTTTTGACACTTTTCATTTTTGACATTTAGCATTGTGACATTTGTCATTTGACATCTTTGACATTTGCCATCTTGAAATTTGTCATTTTTGACATTTTTCATGGTAACATTTTTCATTTTTTACATTTAGCATTGTGACATTTGTCATTTGACATCTTTGACATTTGCCATCTTGAAATTTGTCATTTTTGACATTTTTCATGGTGACACTTTTCATTTTTGACAGTTAGCATTGTGACATTTGTCATTTGACATCTTTGAGATTTGCCATCTTGAAATTTGTTATTTTTGACATTTTTCATGGTGACACTTTTCATTTTTGACATTTAGCATTGTGACATTTGTTATTTGACATCTTTGACATTTGGCATCTTGAAATTTGTCATTTTTGACATTTAGCATTGTGACATTTGTCATTTGACATCTTTGACATTTGCCATCTTGAAATTTGTTATTTTTAACATTTTTCATGGTGACACTTTTCATTTTTGACATTTAGCATTGTGACATTTGTCAGTTTTGACATTTGCCATCTTGAAATTTGTCATTTTTGACATTTTTCATGGTGACACTTTCCATTTTTGACATTTAGCATTGTGACATTTGTCATTTGACATCTTAGACATTTGCCATCTTGAAATTTGTCATTGTTGACACTTCTCATTTTTGACATTTAGCATTGTGACATTTGTCATTTGACATCTTTGACATTTGCCATCTTGAAATTTGTTATTTTTGACATTTTTCATGGTGACACTTTTCATTTTTGACATTTAGCATTGTGACATTTGTCATTTGACATCTTTGACGTTTGCCATCTTGAAATTTGTCATTTTTGACATTTTTCATGGTGACACTTTTCATTTTTGACATTTGTCATTTGACATCTTTGACATTTGCCATCTTAAAATTTGTTAATTTTGACATTTTTCATGGTGACACTTTTCATTTTTGACATTTAGCATTGTGACATTTGTCATTTGACATCTTTGACATTAGCCATCTCGAAATTTGTCATTTTTGACATTTTTCATGGTGACACTTTTCATTTTTGACATTTAGCATTGTGACATTTGTCAGTTTTGACATTTGCCATCTTGAAATTTGTAATTTTTGACATTTTTCATGGTGACACTTTTCATTTTTGACATTTAGCATTGTGACATTTGTCATTTGACATCTTTGACATTTGTCATCTTGAAATTTGTCATTTTTGACATTTTTCATGGTGACACTTTTCATTTTTGACATTAAGCATTGTGACATTTGTCATTTGACATCATTGACATTTGCCATCTTGAAATTTGTTATTTTTGACATTTTTCATGGTGACACTTTTTATTTTTGACATTTAGCATTGTGACGTTTGTTATTTGACATCTTTGATATTTGCCATCTTGAAATTTGTCATTTTTGACATTTTTCATGGTGACACTTTTCATTTTTGACATTTAGCATTGTGACATTTGTCATTTGACATCTTTGACATTTGCCATCTTGAAATTTGTTATTTTTGACATTTTTCATGGTGACACTTTTCATTTTTGACATTTAGCATTGTGACATTTGTCATTTGACATCTTTGACATTTGCCATCTTGAAATTTGTCATTTTTGACATTTTTCATGGTGACACTATTCATTTTTGACATTTAGCATTGTGACATTTGTCATTTGACATCTTTGACATTTGCCATCTTGAAATTTGTTATTTTTGACATTTTTCATGGTGACACTTTTCATTTTTGACATTTAGCATTGTGACATTTGTCATTTGACATCTTTGACATTTGCCATCTTGAAATTTGTCATTTTTGACATTTTTCATGGTGACACTTTTTATTTTTGACATTTAGCATTGTGACATTTGTCATTTGACATCTTTGACATTTGCCATCTTGAAATTTGTTATTTTTGACATTTTTCATGGTGACACTTATCATTTTTGACATTTAGCATTGTGACATTTGTTATTTGACATCCTTGACATTTGCCATCTTGAAATTTGTCATTTTGGACATTTTTCATTGTGACACTTTTCATTTTTGACATTTAGCATTGTGACATTTGTCAGTTTTGACATTTGCCATCTTGAAATTTGTCATTTTTGACATTTTTCATGGTGACACTTTTTATTTTTGACATTTAGCATTGTGACATTTGTCATTTGACATCTTTGACATTTGCCATCTTGAAATTTGTCATTTCTGACATTTTTCATGGTGACACTTTTCATTTTTGACATTTAGCATTGTGACATTTGTCAGTTTTGACATTTGCCATCTTGAAATTTGTCATTTTTGACATTTTTCATGGTGACACTTTTCATTTTTGACATTTAGCATTGTGACATTTGTCATTTGACATCTTTGACATTTGCCATCTTGAAATTTGTCATTTTTGACATTTTTCATGGTGACACTTTTCATTTTTGACATTTAGCATTGTGACATTTGTCATTTGACATCTTTGACATTTGGCATCTTGAAATTTGTCATTTTTGACATTTAGCATTGTGACATTTGTCATTTGACAT
Organism: Altica lythri; assembly: GCA_964028335.1. NCBI lineage: Eukaryota > Metazoa > Arthropoda > Insecta > Coleoptera > Chrysomelidae > Altica > Altica lythri. Next base: position 21,798,577 of record OZ034800.1, on the reverse strand, counting down.
CTTTGACATTTGCCATCTTGAAATTTGTTATTTTTAACATTTTTCATGGTGACACTTTTCATTTTTGACATTTAGCATTGTGACATTTGTCAGTTTTGACATTTGCCATCTTGAAATTTGTCATTTTTGACATTTTTCATGGTGACACTTTCCATTTTTGACATTTAGCATTGTGACATTTGTCATTTGACATCTTAGACATTTGCCATCTTGAAATTTGTCATTGTTGACACTTCTCATTTTTGACATTTAGCATTGTGACATTTGTCATTTGACATCTTTGACATTTGCCATCTTGAAATTTGTTATTTTTGACATTTTTCATGGTGACACTTTTCATTTTTGACATTTAGCATTGTGACATTTGTCATTTGACATCTTTGACGTTTGCCATCTTGAAATTTGTCATTTTTGACATTTTTCATGGTGACACTTTTCATTTTTGACATTTGTCATTTGACATCTTTGACATTTGCCATCTTGAAATTTGTTAATTTTGACATTTTTCATGGTGACACTTTTCATTTTTGACATTAAGCATTGTGACATTTGTCATTTGACATCTTTGACATTAGCCATCTCGAAATTTGTCATTTTTGACATTTTTCATGGTGACACTTTTCATTTTTGACATTTAGCATTGTGACATTTGTCAGTTTTGACATTTGCCATCTTGAAATTTGTAATTTTTGACATTTTTCATGGTGACACTTTTCATTTTTGACATTTAGCATTGTGACATTTGTCATTTGACTTCTTTGACATTTGTCATCTTGAAATTTGTCATTTTTGACATTTTTCATGGTGACACTTTTCATTTTTGACATTAAGCATTGTGACATTTGTCATTTGACATCATTGACATTTGCCATCTTGAAATTTGTTATTTTTGACATTTTTCATGGTGACACTTTTTATTTTTGACATTTAGCATTGTGACGTTTGTTATTTGACATCTTTGATATTTGCCATCTTGAAATTTGTCATTTTTGACATTTTTCATGGTGACACTTTTCATTTTTGACATTTAGCATTGTGACATTTGTCATTTGACATCTTTGACATTTGCCATCTTGAAATTTGTTATTTTTGACATTTTTCATGGTGACACTTTTCATTTTTGACATTTAGCATTGTGACATTTGTCATTTGACATCTTTGACATTTGCCATCTTGAAATTTGTCATTTTTGACATTTTTCATGGTGACACTATTCATTTTTGACATTTAGCATTGTGACATTTGTCATTTGACATCTTTGACATTTGCCATCTTGAAATTTGTTATTTTTGACATTTTTCATGGTGACACTTTTCATTTTTGACATTTAGCATTGTGACATTTGTCATTTGACATCTTTGACATTTGCCATCTTGAAATTTGTCATTTTTGACATTTTTCATGGTGACACTTTTTATTTTTGACATTTAGCATTGTGACATTTGTCAGTTTTGACATTTGCCATCTTGAAATTTGTCATTTTTGACATTTTTCATGGTGACAGTTTTCATTTTTGACATTTAGCATTGTGACATTTGTCATTTGACATCTTTGACATTAGCCATCTTGAAATTTGTCATTTTTGACATTTTTCATGGTGACACTTTTCATTTTTGACATTTAGCATTGTGACATTTGTTATTTGACATCTTTGACATTTGCCATCCTGAAATTCGTTATTTTTGACATTTTTCATGGTGACACTTTTCATTTTTGACATTTAGCATTGTGACATTTGTTATTTGACATCTTTGATATTTGCCATCTTGAAATTTGTCATTTTTGACATTTTTCATGGTGACACTTTTCATTTTTGACATTTAGCATTGTGACATTTGTCATTTGACATCTTTGACATTTGCCATCTTGAAATTTGTCATTTTTGACATTTTTCATGGTGACACTTTTCATTTTTGACATTTAGCATTGTGACAGTTGTCATTTGACATCTTTGACATTTGCCATCTTGAAATTTGTCATTTTTGACATTTTTCATGGTGACACTTTTCATTTTTGACATTTATCATTGTGACATTTGTCAGTTTTGACATTTGCCATCTTGAAATTTGTCATTTTTGACATTTTTCATGGTGACACTTTTCATTTTTGACATTTAGCATTGTGACATTTGTCATTTGACATCTTAGACATTTGCCATCTTGAAATTTGTCATTTTTGACACTTTTCATTTTTGACATTTAGCATTGTGACATTTGTCATTTGACATCTTTGACATTTGCCATCTTGAAATTTGTCATTTTTGACATTTTTCATGGTAACTTTTTTTATTTTTTACATTTAGCATTGTGACATTTGTCATTTGACATCTTTGACATTTGCCATCTTGAAATTTGTCATTTTTGACATTTTTCATGGTGACACTTTTCATTTTTGACATTTAGCATTGTGACATTTGTCATTTGACATCTTTGACATTTGGCATCTTGAAATTTGTCATTTTTGACATTTAGCATTGTGACATTTGTCATTTGACATCTTTGACATTTGCCATCTTGAAATTTGTTATTTTTGACATTTTTCATGGTGACACTTTTCATTTTTGACAGTTAGCATTGTGACATTTGTCAGTTTTGACATTTGCCATCTTGAAATTTGTCATTTTTGACATTTTTTATGGTGACACTTTTCATTTTTGACATTTAGCATTGTGACATTTGTCATTTGACATCTTTGACATTTGCCATCTTGAAATTTGTCATTTTTGACATTTTTCATGGTGACACTTTTCATTTTTGACATTTAGCATTGTGACATTTGTCATTTGACATCTTTGACATTTGCCATCTTGAAATTTGTTATTTTTGACATTTTTCATGGTGACACTTATCATTTTTGACATTTAGCATTGTGACATTTGTTATTTGACATCCTTGACATTTGCCATCTTAAAATTTGTCATTGTTGACACTTTGCATTTTTGACATTTAGCATTGTGACATTTGTCATTTGACATCTTTGACATTTGCCATCTTGAAATTTGTCATTTTTGACATTTTTCATGGTGACACTTTGCATTTTTGACATTTAGCATTGTGACATTTGTCATTTGACATCTTTGACATTTGCCATCTTGAAATTTGTCATTTTTGACATTTTTCATGGTGACACTTTTCATTTTTGACATTTAGCATTGTGACATTTGTCAGTTTTGACATTTGCTATCTTGAAATTTGTCATTTTTGACATTTTTCATGGTGACACTTTTCATTTTTGACATTTAGCATTGTGACATTTGTCATTTGACATCTTTGACATTTGCCATCTTGAAATTTGTCATTTTTGACATTTTTCATGGTCACACTTTTCATTTTTGACATTTAGCATTGTGACATTTGTCATTTGACATCTTTGACATTTGCCATCTTGAAATTTGTTATTTTTGACATTTTTCATGGTGACACTTATCATTTTTGACATTTAGCATTGTGACATTTGTTATTTGACATCCTTGACATTTGCCATCTTGAAATTTGTCATTTTGGACATTTTTCATTGTGACACTTTTCATTTTTGACATTTAGCATTGTGACATTTGTCAGTTTTGACATTTGCCATCTTGAAATTTGTCATTTTTGACATTTTTCATGGTGACACTTTTTATTTTTGACATTTAGCATTGTGACATTTGTCATTTGACATCTTTGACATTTGCCATCTTGAAATTTGTCATTTCTGACATTTTTCATGGTGACACTTTTCATTTTTGACATTTAGCATTGTGACATTTGTCAGTTTTGACATTTGCCATCTTGAAATTTGTCATTTTTGACATTTTTCATGGTGACACTTTTCATTTTTGACATTTAGCATTGTGACATTTGTCATTTGACATCTTTGACATTTGCCATCTTGAAATTTGTCATTTTTGACATTTTTCATGGTGACACTTTTCATTTTTGACATTTAGCATTGTGACATTTGTCATTTGACATCTTTGACATTTGCCATCTTGAAATTTGTTATTTTTGACATTTTTCATGGTGACACTTTTTATTTTTGACATTTAGCATTGTGACATTTGTCATTTGACATCTTTGACATTTGCCATCTTGAAATTTGTCATTTTTGACATTTTTCATGGTGACACTTTTCATTTTTGACATTTAGCATTGTGACATTTGTCATTTGACATCTTTGACATTTGCCATCTTTAAATTTGTTATTTTTGACATTTTTCATGGTGACACTTTTCATTTTTGACATTTAGCATTGTGACATTTGTCATTTGACATCTTTGACATTTGCCATCTTGAAATTTGTCATTTTTGACATTTTTCATGGTGACACTTTTCATTTTTGACATTTAGCATTGTGACATTTGTCATTTGACATCTTTGACATTTGCCATTTTGAAATTTGTCATTTTTGACATTTTTCATAGTGACACTTTTCATTTTTGACATTTAGCATTGTGACATTTGTCATTTGACATCTTTGACATTTGCCATCTTAAAGTTTGTTATTTTTGACATTTTTCATGGTGACACTTTTCATTTTTGACATTTAGCATTGTGACATTTGTCATTTGACATCTTTGACATTTGCCATCTTGAAATTTGTTATTTTTGACATTTTTCATGGTGACACTTTTCATTTTTGACATTTAGCATTGTGACATTTGTCAGTTTTGACATTTGCCATCTTGAAATTTGTCATTTTTGACATTTTTCATGGTGACACTTTTCATTTTTGACATTTAGCATTGTGACATTTGTCATTTGACATCTTTGACATTTGCCATCTTGAAATTTGTCATTTTTGACATGTAGCATTGTGACATTTGTCATTTGACATCTTTGACATTTGCCATCTTGAAATTTGTTATTTTTGACATTTTTCATGGTGACACTTTTTATTTTTGACATTTAGCATTGTGACATTTGTCATTTGACATCTTTGACATTTGCCATCTTGAAATTTGTCATTTTTGACATTTTTCATGGTGACACTTTTCATTTTTGACATTAAGCATTGTGACATTTGGCATTTGACATCTTTGACATTTGCCATCTTGAAATTTGTCATTTTTGACACTTTTCATTTTTGACATTTAGTATTGTGACATTTGTCATTTGACATCTTTGACATTTGCCATCTTGAAATTTGTCATTTTTGACATTTTTCATGGTGACACTTTTCATTTTTTACATTTAGCATTGTGACATTTGTCATTTGACATCTTTGACATTTGCCATCTTGAAATTTGTCATTTTTGACATTTTTCATGGTGACACTTTTCATTTTTGACATTTAGCATTGTGACATTTGTCATTTGACATCTTTGACATTTGCCATCTTGAAATTTGTTATTATTGACATATTTTATGGTGACACTTTTCATTTTTGACATTTAGCATTGTGAAATTTGTCATTTGACATCTTTGACATTTGGCATCTTGAAATTTGTCATTTTTGACATTTAGCATTGTGACATTTGTCATTTGACATCTTTGACATTTGCCATCTTGAAATTTGTTATTTTTGACATTTTTCATGGTGACACTTTTCATTTTTGACATTAAGCATTGTGACATTTGTCAGTTTTGACATTTGCCATCTTGAAATTTGTCATTTTTGACATTTTTCATGGTGACACTTTTCATTTTTGACATTTAGCATTGTGACATTTGTCATTTGACATCTTTGACATTTGCCATCTTGAAATTTGTCATTTTTGACATTTTTCATGGTGACACTTTTTATTTTTGACATTTAGCATTGTGACATTTGTCAGTTTTGACATTTGCCATCTTGAAATTTGTCATTTTTGACATTTTTCATGGTGACACTTTTCATTTTTGACATTTAGCATTGTGACATTTGTCATTTGACATCTTTGACATTTGTCATCTTGAAATTTGTCATTTTTGACATTTTTCATGGTGACACTTTTCATTTTTGACATTTAGCATTGTGACATTTGTCATTTGACATCTTTGACATTTGCCATCTTGAAATTTGTTATTTTTGACATTTTTCATGGTGACACTTATCATTTTTGACATTTAGCATTGTGACATTTGTTATTTGACATCTTTGACATTTGACATCTTGAAATTTGTCATTTTTGACATTTTTCATGGTGACACTTTTCATTTTTGACATTAAGCATTGTGACATTTGTCAGTTTTGATATTTGCCATCTTGAAATTTGTTATTTTTGACATTTTTCATGGTGACACTTATCATTTTTGACATTTAGCATTGTGACATTTGTTATTTGACATCTTTGACATTTGACATCTTGAAATTTGTTATTTTTGACATTTTTCATGGTGACACTTATCATTTTTGACATTTAGCATTGTGACATTTGTTATTTGACATCTTTGACATTTGACATCTTAAAATTTGTCATTTTCGACATTTTTCATGGTGACACTTTTCATTTTTGACATTTAGCATTGTGACATTTGTCATTTGACATCTTGGACATTTGCCATCTTAAAATTTGTTATTTTTGATATTTTTCATGGTGACACTTTTCATTTTTGACATTTAGCATTGTGACATTTGTCATTTGACATCTTTGACATTTGCCATCTTGAAATTTGTCATTTTTGACATTTAGCATTGTGACATTTGTCATTTGACATCTTTGACATTTGCCATCTTGAAATTTGTTATTTTTGACATTTTTCATGGTGACACTTATCATTTTTGACATTTAGCATTGTGACATTTGTCATTTGACATCTTTGACATTTGCCATCTTGAAATTTGTCATTTTTGACATTTTTCATGGTGACACTTTTCATTTTTGACATTTAGCATTGTGACATTTGTCATTTGACATCTTTGACATTTGCCATCTTGAAATTTGTCATTTATGACATTTTTCATGGTGACACTTTTTATTTTTGACATTTAGCATTGTGACATTTGTCATTTGACATCTTTGACATTTGCCATCTTGAAATTTGTTATTTTTGACATTTTTCATGGTGACACTTTTCATTTTTGACATTTAGCATTGTGACATTTGTCATTTGACATCTTTGACATTTGCCATCTTGAAATTTGTCATTTTTGACATTATTTATGGTGACACTTTTCATTTTTGACATTTAGCATTGTGACATTTGTCAGTTTTGACATTTGCCATCTTGAAATTTGTCATTTTTGACATTTTTCATGGTGACACTTTTTATTTTTGACATTTAGCATTGTGACATTTGTCATTTGACATCTTTGACATTTGCCATCTTGAAATTTGTCATTTTTGACATTTTTCATGGTGACACTTTTCATTTTTGACATTAAGCATTGTGACATTTGGCATTTGACATCTTTGACATTTGCCATCTTGAAATTTGTCATTTTTGACACTTTTCATTTTTGACATTTAGTATTGTGACATTTGTCATTTGACATCTTTGACATTTGCCATCTTGAAATTTGTTATTTTTGACATTTTTCATGGTGACACTTTTCATTTTTGACATTAAGCATTGTGACATTTGTCAGTTTTGACATTTGCCATCTTGAAATTTGTCATTTTTGACATTTTTCATGGTGACACTTTTCATTTTTGACATTTAGCATTGTGACATTTGTCATTTGACATCTTTGACATTTGCCATCTTGAAATTTGTCATTTTTGACATTTTTCATGGTGACACTTTTTATTTTTGACATTTAGCATTGTGACATTTGTCAGTTTTGACATTTGCCATCTTGAAATTTGTCATTTTTGACATTTTTCATGGTTACACTTTTCATTTTTGACATTTAGCATTGTGACATTTGTCATTTGACATCTTTGACATTTGTCATCTTGAAATTTGTCATTTTTGACATTTTTCATGGTGACACTTTTCATTTTTGACATTTAGCATTGTGACATTTGTCATTTGACATCTTTGACATTTGCCATCTTGAAATTTGTTATTTTTGACATTTTTCATGGTGACACTTATCATTTTTGACATTTAGCATTGTGACATTTGTTATTTGACATCTTTGACATTTGACATCTTGAAATTTGTCATTTTTGACATTTTTCATGGTGACACTTTTCATTTTTGACATTTAGCATTGTGACATTTGTCAGTTTTGATATTTGCCATCTTGAAATTTGTCATTTTTCATGGTAACACTTTTCATTTTTGACATTTAGCATTGTGACATTTGTCATTTGACATCTTTGACATTTGCCATCTTAAAATTTGTCATTTTCGACATTTTTCATGGTGACACTTTTCATTTTTGACATTTAGCATTGTGACATTTGTCATTTGACATCTTGGACATTTGCCATCTTAAAATTTGTTATTTTTGATATTTTTCATGGTGACACTTTTCATTTTTGACATTTAGCATTGTGACATTTGTCATTTGACATCTTTGACATTTGCCATCTTGAAATTTGTCATTTTTGACATTTAGCATTGTGACATTTGTCATTTGACATCTTTGACATTTGCCATCTTGAAATTTGTTATTTTTGACATTTTTCATGGTGACACTTATCATTTTTGACATTTAGCATTGTGACATTTGTCATTTGACATCTTTGACATTTGCCATCTTGAAATTTGTCATTTTTGACATTTTTCATGGTGACACTTTTCATTTTTGACATTTAGCATTGTGACATTTGTCATTTGACATCTTTGACATTTGCCATCTTGAAATTTGTCATTTATGACATTTTTCATGGTGACACTTTTTATTTTTGACATTTAGCATTGTGACATTTGTCATTTGACATCTTTGACATTTGCCATCTTGAAATTTGTTATTTTTGACATTTTTCATGGTGACACTTTTCATTTTTGACATTTAGCATTGTGACATTTGTCATTTGACATCTTTGACATTTGCCATCTTGAAATTTGTCATTTTTGACATTATTTATGGTGACACTTTTCATTTTTGACATTTAGCATTGTGACATTTGTCAGTTTTGACATTTGCCATCTTGAAATTTGTCATTTTTGACATTTTTCATGGTGACACTTTTCATTTTTGACATTTAGCATTGTGACATTTGTCATTTGACATCTTTGACATTTGCCATCTTGAAATTTGTCATTTTTGACATTTTTCATGGTGACACTTTTCATTTTTGACATTAAGCATTGTGACATTTGGCATTTGACATCTTTGACATTTGCCATCTTGAAATTTGTCATTTTTGACACTTTTCATTTTTGACATTTAGTATTGTGACATTTGTCATTTGACATCTTTGACATTTGCCATCTTGAAATTTGTCATTTTTGACATTTTTCATGGTGACACTTTTCATTTTTTACATTTAGCATTGTGACATTTGTCATTTGACATCTTTGACATTTGCCATCTTGAAATTTGTCATTTTTGACATTTTTCATGGTGACACTTTTCATTTTTGACATTTAGCATTGTGACATTTGTCATTTGACATCTTTGACATTTGCCATCTTGAAATTTGTTATTATTGACATATTTTATGGTGACACTTTTCATTTTTGACATTTAGCATTGTGAAATTTGTCATTTGACATCTTTGACATTTGGCATCTTGAAATTTGTCATTTTTGACATTTAGCATTGTGACATTTGTCATTTGACATCTTTGACATTTGCCATCTTGAAATTTGTTATTTTTGACATTTTTCATGGTGACACTTTTCATTTTTGACATTAAGCATTGTGACATTTGTCAGTTTTGACATTTGCCATCTTGAAATTTGTCATTTTTGACATTTTTCATGGTGACACTTTTCATTTTTGACATTTAGCATTGTGACATTTGTCATATGACATCTTTGACATTTGCCATCTTGAAATTTCTCATTTTTGACATTTTTCATGGTGACACTTTTTATTTTTGACATTTAGCATTGTGACATTTGTCAGTTTTGACATTTGCCATCTTGAAATTTGTCATTTTTTACATTTTTCATGGTGACACTTTTCATTTTTGACATTTAGCATTGTGACATTTGTCATTTGACATCTTTGACATTTGTCATCTTGAAATTTGTCATTTTTGACATTTTTCATGGTGACACTTTTCATTTTTGACATTTAGCATTGTGACATTTGTCATTTGACATCTTTGACATTTGCCATCTTGAAATTTGTTATTTTTGACATTTTTCATGGTGACACTTATCATTTTTGACATTTAGCATTGTGACATTTGTTATTTGACATCTTTGACATTTGACATCTTGAAATTTGTCATTTTTGACATTTTTCATGGTGACACTTTTCATTTTTGACATTTAGCATTGTGACATTTGTCAGTTTTGATATTTGCCATCTTGAAATTTGTCATTTTTCATGGTAACACTTTTCATTTTTGACATTTAGCATTGTGACATTTGTCATTTGACATCTTTGACATTTGCCATCTTAAAATTTGTCATTTTCGACATTTTTCATGGTGACACTTTTCATTTTTGACATTTAGCATTGTGACATTTGTCATTTGACATCTTGGACATTTGCCATCTTAAAATTTGTTATTTTTGATATTTTTCATGGTGACACTTTTCATTTTTGACATTTAGCATTGTGACATTTGTCATTTGACATCTTTGACATTTGCCATCTTGAAATTTGTCATTTTTGACATTTAGCATTGTGACATTTGTCATTTGACATCTTTGACATTTGCCATCTTGAAATTTGTTATTTTTGACATTTTTCATGGTGACACTTATCATTTTTGACATTTAGCATTGTGACATTTGTCATTTGACATCTTTGACATTTGCCATCTTGAAATTTGTCATTTTTGACATTTTTCATGGTGACACTTTTCATTTTTGACATTTAGCATTGTGACATTTGTCATTTGACATCTTTGACATTTGCCATCTTGAAATTTGTCATTTATGACATTTTTCATGGTGACACTTTTTATTTTTGACATTTAGCATTGTGACATTTGTCATTTGACATCTTTGACATTTGCCATCTTGAAATTTGTTATTTTTGACATTTTTCATGGTGACACTTTTCATTTTTGACATTTAGCATTGTGACATTTGTCATTTGACATCTTTGACATTTGCCATCTTGAAATTTGTCATTTTTGACATTATTTATGGTGACACTTTTCATTTTTGACATTTAGCATTGTGACATTTGTCAGTTTTGACATTTGCCATCTTGAAATTTGTCATTTTTGACATTTTTCATGGTGACACTTTTCATTTTTGACATTTAGCATTGTGACATTTGTCATTTGACATCTTTGACATTTGCAATCTTGAAATTTGTCATTTTTGACATTTTTCATGGTGACACTTTTCATTTTTGACATTTAGCATTGTGACATTTGTCATTTGACATCTTTGACATTTGCCATCTTAAAATTTGTTATTTTTGACATTTTTTATGGTGACCCTTTTCATTTTTGACATTTAGCATTGTGACATTTGTTATTTGACATCTTTGATATTTGCCATCTTGAAATTTGTCATTTTTGACATTTTCATGGTGACACTTTTTATTTTTGACATTTAGCATTGTGACATTTGTCATTTGACATCTTTGACATTTGCCATCTTGAAATTTGTCATTTTTGACATTTTTAATGGTGACACTTTTCATTTTTGACATTTAGCATTGTGACATTTGTCAGTTTTGACATTTGCCATCTTGAAATTTGTCATTTTTGACATTTTTCATGGTGACACTTTTCATTTTTGACATTTAGCATTGTGACATTTGTCATTTGACATCTTAGACATTTGCCATCTTGAAATTTGTCATTTTTGACACTTTTCATTTTTGACATTTAGCATTGTGACATTTGTCATTTGACATCTTTGACATTTGCCATCTTGAAATTTGTCATTTTTGACATTTTTCATGGTAACATTTTTCATTTTTTACATTTAGCATTGTGACATTTGTCATTTGACATCTTTGACATTTGCCATCTTGAAATGTGTCATTTTTGACATTTTTCATGGTGACACTTTTCATTTTTGACAGTTAGCATTGTGACATTTGTCATTTGACATCTTTGACATTTGCCATCTTGAAATTTGTTATTTTTGACATTTTTCATGGTGACACTTTTCATTTTTGACATTTAGCATTGTGACATTTGTCATTTGAGATCTTTGACATTTGACATCTTGAAATTTGTCATTTTTGACATTTAGCATTGTGACATTTGTCATTTGACATCTTTGACATTTGCCATCTTGAAATTTGTTATTTTTAACATTTTTCATGGTGACACTTTTCATTTTTGACATTTAGCATTGTGACATTTGTCAGTTTTGACATTTGCCATCTTGAAATTTGTCATTTTTGACATTTTTCATGGTGACACTTTCCATTTTTGACATTTAGCATTGTGACATTTGTCATTTGACATCTTAGACATTTGCCATCTTGAAATTTGTCATTTTTGACATTTAGCATTGTGACATTTGTCATTTGACATCTTTGACATTTGCCATCTTGAAATTTGTTATTTTTGACATTTTTCATGGTGACACTTATCATTTTTGACATTTAGCATTGTGACATTTGTCATTTGACATCTTTGACATTTGCCATCTTGAAATTTGTCATTTTTGACATTTTTCATGGTGACACTTTTCATTTTTGACATTTAGCATTGTGACATTTGTCATTTGACATCTTTGACATTTGCCATCTTGAAATTTGTCATTTATGACATTTTTTATGGTGACACTTTTTATTTTTGACATTTAGCATTGTGACATTTGTCATTTGACATCTTTGACATTTGCCATCTTGAAATTTGTTATTTTTGACATTTTTTATGGTGACACTTTTCATTTTTGACATTTAGCATTGTGACATTTGTCATTTGACATCTTTGACATTTGCCATCTTAAAATTTGTCATTTTTGACATTATTTATGGTGACACTTTTCATTTTTGACATTTAGCATTGTGACATTTGTCAGTTTTGACATTTGCCATCTTGAAATTTGTCGTTTTTGACATTTTTCATGGTGACACTTTTCATTTTTGACATTTAGCATTGTGACATTTGTCATTTGACATCTTTGACATTTGCCATCTTGAAATTTGTCATTTTTGACATTTTTCATGGTGACACTTTTCATTTTTGACATTTAGCATTGTGACATTTGTCATTTAACATCTTTGACATTTGCCATCTTAAAATTTGTTATTTTTGACATTTTTCATGGTGACCCTTTTCATTTTTGACATTTTTCATGGTGACACTTTTCATTTTTGACATTTAGCATTGTGACAGTTGTCATTTGACATCTTTGACATTTGCCATCTTGAAATTTGTCATTTTTGACATTTTTCATGGTGACACTTTTCATTTTTGACATTTATCATTGTGACATTTGTCAGTTTTGACATTTGCCATCTTGAAATTTGTCATTTTTGACATTTTTCATGGTGACACTTTTCATTTTTGACATTTAGCATTGTGACATTTGTCATTTGACATCTTAGACATTTGCCATCTTGAAATTTGTCATTTTTGACACTTTTCATTTTTGACATTTAGCATTGTGACATTTGTCATTTGACATCTTTGACATTTGCCATCTTGAAATTTGTCATTTTTGACATTTTTCATGGTAACTTTTTTTATTTTTTACATTTAGCATTGTGACATTTGTCATTTGACATCTTTGACATTTGCCATCTTGAAATTTGTCATTTTTGACATTTTTCATGGTGACACTTTTCATTTTTGACATTTAGCATTGTGACATTTGTCATTTGACATCTTTGACATTTGGCATCTTGAAATTTGTCATTTTTGACATTTAGCATTGTGACATTTGTCATTTGACATCTTTGACATTTGCCATCTTGAAATTTGTTATTTTTGACATTTTTCATGGTGACACTTTTCATTTTTGACAGTTAGCATTGTGACATTTGTCAGTTTTGACATTTGCCATCTTGAAATTTGTCATTTTTGACATTTTTTATGGTGACACTTTTCATTTTTGACATTTAGCATTTTGACATTTGTCATTTGACATCTTTGACATTTGCCATCTTGAAATTTGTCATTTTTGACATTTTTCATGGTGACACTTTTCATTTTTGACATTTAGCATTGTGACATTTGTCATTTGACATCTTTGACATTTGCCATCTTGAAATTTGTTATTTTTGACATTTTTCATGGTGACACTTATCATTTTTGACATTTAGCATTGTGACATTTGTTATTTGACATCCTTGACATTTGCCATCTTAAAATTTGTCATTGTTGACACTTTGCATTTTTGACATTTAGCATTGTGACATTTGTCATTTGACATCTTTGACATTTGCCATCTTGAAATTTGTCATTTTTGACATTTTTCATGGTGACACTTTGCATTTTTGACATTTAGCATTGTGACATTTGTCATTTGACATCTTTGACATTTGCCATCTTGAAATTTGTCATTTTTGACATTTTTCATGGTGACACTTTTCATTTTTGACATTTAGCATTGTGACATTTGTCAGTTTTGACATTTGCTATCTTGAAATTTGTCATTTTTGACATTTTTCATGGTGACACTTTTCATTTTTGACATTTAGCATTGTGACATTTGTCATTTGACATCTTTGACATTTGCCATCTTGAAATTTGTCATTTTTGACATTTTTCATGGTCACACTTTTCATTTTTGACATTTAGCATTGTGACATTTGTCATTTGACATCTTTGACATTTGCCATCTTGAAATTTGTTATTTTTGACATTTTTCATGGTGACACTTATCATTTTTGACATTTAGCATTGTGACATTTGTTATTTGACATCCTTGACATTTGCCATCTTGAAATTTGTCATTTTGGACATTTTTCATTGTGACACTTTTCATTTTTGACATTTAGCATTGTGACATTTGTCAGTTTTGACATTTGCCATCTTGAAATTTGTCATTTTTGACATTTTTCATGGTGACACTTTTTATTTTTGACATTTAGCATTGTGACATTTGTCATTTGACATCTTTGACATTTGCCATCTTGAAATTTGTCATTTCTGACATTTTTCATGGTGACACTTTTCATTTTTGACATTTAGCATTGTGACATTTGTCAGTTTTGACATTTGCCATCTTGAAATTTGTCATTTTTGACATTTTTCATGGTGACACTTTTCATTTTTGACATTTAGCATTGTGACATTTGTCATTTGACATCTTTGACATTTGCCATCTTGAAATTTGTCATTTTTGACATTTTTCATGGTGACACTTTTCATTTTTGACATTTAGCATTGTGACATTTGTCATTTGACATCTTTGACATTTGCCATCTTGAAATTTGTTATTTTTGACATTTTTCATGGTGACACTTTTTATTTTTGACATTTAGCATTGTGACATTTGTCATTTGACATCTTTGACATTTGCCATCTTGAAATTTGTCATTTTTGACATTTTTCATGGTGACACTTTTCATTTTTGACATTTAGCATTGTGACATTTGTCATTTGACATCTTTGACATTTGCCATCTTTAAATTTGTTATTTTTGACATTTTTCATGGTGACACTTTTCATTTTTGACATTTAGCATTGTGACATTTGTCATTTGACATCTTTGACATTTGCCATCTTGAAATTTGTCATTTTTGACATTTTTCATGGTGACACTTTTCATTTTTGACATTTAGCATTGTGACATTTGTCATTTGACATCTTTGACATTTGCCATTTTGAAATTTGTCATTTTTGACATTTTTCATAGTGACACTTTTCATTTTTGACATTTAGCATTGTGACATTTGTCATTTGACATCTTTGACATTTGCCATCTTAAAGTTTGTTATTTTTGACATTTTTCATGGTGACACTTTTCATTTTTGACATTTAGCATTGTGACATTTGTCATTTGACATCTTTGACATTTGCCATCTTGAAATTTGTTATTTTTGACATTTTTCATGGTGACACTTTTCATTTTTGACATTTAGCATTGTGACATTTGTCAGTTTTGACATTTGCCATCTTGAAATTTGTCATTTTTGACATTTTTCATGGTGACACTTTTCATTTTTGACATTTAGCATTGTGACATTTGTCATTTGACATCTTTGACATTTGCCATCTTGAAATTTGTCATTTTTGACATGTAGCATTGTGACATTTGTCATTTGACATCTTTGACATTTGCCATCTTGAAATTTGTTATTTTTGACATTTTTCATGGTGACACTTTTTATTTTTGACATTTAGCATTGTGACATTTGTCATTTGACATCTTTGACATTTGCCATCTTGAAATTTGTCATTTTTGACATTTTTCATGGTGACACTTTTCATTTTTGACATTAAGCATTGTGACATTTGGCATTTGACATCTTTGACATTTGCCATCTTGAAATTTGTCATTTTTGACACTTTTCATTTTTGACATTTAGTATTGTGACATTTGTCATTTGACATCTTTGACATTTGCCATCTTGAAATTTGTCATTTTTGACATTTTTCATGGTGACACTTTTCATTTTTTACATTTAGCATTGTGACATTTGTCATTTGACATCTTTGACATTTGCCATCTTGAAATTTGTCATTTTTGACATTTTTCATGGTGACACTTTTCATTTTTGACATTTAGCATTGTGACATTTGTCATTTGACATCTTTGACATTTGCCATCTTGAAATTTGTTATTATTGACATATTTTATGGTGACACTTTTCATTTTTGACATTTAGCATTGTGAAATTTGTCATTTGACATCTTTGACATTTGGCATCTTGAAATTTGTCATTTTTGACATTTAGCATTGTGACATTTGTCATTTGACATCTTTGACATTTGCCATCTTGAAATTTGTTATTTTTGACATTTTTCATGGTGACACTTTTCATTTTTGACATTAAGCATTGTGACATTTGTCAGTTTTGACATTTGCCATCTTGAAATTTGTCATTTTTGACATTTTTCATGGTGACACTTTTCATTTTTGACATTTAGCATTGTGACATTTGTCATTTGACATCTTTGACATTTGCCATCTTGAAATTTGTCATTTTTGACATTTTTCATGGTGACACTTTTTATTTTTGACATTTAGCATTGTGACATTTGTCAGTTTTGACATTTGCCATCTTGAAATTTGTCATTTTTGACATTTTTCATGGTGACACTTTTCATTTTTGACATTTAGCATTGTGACATTTGTCATTTGACATCTTTGACATTTGTCATCTTGAAATTTGTCATTTTTGACATTTTTCATGGTGACACTTTTCATTTTTGACATTTAGCATTGTGACATTTGTCATTTGACATCTTTGACATTTGCCATCTTGAAATTTGTTATTTTTGACATTTTTCATGGTGACACTTATCATTTTTGACATTTAGCATTGTGACATTTGTTATTTGACATCTTTGACATTTGACATCTTGAAATTTGTCATTTTTGACATTTTTCATGGTGACACTTTTCATTTTTGACATTAAGCATTGTGACATTTGTCAGTTTTGATATTTGCCATCTTGAAATTTGTTATTTTTGACATTTTTCATGGTGACACTTATCATTTTTGACATTTAGCATTGTGACATTTGTTATTTGACATCTTTGACATTTGACATCTTGAAATTTGTTATTTTTGACATTTTTCATGGTGACACTTATCATTTTTGACATTTAGCATTGTGACATTTGTTATTTGACATCTTTGACATTTGACATCTTAAAATTTGTCATTTTCGACATTTTTCATGGTGACACTTTTCATTTTTGACATTTAGCATTGTGACATTTGTCATTTGACATCTTGGACATTTGCCATCTTAAAATTTGTTATTTTTGATATTTTTCATGGTGACACTTTTCATTTTTGACATTTAGCATTGTGACATTTGTCATTTGACATCTTTGACATTTGCCATCTTGAAATTTGTCATTTTTGACATTTAGCATTGTGACATTTGTCATTTGACATCTTTGACATTTGCCATCTTGAAATTTGTTATTTTTGACATTTTTCATGGTGACACTTATCATTTTTGACATTTAGCATTGTGACATTTGTCATTTGACATCTTTGACATTTGCCATCTTGAAATTTGTCATTTTTGACATTTTTCATGGTGACACTTTTCATTTTTGACATTTAGCATTGTGACATTTGTCATTTGACATCTTTGACATTTGCCATCGTGAAATTTGTCATTTATGACATTTTTCATGGTGACACTTTTTATTTTTGACATTTAGCATTGTGACATTTGTCATTTGACATCTTTGACATTTGCCATCTTGAAATTTGTTATTTTTGACATTTTTCATGGTGACACTTTTCATTTTTGACATTTAGCATTGTGACATTTGTCATTTGACATCTTTGACATTTGCCATCTTGAAATTTGTCATTTTTAACATTATTTATGGTGACACTTTTCATTTTTGACATTTAGCATTGTGACATTTGTCAGTTTTGACATTTGCCATCTTGAAATTTGTCATTTTTGACATTTTTCATGGTGACACTTTTCATTTTTGACATTTAGCATTGTGACATTTGTCATTTGACATCTTTGACATTTGCCATCTTGAAATTTGTCATTTTTGACATTTTTCATGGTGACACTTTTCATTTTTGACATTAAGCATTGTGACATTTGGCATTTGACATCTTTGACATTTGCCATCTTGAAATTTGTCATTTTTGACACTTTTCATTTTTGACATTTAGTATTGTGACATTTGTCATTTGACATCTTTGACATTTGCCATCTTGAAATTTGTTATTTTTGACATTTTTCATGGTGACACTTTTCATTTTTGACATTAAGCATTGTGACATTTGTCAGTTTTGACATTTGCCATCTTGAAATTTGTCATTTTTGACATTTTTCATGGTGACACTTTTCATTTTTGACATTTAGCATTGTGACATTTGTCATTTGACATCTTTGACATTTGCCATCTTGAAATTTGTCATTTTTGACATTTTTCATGGTGACACTTTTTATTTTTGACATTTAGCATTGTGACATTTGTCAGTTTTGACATTTGCCATCTTGAAATTTGTCATTTTTGACATTTTTCATGGTTACACTTTTCATTTTTGACATTTAGCATTGTGACATTTGTCATTTGACATCTTTGACATTTGTCATCTTGAAATTTGTCATTTTTGACATTTTTCATGGTGACACTTTTCATTTTTGACATTTAGCATTGTGACATTTGTCATTTGACATCTTTGACATTTGCCATCTTGAAATTTGTTATTTTTGACATTTTTCATGGTGACACTTATCATTTTTGACATTTAGCATTGTGACATTTGTTATTTGACATCTTTGACATTTGACATCTTGAAATTTGTCATTTTTGACATTTTTCATGGTGACACTTTTCATTTTTGACATTTAGCATTGTGACATTTGTCAGTTTTGATATTTGCCATCTTGAAATTTGTCATTTTTCATGGTAACACTTTTCGTTTTTGACATTTAGCATTGTGACATTTGTCATTTGACATCTTTGACATTTGCCATCTTAAAATTTGTCATTTTCGACATTTTTCATGGTGACACTTTTCATTTTTGACATTTAGCATTGTGACATTTGTCATTTGACATCTTGGACATTTGCCATCTTAAAATTTGTTATTTTTGATATTTTTCATGGTGACACTTTTCATTTTTGACATTTAGCATTGTGACATTTGTCATTTGACATCTTTGACATTTGCCATCTTGAAATTTGTCATTTTTGACATTTAGCATTGTGACATTTGTCATTTGACATCTTTGACATTTGCCATCTTGAAATTTGTTATTTTTGACATTTTTCATGGTGACACTTATCATTTTTGACATTTAGCATTGTGACATTTGTCATTTGACATCTTTGACATTTGCCATCTTGAAATTTGTCATTTTTGACATTTTTCATGGTGACACTTTTCATTTTTGACATTTAGCATTGTGACATTTGTCATTTGACATCTTTGACATTTGCCATCTTGAAATTTGTCATTTATGACATTTTTCATGGTGACACTTTTTATTTTTGACATTTAGCATTGTGACATTTGTCATTTGACATCTTTGACATTTGCCATCTTGAAATTTGTTATTTTTGACATTTTTCATGGTGACACTTTTCATTTTTGACATTTAGCATTGTGACATTTGTCATTTGACATCTTTGACATTTGCCATCTTGAAATTTGTCATTTTTGACATTATTTATGGTGACACTTTTCATTTTTGACATTTAGCATTGTGACATTTGTCAGTTTTGACATTTGCCATCTTGAAATTTGTCATTTTTGACATTTTTCATGGTGACACTTTTCATTTTTGACATTTAGCATTGTGACATTTGTCATTTGACATCTTTGACATTTGCCATCTTGAAATTTGTCATTTTTGACATTTTTCATGGTGACACTTTTCATTTTTGACATTAAGCATTGTGACATTTGGCATTTGACATCTTTGACATTTGCCATCTTGAAATTTGTCATTTTTGACACTTTTCATTTTTGACATTTAGTATTGTGACATTTGTCATTTGACATCTTTGACATTTGCCATCTTGAAATTTGTCATTTTTGACATTTTTCATGGTGACACTTTTCATTTTTTACATTTAGCATTGTGACATTTGTCATTTGACATCTTTGACATTTGCCATCTTGAAATTTGTCATTTTTGACATTTTTCATGGTGACACTTTTCATTTTTGACATTTAGCATTGTGACATTTGTCATTTGACATCTTTGACATTTGCGATCTTGAAATTTGTTATTATTGACATATTTTATGGTGACACTTTTCATTTTTGACATTTAGCATTGTGAAATTTGTCATTTGACATCTTTGACATTTGGCATCTTGAAATTTGTCATTTTTGACATTTAGCATTGTGACATTTGTCATTTGACATCTTTGACATTTGCCATCTTGAAATTTGTTATTTTTGACATTTTTCATGGTGACACTTTTCATTTTTGACATTAAGCATTGTGACATTTGTCAGTTTTGACATTTGCCATCTTGAAATTTGTCATTTTTGACATTTTTCATGGTGACACTTTTCATTTTTGACATTTAGCATTGTGACATTTGTCATATGACATCTTTGACATTTGCCATCTTGAAATTTCTCATTTTTGACATTTTTCATGGTGACACTTTTTATTTTTGACATTTAGCATTGTGACATTTGTCAGTTTTGACATTTGCCATCTTGAAATTTGTCATTTTTTACATTTTTCATGGTGACACTTTTCATTTTTGACATTTAGCATTGTGACATTTGTCATTTGACATCTTTGACATTTGTCATCTTGAAATTTGTCATTTTTGACATTTTTCATGGTGACACTTTTCATTTTTGACATTTAGCATTGTGACATTTGTCATTTGACATCTTTGACATTTGCCATCTTGAAATTTGTTATTTTTGACATTTTTCATGGTGACACTTATCATTTTTGACATTTAGCATTGTGACATTTGTTATTTGACATCTTTGACATTTGACATCTTGAAATTTGTCATTTTTGACATTTTTCATGGTGACACTTTTCATTTTTGACATTTAGCATTGTGACATTTGTCAGTTTTGATATTTGCCATCTTGAAATTTGTCATTTTTCATGGTAACACTTTTCATTTTTGACATTTAGCATTGTGACATTTGTCATTTGACATCTTTGACATTTGCCATCTTAAAATTTGTCATTTTCGACATTTTTCATGGTGACACTTTTCATTTTTGACATTTAGCATTGTGACATTTGTCATTTGACATCTTGGACATTTGCCATCTTAAAATTTGTTATTTTTGATATTTTTCATGGTGACACTTTTCATTTTTGACATTTAGCATTGTGACATTTGTCATTTGACATCTTTGACATTTGCCATCTTGAAATTTGTCATTTTTGACATTTAGCATTGTGACATTTGTCATTTGACATCTTTGACATTTGCCATCTTGAAATTTGTTATTTTTGACATTTTTCATGGTGACACTTATCATTTTTGACATTTAGCATTGTGACATTTGTCATTTGACATCTTTGACATTTGCCATCTTGAAATTTGTCATTTTTGACATTTTTCATGGTGACACTTTTCATTTTTGACATTTAGCATTGTGACATTTGTCATTTGACATCTTTGACATTTGCCATCTTGAAATTTGTCATTTATGACATTTTTCATGGTGACACTTTTTATTTTTGACATTTAGCATTGTGACATTTGTCATTTGACATCTTTGACATTTGCCATCTTGAAATTTGTTATTTTTGACATTTTTCATGGTGACACTTTTCATTTTTGACATTTAGCATTGTGACATTTGTCATTTGACATCTTTGACATTTGCCATCTTGAAATTTGTCATTTTTGACATTATTTATGGTGACACTTTTCATTTTTGACATTTAGCATTGTGACATTTGTCAGTTTTGACATTTGCCATCTTGAAATTTGTCATTTTTGACATTTTTCATGGTGACACTTTTCATTTTTGACATTTAGCATTGTGACATTTGTCATTTGACATCTTTGACATTTGCAATCTTGAAATTTGTCATTTTTGACATTTTTCATGGTGACACTTTTCATTTTTGACATTTAGCATTGTGACATTTGTCATTTGACATCTTTGACATTTGCCATCTTAAAATTTGTTATTTTTGACATTTTTCATGGTGACCCTTTTCATTTTTGACATTTAGCATTGTGACATTTGTTATTTGACATCTTTGATATTTGCCATCTTGAAATTTGTCATTTTTGACATTTTCATGGTGACACTTTTTATTTTTGACATTTAGCATTGTGACATTTGTCATTTGACATCTTTGACATTTGCCATCTTGAAATTTGTCATTTTTGACATTTTTAATGGTGACACTTTTCATTTTTGACATTTAGCATTGTGACATTTGTCAGTTTTGACATTTGCCATCTTGAAATTTGTCATTTTTGACATTTTTCATGGTGACACTTTTCATTTTTGACATTTAGCATTGTGACATTTGTCATTTGACATCTTAGACATTTGCCATCTTGAAATTTGTCATTTTTGACACTTTTCATTTTTGACATTTAGCATTGTGACATTTGTCATTTGACATCTTTGACATTTGCCATCTCGAAATTTGTCATTTTTGACATTTTTCATGGTAACATTTTTCATTTTTTACATTTAGCATTGTGACATTTGTCATTTGACATCTTTGACATTTGCCATCTTGAAATGTGTCATTTTTGACATTTTTCATGGTGACACTTTTCATTTTTGACAGTTAGCATTGTGACATTTGTCATTTGACATCTTTGACATTTGCCATCTTGAAATTTGTTATTTTTGACATTTTTCATGGTGACACTTTTCATTTTTGACATTTAGCATTGTGACATTTGTCATTTGACATCTTTGACATTTGGCATCTTGAAATTTGTCATTTTTGACATTTAGCATTGTGACATTTGTCATTTGACATCTTTGACATTTGCCATCTTGAAATTTGTTATTTTTAACATTTTTCATGGTGACACTTTTCATTTTTGACATTTAGCATTGTGACATTTGTCAGTTTTGACATTTGCCATCTTGAAATTTGTCATTTTTGACATTTTTCATGGTGACACTTTCCATTTTTGACATTTAGCATTGTGACATTTGTCATTTGACATCTTAGACATTTGCCATCTTGAAATTTGTCATTTTTGACATTTAGCATTGTGACATTTGTCATTTGACATCTTTGACATTTGCCATCTTGAAATTTGTTATTTTTGACATTTTTCATGGTGACACTTATCATTTTTGACATTTAGCATTGTGACATTTGTCATTTGACATCTTTGACATTTGCCATCTTGAAATTTGTCATTTTTGACATTTTTCATGGTGACACTTTTCATTTTTGACATTTAGCATTGTGACATTTGTCATTTGACATCTTTGACATTTGCCATCTTGAAATTTGTCATTTATGACATTTTTTATGGTGACACTTTTTATTTTTGACATTTAGCATTGTGACATTTGTCAGTTTTGACATTTGCCATCTTGAAATTTGTCGTTTTTGACATTTTTCATGGTGACACTTTTCATTTTTGACATTTAGCATTGTGACATTTGTCATTTGACATCTTTGACATTTGCCATCTTGAAATTTGTCATTTTTGACATTTTTCATGGTGACACTTTTCATTTTTGACATTTAGCATTGTGACATTTGTCATTTAACATCTTTGACATTTGCCATCTTAAAATTTGTTATTTTTGACATTTTTCATGGTGACCCTTTTCATTTTTGACATTTAGCATTGTGACATTTGTTATTTGACATCTTTGATATTTGCCATCTTGAAATTTGTCATTTTTGACATTTTCATGGTGACACTTTTTATTTTTGACATTTAGCATTGTGACATTTGTCATTTGACATCTTTGACATTTGCCATCTTGAAATTTGTCATTTTTGACATTTTTAATGGTGACACTTTTCATTTTTGACATTTAGCATTGTGACATTTGTCAGTTTTGACATTTGCCATCTTGAAATTTGTCATTTTTGACATTTTTCATGGTGACACTTTTCATTTTTGACATTTAGCATTGTGACATTTGTCATTTGACATCTTAGACATTTGCCATCTTGAAATTTGTCATTTTTGACACTTTTCATTTTTGACATTTAGCATTGTGACATTTGTCATTTGACATCTTTGACATTTGCCATCTTGAAATTTGTCATTTTTGACATTTTTCATGGTAACATTTTTCATTTTTTACATTTAGCATTGTGACATTTGTCATTTGACATCTTTGACATTTGCCATCTTGAAATGTGTCATTTTTGACATTTTTCATGGTGACACTTTTCATTTTTGACAGTTAGCATTGTGACATTTGTCATTTGACATCTTTGACATTTGCCATCTTGAAATTTGTTATTTTTGACATTTTTCATGGTGACACTTTTCATTTTTGACATTTAGCATTGTGACATTTGTCATTTGACATCTTTGACATTTGGCATCTTGAAATTTGTCATTTTTGACATTTAGCATTGTGACATTTGTCATTTGACATCTTTGACATTTGCCATCTTGAAATTTGTTATTTTTAACATTTTTCATGGTGACACTTTTCATTTTTGACATTTAGCATTGTGACATTTGTCAGTTTTGACATTTGCCATCTTGAAATTTGTCATTTTTGACATTTTTCACGGTGACACTTTCCATTTTTGACATTTAGCATTGTGACATTTGTCATTTGACATCTTAGACATTTGCCATCTTGAAATTTGTCATTGTTGACACTTCTCATTTTTGACATTTAGCATTGTGACATTTGTCATTTGACATCTTTGACATTTGCCATCTTGAAATTTGTTATTTTTGACATTTTTCATGGTGACACTTTTCATTTTTGACATTTAGCATTGTGACATTTGTCATTTGACATCTTTGACGTTTGCCATCTTGAAATTTGTCATTTTTGACATTTTTCATGGTGACACTTTTCATTTTTGACATTTAGCATTTTGACATTTGTCATTTGACATCTTTGACATTTGCCATCTTGAAATTTGTTAATTTTGACATTTTTCATGGTGACACTTTTCATTTTTGACATTTAGCATTGTGACATTTGTCATTTGACATCTTTGACATTAGCCATCTTGAAATTTGTCATTTTTGACATTTTTTATGGTGACACTTTTCATTTTTGACATTTAGCATTGTGACATTTGCCAGTTTTGACATTTGCCATCTTGAAATTTGTCATTTTTGACATTTTTCATGGTGACACTTTTCATTTTTGACATTTAGCATTGTGACATTTGTCATTTGACATCTTTGACGTTTGCCATCTTGAAATTTGTCATTTTTGACATTTTTCATGGTGACACTTTTCATTTTTGACATTTAGCATTTTGACATTTGTCATTTGACATCTTTGACATTTGCCATCTTGAAATTTGTTAATTTTGACATTTTTCATGGTGACACTTTTCATTTTTGACATTTAGCATTGTGACATTTGTCATTTGACATCTTCGACATTAGCCATCTTGAAATTTGTCATTTTTGACATTTTTCATGGTGACACTTTTCATTTGTGACATTTAGCATTGTGACATTTGTCAGTTTTGACATTTGCCATCTTGAAATTTGTCATTTTTGACATTTTTCATGGTGACACTTTTCATTTTTGACATTTAGCATTGTGACATTTGTCATTTGACATCTTTGACATTTGTCATCTTGAAATTTGTCATTTTTGACATTTTTCATGGTGACACTTTTCATTTTTGACATTAAGCATTGTGACATTTGTCATTTGACATCATTGACATTTGCCATCTTGAAATTTGTTATTGTTGACATTTTTCATAGTGACACTTTTTATTTTTGACATTTAGCAGTGTGACGTTTGTTATTTGACATCTTTGATATTTGCCATCTTAAAATTTGTCATTTTTGACATTTTTCATGGTGACACTTTTCATTTTTGACATTTAGCATTGTGACATTTGTCATTTGACATCTTTGACATTTGCCATCTTGAAATTTGTTATTTTTGACATTTTTCATGGTGACACTTTTCATTTTTGACATTTAGCATTGTGACATTTGTCATTTGACATCTTTGACATTTGCCATCTTGAAATTTGTCATTTTTGACATTTTTCATGGTGACACTATTCATTTTTGACATTTGGCATTGTGACATTTGTCATTTGACATCTTTGACATTTGCCATCTTGAAATTTGTTATTTTTGACATTTTTCATGGTGACACTTTTCATTTTTGACATTTAGCATTGTGACATTTGTCATTTGACATCTTTGACATTTGCCATCTTGAAATTTGTCATTTTTGACATTTTTCATGGTGACACTTTTCATTTTTGACATTTAGCATTGTGACATTTGTCAGTTTTGATATTTGCCATCTTGAAATTTGTCATTTTTGACATTTTTCATGGTAACAGTTTTCATTTTTGACATTTAGCATTGTGACATTTGTCATTTGACATCTTTGACATTTGCCATCTTGAAATTTGTCATTTTTGACATTTTTCATGGTGACACTTTTCATTTTTGACATTTAGCATTGTGACATTTGTTATTTGACATCTTTGACATTTGCCATCTTGAAATTTGTTATTTTTGACATTTTTCATGGTGACACTTTTCATTTTTGACATTTAGCATTGTGACATTTGTTATTTGACATCTTTGATATTTGCCATCTTGAAATTTGTCATTTTTGACATTTTTCATGGTGACACTTTTTATTTTTGACATTTAGCATTGTGACATTTGTCATTTGACATCTTTGACATTTGCCATCTTGAAATTTGTTATTTTTGACATTTTTTATGGTGACACTTTTCATTTTTGACATTTAGCATTGTGACATTTGTCATTTGACATCTTTGACATTTGCCATCTTGAAATTTGTCATTTTTGACATTTTTCATGGTGACACTTTTCATTTTTGACATTTATCATTGTGACATTTGTCAGTTTTGACATTTGCCATCTTGAAATTTGTCATTTTTGACATTTTTCATGGTGACACTTTTCATTTTTGACATTTAGCATTGTGACATTTGTCATTTGACATCTTAGACATTTGCCATCTTGAAATTTGTCATTTTTGACACTTTTCATTTTTGACATTTAGCATTGTGACATTTGTCATTTGACATCTTTGACATTTGCCATCTTGAAATTTGTTATTTTTGACATTTTTCATGGTAACTTTTTTTATTTTTTACATTTAGCATTGTGACATTTGTCATTTGACATCTTTGACATTTGCCATCTTGAAATTTGTCATTTTTGACATTTTTCATGGTGACACTTTTCATTTTTGACATTTAGCATTGTGACATTTGTCATTTGACATCTTTGACATTTGGCATCTTGAAATTTGTCATTTTTGACATTTAGCATTGTGACATTTGTCATTTGACATCTTTGACATTTGCCATCTTGAAATTTGTTATTTTTGACATTTTTCATGGTGACACTTTTCATTTTTGACAGTTAGCATTGTGACATTTGTCAGTTTTGACATTTGCCATCTTGAAATTTGTCATTTTTGACATTTTTCATGGTGACACTTTTCATTTTTGACATTTAGCATTGGGACATTTGTCATTTGACATCTTTGACATTTGCCATCTTGAAATTTGTCATTTTTGACATTTTTCATGGTGACACTTTTCATTTTTGACATTTAGCATTGTGACATTTGTCATTTGACATCTTTGACATTTGCCATCTTGAAATTTGTTATTTTTGACATTTTTCATGGTGACACTTATCATTTTTGACATTTAGCATTGTGACATTTGTTATTTGACATCCTTGACATTTGCCATCTTGAAATTTGTCATTGTTGACACTTTGCATTTTTGACATTTAGCATTGTGACATTTGTCATTTGACATCTTTGACATTTGCCATCTTGAAATTTGTCATTTTTGACATTTTTCATGGTGACACTTTTCATTTTTGACATTTAGCATTGTGACATTTGTCAGTTTTGACATTTGCTATCTTGAAATTTGTCATTTTTGACATTTTTCATGGTGACACTTTTCATTTTTGACATTTAGCATTGTGACATTTGTCATTAGACATCTTTGACATTTGCCATCTTGAAATTTGTCATTTTTGACATTTTGCATGGTCACACTTTTCATTTTTGACATTTAGCATTGTGACATTTGTCATTTGACATCTTTGACATTTGCCATCTTGAAATTTGTTATTTTTGACATTTTTCATGGTGACACTTATCATTTTTGACATTTAGCATTGTGACATTTGTTATTTGACATCCTTGACATTTGCCATCTTGAAATTTGTAATTTTTGACATTTTTCATGGTGACACTTTTCATTTTTGACATTTAGCATTGTGACATTTGTCAGTTTTGACATTTGCCATCTTGAAATTTGTCATTTTTGACATTTTTCATGGTGACACTTTTTATTTTTGACATTTAGCATTGTGACATTTGTCATTTGACATCTTTGACATTTGCCATCTTGAAATTTGTCATTTCTGACATTTTTTATGGTGACACTTTTCATTTTTGACATTTAGCATTGTGACATTTGTCAGTTTTGACATTTGCCATCTTGAAATTTGTCATTTTTGACATTTTTCATGGTGACACTTTTCATTTTTGACATTTAGCATTGTGACATTTGTCATTTGACATCTTTGACATTTGCCATCTTAAAATTTGTCATTTTTGACATTTTTCATGGTGACACTTTTCATTTTTGACATTTAGCATTGTGACATTTGTCATTTGACATCTTGGACATTTGCCATCTTGAAATTTGTTATTTTTGACATTTTTCATGGTGACACTTTTCATTTTTGACATTTAGCATTGTGACATTTGTCATTTGACATCTTTGACATTTGCCATCTTGAAATTTGTCATTTTTGACATTTAGCATTGTGACATTTGTCATTTGACATTTTGACATTTGCCATCTTGAAATTTGTTATTTTTGACATTTTTCATGGTGACACTTATCATTTTTGACATTTAGCATTGTGACATCTTTGACATTTGCCATCTTGAAATTTGTCATTTTTGACATTTTTCATGGTGACACTTTTCATTTTTGACATTTAGCATTGTGACATTTGTCATTTGACATCTTGGACATTTGCCATCTTGAAATTTGTTATTTTTGACATTTTTCATGGTGACACTTTTTATTTTTGACATTTAGCATTGTGACATTTGTAATTTGACATCTTTGACATTTGCCATCTTGAAATTTGTCATTTTTGACATTTTTCATGGTGACACTTTTCATTTTTGACATTTAGCATTGTGACATTTGTCATTTGACATCTTTGACATTTGCCATCTTGAAATTTGTCATTTTTGACATTTAGCATTGTGACATTTGTCATTTGACATCTTTGACATTTGCCATCTTGAAATTTGTCATTTTTGACATTTAGCTTTGTGACATTTGTCATTTGACATCTTTGACATTTGCCATCTTGAAATTTGTTATTTTTGACATTTTTCATGGTGACACTTTTCATTTTTGACATTTAGCATTGTGACATTTGTCAGTTTTGACATTTGCCATCTTGAAATTTGTCATTTTTGACATTTAGCATTGTGACATTTGTCATTTGACATCTTTGACATTTGCCATCTTGAAATTTGTCATTTTTGACATTTTTCATGGTGACACTTTTCATTTTTGACATTTAGCATTGTGATATTTGTCGGTTGACATCTTTGACATTTGCCATCTTGAAATTTGTCATTTTTGACATTTAGCATTGTGATATTTGTCATTTGACATCTTTGACATTTGCCATCTTGAAACTTGTTATTTTTGACATTTTTCATGGTGACACTTTTTATTTTTGACATTTAGCATTGTGACATTTGTCATTTGACATCTTTGACATTTGCCATCTTGAAATTTGTCATTTTTGACATTTTTCATGGTGACACTTTTCATTTTTGACATTAAGCATTGTGACATTTGGCATTTGACATCTTTGACATTTGCCATCTTGAAATTTGTCATTTTTGACATTTTTCATGGTAACACTTTTCATTTTTGACATTTAGCATTGTGACATTTGTCAGTTTTGACATTTGCCATCTTGAAATTTGTCATTTTTGACATTTTTCATGGTGACACTTTTCATTTTTGACATTTAGCATTGTGACATTTGTCATTTGACATCTTAGACATTTGCCATCTTGAAATGTGTCATTTTTGACACTTTTCATTTTTGACATTTAGCATTGTGACATTTGTCATTTGACATCTTTGACATTTGCCATCTTGAAATTTGTCATTTTTGACATTTTTTATGGTGACACTTTTCATTTTTGACATTTAGCATTGTGACATTTGTCAGTTTTGACATTTGCCATCTTGAAATTTGTCATTTTTGACATTTTTCATGGTGACACTTTTCATTTTTGACATTTAGCATTATGACATTTGTCATTTGACATCTTTGACATTTGCCATCTTGAAATTTGTCATTTTTGACATTTTTCATGGTGACACTTTTCATTTTTGACATTTAGCATTGTGACATTTGTCATTTGACATCTTTGACATTTGCCATCTTGAAATTTGTCATTTTTGACATTTTTCATGGTGACACTTTTCATTTTTGACATTTAGCATTGTGACATTTGTCAGTTTTGACATTTGCCATCTTGAAATTTGTCATTTTTGACATTTTTTATGGTGACACTTTTCATTTTTGACATTTAGCATTGTGACATTTGTCATTTGACATCTTAGACATTTGCCATCTTGAAATTTGTCATTTTTGACACTTTTCATTTTTGACATTTAGCATTGTGACATTTGTCATTTGACATCTTTGACATTTGCCATCTTGAAATTTGTCATTTTTGTCATTTTTCATGGTGACACTTTTTATTTTTGACATTTAGCATTGTGACATTTGTCAGTTTTGACATTTGCCATCTTGAAATTTGTCATTTTTGACATTTTTCATGGTGACACTTTTCATTTTTGACATTTAGCATTGTGACATTTGTCATTTGACATCTTTGACATTTGCCATCTTGAAATTTGTCATTTTTGACATTTAGCATTGTGACATTTGTCATTTGACATCTTTGACATTTGCTATCTTGAAATTTGTTATTTTTGACATTTTTCATGGTGACACTTTTCATTTTTGACATTTAGCATTGTGACATTTGTCATTTGATATCTTTGACATTTGCCATCTTGAAATTTGTAATTTTTGACATTTTTCATGGTGACACTTTTCATTTTTGACATTTAGCATTGTGACATTTGTCATTTGACATCTTTGACATTTGCCATCTTGAAATTTGTTATTTTTGACATTTTTCATGGTGACACTTTTTATTTTTGACATTTAGCATTGTGACATTTGTCATTTGACATCTTTGACATTTGCCATCTTGAAATTTGTCATTTTTGACATTTTTCATGGTGACACTTTTCATTTTTGACATTTAGCATTGTGACATTTGTCATTTGACATCTTTGACATTTGCCACCTTTAAATTTGTTATTTTTGACATTTTTCATGGTGACACTTTTCATTTTTGACATTTAGCATTGTGACATTTGTCATTTGACATCTTTGACATTTGCCATCTTGAAATTTGTCATTTTTGACATTTTTCATGGTGACACTTTTCATTTTTGACATTTAGCATTGTGACATTTGTCATTTGACATCTTTGACATTTGCCATTTTGAAATTTGTCATTTTTGACATTTTTTATAGTGACACTTTTCATTTTTGACATTTAGCATTGTGACATTTGTCATTTGACATCTTTGACATTTGCCATCTTGAAGTTTGTTATTTTTGACATTTTTCATGGTGACACTTTTCATTTTTGACATTTAGCATTGTGACATTTGTCATTTGACATCTTTGACATTTGCCATCTTGAAATTTGTTATTTTTGACATTTTTCATGGTGACACTTTTCACTTTTGACATTTAGCATTGTGACATTTGTCAGTTTTGACATTTGCCATCTTGAAATTTGTCATTTTTGACATTTTTCATGGTGACACTTTTCATTTTTGACATTTAGCATTGTGACATTTGTCATTTGACATCTTTGACATTTGCCATCTTGAAATTTGTCATTTTTGACATTTAGCATTGTGACATTTGTCATTTGACATCTTTGACATTTGCCATCTTGAAATTTGTTATTTTTGACATTTTTCATGGTGACACTTGTTATTTTTGACATTTAGCATTGTGACATTTGTCATTTGACATCTTTGACATTTGCCATCTTGAAATTTGTCATTTTTGACATTTTTCATGGTGACACTTTTCATTTTTGACATTAAGCATTGTGACATTTGGCATTTGACATCTTTGACATTTGCCATCTTGAAATTTGTCATTTTTGACATTTTTCATGGTAACACTTTTCATTTTTGACATTTAGCATTGTGACATTTGTCAGTTTTGACATTTGCCATCTTGAAATTTGTCATTTTTGACATTTTTCATGGTGACACTTTTCATTTTTGACATTTAGCATTGTGACATTTGTCATTTGACATCTTAGACATTTGCCATCTTGAAATGTGTCATTTTTGACACTTTTCATTTTTGACATTTAGCATTGTGACATTTGCCATTTGACATCTTTGACATTTGCCATCTTGAAATTTGTAATTTTTGACATTTTTCATGGTGACACTTTTTATTTTTGACATTTAGCATTGTGACATTTGTCAGTTTTGACATTTGCCATCTTGAAATTTGTCATTTTTGACATTTTTCATGGTGACACTTTTCATTTTTGACATTTATTATTATGACATTTGTCATTTGACATCTTTGACATTTGCCATCTTGAAATTTGTCATTTTTGACATTTTTCATGGTGACACTTTTCATTTTTGACATTTAGCATTGTGACATTTGTCATTTGACATCTTTGACATTTGCCATCTTGAAATTTGTCATTTTTGACATTTTTCATGGTGACACTTTTCATTTTTGACATTTAGCATTGTGACATTTGTCAGTTTTGACATTTGCCATCTTGAAATTTGTCATTTTTGACATTTTTTATGGTGACACTTTTCATTTTTGACATTTAGCATTGTGACATTTGTCATTTGACATCTTAGACATTTGCCATCTTGAAATTTGTCATTTTTGACACTTTTCATTTTTGACATTTAGCATTGTGACATTTGTCATTTGACATCTTTGACATTTGCCATCTTGAAATTTGTCATTTTTGTCATTTTTCATGGTGACACTTTTTATTTTTGACATTTAGCATTGTGAATTTGTCAGTTTTGACATTTGCCATCTTGAAATTTGTCATTTTTGACATTTTTCATGGTGACACTTTTCATTTTTGACATTTAGCATTGTGACATTTGTCATTTGACATCTTTGACATTTGCCATCTTGAAATTTGTCATTTTTGACATTTTTCATGGTGACACTTTTCATTTTTGACATTTAGCATTGTGACATTTGTCATTTGACATCTTTGACATTTGCCATCTTGAAATTTGTCATTTTTGACATTTAGCATTGTGACATTTGTCATTTGACATCTTTGACATTTGTTATCTTGAAATTTGTTATTTTTGACATTTTTCATGGTGACACTTTTCATTTTTGACATTTAGCATTGTGACATTTGTCATTTGATATCTTTGACATTTGCCATCTTGAAATTTGTCATTTTTGACATTTTTCATGGTGACACTTTTCATTTTTGACATTTAGCATTGTGACATTTGTCATTTGACATCTTTGACATTTGCCATCTTGAAATTTGTTATTTTTGACATTTTTCATGGTGACACTTTTCATTTTTGACATTTAGCATTGTGACATTTGTCATTTGACATCTTTGACATTTGCCATCTTGAAATTTGTCATTTTTGACATTTTTCATGGTGACACTTTTCATTTTTGACATTTAGCATTGTGACATTTGTCATTTGACATCTTTGACATTTGCCATCTTTAAATTTGTTATTTTTGACATTTTTCATGGTGACACTTTTCATTTTTGACATTTAGCATTGTGACATTTGT
This sequence comes from Altica lythri, assembly GCA_964028335.1. NCBI lineage: Eukaryota > Metazoa > Arthropoda > Insecta > Coleoptera > Chrysomelidae > Altica > Altica lythri. The sequence goes on along the minus strand of OZ034800.1, from coordinate 21,763,964 downwards.
CATTTGACATCTTTGACATTTGCCATCTTGAAATTTGTCATTTTTGACATTTTTCATGGTGACACTTTTCATTTTTGACATTTAGCATTGTGACATTTGTCATTTGACATCTTTGACATTTGCCATTTTGAAATTTGTCATTTTTGACATTTTTCATAGTGACACTTTTCATTTTTGACATTTAGCATTGTGACATTTGTCATTTGACATCTTTGACATTTGCCATCTTGAAGTTTGTTATTTTTGACATTTTTCATGGTGACACTTTTCATTTTTGACATTTAGCATTGTGACATTTGTCATTTGACATCTTTGACATTTGCCATCTTGAAATTTGTTATTTTTGACATTTTTCATGGTGACACTTTTCATTTTTGACATTTAGCATTGTGACATTTGTCAGTTTTGACATTTGCCATCTTGAAATTTGTCATTTTTGACATTTTTCATGGTGACACTTTTCATTTTTGACATTTAGCATTGTGACATTTGTCATTTGACATCTTTGACATTTGCCATCTTGAAATTTGTCATTTTTGACATTTAGCATTGTGACATTTGTCATTTGACATCTTTGACATTTGCCTACTTGAAATTTGTTATTTTTGACATTTTTCATGGTGACACTTTTCATTTTTGACATTTAGCATTGTGACATTTGTCAGTTTTGACATTTGCCATCTTAAAATTTGTCATTTTTGACAGTTTTCATGGTGACACTATTCATTTTTGACATTTAGCATTGTGACATTTGTCATTTGACATCTTAGACATTTGTCATCTTGAAATTTGTCATTTTTGACACTTTTCATTTTTGACATTTAGCATTGTGACATTTGTCATTTGACATCTTTGACATTTGCCATCTTGAAATTTGTCATTTTTGACATTTTTCATGGTGACACTTTTCATTTTTGACATTTAGCATGGTGACATTTGTCAGTTTTGACATTTGCCATCTTGAAATTTGTCATTTTTGACATTTAGCATTGTGACATTTGTCATTTGACATCTTTGACATTTGCCATCTTGAAATTTGTCATTTTTGACATTTGTCATGGTGACACTTTTCATTTTTGACATTTAGCATTGTGACATTTGTCATTTGACATCTTTGACATTTGCCATCTTGAAATTTGTCATGTTTGACATTTAGCATTGTGACATTTGTCATTTGACATTTGCCATCTTGAAATTTGTTATTTTTGACATTTTTCATGGTGACACTTTTCATTTTTGACATTTAGCATTGTGACATTTGTCAGTTTTGACATTTGCCATCTTGAAATTTGTCATTTTTGACATTTAGCATTGTGACACTTTTCATTTTTGACATTTAGCATTGTGACATTTGTCATTTGACATCTTTGATATTTGCCAACTTGAAATTTGTCATTTTTGACATTTTTCATGGTGACACTTTTCATTTTTGACATTTAGCATTGTGACATTTGTCATTTGACATCTTTGACATTTGCCATCTTGAAATTTGTCATTTTTGACATTAAGCATTGTGATATTTGTCATTTGACCTCTTTGACATTTGCCATCTTGAAATTTGTCATTTTTGACATTTTTCATGGTGACACTTTTCATTTATGACATTTAGCATTGTGACATTTGTCATTTGACATTTTTGATATTTGCCATCTTGAAGTTTGTTATTTTTGACATTTTTCCTGGTGACACTTTTCATTTTTGACATTTAGCATTGTGACATTTGTCATTTGACATCTTTGACATTTGTTATCTTGAAATTTGTCATTTTTGACATTTTTCATGGTGACACTTTTTATTTTTGACATTTAGCATTGTGACATTTGTCATTTGACATCTTTGACATTTGCCATCTTGAAATTTGTCATTTTTGACATTTTTCATGGTGACACTTTTCTTTTTTGACATTTAGCATTGTGACATTTGTCAGTTTTGACATTTGCCATCTTAAAATTTGTCATTTTTGACATTTTTTATGGTGACACTTTTCATTTTTGACATTTAGCATTGTGACATTTGTCATTTGACATCTTAGACATTTGCCATCTTGAAATTTGTCAATTTTGACACTTTTCATTTTTGACATTTAGCATTGTAACATTTGTCATTTGACATCTTTGACATTTGCCATCTTGAAATTTGTTATTTTTGACATTTTTCATGGTGACACTTTTCATTTTTGACATTTAGCATTGTGACATTTGTCAGTTTTGACATTTGCCATCTTGAAATTTGTCATTTTTGACATTTTTCATGGTGACACTTTTCATTTTTGACATTTAGCATTGTGACATTTGTCATTTGACATCTTTGACATTTGCCATCTTGAAATTTGTCATTTTTGACATTTAGCATTGTGACATTTGTCATTTGACATTTTTGACATTTGCCTACTTGAAATTTGTTATTTTTGACATTTTTCATGGTGACACTTTTCATTTTTGACATTTAGCATTGTGACATTTGTCAGTTTTGACATTTGCCATCTTAAAATTTGTTATTTTTGACAGTTTTCATGGTGACACTATTCATTTTTGACATTTAGCATTGTGACATTTGTCATTTGACATCTTAGACATTTGTCATCTTGAAATTTGTCATTTTTGACACTTTTCATTTTTGACATTTAGCATTGTGACATTTGTCATTTGACATCTTTGACATTTGCCATCTTGAAATTTGTCATTTTTGACATTTTTCATGGTGACACTTTTCATTTTTGACATTTAGCATTGTGACATTTGTCAGTTTTGACATTTGCCATCTTGAAATTTGTCATTTTTGACATTTTTCATGGTGACACTTTTCATTTTTGACATTTAGCATGGTGACATTTGTCAGTTTTGACATTTGCCATCTTGAAATTTGTCATTTTTGACATTTTTCATGGTGAAACTTTTCATTTTTGACATTTAGCATTGTGACATTTGTCATTTGACATCTTTGACATTTGCCATCTTGAAATTTGTCATTTTTGACAGTTGTCATGGTGACACTTTTCATTTTTGACATTTAGCATTGTGACATTTGTCATTTGACATCTTTGACATTTGCCATCTTGAAATTTGTCATGTTTGACATTTAGCATTGTGACATTTGTCATTTGACATTTGCCATCTTGAAATTTGTTATTTTTGACATTTTTCATGGTAACACTTTTCATTTTTGACATTTAGCATTGTGACATTTGTCAGTTTTGACATTTGCCATCTTAAAATTTGTCATTTTTGACATTTAGCATTGTGACACTTTTCATTTTTGACATTTAGCATTGTGACATTTGTCATTTGACATCTTTGATATTTGCCAACTTGAAATTTGTCATTTTTGACATTTTTCATGGTGACACTTTTCATTTTTGACATTTAGCATTGTGACATTTGTCATTTGACATCTTTGACATTTGCCATCTTGAAATTTGTCATTTTTGACATTAAGCATTGTGATATTTGTCATTTGACATCTTTGACATTTGCCATCTTGAAATTTGTCATTTTTGACATTTTTCATGGTGACACTTTTCATTTATGACATTTAGCATTGTGACATTTGTCATTTGACATTTTTGATATTTGCCATCTTGAAGTTTGTTATTTTTGACATTTTTCATGGTGACACTTTTCATTTTTGACATTTAGCATTGTGACATTTGTCATTTGACATCTTTGACATTTGTTATCTTGAAATTTGTCATTTTTGACATTTTTCATGGTGACACTTTTTATTTTTGACATTTAGCATTGTGACATTTGTCATTTGACATCTTTGACATTTGCCATCTTGAAATTTGTCATTTTTGACATTTTTCATGGTGACACTTTTCTTTTTTGACATTTAGCATTGTGACATTTGTCAGTTTTGACATTTGCCATCTTAAAATTTGTCATTTTTGACATTTTTCATGGTGACACTTTTTATTTTTGACATTTAGCATTGTGACATTTGTCATTTGACATCTTAGACATTTGCCATCTTGACATTTGTCAATTTTGACACTTTTCATTTTTGACATTTAGCATTGTAACATTTGTCATTTGACATCTTTGACATTTGCCATCTTGAAATTTGTCATTTTTGACATTTTTCATGGTGACACTTTTTATTTTTGACATTTAGCATTGTAAAATTTGTCAGTTTTGACATTTGCCATCTTGAAATTTGTCATTTTTGACATTTTTCATGGTGACACTTTTCATTTTTGACATTTAGCATTGTGACATTTGTCATTTGACATCTTTGACATTTGCCATCTTGAAATTTGTCATTTTTGACATTTTTCATGGTGACACTTTTCATTTTTGACATTTAGCATTGTGACATTTGTCATTTGACATCTCTTACATTTGCCATCTTGAAATTTGTCATTTTTGACATTTAGCATTGTGACATTTGTCATTTGACATCTTTGACATTTGCCATTTTGAAATTTGTTATTTTTGACATTTTTTAGTGTGACACTTTTCATTTTTGACATTTAGCATTGTGACATTTGTCAGTTTTGACATTTGCCATTTTGAAATTTGTCATTTTTGACATTTAGCATTGTGACACTTTTCATTTTTTACATTTAGCATTGTGACATTTGTCATTTGACATTTTAGACATTTGCCATCTTGAAATTTGTCATTTTTGACACTTTTCATTTTTGACATTTAGCATTGTGACATTTGACATCTTTGACATTTGCCATCTTGAAATTTGTCATTTTTGACATTTTTCATGGTGACACTTTTCATTTTTGACATTTAGCATTGTGACATTTGTCATGTGACATCTTTGACATTTGCCATCTTGAAATTTGTCATTTTTGACATTTTTTATGGTGACACTTTTGATTTTTGACATTTAGCATTGTGACATTTGTCATTTGAGATCTTTGACATTTGCCATCTTGAAATTTGTCATTTTTGACATTTTTCACGGTGACACTTTTCATTTTTGACATTTAGCATTGTGACATTTGTCATTTGACATCTTAGACATTTGCCATCTTGAAATTTGTCATTTTTGACACTTTTCATTTTTGACATTTAGCATTGTGACATTTGTCATTTGACATCTTTGACATTTGCCATCTTGAAATTTGTCATTTTTGACATTTTTCACGGTGACACTTTTCATTTTTGACATTTAGCATTGTGACATTTGTCATTTGACATCTTGGACATTTGCCATCTTGAAATTTGTCATTTTTGACATTTTTCATGGTGACACTTATCATTTTTGACATTTAGCATTGTAACATTTGTCAGTGTTTTGACATTTGCCATCTTGAAATTTGTCATTTTTGACATTTTTCATGGTGACACTTTTCATTTTTGACATTTAGCATTGTGACATTTGTCATGTGACATCTTTGACATTTGCCATCTTGAAATTTGTCATTTTTGACATTTTTCATGGTGACACTTTTCATTTTTGACATTTAGCATTGTGACATTTGTCATTTGACATCTTTGACATTTGCCATCTTGAAATTTGTCATTTTTGACATTTTTCATGGTGACACTTTTCATTTTTGACATTTAGCATTGTGACATTTGTCATTTGACATCTTTGATATTTGCCATCTTGAAATTTGTCATTTTTGTTATTTTTCATGGTGACACTTTTCATTTTTGACATTTAGCATTGTGACATTTGTCATTTGACATCTTTGACATTTGCCATCTTGAAATTTGTCATTTTTGACATTTTTCATGGTGACACTTTTCATTTTTGACATTTAGCATTGTGACATTTGTCATTTGACATCTTTGACATTTGCCATCTTGAAATTTGTCATTTTTGACATTTAGCATTGTGACATTTGTCATTTGACATCTTGGACATTTGCCATCTTGAAATTTGTCATTTTTGACATTTTTCATGGTGACACTTATCATTTTTGACATTTAGCATTGTGACATTTGTCAGTTTTGACATTTGCCATCTTGAAATTTGTCATTTTTGACATTTTTCATGGTGACACTTTTTATTTTTGACATTTAGCATTGTGACATTTGTCATTTGACATCTTTGACATTTGCCATCTTGAAATTTGTTATTTTTGACATTTTTCATGGTGACACTTTTCATTTTTGACATTTAGCATTGTGACATTTGTCATTTGACATCTTTGACATTTGCCATCTTGAAATTTGTCATTTTTGACATTTTTCATGGTGACACTTTTCATTTTTGACATTTAGCATTGTGACATTTGTCATTTGACATCTTTGACATTTGCCATCTTGAAATTTGTTATTTTTGACATTTTTCATGGTGACACTTATCATTTTTGACATTTAGCATTGTGACATTTGTCAGTTTTGACATTTGCCATCTTGAAATTTGTCATTTTTGACATTTTTCATGGTGACACTTTTCATTTTTGACATTTAGCATTGTGACATTTGTCATTTGACATCTTAGACATTTGCCATCTTGAAATGTGTCATTTTTGACACTTTTCATTTTTGACATTTAGCATTGTGACATTTGTCATTTGACATCTTTGACATTTGCCATCTTAAAATTTGTCATTTTTGACATTTTTCATGGTGACACTTTTCATTTTTGACATTTAGCATTGTGACATTTGTCAGTTTTGACATTTGCCATCTTGAAATTTGTCATTTTTGACATTTTTCATGGTGACACTTTTCATTTTTGACATTTAGCATTATGACATTTGTCATTTGACATCTTTGACATTTGCCATCTTGAAATTTGTCATTTTTGACATTTTTCATGGTGACACTTTTCATTTTTGACATTTAGCATTGTGACATTTGTCATTTGACATCTTTGACATTTGCCATCTTGAAATTTGTCATTTTTGACATTTTTCATGGTGACACTTTTCATTTTTGACATTTAGCATTGTGACATTTGTCAGTTTTGACATTTGCCATCTTGAAATTTGTCATTTTTGACATTTTTTATGGTGACACTTTTCATTTTTGACATTTAGCATTGTGACATTTGTCATTTGACATCTTAGACATTTGCCATCTTGAAATTTGTCATTTTTGACACTTTTCATTTTTGACATTTAGCATTGTGACATTTGTCATTTGACATCTTTGACATTTGCCATCTTGAAATTTGTCATTTTTGTCATTTTTCATGGTGACACTTTTTATTTTTGACATTTAGCATTGTGACATTTGTCAGTTTTGACATTTGCCATCTTGAAATTTGTCATTTTTGACATTTTTCACGGTGACACTTTTCATTTTTGACATTTAGCATTGTGACATTTGTCATTTGACATCTTTGACATTTGCCATCTTGAAATTTGTCATTTTTGACATTTAGCATTGTGACATTTGTCATTTGACATCTTTGACATTTGCTATCTTGAAATTTGTTATTTTTGACATTTTTCATGGTGACACTTTTCATTTTTGACATTTAGCATTGTGACCTTTGTCATTTGATATCTTTGACATTTGCCATCTTGAAATTTGTAATTTTTGACATTTTTCATGGTGACACTTTTCATTTTTGACATTTAGCATTGTGACATTTGTCATTTGACATCTTTGACATTTGCCATCTTGAAATTTGTTATTTTTGACATTTTTCATGGTGACACTTTTTAATTTTGACATTTAGCATTGTGACATTTGTCATTTGACATCTTTGACATTTGCCATCTTGAAATTTGTCATTTTTGACATTTTTCATGGTGACACTTTTCATTTTTGACATTTAGCATTGTGACATTTGTCATTTGACATCTTTGACATTTGCCATCTTTAAATTTGTTATTTTTGACATTTTTCATGGTGACACTTTTCATTTTTGACATTTAGCATTGTGACATTTGTCATTTGACATCTTTGACATTTGCCATCTTGAAATTTGTCATTTTTGACATTTTTCATGGTGACACTTTTCATTTTTGACATTTAGCATTGTGACATTTGTCATTTGACATCTTTGACATTTGCCATTTTGAAATTTGTCATTTTTGACATTTTTTATAGTGACACTTTTCATTTTTGACATTTAGCATTGTGACATTTGTCATTTGACATCTTTAACATTTGCCATCTTGAAGTTTGTTATTTTTGACATTTTTCATGGTGACACTTTTCATTTTTGACATTTAGCATTGTGACATTTGTCATTTGACATCTTTGACATTTGCCATCTTGAAATTTGTTATTTTTGACATTTTTCATGGTGACACTTTTCATTTTTGACATTTAGCATTGTGACATTTGTCAGTTTTGACATTTGCCATCTTGAAATTTGTCATTTTTGACATTTTTCATGGTGACACTTTTCATTTTTAACATTTAGCATTGTGACATTTGTCATTTGACATCTTTGACATTTGCCATCTTGAAATTTGTCATTTTTGACATTTAGCATTGTGACATTTGTCATTTGACATCTTTGACATTTGCCATCTTGAAATTTGTTATTTTTGACATTTTTCATGGTGACACTTTTTATTTTTGACATTTAGCATTGTGACATTTGTCATTTGACATCTTTGACATTTGCCATCTTGAAATTTGTCATTTTTGACATTTTTCATGGTGACACTTTTCATTTTTGACATTAAGCATTGTGACATTTGGCATTTGACATCTTTGACATTTGCCATCTTGAAATTTGTCATTTTTGACATTTTTCATGGTAACACTTTTCATTTTTGACATTTAGCATTGTGACATTTGTCAGTTTTGACATTTGCCATCTTGAAATTTGTCATTTTTGACATTTTTCATGGTGACACTTTTCATTTTTGACATTTAGCATTGTGACATTTGTCATTTGACATCTTAGACATTTGCCATCTTGAAATGTGTCATTTTTGACACTTTTCATTTTTGACATTTAGCATTGTGACATTTGTCATTTGACATCTTTGACATTTGCCATCTTGAAATTTGTCATTTTTGACATTTTTCATGGTGACACTTTTTATTTTTGACATTTAGCATTGTGACATTTGTCAGTTTTGACATTTGCCATCTTGAAATTTGTCATTTTTGACATTTTTCATGGTGACACTTTTCATTTTTGACATTTAGCATTATGACATTTGTCATTTGACATCTTTGACATTTGCCATCTTGAAATTTGTCATTTTTGACATTTTTCATGGTGACACTTTTCATTTTTGACATTTAGCATTGTGACATTTGTCATTTGACATCTTTGACATTTGCCATCTTGAAATTTGTCATTTTTGACATTTTTCATGGTGACACTTTTCATTTTTGACATTTAGCATTGTGACATTTGTCAGTTTTGACATTTGCCATCTTGAAATTTGTCATTTTTGACATTTTTTATGGTGACACTTTTCATTTTTGACATTTAGCATTGTGACATTTGTCATTTGACATCTTAGACATTTGCCATCTTGAAATTTGTCATTTTTGACACTTTTCATTTTTGACATTTAGCATTGTGACATTTGTCATTTGACATCTTTGACATTTGCCATCTTGAAATTTGTCATTTTTGTCATTTTTCATGGTGACACTTTTTATTTTTGACATTTAGCATTGTGACATTTGTCAGTTTTGACATTTGCCATCTTGAAATTTGTCATTTTTGACATTTTTCATGGTGACACTTTTCATTTTTGACATTTAGCATTGTGACATTTGTCATTTGACATCTTTGACATTTGCCATCTTGAAATTTGTCATTTTTGACATTTTTCATGGTGACACTTTTCATTTTTGACATATAGCATTGTGACATTTGTCATTTGACATCTTTGACATTTGCCATTTTGAAATTTGTCATTTTTGACATTTAGCATTGTGACATTTGTCATTTGACATCTTTGACATTTGCTATCTTGAAATTTGTTATTTTTGACATTTTTCATGGTGACACTTTTCATTTTTGACATTTAGCATTGTGACATTTGTCATTTGATATTTTTGACATTTGCCATCTTGAAATTTGTCATTTTTGACATTTTTCATGGTGACACTTTTCATTTTTGACATTTAGCATTGTGACATTTGTCATTTGACATCTTTGACATTTGCCATCTTGAAATTTGTTATTTTTGACATTTTTCATGGTGACACTTTTCATTTTTGACATTTAGCATTGTGACATTTGTCATTTGACATCTTTGACATTTGTTATCTTGAAATTTGTCATTTTTGACATTTTTCATGGTGACACTTTTCATTTTTGACATTTAGCATTGTGACATTTGTCATTTGACATCTTTGACATTTGCCATCTTTAAATTTGTTATTTTTGACATTTTTCATGGTGACACTTTTCATTTTTGACATTTAGCATTGTGACATTTGTCATTTGACATCTTTGACATTTGCCATCTTGAAATTTGTCATTTTTGACATTTTTCATGGTGACACTTTTTATTTTTGACATTTAGCATTGTGACATGTGTCATTTGACATCTTTGACATTTGCCATTTTGAAATTTGTCATTTTTGACATTTTTCATAGTGACACTTTTCATTTTTGACATTTAGCATTGTGACATTTGTCATTTGACATCTTTGACATTTGCCATCTTGAAATTTGTTATTTTTGACATTTTTCATGGTGACACTTTTCATTTTTGACATTTAGCATTGTGACATTTGTCAGTTTTGACATTTGCCATCTTGAAATTTGTCATTTTTGACATTTTTCATGGTGACACTTTTCATTTTTGACATTTAGCATTGTGACATTTGTCATTTGACATCTTTGACATTTGCCATCTTGAAATTTGTCATTTTTGACATTTAGCATTGTGACATTTGTCATTTGACATCTTTGACATTTGCCATCTTGAAATTTGTTATTTTTGACATTTTTCATGGTGACACTTTTCATTTTTGACATTTAGCATTGTGACATTTGTCAGTTTTGACATTTGCCATCTTAAAATTTGTCATTTTTGACAGTTTTCATGGTGACACTATTCATTTTTGACATTTAGCATTGTGACATTTGTCATTTGACATCTTAGACATTTGTCATCTTGAAATTTGTCATTTTTGACACTTTTCATTTTTGACATTTAGCATTGTGACATTTGTCATTTGACATCTTTGACATTTGCCATCTTGAAATTTGTCATTTTTGACATTTTTCATGGTGACACTTTTCATTTTTGACATTTAGCATTGTGACATTTGTCAGTTTTGACATTTGCCATCTTGAAATTTGTCATTTTTGACATTTTTCATGGTGACACTTTTTATTTTTGACATTTAGCATGGTGACATTTGTCAGTTTTGACATTTGCCATCTTGAAATTTGTCATTTTTGACATTTTTCATGGTGAAACTTTTCATTTTTGACATTTAGCATTGTGACATTTGTCATTTGACATCTTTGACATTTGCCATCTTGAAATTTGTCATGTTTGACATTTAGCATTGTGACATTTGTCATTTGACATTTGCCATCTTGAAATTTGTTATTTTTTACATTTTTCATGGTGACACTTTTCATTTTTGACATTTAGCATTGTGACATTTGTCAGTTTTGACATTTGCCATCTTGAAATTTGTCATTTTTGACATTTAGCATTGTGACACTTTTCATTTTTGACATTTAGCATTGTGACATTTGTCATTTGACATCTTTGATATTTGCCAACTTGAAATTTGTCATTTTTGACATTTTTCATGGTGACACTTTTCATTTTTGACATTTAGCATTGTGACATTTGTCATTTGACATCTTTGACATTTGCCATCTTGAAATTTGTCATTTTTGACATTTTTCATGGTGACACTTTTCATTTATGACATTTAGCATTGTGACATTTGTCATTTGACATTTTTGATATTTGCCATCTTGAAGTTTGTTATTTTTGACATTTTTCATGGTGACACTTTTCATTTTTGACATTTAGCATTGTGACATTTGTCATTTGACATCTTTGACATTTGTTATCTTGAAATTTCTCATTTTTGACATTTTTCATGGTGACACTTTTTATTTTTGACATTTAGCATTGTGACATTTGTCATTTGACATCTTTGACATTTGCCATCTTGAAATTTGTCATTTTTGACATTTTTCATGGTGACACTTTTCATTTTTGACATTTAGCATTGTGACATTTGTCAGTTTTGACATTTGCCATCTTGAAATTTGTCATTTTTGACATTTAGCATTGTGACACTTTTCATTTTTGACATTTAGCATTGTGACATTTGTCATTTGACATCTTTGATATTTGCCAACTTGAAATTTGTCATTTTTGACATTTTTCATGGTGACACTTTTCATTTTTGACATTTAGCATTGTGACATTTGTCATTTGACATCTTTGACATTTGCCATCTTGAAATTTGTCATTTTTGACATTAAGCATTGTGATATTTGTCATTTGACATCTTTGACATTTGCCATCTTGAAATTTGTCATTTTTGACATTTTTCATGGTGACACTTTTCATTTATGACATTTAGCATTGTGACATTTGTCATTTGACATTTTTGATATTTGCCATCTTGAAGTTTGTTATTTTTGACATTTTTCATGGTGACACTTTTCATTTTTGACATTTAGCATTGTGACATTTGTCATTTGACATCTTTGACATTTGTTATCTTGAAATTTGTCATTTTTGACATTTTATGGTGACACTTTTTATTTTTGACATTTAGCATTGTGACATTTGTCATTTGACATCTTTGACATTTGCCATCTTGAAATTTGTCATTTTTGACATTTTTCATGGTGACACTTTTCTTTTTTGACATTTAGCATTGTGACATTTGTCAGTTTTGACATTTGCCATCTTAAAATTTGTCATTTTTGACATTTTTCATGGTGACACTTTTCATTTTTGACATTTAGCATTGTGACATTTGTCATTTGACATCTTAGACATTTGCCATCTTGAAATTTGTCAATTTTGACACTTTTCATTTTTGACATTTAGCATTGTAACATTTGTCATTTGACATCTTTGACATTTGCCATCTTGAAATTTGTCATTTTTGACATTTTTCATGGTGACACTTTTTATTTTTGACATTTAGCATTGTAACATTTGTCAGTTTTGACATTTGCCATCTTGAAATTTGTCATTTTTGACATTTTTCATGGTGACACTTTTCATTTTTGACATTTAGCATTGTGACATTTGTCAGTTTTGACATTTGCCATCTTGAAATTTGTCATTTTTGACATTTAGCATTGTGACACTTTTCATTTTTGACATTTAGCATTGTGACATTTGTCATTTGACATCTTTGATATTTGCCAACTTGAAATTTGTCATTTTTGACATTTTTCATGGTGACACTTTTCATTTTTGACATTTAGCATTGTGACATTTGTCATTTGACATCTTTGACATTTGCCATCTTGAAATTTGTCATTTTTGACATTAAGCATTGTGATATTTGTCATTTGACATCTTTGACATTTGCCATCTTGAAATTTGTCATTTTTGACATTTTTCATGGTGACACTTTTCATTTATGACATTTAGCATTGTGACATTTGTCATTTGACATTTTTGATATTTGCCATCTTGAAGTTTGTTATTTTTGACATTTTTCATGGTGACACTTTTCATTTTTGACATTTAGCATTGTGACATTTGTCATTTGACATCTTTGACATTTGTTATCTTGAAATTTGTCATTTTTGACATTTTTCATGGTGACACTTTTTATTTTTGACATTTAGCATTGTGACATTTGTCATTTGACATCTTTGACATTTGCCATCTTGAAATTTGTCATTTTTGACATTTTTCATGGTGACACTTTTCTTTTTTGACATTTAGCATTGTGACATTTGTCAGTTTTGACATTTGCCATCTTAAAATTTGTCATTTTTGACATTTTTCATGGTGACACTTTTCATTTTTGACATTTAGCATTGTGACATTTGTCATTTGACATCTTAGACATTTGCCATCTTGAAATTTGTCAATTTTGACACTTTTCATTTTTGACATTTAGCATTGTAACATTTGTCATTTGACATCTTTGACATTTGCCATCTTGAAATTTGTCATTTTTGACATTTTTCATGGTGACACTTTTTATTTTTGACATTTAGCATTGTAACATTTGTCAGTTTTGACATTTGCCATCTTGAAATTTGTCATTTTTGACATTTTTCATGGTGACACTTTTCATTTTTGACATTTAGCATTGTGACATTTGTCATTTGACATCTTTGACATTTGCCATCTTGAAATTTGTCATTTTTGACATTTTTCATGGTGACACTTTTCATTTTTGACATTTAGCATTGTGACATTTGTCATTTGACATCTCTTACATTTGCCATCTTGAAATTTGTCATTTTTGACATTTAGCATTGTGACATTTGTCATTTGACATCTTTGACATTTGCCATCTTGAAATTTGTTATTTTTGACATTTTTTAGTGTGACACTTTTCATTTTTGACATTTAGCATTGTGACATTTGTCAGTTTTGACATTTGCCATTTTGAAATTTGTCATTTTTGACATTTAGCATTGTGACACTTTTCATTTTTTACATTTAGCATTGTGACATTTGTCATTTGACATTTTTGACATTTGCCATCTTGAAGTTTGTCATTTTTGACACTTTTCATTTTTGACATTTAGCATTGTGACATTTGTCATTTGACATCTTTGACATTTGCCATCTTGAAATTTGTCATTTTTGACATTTTTCATGGTGACACTTTTCATTTTTGACATTTAGCATTGTGACATTTGTCATGTGACATCTTTGACATTTGCCATCTTGAAATTTGTCATTTTTGACATTTTTTATGGTGACACTTTTGATTTTTGACATTTAGCATTGTGACATTTGTCATTTGAGATCTTTGACATTTGCCATCTTGAAATTTGTCATTTTTGACATTTTTCACGGTGACACTTTTCATTTTTGACATTTAGCATTGTGACATTTGTCATTTGACATCTTAGACATTTGCCATCTTGAAATTTGTCATTTTTGACATTTAGCATTGTGACATTTGTCATTTGACATCTTTGACATTTGCCATCTTGAAATTTGTCATTTTTGACATTTTTCACGGTGACACTTTTCATTTTTGACATTTAGCATTGTGACATTTGTCATTTGACATCTTGGACATTTGCCATCTTGAAATTTGTCATTTTTGACATTTTTCATGGTGACACTTATCATTTTTGACATTTAGCATTGTGACATTTGTCAGTGTTTTGACATTTGCCATCTTGAAATTTGTCATTTTTGACATTTTTCATGGTGACACTTTTCTTTTTTGACATTTAGCATTGTGACATTTGTCATATGACATCTTTGACATTTGCCATCTTGAAATTTGTCATTTTTGACATTTTTCATGGTGACACTTTTCATTTTTGACATTTAGCATTGTGACATTTGTCATTTGACATCTTTGACATTTGCCATTTTGAAATTTGTCATTTTTGACATTTTTCATGGTGACACTTTTCATTTTTGACATTTAGCATTGTGACATTTGTCAGTTTTGACATTTGCCATCTTGAAATTTGTCATTTTTGACATTTTTCATGGTGACACTTTTCATTTTTGACATTTAGCATGGTGACATTTGTCAGTTTTGACATTTGGTATCTTGAAATTTGTCATTTTTGACATTTTTCATGGTGAAACTTTTCATTTTTGACATTTAGCATTGTGACATTTGTCATTTGACATCTTTGACATTTGCCATCTTGAAATTTGTCATGTTTGACATTTAGCATTGTGACATTTGTCATTTGACATTTGCCATCTTGAAATTTGTTATTTTTGACATTTTTCATGGTGACACTTTTCATTTTTGACATTTAGCATTGTGACATTTGTCAGTTTTGACATTTGCCATCTTGAAATTTGTCATTTTTGACATTTAGCATTGTGACACTTTTCATTTTTGACATTTAGCATTGTGACATTTGTCATTTGACATCTTTGATATTTGCCAACTTGAAATTTGTCATTTTTGACATTTTTCATGGTGACACTTTTCATTTTTGACATTTAGCATTGTGACATTTGTCATTTGACATCTTTGACATTTGCCATCTTGAAATTTGTCATTTTTGACATTAAGCATTGTGATATTTGTCATTTGACATCTTTGACATTTGCCATCTTGAAATTTGTCATTTTTGACATTTTTCATGGTGACACTTTTCATTTATGACATTTAGCATTGTGACATTTGTCATTTGACATTTTTGATATTTGCCATCTTGAAGTTTGTTATTTTTGACATTTTTCATGGTGACACTTTTCATTTTTGACATTTAGCATTGTGACATTTGTCATTTGACATCTTTGACATTTGTTATCTTGAAATTTCTCATTTTTGACATTTTTCATGGTGACACTTTTTATTTTTGACATTTAGCATTGTGACATTTGTCATTTGACATCTTTGACATTTGCCATCTTGAAATTTGTCATTTTTGACATTTTTCATGGTGACACTTTTCATTTTTGACATTTAGCATTGTGACATTTGTCAGTTTTGACATTTGCCATCTTGAAATTTGTCATTTTTGACATTTAGCATTGTGACACTTTTCATTTTTGACATTTAGCATTGTGACATTTGTCATTTGACATCTTTGATATTTGCCAACTTGAAATTTGTCATTTTTGACATTTTTCATGGTGACACTTTTCATTTTTGACATTTAGCATTGTGACATTTGTCATTTGACATCTTTGACATTTGCCATCTTGAAATTTGTCATTTTTGACATTAAGCATTGTGATATTTGTCATTTGACATCTTTGACATTTGCCATCTTGAAATTTGTCATTTTTGACATTTTTCATGGTGACACTTTTCATTTATGACATTTAGCATTGTGACATTTGTCATTTGACATTTTTGATATTTGCCATCTTGAAGTTTGTTATTTTTGACATTTTTCATGGTGACACTTTTCATTTTTGACATTTAGCATTGTGACATTTGTCATTTGACATCTTTGACATTTGTTATCTTGAAATTTGTCATTTTTGACATTTTTCATGGTGACACTTTTTATTTTTGACATTTAGCATTGTGACATTTGTCATTTGACATCTTTGACATTTGCCATCTTGAAATTTGTCATTTTTGACATTTTTCATGGTGACACTTTTCTTTTTTGACATTTAGCATTGTGACATTTGTCAGTTTTGACATTTGCCATCTTAAAATTTGTCATTTTTGACATTTTTCATGGTGACACTTTTCATTTTTGACATTTAGCATTGTGACATTTGTCATTTGACATCTTAGACATTTGCCATCTTGAAATTTGTCAATTTTGACACTTTTCATTTTTGACATTTAGCATTGTAACATTTGTCATTTGACATCTTTGACATTTGCCATCTTGAAATTTGTCATTTTTGACATTTTTCATGGTGACACTTTTTATTTTTGACATTTAGCATTGTAACATTTGTCAGTTTTGACATTTGCCATCTTGAAATTTGTCATTTTTGACATTTTTCATGGTGACACTTTTCATTTTTGACATTTAGCATTGTGACATTTGTCAGTTTTGACATTTGCCATCTTGAAATTTGTCATTTTTGACATTTAGCATTGTGACACTTTTCATTTTTGACATTTAGCATTGTGACATTTGTCATTTGACATCTTTGATATTTGCCAACTTGAAATTTGTCATTTTTGACATTTTTCATGGTGACACTTTTCATTTTTGACATTTAGCATTGTGACATTTGTCATTTGACATCTTTGACATTTGCCATCTTGAAATTTGTCATTTTTGACATTAAGCATTGTGATATTTGTCATTTGACATCTTTGACATTTGCCATCTTGAAATTTGTCATTTTTGACATTTTTCATGGTGACACTTTTCATTTATGACATTTAGCATTGTGACATTTGTCATTTGACATTTTTGATATTTGCCATCTTGAAGTTTGTTATTTTTGACATTTTTCATGGTGACACTTTTCATTTTTGACATTTAGCATTGTGACATTTGTCATTTGACATCTTTGACATTTGTTATCTTGAAATTTGTCATTTTTGACATTTTTCATGGTGACACTTTTTATTTTTGACATTTAGCATTGTGACATTTGTCATTTGACATCTTTGACATTTGCCATCTTGAAATTTGTCATTTTTGACATTTTTCATGGTGACACTTTTCTTTTTTGACATTTAGCATTGTGACATTTGTCAGTTTTGACATTTGCCATCTTAAAATTTGTCATTTTTGACATTTTTCATGGTGACACTTTTCATTTTTGACATTTAGCATTGTGACATTTGTCATTTGACATCTTAGACATTTGCCATCTTGAAATTTGTCAATTTTGACACTTTTCATTTTTGACATTTAGCATTGTAACATTTGTCATTTGACATCTTTGACATTTGCCATCTTGAAATTTGTCATTTTTGACATTTTTCATGGTGACACTTTTTATTTTTGACATTTAGCATTGTAACATTTGTCAGTTTTGACATTTGCCATCTTGAAATTTGTCATTTTTGACATTTTTCATGGTGACACTTTTCATTTTTGACATTTAGCATTGTGACATTTGTCATTTGACATCTTTGACATTTGCCATCTTGAAATTTGTCATTTTTGACATTTTTCATGGTGACACTTTTCATTTTTGACATTTAGCATTGTGACATTTGTCATTTGACATCTCTTACATTTGCCATCTTGAAATTTGTCATTTTTGACATTTAGCATTGTGACATTTGTCATTTGACATCTTTGACATTTGCCATCTTGAAATTTGTTATTTTTGACATTTTTTAGTGTGACACTTTTCATTTTTGACATTTAGCATTGTGACATTTGTCAGTTTTGACATTTGCCATTTTGAAATTTGTCATTTTTGACATTTAGCATTGTGACACTTTTCATTTTTTACATTTAGCATTGTGACATTTGTCATTTGACATTTTTGACATTTGCCATCTTGAAGTTTGTCATTTTTGACACTTTTCATTTTTGACATTTAGCATTGTGACATTTGTCATTTGATATCTTTGACATTTGCCATCTTGAAATTTGTCATTTTTGACATTTTTCATGGTGACACTTTTCATTTTTGACATTTAGCATTGTGACATTTGTCATGTGACATCTTTGACATTTGCCATCTTGAAATTTGTCATTTTTGACATTTTTTATGGTGACACTTTTGATTTTTGACATTTAGCATTGTGACATTTGTCATTTGAGATCTTTGACATTTGCCATCTTGAAATTTGTCATTTTTGACATTTTTCACGGTGACACTTTTCATTTTTGACATTTAGCATTGTGACATTTGTCATTTGACATCTTAGACATTTGCCATCTTGAAATTTGTCATTTTTGACATTTAGCATTGTGACATTTGTCATTTGACATCTTTGACATTTGCCATCTTGAAATTTGTCATTTTTGACATTTTTCACGGTGACACTTTTCATTTTTGACATTTAGCATTGTGACATTTGTCATTTGACATCTTGGACATTTGCCATCTTGAAATTTGTCATTTTTGACATTTTTCATGGTGACACTTATCATTTTTGACATTTAGCATTGTGACATTTGTCAGTGTTTTGACATTTGCCATCTTGAAATTTGTCATTTTTGACATTTTTCATGGTGACACTTTTCTTTTTTGACATTTAGCATTGTGACATTTGTCATATGACATCTTTGACATTTGCCATCTTGAAATTTGTCATTTTTGACATTTTTCATGGTGACACTTTTCATTTTTGACATTTAGCATTGTGACATTTGTCATTTGACATCTTTGACATTTGCCATCTTGAAATTTGTCATTTTTGACATTTTTCATGGTGACACTTTTCATTTTTGACATTTAGCATTGTGACATTTGTCATTTGACATCTTTGATATTTGCCATCTTGAAATTTGTCATTTTTGTTATTTTTCATGGTGACACTTTTCATTTTTGACATTTAGCATTGTGACATTTGTCATTTGACATCTTTGACATTTGCCATCTTGAAATTTGTCATTTTTGACATTTTTCATGGTGACACTTTTCATTTTTGACATTTAGCATTGTGACATTTGTCATTTGACATCTTTGACATTTGCCATCTTGAAATTTGTCATTTTTGACATTTAGCATTGTGACATTTGTCATTTGACATCTTGGACATTTGCCATCTTGAAATTTGTCATTTTTGACATTTTTCATGGTGACACTTATCATTTTTGACATTTAGCATTGTGACATTTGTCAGTTTTGACATTTGCCATCTTGAAATTTGTCATTTTTGACATTTTTTATGGTGACACTTTTTATTTTTGACATTTAGCATTGTGACATTTGTCATTTGACATCTTTGACATTTGCCATCTTGAAATTTGTTATTTTTGACATTTTTCATGGTGACACTTTTCATTTTTGACATTTAGCATTGTGACATTTGTCATTTGACATCTTTGACATTTGCCATCTTGAAATTTGTCATTTTTGACATTTTTCATGGTGACACTTTTCATTTTTGACATTTAGCATTGTGACATTTGTCATTTGACATCTTTGACATTTGCCATCTTGAAATTTGTTATTTTTGACATTTTTCATGGTGACACTTATCATTTTTGACATTTAGCATTGTAACATTTGTCAGTTTTGACATTTGCCATCTTGAAATTTGTCATTTTTGACATTTTTCATGGTGACACTTTTCATTTTTGACATTTAGCATTGTGACATTTGTCATTTGACATCTTAGACATTTGCCATCTTGAAATGTGTCATTTTTGACACTTTTCATTTTTGACATTTAGCATTGTGACATTTGTCATTTGACATCTTTGACATTTGCCATCTTGAAATTTGTCATTTTTGACATTTTTCATGGTGACACTTTTCATTTTTGACATTTAGCATTGTGACATTTGTCAGTTTTGACATTTGCCATCTTGAAATTTGTCATTTTTGACATTTTTCATGGTGACACTTTTCATTTTTGACATTTAGCATTATGACATTTGTCATTTGACATCTTTGACATTTGCCATCTTGAAATTTGTCATTTTTGACATTTTTCATGGTGACACTTTTCATTTTTGACATTTAGCATTGTGACATTTGTCATTTGACATCTTTGACATTTGCCATCTTGAAATTTGTCATTTTTGACATTTTTCATGGTGACACTTTTCATTTTTGACATTTAGCATTGTGACATTTGTCAGTTTTGACATTTGCCATCTTGAAATTTGTCATTTTTGACATTTTTTATGGTGACACTTTTCATTTTTGACATTTAGCATTGTGCCATTTGTCATTTGACATCTTAGACATTTGCCATCTTGAAATTTGTCATTTTTGACACTTTTCATTTTTGACATTTAGCATTGTGACATTTGTCATTTGACATCTTTGACATTTGCCATCTTGAAATTTGTCATTTTTGTCATTTTTCATGGTGACACTTTTTATTTTTGACATTTAGCATTGTGACATTTGTCAGTTTTGACATTTGCCATCTTGAAATTTGTCATTTTTGACATTTTTCATGGTGACACTTTTCATTTTTGACATTTAGCATTGTGACATTTGTCATTTGACATCTTTGACATTTGCCATCTTGAAATTTGTCATTTTTGACATTTTTCATGGTGACACTTTTTATTTTTGACATTTAGCATTGTGACATTTGTCATTTGACATCTTTGACATTTGCCATCTTGAAATTTGTCATTTTTGACATTTAGCATTGTGACATTTGTCATTTGACATCTTTGACATTTGCTATCTTGAAATTTGTTATTTTTGACATTTTTCATGGTGACACTTTTCATTTTTGACATTTAGCATTGTGACATTTGTCATTTGATATCTTTGACATTTGCCATCTTGAAATTTGTCATTTTTGACATTTTTCATGGTGACACTTTTCATTTTTGACATTTAGCATTGTGACATTTGTCATTTGACATCTTTGACATTTGCCATCTTGAAATTTGTTATTTTTGACATTTTTTATGGTGACACTTTTCATTTTTGACATTTAGCATTGTGACATTTGTCATTTGACATCTTTGACATTTGCCATCTTGAAATTTGTCATTTTTGACATTTTTCATGTTGACACTTTTCATTTTTGACATTTAGCATTGTGACATTTGTCATTTGACATCTTTGACATTTGCCATCTTTAAATTTGTTATTTTTGACATTTTTCATGGTGACACTTTTCATTTTTGACATTTAGCATTGTGACATTTGTCATTTGACATCTTTGACATTTGCCATCTTGAAATTTGTCATTTTTGACATTTTTCATGGTGACACTTTTCATTTTTGACATTTAGCATTGTGACATTTGTCATTTGACATCTTTGACATTTGCCATTTTGAAATTTGTCATTTTTGACATTTTTCATAGTGACACTTTTCATTTTTGACATTTAGCATTGTGACATTTGTCAGTTGACATCTTTGACATTTGCCATCTTGAAGTTTGTTATTTTTGACATTTTTCATGGTGACACTTTTCATTTTTGACATTTAGCATTGTGACATTTGTCATTTGACATCTTTGACATTTGCCATGTTGAAATTTGTTATTTTTGACATTTTTCATGGTGACACTTTTCATTTTTGACATTTAGCATTGTGACATTTGTCAGTTTTGACATTTGCCATCTTGAAATTTGTCATTTTTGACATTTTTTATGGTGACACTTTTCATTTTTGACATTTAGCATTGTGACATTTGTCATTTGACATCTTTGACATTTGCCATCTTGAAATTTGTCATTTTTGACATTAAGCATTGTGACATTTGTCATTTTACATCTTTGACATTTGCCATCTTGAAATTTGTTATTTTTGACATTTTTCATGGTGACACTTTTCATTTTTGACATTTAGCATTGTGACATTTGTCAGTTTTGACATTTGCCATCTTGAAATTTGTCATTTTTGACAGTTTTCATGGTGACACTATTCATTTTTGACATTTAGCATTGTGACATTTGTCATTTGACATCTTAGACATTTGTCATCTTGAAATTTGTCATTTTTGACACTTTTCATTTTTGACATTTAGCATTGTGACATTTGTCATTTGACATCTTTGACATTTGCCATCTTGAAATTTGTCATTTTTGACATTTTTCATGGTGACACTTTTCATTTTTGACATTTAGCATTGTGACATTTGTCAGTTTTGACATTTGCCATCTTGAAATTTGTCATTTTTGACATTTTTCATGGTGACACTTTTCATTTTTGACATTTAGCATGGTGACATTTGTCAGTTTTGACATTTGCCATCTTGAAATTTGTCATTTTTGACATTTTTCATGGTGAAACTTTTCATTTTTGACATTTAGCATTGTGACATTTGTCATTTGACATCTTTGACATTTGCCATCTTGAAATTTGTCATTTTTGACATTTGTCATAGTGACACTTTTCATTTTTGACATTTAGCATTGTGACATTTGTCATTTGACATCTTTGACATTTGCCATCTTGAAATTTGTCATTTTTGACATTAAGCATTGTGATATTTGTCATTTGACATCTTTGACATTTGCCATCTTGAAATTTGTCATTTTTGACATTTTTCATGGTGACACTTTTCATTTATGACATTTAGCATTGTGACATTTGTCATTTGACATTTTTGATATTTGCCATCTTGAAGTTTGTTATTTTTGACATTTTTCATGGTGACACTTTTCATTTTTGACATTTAGCATTGTGACATTTGTCATTTGACATCTTTGACATTTGTTATCTTGAAATTTTTCATGTTTGACATTTAGCATTGTGACATTTGTCATTTGACATTTGCCATCTTGAAATTTGTTATTTTTGACATTTTTCATGGTGACACTTTTCATTTTTGACATTTAGCATTGTGACATTTGTCAGTTTTGACATTTGCCATCTTGAAATTTGTCATTTTTGACATTTAGCATTGTGACACTTTTCATTTTTGACATTTAGCATTGTGACATTTGTCATTTGACATCTTTGATATTTGCCAACTTGAAATTTGTCATTTTTGACATTTTTCATGGTGACACTTTTCATTTTTGACATTTAGCATTGTGACATTTGTCATTTGACATCTTTGACATTTGCCATCTTGAAATTTGTCATTTTTGACATTAAGCATTGTGATATTTGTCATTTGACATCTTTGACATTTGCCATCTTGAAATTTGTCATTTTTGACATTTTTCATGGTGACACTTTTCATTTATGACATTTAGCATTGTGACATTTGTCATTTGACATTTTTGATATTTGCCATCTTGAAGTTTGTTATTTTTGACATTTTTCATGGTGACACTTTTCATTTTTGACATTTAGCATTGTGACATTTGTCATTTGACATCTTTGACATTTGTTATCTTGAAATTTGTCATTTTTGACATTTTTCATGGTGACACTTTTTATTTTTGACATTTAGCATTGTGACATTTGTCATTTGACATCTTTGACATTTGCCATCTTGAAATTTGTCATTTTTGACATTTTTCATGGTGACACTTTTCTTTTTTGACATTTAGCATTGTGACATTTGTCAGTTTTGACATTTGCCATCTTAAAATTTGTCATTTTTGACATTTTTCATGGTGACACTTTTCATTTTTGACATTTAGCATTGTGACATTTGTCATTTGACATCTTAGACATTTGCCATCTTGAAATTTGTCAATTTTGACACTTTTCATTTTTGACATTTAGCATTGTAACATTTGTCATTTGACATCTTTGACATTTGCCATCTTGAAATTTGTCATTTTTGACATTTTTCATGGTGACACTTTTTATTTTTGACATTTAGCATTGTAACATTTGTCAGTTTTGACATTTGCCATCTTGAAATTTGTCATTTTTGACATTTTTCATGGTGACACTTTTCATTTTTGACATTTAGCATTGTGACATTTGTCATTTGACATCTTTGACATTTGCCATCTTGAAATTTGTCATTTTTGACATTTTTCATGGTGACACTTTTCATTTTTGACATTTAGCATTGTGACATTTGTCATTTGACATCTCTTACATTTGCCATCTTGAAATTTGTCATTTTTGACATTTAGCATTGTGACATTTGTCATTTGACATCTTTGACATTTGCCATCTTGAAATTTGTTATTTTTGACATTTTTTAGTGTGACACTTTTCATTTTTGACATTTAGCATTGTGACATTTGTCAGTTTTGACATTTGCCATTTTGAAATTTGTCATTTTTGACATTTAGCATTGTGACACTTTTCATTTTTTACATTTAGCATTGTGACATTTGTCATTTGACATTTTAGACATTTGCCATCTTGAAATTTGTCATTTTTGACACTTTTCATTTTTGACATTTAGCATTGTGACATTTGTCATTTGACATCTTTGACATTTGCCATCTTGAAATTTGTCATTTTTGACATTTTTCATGGTGACACTTTTCATTTTTGACATTTAGCATTGTGACATTTGTCATGTGACATCTTTGAGATTTGCCATCTTGAAATTTGTCATTTTTGACATTTTTTATGGTGACACTTTTGATTTTTGACATTTAGCATTGTGACATTTGTCATTTGAGATCTTTGACATTTGCCATCTTAAAATTTGTCATTTTTGACATTTTTCACGGTGACACTTTTCATTTTTGACATTTAGCATTGTGACATTTGTCATTTGACATCTTAGACATTTGCCATCTTGAAATTTGTCATTTTTGACACTTTTCATTTTTGACATTTAGCATTGTGACATTTGTCATTTGACATCTTTGACATTTGCCATCTTGAAAGTTGTCATTTTTGACATTTTTCATGGTGACACTTTTCATTTTTGACATTTAGCATTGTGACATTTGTCATTTGACATCTTGGACATTTGCCATCTTGAAATTTGTCATTTTTGACATTTTTCATGGTGACACTTATCATTTTTGACATTTAGCATTGTGACATTTGTCAGTGTTTTGACATTTGCCATCTTGAAATTTGTCATTTTTGACATTTTTCATGGTGACACTTTTCATTTTTGACATTTAGCATTGTGACATTTGTCATGTGACATCTTTGACATTTGCCATCTTGAAATTTGTCATTTTTGACATTTTTCATGGTGACACTTTTCATTTTTGACATTTAGCATTGTGACATTTGTCATTTGACATCTTTGACATTTGCCATCTTGAAATTTGTCATTTTTGATATTTTTCATGGTGACACTTTTCATTTTTGACATTTAGCATTGTGACATTTGTCATTTGACATCTTTGATATTTGCCATCTTGAAATTTGTCATTTTTGTTATTTTTCATGGTGACACTTTTCATTTTTGACATTTAGCATTGTGACATTTGTCATTTGATATCTTTGACATTTGCCATCTTGAAATTTGTTATTTTTGACATTTTTCATGGTGACACTTTTCATTTTTGACATTTAGCATTGTGACATTTGTCATTTGACATCTTTGACATTTGCCATCTTGAAATTTGTCATTTTTGACATTTTTCATGGTGACACTTTTCATTTTTGACATTTAGCATTGTGACATTTGTCATTTGACATCTTTGACATTTGCCATCTTGAAATTTGTCATTTTTGACATTTAGCATTGTGACATTTGTCATTTGACATCTTGGACATTTGCCATCTTGAAATTTGTCATTTTTGACATTTTTCATGGTGACACTTATCATTTTTGACATTTAGCATTGTGACATTTGTCAGTTTTGACATTTGCCATCTTGAAATTTGTCATTTTTGACATTTTTCATGGTGACACTTTTTATTTTTGACATTTAGCATTGTGACATTTGTCATTTGACATCTTTGACATTTGCCATCTTGAAATTTGTTATTTTTGTTATTTTTCATGGTGACACTTTTCATTTTTGTCATTTAGCATTGTGACATTTGTCATTTGACATCTTTGACATTTGCCATCTTGAAATTTGTCATTTTTGACATTTTTCATGGTGACACTTTTCATTTTTGACATTTAGCATTGTGACATTTGTCATTTGACATCTTTGACATTTGCCATCTTGAAATTTGTTATTTTTGACATTTTTCATGGTGACACTTTTCATTTTTGACATTTAGCATTGTGACATTTGTCATTTGACATCTTTGACATTTGCCATCTTGAAATTTGTCATTTTTGACATTTTTCATTTTTGACATTTAGCATTGTGACATTTGTCAGTTTTGACATTTGCCATCTTGAAATTTGTCATTTTTGACATTTTTCAAGGTGACACTTTTCATTTTTGACATTTGGCATTGTGACATTTGTCATTTGACATCTTTGACATTTGCCATTTTGAAATTTGTCATTTTTGACATTTTTCATGGTGACACTTTTCATTTTTGACATTTAGCATTGTGACATTTGTCATTTGACATCTTTGACATGTGCCATCTTGAAATTTGTTATTTTTGACATTTTTCATGGTGACACTTTTCATTTTTGACATTTAGCATTGTGACATTTGTCATTTGACATCTTTGACATTTGCCATCTTGAAATTTGTCATTTTTGACATTTTTCATGGTGACACTTTTCATTTTTGACATTTAGCATTGTGACATTTGTCATTTGACATCTTTGACATTTGCCATTTTGAAATTTGTCATTTTTGACATTTTTATGGTGACACTTTTCATTTTTGACATTTAGCATTGTGACGTTTGTCATTTGATATCTTTGACATTTGCCATCTTGAAATTTGTTATTTTTGACATTTTTTATGGTGACACTTTTCATTTTTGACATTTAGCATTGTGACAGTTGTCAGTTTTGACATTTGCCATCTTGAAATTTGTCATTTTTGACATTTTTCATCTTGACACTTTTCATTTTTGACATTTAGCATTGTGACATTTGTCATTTGACATCTTTGACATTTGCCATCTTGAAATTTGTCATTTTTGACATTTAGCATTGTGACATTTGTCATTTGACATCTTTGACATTTGCCATCTTGAAATTTGTTATTTTTGACATTTTTCATGGTGACACTTTTCATTTTTGACATTTAGCATTGTGACATTTGTCAGTTTTGACATTTGCCATCTTGAAATTTGTCATTTTTGACATTTTTCATGGTGACACTATTCATTTTTGACATTTAGCACTGTGACATTTGTCATTTGACATCTTAGACATTTGTCATCTTAAAATTTGTCATTTTTGACACTTTTCACTTTTGACATTTAGCATTGTGACATTTGTCATTTGACATCTTTGACCTTTGCCATCTTGAAATTTGTCATTTTTGACATTTTTCATGGTGACACTTTTCTTTTTTGACATTTAGCATTGTGACATTTGTCATTTGACATCTTTGACATTTGCCATCTTGAAATTTGTCATTTTTGTTATTTTTCATGGTGACACTTTTCATTTTTACATTTAGCATTGTGACATTTGTCATTTGACATCTTTGACATTTGCTATCTTGAAATTTGTCATTTTTGACATTTTTCATGGTGACACTTTTCTTTTTTGACATTTAGCATTGTGACATTTGTCATTTGACATCTTTGACATTTGCCATCTTGAAATTTGTCATTTTTGTTATTTTTCATGGTGACACTTTTCATTTTTGACATTTAGCATTGTGACTTTGTCATTTGACATCTTTGACATTTGCCATCTTGAAATTTGTTATTTTTGACATTTTTCAGGGTGACACTTTTCATTTTTGACATTTAGCATTGTGACATTTGTCATTTGACATCTTTGACATTTGCCATCTTGAAATTTGTCATTTTTGACATTTTTCATGGTGACACTTTTCATTTTTGACATTTAGCATTGTGACATTTGTCATTTGACATCTTTGACATTTGCCATCTTGAAATTTGTCATTTTTGACATTTAGCATTGTGACATTTGTCATTTGACATCTTGGACATTTGCCATCTTGAAATTTGTCATTTTTGACATTTTTCATGGTGACACTTATCATTTTTGACATGTAGCATTGTGAAATTTGTCAGTTTTGACATTTGCCATCTTGAAATTTGTCATTTTTGACATTTTTCATGGTGACACTTTTCATTTTTGACATTTAGCATTGTGACATTTGTCATTTGACATCTTTGACATTTGCCATCTTGAAATTTGTTATTTTTGACATTTTTCATGGTGACACTTTTCATTTTTGACATTTAGCATTGTGACATTTGTCATTTGACATCTTTGACATTTGCCATCTTGAAATTTGTCATTTTTGACATTTTTCATTTTTGACATTTAGCATTGTGACATTTGTCAGTTTTGACATTTGCCATCTTGAAATTTGTCATTTTTGACATTTTTCATGGTGACACTTTTCATTTTTGACATTTGGCATTGTGACATTTGTCATTTGACATCTTTGACATTTGCCATCTTGAAATTTGTCATTTTTGACATTTTTCATGGTGACACTTTTCATTTTTGACATTTAGCATTGTGACATTTGTCATTTGACATCTTTGACATTTGCCATCTTGAAATTTGTTATTTTTGACATTTTTCATGGTGACACTTTTCATTTTTGACATTTAGCATTGTGACATTTGTCATTTGACATCTTTGACATTTGCCATCTTGAAATTTGTCATTTTTGACATTTTTCATGGTGACACTTTTCATTTTTGACATTTAGCATTGTGACATTTGTCATTTGACATCTTTGACATTTGCCATTTTGAAATTTGTCATTTTTGACATTTTTATGGTGACACTTTTCATTTTTGACATTTAGCATTGTGACGTTTGTCATTTGACATCTTTGACATTTGCCATCTTGAAATTTGTTATTTTTGACATTTTTTATGGTGACACTTTTCATTTTTGACATTTAGCATTGTGACAGTTGTCAGTTTTGACATTTGCCATCTTGAAATTTGTCATTTTTGACATTTTTCATGGTGACACTTTTCATTTTTGACATTTAGCATTGTGACATTTGTCATTTGACATCTTTGACATTTGCCATCTTGAAATTTGTCATTTTTGACATTTAGCATTGTGACATTTGTCATTTGACATCTTTGACATTTGCCATCTTGAAATTTGTTATTTTTGACGTTTTTCATGGTGACACTTTTCATTTTTGACATTTAGCATTGTGACATTTGTCAGTTTTGACATTTGCCATTTTGAAATTTGTCATTTTTGACATTTTTCATGGTGACACTATTCATTTTTGACATTTAGCATTGTGACATTTGTCATTTGACATCTTAGACATTTGTCATCTTGAAATTTGTCATTTTTGACACTTTTCATTTTTGACATTTAGCATTGTGACATTTGTCATTTGACATCTTTGACATTTGCCATCTTGAAATTTGTCATTTTTGACATTTTTCATGGTGACACTTTTCTTTTTTGACATTTAGCATTGTGACATTTGTCATTTGACATCTTTGACATTTGCCATCTTGAAATTTGTCATTTTTGTTATTTTTCATGGTGACACTTTTCATTTTTGACATTTAGCATTGTGACATTTGACATCTTTGACATTTGCCATCTTGAAATTTGTTATTTTTGATATTTTTCATGGTGACACTTTTCATTTTTGACATTTAGCATTGTGACATTTGTCATTTGACATCTTTGACATTTGCCATCTTGAAATTTGTCATTTTTGACATTTTTTATGGTGACAATTTTCATTTTTGACATTTAGCATTGTGACATTTGTCAGTTTTGACATTTGCCATCTTGAAATTTGTCATTTTTGACATTTTTCATGGTGACACTTTTCATTTTTGACATTTAGCATTGTGACATTTGTCATTTGACATCTTTGACATTTGCCATCTTGAAATTTGTCATTTTTGACATTTTTCATGGTGACACTCTCCATTTTTGACATTTAGCATTGTGACATTTGTCATTTGACATCTTTGACATTTGCCATATTGAAATTTGTTATTTTTGACATTTTTCATGGTGACACTTTTCATTTTTGACATTTAGCATTGTGACATTTGTGACATTTGTCAGTCGGTAGTTATTCGTCGTGCTGTACGGTTGTGTGTATGTTGTGTTGTGGAAGGCCGGCTATTACTGAAATGTTTGTTTTGTTTTTGGAGCACCGTGTCCTACTTTGTGTTTGTTAATAAGTGTACACTGTTGTGTTATTGTTTTTTTTTGTTCTTTCTTGACCCACTTAAATTATTGCAAATTGTTGATCGATCATGGCTTACAAATGCGATAACTGCTACACGGAATTTGCAGAAAAAGATAAATACAACAAATTGAGGTGCAGTGGTGAATGTCGTCGAAATTTCTGCATGAAATGTACAGGTTTAGATAAATCCACCACGAAAATTTTGTTGGTTCAAAAATCTCATCATTTGAGATTTTTTTGCACGCTTTGTGATTCGCCGAATTTGAAGTACCTTAATGAAAAAATAACTAATTTAACCAAAAATCAGCTACCCCTTGAGAACCTTGAAACCTTAATAGATACAACTAAGAAAATTACAAATACCTTGCCTATTTTTAATCAAACCTATGACATGCTGGTCGAAAATGAGAAAAAACTAGATCACCTCACGAAAAAAATTGATGAATTCCATAAAATTTGTGATCTGGTTAAACCAGATGTGATTTTAAAATCATTCAGACAGATGGAACAAGACATCTTTAATAATTCATCCATCTTTTTTAACAGTTCTGATGACACAATTAAGGTTCAGATTCATGACTCAAGCGCGTCAGAGATAAAAACGGGTTTAAATAAGCTATCTTCAAATATCGACCATATCAACAAACGGATTTGTGACTTAAATGAGACGATATCTAAACCCACTTCCAGAAAGATTTCGAAGAAGAGTGTAGCTTATGTCACATCGGCCACCGAAACGGATGAACCCAAGACTCTACAAATAACACCCCAAATTCCGAAGAACCAGAAAGTTTTGAAAGATAAGTGGCACTATATTATCATTAATAATCTTTCCCCGAACTATACGCCCATCCAAATAGTTCACTTTATTAAAGAGAAATTAGGTTTATCGAATTATATAAGATGCTACCCCTTATTGAGAGAAACTGGTACCGACAAGAGATCATGCTTTAAAATAGGTATGACATCTAGAACATCTCTTAAATTATTATTTAATGAAGAGATTTGGCCTCCTGATATTACAATCAATTGGTCAATTGACTCCAAAGAACCCTCCGACGATTCTTTGAAAATTACTTCTTTTTCGTCTGGACCACAACTGAGCAAAAAAGAAATCGTAGGCAGTTCTGATCACTCAAGCAACTCTTTCAACACAACCAACAACGAGAAGAAGATAACCATCTGTTCAGACAAACAAGCCATTGAGATCTGCAAGTCAAAAATAAATCCATTTAGTAATGACTCACATTTGAACTTCGTTAAAGATTTTGCCACTGATTCATCCATATCGATCGATCCTATGACTCCACCAACAGTAAAATTAACGAGTAACTCAGACTCTCTGGATAACCGTTATCTTCTGGCAAGACTAAGAGAACCCGCTATCCTAAAAGCAGTCAAGTTACATCTCGCCTATCTTCACGATCGACCAGCCTCAGTATGTTTTGATGGATTCACCAATACCAGTATTAAACTCTTTTTGGCTTCTGAAGGTCTTCCCATTCATACAGAAGCCCTTCGCAAGATTTTTTATGGATACCACGATGCCTACGGAATTAATGCTGCAGAAGTGGATGCTGACTTAGTTACATATGGGTCATTTATCGCATCAGAAAGAATGATTCATCTTCAGAAATCTAGGGAAAGTCATCATAATTACTTCTCAGCTGTCTTACCAAGACGAAATTTTTAAAAAATTTAACGCGTGTTGAGGAACTAGAATCCTCAAGTACTTTTAGCATGGTTCTCATAAATATTAGATCTCTTAGAAATAAAACTGATGAGCTTTTTTTGTTTTTGGAGGAGTTAGGATTTCCTCCATTAGTTGCAATTACGGAACACTGGCTGGAAGTAAACGAGCCCTTTCTTGTTGAAAAATATACCACAATAGCTAGGTACGACCGTACTAGTTCAGCTCATGGAGGTACCCTCATTCTTTCTAGAGCAAATGATTTCTCTTCAGTAACTAAATACGATTTTCTATTAAGCGAAGATTTCTTTGAATTTTCCCTAGTTCATTATAATGAGATGAACCTTTACATTATTTGTATTTATAGATCACCTAGTTCAAACATCGATCTATTTTTCCAGAACCTGTTAAATTTACTCGATTCTCTGCCCATCAAGAGCAGAAAAATTTTATGCGGCGATCTAAATATTGACTATGCTACTGCTTGTGCTTCCCAACTGTCTTTGGTAACTATTTTTGAATCTTATGGTCTCTCAATGCACGTTGACTCCCCAACTAGGATCACGAAAACCTCTGCCACCATTATAGACTACGTTGTTTCCGACTTTTCGCCTCCTGATGTCGATTCTTTGGTTATCAGCGCAGGGCTTTCTGATCATGAAGCGGTTTTCACCAAGTTCTCTATTCCATCTAAAACTTCAATTAAATCTCGGCGTTTGGGTAGGATTTTCTCTGCCAAAAACTTTGAAAAGTTTTATTATTTATGTCTATCTACCGACTGGAACTTTCTGTCCAATGATATTAACTCAAACTACAGTAAATTTTAAAACAAAATTGTTAACGCTTTTAACAAAGCCTTTCCTCTTAAACCCATTAAATCCAAACGTCATAAACCTTGGACTACTAAAGGTATACGTAATTCTGCCAAGAATATGCGCTCCTTATTATACATCAAGAAATTTACTGCTAACATCCATGTCACCGAATATATAAAAAAATATAGGAATAATTATTTAAAAATAATAAAAATAGCTAAACAACGGTATTACCAACATAAACTAGAAAGTTCCAAAAATGTTTCTAAAGAGACTTGGTCCATTATTAATGATCTTCGTAATAAAACTAACTCAGTGGATCAAAAATTCCCCTTTCCCAGTTCCGATGATTTAAACAAATATTTTGTTAATGTCAGTAATAATCTGACTGCAAACATCTCGCCTAAGTTCGATCCTATCTCTTTTCTTCCCGCCTCTAAAAATGTTGCAAACACCTTCTTTTTAAATCCAGTGAATTGTTCAGAACTTAAACAAACAATCAACAATATTAAAAGTAAATCTTCTTGTAGTACAGACGGCTTATCTATCAAAATCTTCATATACCTTCCTGATAATGTGATCGAAATACTATCATCTCTAATTAATAGATCTTTTGAAAACGGAGTATTTCCTGAATGCTTGAAAACGGCAGTAGTGTATAATTGGGAGAGGATCAGGACTTCCGGTCTAAAACTAGGTCATGACTTCCGGTCTGAAACTAGGTCAGGACTTCCGGTCTGAAACTAGGTCAGGACTTCCGGTCTAAAACTAGGTCATGACTTCCGGTCTAAAAATAGGTAAGACAGGTCTCGACAAGTCAGATAGGACTTTCAGTAGGTCTGACAGGTTACAGGATATAATGAATGAGATTGCGTAATATTGTGAAATATTGTGTAACTTTAAACGATTAGTGTCAGAGATAATTCTATGGGTTAATATTGACAGTTTTTGGTGAGTTAAATTTTATTATTATATTAATTAGTGCGGTGTACAGTTTGATTCATAATTTATCGTCATGCACAGCACAACACAAAAAAAATGGAATTAACCTAATTCCAATTTTTTGTACAATGCGGAAATATCCGACGAAACTAAGAAAAAATGGGATCATGTGTTTAGAGATGCCAACCGATTTAACAAACAAATTAATAACCATTTAGCAGATATTAAGAAATTACGTAGAGATATTACTACTTACGAGGATTTCAAGTTTGTAAATGAAAAACTGTCTAAAGTAAAGTTATACAGCAGTGAAGGTATAATGAGTAAATAAAGTTGTAATTGGGTTTGCTTAATAAATGTATACAGTTTTTAATGTGTATTTATTGAAAGAAAACTCCATATTACTATTTCAGCATTTTATTAATATTCACTTAAATCTACATTTTCATTAAAATATAAATTATCTAACTTATCTAAATCTTCTAATTGTACATTATCTATAATACCCAAATTTTCTAACTGTATATTATTATCTGCATTAAAAAGTTCTATACTTTTTTGTCTGGTTAGTAAATGTCCCCAAGCCAGAGTATAAATATTATCTGGTAACACGTACCTTTTATTGTCAGATGAGGACAGCGCCACTTTATTTTTTAATTCTGTATAAATGGTATGTAAATGTGATATAAATATATACATTTTTCTAAATATACACCCTTGTGATTCTAAAACATTTACGTAATCAGATACACTTATTTGATTTTTAATAACACTTTTTGATACCCCCTTAGCTTTTTTCAAAACGTCATCTACAGTTTTAACACAATAAGCCTTAGCAGATGTACCGTAAAATGACTGTATAGGTGTACCTGCGAATTCATCTTTCATTCTCCCTATTACTGAAGGTGTTTTTGGGATACCGTAAATGTTATCTACCTTGTAATTGGATGTGTCAAAATAACCAATGTTATTTTTTATATCATCATAAACGTTATCTGTAAAGATCTCTAGGATATTCG
Organism: Altica lythri; assembly: GCA_964028335.1. Taxonomy (NCBI): domain Eukaryota; kingdom Metazoa; phylum Arthropoda; class Insecta; order Coleoptera; family Chrysomelidae; genus Altica; species Altica lythri. The sequence continues at coordinate 21,728,403 of OZ034800.1, read as the reverse complement.
AATCGGTATCTTTATACAATAAAGTAGCTTTATCTTTATACATAGGTTTGATATATCCATAAAAAAAGTCATACATAATAGTTTTAGAGATGTCCAAAATTGAAAATCCAACATAAAGTGGTTTATCGTACATAATTTTGGTTCTTTCCATATGAACAGCAACCAAGTTTTCATCGAATATTGAACAAATTTTAAATGAAGGTTTGTCAATATATGATTTAGCTCCTTTTTTCTGTTTAATATTTTCCCAGTGAGTACATAATTTTATATCTTGACGTTTATCTACATTTTCCATTGTTTTACCAAATATTGAATTAATTAGTAGTTTGAAAAGATCCTTCTCAAAATCATTTTTAGATAAATTTCTTAAATTTGTGTTCAAATCAATGTACTTTTTTAACCACTGTGATTGTGAAAATTCTAAGACTCTATGAATTTTGATAAGCTTTAATCCATACTTTAAACACTGTTTTAAATTACGATAATGAATAACGTATCTGTTTTTATTATTTAAATTTGGAATTAATTTAGGAAATTTGCTATTGGGAGGTGTGTAATTTTCAGGACAAAACGGTAAATCATTGTGTTCATTATGAAGACTTAGGGGGTATTCTAAATCTACTTCTAAAACATATCCTTTTTCAGAATCATCTTCAACAGATAAACAGTTATCATTAGGGTCTACCCATTTAAAATTACCTGTTGGTAAATAATTACTCATTGCAGCACCGTAAAGATTAGTTGCATCAAGATATAAAATATACGATGTTGGTTTTAGGGAATCATATTCTGTTAGAAATTTATTGTTAGCTACAGACATTCTCTTAGAGCATTGGCAAACGCCACCTCGTATACCTTTCTTAAAGAAATGAACCATGTCTATATCTGTCAACAATTCAAGTTCAATTTGAGTGTACTTTAACATAGCATCCCAACTTAATGATGGTGCTGTTACGTAGTGAGCTGGGTCTAACTTGTATTCTTTCAAGCAAATTTTTCTAAAATTTTCAAATATATCTGCTAATAATAGAACGTCAGACTTTAAATAAATATCTGAATATGATCCGAGATTTTTACAGTTAAAGGTTTTCCACACCTCTAATGCCCTATTATAATAATCATCTGAAACTGATTCACCTTTCAAATGATCGAAAAAACACTGTTGTGAAGGTAAACGGCTTTCTTCCAACTTTTCAAAACTATCCATGTATGTATACGGAAAGACGCCTTTTTTTCTAATTAAACTGAATTCTCTGTCACTGGGAAAATATTTTCGTATTTCATTACACTGGTGTGAGATTAAAGTGTCGCTTAATTTTTCTAAAGATCTATTTAAAAATCTGAATGAATCAACAAACCTTAATATAAGGTGTTGGTTTTTGAGAGGATCTGGTAATTTTTCAACTAGAATATGCTTTGAAAATGTTATATATTTTTCTTTATTTTGTGCAATTACACTAATTCTTTCATTGTTTGGAGCTAGATTTTTGATAAAAAGATGACTGTCGTAATTACTCAAATTGTGAAAAAATATAGGTATAAATTTTGGTATTTTATAATGCAAGTTACATTTTGAGTGTGCAGCATTTGTAAATCTACCTGATAAATGGCAATGATCTCGTACTTTGTCATTCCATGACTTAAAAACATTACCACAAATGTAACATGAAGTTGCAGATAAAAATCTATTATTTTCTTCCGTAGTAAGAGGTATCATAGGCTTAACAACTTTCAAATGTTTATGGTATAATTTTACCACTACCTTTTCCAACATATTTATAAATACCTCGGCTGCATTATTGCCTCGAAACTGGTAAAATTTTGAATAGTTATCATTAAAACTACATTTTACGTAAAAAGCAAATGAATATGGCTGGTGTTCATAAGTTTTGACAGTAAATGATCTATCATTGTTAGGTTCCGTACAAGCAATAGGTTTGAGAATACTTTCAAAATCCGCGTATATCACAAAAGGAACTTTTAACTGTCTTTCGATATGGATAAATTTTAAAATATTTTCAGGAAGAAACTGTCCATATTTATTTAATCGTAAATCAGTTGTTGGTACCTCTGTTCTTACATGATTGCAATCATACTCTTGATGTCTATCCAAATGGTTTTTTGTGTTAAAGAACTGTAAACAACCATCGCAAATAAAAACATGTCCATTATGTTTTGTCTTTTGACTACGTATCAATCTTGACAAGTCAGTGATAAGACAGTAATGACCATCATCAGTCAGCAAAAGATTGATATGTGTTTGTTTCCAACATGATGAAAAATAGAGTGGTCCCACAATTTCAGTTTTTATTTTAGTCTTTTCAAAATAGGTTTCAAATCCAAAAACGTTAATAGATATATTGTTCATTTTCTCAAATTTATTTATATCTTTTAATTTTACCGGAAATTCCATACCTTCAAAGTTTAATAACGTGTCAATTGGTGGATAAGATGAGGGTAGTTGGCAGAGTCCATTTGATGGAAACAATGCTGCGTTTACACACCATATAAAACATTTATCGTCATTACTTTTAATATTTAAAACAGCTTGTTTACGGATTATAGCATTGGGTAATTTTGTGTAGCAGCCACCTTTTAAAGGGTTATGTTTATTAATATTAACATGCAAGTATATTATTTGCTGTAGAGTCCAGCCAGATTGTCCTTCATGAAATTCATAGGCTTTTGACATAATCTCGTCCTTGAACTCCTTAAACATCTTCAGGAGATCCGTTAACAAGTTGACAACTTTGTTTTTTGTATTGAACGATTTAATTTCTGATACATCTTTTTCTGGTATGATATATAATCCAAACAATTCAAAGTTAGTTTTTATACTAATATGTTTCTGTACATGTTTAAAAATTACACCAATAACATTTGGTTGTACTTCATCCATAAACTTTGATGGATCGTTGCAAATATCTTTGATAGAAAAACGATAAGTAGAAATACGACACTTAAATGCACACTGAAGCATCTCTACACCGTTTTCCAAATTTTTCAAAACAGACATTTCTAATCTACTTTTTTTTAAAGGTACATTACTTTGACGACAATTTTTCCGTTTGTGTCTAACAAGATTGCTCTTGTTTGCAAAGTTGTGTTTACACTGATCGCACTTCATTGTTACTTAATTAAAAATTTCAGATTACTTATATTTTATAACTTTAAAAAGGGGTATAGATTAAAAACATGTTTGGACCTCTAGATAACCTTTAGATAACCTCTAAATAACTTTTGTTGCCCTAAATATTTATAAATAACTTTTAGGTAACCTCTAGATAACTTTTGTTGCCCTAAATATTTATAAATAACTTTTAGGTAACCTCTAGATAACCTTTAGATAATCTCTAAATAACTTTTGTTGTCCTAAATATTTATCAATAACTTTTAGGTAACCTCTAGATAACCTTTAGATAACCTCTAAATAACTTTGTTGCCCTAAATATTTATAAATAACTTTTAGGTAACCTCTAGATAACTTTTGTTGCCCTAAATATTTATAAATAACTTTTAGGTAACCTCTAGATAACCTTTAGATAATCTCTAAATAACTTTTGTTGTCCTAAATATTTATCAATAACTTTTAGGTAACCTCTAGATAACCTTTAGATAATCTCTAAATAACTTTTGTTGTCCTAAATATTTATCAATAACTTTTAAATAACATGTTTAAACTTCGATACAGTGGTGGGATTTTAATATAAATAACGCAACTTATTTGTGTAATTGTGTAATTTGTGTAATTGTGTAATTATGTTAGTAATCGACGTACAGTGTTTTAATATAGAAAATAATAAAATGATTGTCAAGGAGATGGCTGCCTTTGATGGAAAACGAATAACACATTATGTTTTCAAGCCTCCGTTTCCATTAAGAATGCTTCACCCAGATTTTCACAAACAAGCAGTGTGGTTAATGCATAATCATCATGCTATAAACTGGAACGCTGGATATACGCCCTTACATAATTTTAAAAACATTATGGAAGAGATTACAAAAGACAAAAGTGCTGTGTATGTGAAAGGTGCGGAGAATGCATGTTACTTGAGGAAGTATTCTTTGGCACCAATTATTGAACTAGAAGAGCATCTACCGTTAAAGAAATCTACTCCTAAATGTTTTTACCATAGTAATAATTCAAGTATTTGTGCTTTAACAAACGTATTTTACCTGTATGACACATTTAAAATGCAATAAATATTATTTTTTACATGTTTTTTATACTTTTTTCCTAAATATTGAAATTCTGAATATTTGGAGAGGAGTCTTAATTAAGAACAAAAAATTTAAAAAAATATTTTATTAACAAATTAGTACTGTTTTACAATTTTGGTTAACGGGCTGTATGAAAATTCTTTTTCATGAAGGATTAAACAATAAGCTGATACACTTGTTGAAGTTGCTACGTTCGTTTCAAATTCAATTCTTAGTACAACCGATCCAGACTGTATAACTTCTTTTTGTCTTGCACAATCAATGTGGATTAAAGGACTTTTATCTTTAAATTCTTTAGGATTAAATATAGGTTGATTTATTAAAAGATGATAATAACTTTGTTGAAAATTGGCATACATTTCATAAAGCGTAGCAAATCTATTTTTGGCAAAATCTAAATTTAAATCACTATATGGGTAGCGTTCACTATTTAAAAAAACTGTAATATTTTTCAAATAACAATGATCAAATTTACTTCTATCTTGTTGAATTTCAGATTTTCTACCATTTTGAAATGCTAGAATTACGTGACGAGGTCTTTCCAACTTTGTGGTTGTTTTTACCGCCCAAGTGTGGCGTGTTGTATTATTTAATGATGGATATTCTATTAATTCCCATGATCTGAACTTTAATGGAAGCTCAGTATTACTGTGTGCAATTTTATTTAATCTTAATTGTTGACTTAGACTTGGTGTGACGTGTGGGACATACCAATAAACTTTAGACAATTCAATTTTAGGTTTCTCTGTCTCATCAGTGCTTATAATACAGTCTACATCATCGTTAGCTCGGATTAATATTAATTCCTGTTTCATATTCATTATAATTTTTTTAAAATCTTCAAAAAAGCCAGACAATATTCTTAATGGAATACACACATTGAACGAACCTTCGGAATCTACCAAAATGCTTTCATTTTCCCTTTTTGGAAACCAACCAGCATTTTGTAGAAGTATACTCTCATTTTCACTTAAACTAAGATAATTTTTTATAGTTGAGACAAGACCTACACCCCTTACTGAATCAATTATGACACCGCCCAATTCATAACGAAGTTCCCGAAACAGAAATGTTACACCATTATTAACAAATTTTAGTTTACTTGGAACCTTGTCTTCATGTGTTAGCAATTTTCCTTCAATGTAAAGGTAGCTATTAGATGGTAAAGTGTAGGCATCGAGGTCTTGAATAGGAATTCTTATCTCATCGTTATAATTCAATTTTCCTGGGATATAAAGTTGATAAATGTGAAATTGATAGTCTTGAATGGTGTTATCATTTAATGGTTGACCAGTTACGTGAAGGGTTTCCATTATACTAATACTTTAAAACCTAGTGTTTCTAAGAAGAGACGATTAGCAGATGTTATCCAATTAATAGTATTTGTGGGACTAACAGATCTGGGTCTTTTATATAATCTTTTATAGTCATCGGATGGGGTCGAAAAAATGAGAACCATTATATTCGTTTTCTTAAATGTATGCAAACGGTTATTTCTTCGTTTTGAAGGTTTATTAGATTGCTAGCTTGATCTATAATTTTTATAGTTATGTTGTTGATCGTTTTAACGCTCAAGGGGAAATACAAAATAGTCTGTGGTGCTTCTACAATTTTATAGCCGCTAGGAACCGTTGGAAAGAATTGATGAATAATGTGAACAGGGCGTCCGTTTAAATAAGCACCCGAAGCTATGTTACAATCAATGCAAATAGAATTAGTAGGATTAATTTTAACAGGTTCGTCGGATGAATAAGTTATCCCGGGATTAAGTCTTACTGTATTTGTAAAACCTAATATTTTACCAATTGTATTTGGGTTATTAAAAGAAATAATGCGATTAGATTTTACAAATACCTTTCCTGTATTTATATCTGGAATTATATTAATAACAGCACCCACATCAACGTCAGCCATATATCGTTTTAACTTTTGTTCAATGTCTATTAGTTCATACGAGCCTACTGGTAAATAGTATGTTTGAATATTCAGTTTATCACCCCATTGAAAAACATTGTTTCTATCATCTATATTGGGAATGTTGTTAAAAGTATAAAAGTTTGTTAATCCAATTTCATAATCAACATCATCTTTTAAATATATTGGTGGATTAAAATTATAACTTAAAACGGAAGAATTTCCTGAGAATGTAAAACTATACGACATATTCGACAAATACTTTATTTCAACTAATCAGTTTATTATTTTTATAATGGTTATATAGAAAATTTAAAGAATGGTGACCACATTTATAGGAATTGAATGGCTGAATACGCTCATAGTTGTAGATTATATTTGCAGGTCCATTACTTTGAAAATATTTTATTACACTTTTTGGAGGAGGTAGATCACCATACGAATCAAAATATATTATTGTTTTATTATTCATGATATATCCGGTCCAGTGCGTACCTTTGCCATGTATTGAATCCATATTTATAATACCACTTTCTTTGTGACGAATACGTTTTGGAAGCGAATCCCTCATAAAAACACCCCGAAAATATGGAATTTTCAACAATTTTGAATATTTAATTAGATCCAAATTTGTTAATGCATGGCGAGGTAATACTAGTTTTTTGAATAGGGTTTAAGATACATGCCAGATCCTTTTCGCAATCTTAAACCTTTTCCTTTTTGTTCCATTGCCAAGTCATGTCGCTTTTGTTCCTCTAACTGAAGGCGATTGGATTTTGCATCGTTAATTGCTTTGGCTATCCCTGCAGCACTACTGCCTACGGCCCCTAATGCACCTAGCGCCCCTAAAAGGGCTGGTAAAAGAGGCAAAAAACCGCCTTTCTTAGGTATTTTAATAACCCTTTTTTTAATCCTTTTCTTTTCACCTTTCTTGGTTTTTATACCCATTCCAACCTTTCTTGTACTTTTTTTGTTTTTAACCCCCATTCCTAGTTTTCGTTTAGCTTTCATTGCATTTGTCACCAACCATGCAAGTGCTTTTTGACCTAATGGTGTTTTTTTAGACCCCACCAGATCCCACGCTTTATTTTCTAATACTTGATCTGCTTTATGTCTATCTTCTAAACTGCTGTTAACTGAATATGACAGATCATGCTCTTTACAAGCTTTGTCTAGTAAGTTTATACCAGAATCCCCTCGAGCAATCCTCTTGTTTAATTTTGTACCAGGTCCACAATATTGATAACCAGGAAAATGTAATTCAAATGGCAATTTATTAATTGCTGAGTTTAGTAACCCACAACCTTTCTTTTTGATTGCTAAACGTGAACTAATGCCCTTCATATTTTTCTTTATATAGTAACCTGCTTATATATATAACTCCATTGATTCATTAACTAATCAACAATGAAGATTGAAAAACAGAAATTTGTTCTTCCGATTACAAATCACGACAGAATTTCAGAAGTTCAGAAGATTGGAAAGCACGGTTGTTTATTTGGAGGTGACAGCAAACGATGTTTAATAGTAGGGCCATCAGGTTGTGGAAAAACAAATGTTATGCTGTCTTTGATAGAGCATCCTAACGGGCTAAGATTTAAAAACTTATACATTTTCTCAAAGTCATTGTATCAACCGAAATATCAATATTTACGGTTATTACTTGAACCAATTACTGAAATTGGATATAATGAATACGATAAATTGAAAGAGGTGCCATTACCTGAAGAAATAAAAGAAAATTCTTTGGTAATCTTTGATGACGTAGGCTCTGGTAATCAAGATGTTATTAAAAATTATTTCTCATTTGGTCGACATAAGCAAACAGATAGTTTTTATTTATGTCAAACATATAGTTCTATCCCAAAAATAAGACTTAGAGATAATGCAAACCTTCTAGTGATTTTTCAGCAAGATATGACAAATTTAAGGCATATTTACGATGACCACACAAATATTGATTTTCCCTCTTTCCAAGACTTTAAATATATGTGTTCTTTGTGCTGGAAACAAAAACATCAATTTCTTGTGGTAGATAAGGACTCGCCACTCTCGTCGGGTAAATACCGTATTGGGTTTGATCATTTTATAACCATATAAATAATAGATTCTGCTTTCTACATCCATAGTCAATATGGATCATCGACTGGCTAAGCAGTTGGTTAAATCAAGACAGGCTTTAAAAAAAAAATTTAAAACTCTTAAAAGAGATATACTTCAATCACAAACAGATCTGGAAAAAAATTATCAGCCCATAACCCAACCTTTAAAACATTTAATAGATACTTTGGAAAAAAATGCACCGGTTAAACAAGAACTACTTTCTCCAAAAGCAGAACCAATTCATTTTTCTGAAAAACGTCAATACAAACCACGAAAATCTATTTATAAGTTAACGTTTCCTGACAATGACTTAACTCCTGCAAAGTCCGGTGCAGAAGACCTTACATCAGGCCCAGAGGAGGTATTCGAACCTGTACCACAAGAAGAAGACCTTACATCAGGCCCAGAAACGGTATTCGAGCATGTACCACAAGACAATGACGATTTTACACATAGTTATAATGAAACAGTGCGTGAATTTAGTCAAATAATTGAAAATCCAGCCGTAATGGAAGATTATTATTCAGCTTTTACGGCCCCTCTCCCACGAGATTATATTATGGGAAATATAGAGGATGTTGTAGGAGACTTTGATAATATCTTAGGGGTTCATCATGACCTTATTACTGATAAAATATCTATTGGTGATTCTAACATAGATTTTATTGGACCTGATATAAAAATCAAGGGAATCCAATATAAAGGCACTCCAGGACTTTACGAGTTACTCTTTAAGGCTAACACTAATATATTTACACCTAAAGATGCTGACGAATATGTAGATATTTTACGTAGGACAAATGCTCTACATAAAGATAACAATCCAGAATTACCACTCAGAAAAATAGAGGCTAAAATCAAAGATAAATATAATTATGTCATAAAACCAAGATTAGAAAGCAGACCTGGTTTAAATAGATATAGAATAGGTTCAGCTGGTGATATTGGTGTTCTTGGTACTGTTACAAGAAATAAAAAAAAGATTTTAGAACAAAAAGGTAAAGGTTTAACTTGGTTGAAATATTCGAAAAATCCCATAGAGTATAAATACTTTGATGATTTTAATGAACTCATAGAAAGATTACGTCTACTTTTGGCTTTAAAATCTGTAGGAAACAATGGACACAATAACGAAATTATTTCAATTATAGAAGAACTCCGAGAAGGTGGTATTATTGCATAAATAGAAGCATAGTAAAATAAAATATTTAGTTGTTACACAACACTGCTATAATGCCCATCAATAAATTTGGTAGTCATTTTTTAAAAAAAGTCTGTGACACTACCGAAAGTACCCCTTCACCCTTGTATTTTGTATCTGAACCATCATCATTTCATAGTAAATTAATATTTACTTTACGAGGAGAAAAAAAGACAAGTCTTAACAAGGATTATTATGTCTTAGAACACGGAGGTATAACATATGTGTTTTCTGTAAGTGGTACCATTGAGTCAGTACAGCATTATGGTTTTAATGGAGCTGTTATGATAAACTCGACAGAATATAAATACCATGAGCTTAGTGGTCTTTCTGTGAATAAAGGAGATAAGATTTCCTTTAAATTAAACACGCATCCAAACGTTTTAGTACACATTACACTGCAGTGTCCTTTAGAAAGAAATGTCTGATATAAAAGATCAAATTGTCAATAAATTACACAAACCAGCAAAAAAAAGTTACAAAAGACGTCATGTAATCATTAAAAACTTAAATGATTTAATTCAAGCTGACTTAGCTGTACTGACAAATTATGCTAAATTTAATAATGGATACCGTTATATTCTGGTAGTAATTAACGCCTTCAGCAAATATGTTTGGGTAGAACCTCTTAAAACAAAAACTGGTAGTGAAGTTACTGGCGCAATGAAAAAAATTCCAAGCAAAATGTCTATACCTTCAAATTTGCAAACTGATAATGGAACAGAATTTTACAATTCAAAATTCAAAGAACTTATGCTTCTATATAATATTAATCACTATAGTACATTCCCAAATTTGAAAGCAAGTATCGCAGAAAGAGTAATTAGAACTATAAAATCATTGTTATGGAAAAAATTTAGTATGCAAGGATCATATAAGTGGGTTAAAATTTTACCAGATATTGTAAAAAAGTATAATAATACTAGACACTCAACAACCGGTGCCATTCCCAGTAAAGTCAATAAGAAAAATTCTGAATACATAATAGCTTTTAAATACCTAAAAACTGTTGATGAAAGAAAAAGGAAATTTAAAAAAGGAGATTTTGTTAGGATTAGCAAATATAGACATGCATTTTCCAAAGGTTACACCCCATCGTGGACAAATGAAATTTTTAAAATACGTAAAGTTCAAAACACAAATCCAATCACGTACTTGTTAGAAGATTCCAAGAATAATGAAATCCAAGGCGGTTTTTACACTGAAGAATTACAAAAAGTTATGTACCCAAATGACTACTTAATTGAAAGAATAGTAAAAAAACGGGGAGGAAAGGCTTTGGTAAAGTGGCTTGGAATGAACGAAACATCGTGGATTGATATAAAAAACTTAATTATATAAAATCTTTTTGAAATAAAAATACATTATCATATTACATTTTTATTTATTTGAGCTAACATTTTATTTCTATGTTCTATGGATAGTATTGGAGTGATAATTTTATCAAATTCCTTAATTTTTTGTTGAAATCGAAAACGATCCAAAGCTTTTAGTTCCCAGTAAATCTTCCTAGATGATCGATATGCAAAACTCCAGGTTATGAGATAGTAAATTTTGTTATTTTGTTCATTGAATTGTACTGTCTTCATTGCAAGATCTCGGGATACTTGTAAATAATTTCCATTAATAAAGTATATTTGAAAGGACTCATCTGCTTTATTGGTTCCACAACATCCAGAGCAGTATCTATTACATTATCAGAGCCTTTGACACCCGCCTGTAGTATTTTAAAGCATGTAATAAACTGCTGGTTTTTTAATTTCTCTAACGAATGGTTAATTAAAGGCAACAGTATCTATAGCTTCGTTAAAGAAGCGGCTCCCAACCATATTGATGATTGGGGAGTTAGTATTTCTAAAACTTTGTTCTGTTCAAACTGTTTAAAATGTAATATAAAATTTCCTGCATCTACTGTTTCTTGATGTGCTGTCGATCTTAAGAAATTATTAATTTTTTCTTCATAAGCCATAAACTCTTTCCAATCTTTCTCCGTAAAGACAACTGACCTGTTTTTACTGCCTGAAAATACAACACATGGAGCAAAATTTAACTGATAGGATAAACAGGTTGTCACTTGTTTTGACTTTGATTTGTTTAAATAAGAAGTAAGTTTACCCACAAAAATATCTTGACAAGCCATTTTACTTTCTGGTGAAGAGAAATTAGAAACCGTAATTTATATAAATTTAAAAAGTCCAAAGGTTAGTAGGTTACTAAAAGGAAGTCCTAAATTTATTTTTAGATCTAAAAGTCTAAATAGGAAATCACAAAATCCAGGAAGTACAAAGTTTATTAGGCCATTGAAAGGAAGTCCTAAATTTATTTTTAGATCTAAAAGTCCAAACAGAAAATCCAGGAAGTACAAAGTTTATCAGGTTACTAAAAGGAAGTCCTAAATATATTTTTAGATCTAAAAGTCCAATCACAAAATCCAGGAAGTACAAAGTTTATCAGGTTACTAAAAGGAAGTCCTAAATTTATTTTTAGATCTAAAAGTTTAATCACAAAATCAAGGAAGTACAAAGTATATTGGGACACTAAAACGAAGTCATAAAATAAAAGAAAGTGTGAGTCTAAAAATTATTTAAAGCCAGCCTGAAATTTTAACATTTACTATGGATGAAGGTATAGAAAGTGATAAATTAGAAACTGAACTGAAGTTTGAGAAAGTCAATTTAATTAATAGTGAACGTTGGTTGGCTGAAGAATCTTACGAAGTAATTTGTATTATACATGATTACTTTAAATTAGATAATACAAATTATTGTGTGCTTTGTTTTTATCAAAAATTATTGAAAAATCCCAATAATACTGGTATACATATAACAGGACATTTCACTGGTGGTACTCCTAGTGTAATAGAAAAATGTTTACTTTGTGATGTATGCGAAGTGCCAGTTTTTCTTTCTCTGATGACAAGATCTTGTATATTTTGTAATGGACTTTAGCAGATCTGTTACACCTGAAATTAAATTTTTGGTAAATGGTCAATATGTTGATCCTTTTTCTATAACAGACGAATCTTCATATCAAATTGTGTATTCTTCACCAACATTAAAACATTATAATATTATTGAATTATGTATTTGTACCATCTGTCATAAACAAATTTATGTAAAAAACGTATCTGTAATCACTGTTAAAACATCGATTACGCTAGGAAACTGTAACCGCTTATGTAATCAGTTAAGACCCTTATATTCTTTTCAATGGCTTAATGATAAACTATCTTCTCCAATAACAATACACCGATTTTGTACACAATTTTTACCAAAGCGAAGACGTAAATTAAAGTTTTTTTGCAATGAATTTTAGCAGATGTGTTACACCTGAAATTAAACTATTGGTAAATGGTGAATATGTTAATTCTTCCTCTCTAACAGACAAATCTACATATAGAATTACGTATTCTCCTCCAACATTACAACAGATAGCTGCAAATCAAGTGTACTGGTATATTAAAGACAACAGTGGAGCAATTGGACTTCGGTTATGTCACAACGAACCACAATGGTGCACATACGAGTTCGTTATACCATCAAATTTACACTTAAACATATATTGTTTAAGAGAACTTAAGCAACAAATATTAAAAAATTGCAAGGGAAATGTTCATTCCTTATCAATTTGTAAATTTTAAAATAAAAATGTTATATTAAAACAACTGTTTTTTATTTATAGATCCCTGTTAAATATAAATACTTTCTATTATTACTATATAGATGGCGATTGTATTCAAAATTTAATTATAAATAATATACCTACTGATTTTGATTAATCGGTTAGATAATCTAACTGAAATTGATAAACCAGATTTGGATCTTGTTCAGTTTTAATACGTGTTTTGTAGCCCTAAGTGTTTTGTAGTTTTAAGTGGTTTTGTTTAATTTTGAAAGTTTTTTTTTAGTTTTAAGTGTTTCGTGATGTTTGATTCCAATTTTACACTAAACCGGATTATATGTGATAGTGTTTTATACACAACTAATAACTATTTCAATAGTAAGTCAACTAATTAGCCCCTTTTATATATATAATTAGGTTAAAAAAACAACTATGAATAAATGTGAACAGAAAGTTATTTACGATAGGAAAGTTAAAATTCTATTTACTTTTCCAATTCGTTGATTGCTGGTTACTAGTGCCTTTTTAATTTTTTTTTGTTTTTTAGTAATTTTTTCAAGTTTTTTCAGTTAAGTATTTCTTTTTGTATATTCTTTTTTCAATAAATTTGAATTATAGGCAACAAATTTTTTAATTTCATTTTGATATTTAACATCATCCACATCAGTATCATCATCATCATCATCATCTTCATCATTATCATTATCATCATCATTATCATCATCATCTTCATCAATATCATTAGCTCTGACGTCATCACAATAGTTATTATTCTTACAATCATTATTTAACATTTCTTCACCTCCCCTCACTTCTGATGCTGGGGAGTCATTACCATTACCACCATTATTTTGTTTTTCTTCGTGCTCCCTCATTTCTGCTGATTTGACAGGAAATTCATCATCTTCCCCAGTGAAATCTACACCTTCACTTTCTTTTTTCACCATAGGTGTAGATTTCAGCGATGGTTTAAATTTTGCATAACCAATAGGTTTTATTTTTGAAATATCGTCTAAAAAGACGATTGAATCGGTGCTTGTGTCTAAATTCACTTGTGTAAAATTTGACGCACCTTTTTCTTTTTTTAAGTGCATCAGCAGCTTTATTGATTTTCTGCTGCTGCTTGGTACAGCAAATTTTTCACACTTCATTTTTTTAAATTATGTTACACTTTACACACTATAATTTCAAATAATTTACGGACTCTTATTTATATGCATTTTATTTTGTGGGCGATCAAATATCTTATATTTTGATCTTTTGTTAATCAAAATTATTTTGCAAATTAATTTTATCAAACTGCACTAAGCACAATATAGGTCACTAACCTTTTAATTTTAATGTTTTTCTGTTAATCAAGGAAATCAAATATTTAAATTTAGGATTGCAACCCACTTTTGCAATAGGTGTTAATCAAGGGAAGTTTTATCTTAACCATTTATTTTTTTATTTATATGCATTGTATTTTGTGGGCGATCAAATATCTTATATTTTGATCTTTTGTTAATCAAAATTATTTTGCAAATTAATTTTATCAAACTGCACTAAGCACAACATAGGTCATTAACCTTTTAATTTTGATGGTTTTTTGTTAATCAAGGAAATCAAACATTTACATTTTAGGATTACAACCCACTTTTGCGATAGGTGTTAATCAAGGGAAGTTTTATCTTAAACATTTTATTTTTTTTAGTTTCAAAATCAATAAAAAAGAGCAATGACCTTTTAAATAAAAGAAAATATGTTGGGCAAAACATTTATTTTAACATTTTATTATTGAAAAATATTAATAACTTTAAACAATAAATCTTTTAATTCATCTAGTAAAGTTTTGGAAGGACAAGGAACTCCAAAAATGTTCCAATTAAAGGGACCCATTTCTAAAACTCGGCGCGTAAATTGGCTGTATTTATAGTACATTCCATCGTGAATCCAATACAATTTTCCATCAGTATGCTTATAGACAAAGTCGGGGTTTACAGGTACCTTTGGAAACAAGTCTTTTATCATTCCTCTATTTACAATCTTTGATATATCTGGCTCAAATTCTATGTAACCTTCATTAAATAATATATATATTTTTCCAGCATCGTTTTGGAAAGCAGAATTTATTTTTGCATGTTTTGGTATTCCAGTTTCTAACGCCTGTGAAATTTCTAATCCAGGAAACGATACCTCGTACAACTGATTTCCACTATAGACTAATAAATCACCAGTTGATTTTTGGAAAATGCTTGATACACTCATTATATCGCCTGGTAGGTAGTCTGTAAGATTTTCAGCTGATGGAATTCTTAGTGTTGCTAAATCAATTTTCCATAAAAGCTTATTTTTTATAATGTATAGACGATAGCTTGGAAAAGTGCTATCATAAGCTAGAAACATTACTTCAGGAACTATTTCACATAAATTTTGTTTTTTTTCTCGAGGAGATGATGCCAACTTTTGTCTAAATTCTGTAGTTTTTGTTTGAGGTGATATTGTACGGAGTGTTGTTGTAGTACGCAATGTAGGTGTTGTAATGGGTGGCGTGTACATTTTTTTTATGTATGGTGGTATAGGCACATACTGATTTTTTTTACCATACAGATATTCAATAGCATTTTTATCATCATCTTGCAAGTCAAAATTTTCTTCTTGATACCATGGAAACATTACAGTTTTTTCTTGATCGGCATGTCCAACTCCTAGACTGTGGCCCATTTCGTGTAATAAAACCATAAAAAAATTGTATTGTCCATCCGGTGTTTTTTCATCCCCGTAATACCAATTTTCTTCTTTATCTAAATGAATTTCTACACAGTAATCATTTGGAAAAAATGCATGAGCTAATTGTTTTCCAGGCCCATCAAAATCATATAAGCATTTTCCTTGCCCCATACAATCAACTCTAAAATGATGTCTTATATGTGTCATTTGTATTGTTATATCAGGTTTAGGAATTGCTTTGTGTATCTGTTCAAACGTTAACGTAGATGCATTAGCCCACATATTAAAAGCTTTTTGGGCCAATCTTAGTTGATCATTTGTTGCTAAAGGAAAATACCATAATAAATGTGTTTTATTCCATTTTCGTTTGACTGTAAATGCATTATCATCCTCCCCAATAATGCATCGAGGTTTTTGCATAAGAGCTATGGTTTCATTATTTAAATCACCGTCAACGTGTAAATTATATTGTTCTTGAAAATTTGTAATACTAGAAGAAAAATCTACTAGTGTATTGTTTGTTATATAGCCATATTGCTCCAAAAAATGTTTTGCATCATCTTTATTAAAACCAGAAACTGTGTAAAACACAAATAAAAACACGACTACTTTCATTGCTAATTCAACTATGAATTATAATTTACATATCTGCATATATAAACACGGAATAAACGTGTTTAATATTATATAATTTTTCACACTATTACGCAATATATGGCTTGTCAAGTACGATATTACACAATATTTCACAATATTACGCAATCTCATTCATAATATCCTGTAACCTGTCAGACCTACCGAAAGTCCTATCTGACTTGTCGAGACCTGTCTAACCTATTTTTAGACCGGAAGTCATGACCTAGTTTTAGACCGGAAGTCCTGACCTAGTTTCAGACCGGAAGTCCTGACCTAGTTTCAGACCGGAAGTCATGACCTAGTTTTAGACCGGAAGACCTGATCCTCTCCCAATTATACACTACTAACGGCTATAGTCATTCCTCTTCACAAAGGTGGTGAACACTCAATTACCGGTAATTACCCCCCTATTGCTTTGTTACCGGCCCTTTCCAAAATTATTGAAAGATTAATAAATGTCCGACTCATGCCTTTTCTCCTTAAGCACAATATTCTATCACAAAATCAGTTTGGATTTCTGTCAAATAAGTGCACAAACGATGCCATGTTTTCAGTGCTCAATGAAGTTTACTCATCTCTTAATAATAATCATTCCACCGCTACAGTTTTCTGTGACTACGCCAAGGCATTTGATTGTGTAAATCATAATATTTTATTAAAAAAATTAGAGTTCTACGGTATTCGTGGCATTTCACTGAACTGGTTCAAGTCTTACTTGGAAAATAGGAAACAACTAGTCAGAACAAACGGTAAAGATTCTAGCTGCAGATTAATTACTAGTGGAGTACCTCAAGGTTCCGTGTTAGATCCCATACTTTTTTTACTCTTTATTAATGACATCACTAATTTAAAAATTAAAGGAAAAATCTTTCTATTTGCTGATGATACTAGTATCACCTGGAGCAACATCGATAATCCATCTTTACATGCCGACATTTCTAATGATCTTATTACAATCAAAAACTGGTCCGATTGTAACTTGCTTTGCTTCAATGTCGAGAAGACAGTTGCATTATCCTATAAAGAAGCCTTTCATCCAATACTTCTTGAAAGCAATTCCGTCAGTGTCGTTGAGTCTGTAAAATTTCTAGGTCTTTTCATTGACAGCAGTCTAAAGTGGTCTCTTCACACAGATTCACTAACGAAGAAACTAGCATCAGCATGCTTCGCGATTAGATCGGTTTCTAAAGAACTAAATCTCCACTCTGCCAAAATAACTTATTTCTCTCTCTTTGAATCTCATCTTCATTACGGACTTCCCATTTGGGGTTCTAGTAGCCTTGCACAATTCAACGCTATTTTTAAATTACAAAAGAGAGCAATTCGTTATCTCCTTGGACTTAGCTCAAGAACCCACTGCAAGCCATACTTTCAAAGGAACGGAATCCTAACACTCCCTTCATTATTTATTCTAGAAACTGTATGTCTGATTCGAAAGCATTTACATATTTTTCCTACGAGACCCAACCATGGCTACTCCACTAGAAACTCGAGTTATGATGTTTATTTGCCAATCCCATCCACCGAATTAGTAAGAAAGTCAATAATTTATCACGCAAAAAAATTGTACATTCACCTCCCTGTGCAAATTAAATCGGCGACTTCTTTTACTAAATTTAGAAAAATGACTAAAGAGTATCTCATTGAGAGATCATATTATTCAGTGGATGAGTTCCTAAATGAATAATTAAAACGTCTTGAATATCACTTCCAGTAGCTGCAAGTCTTATTTTAAATTCTGTAAATTTTTTGTATTTTATTGATTTTTTCATATTATGTATTGCAGTTTGTATTTTTTTTTTAAACTTTTGCAATTATTTTAGGTAACAAATTTGTTCTTTTTTTTTAAATTTTTTATATTTTCTAACATTTTAATAACCATTGATGATATATTTATTTATATCAATCAGTAATTGTTTTTGTATATATTTGTGTTATATATTTCCCTAGTGTGTTTTAATCTTATCCTGCTTTGTCCATAAAAATTGTATTTTTTTTAGTGACAATAAAGCATACGTATTATTATTATTATATTATTATTATTTGACATCTTTGATATTTGCCATCTTGAAATTTGTCATTTTTGACATTTTTCATGGTGACACTTTTCATTTTTGACATTTAGCATTGTGACATTTGTCATTTGACACCTTGACATTTGCCATCTTGAAATTTGTCATTTTTGACATTTTTCATGGTGACACTTTTCATTTTTGACATTTAGCATTGTGACATTTGTCATTTGACATCTTTGACATTTGCCATCTTGAAATTTGTCATTTTTGACATTTTTCATGGTGACACTTTTCATTTTTGACATTTAGCATTGTGACATTTGTCAGTTTTGACATTTGCCATCTTGAAATTTGTCATTTTTGACATTTTTCATGGTGACACTTTTCATTTTTAACATTTAGCATTGTGACATTTGTCATTTGACATCTTAGACATTTGCCATCTTGAAATTTGTCATTTTTGACACTTTTCATTTTTGACATTTAGCATTGTGACATTTGTCATTTGACATCTTTGACATTTGCCATCTTGAAATTTGTCATTTTTGACATTTTTCATGGTGACACTTTTCATTTTTTACATTTAGCATTGTGACATTTGTCATTTGACATCTTTGACATTTGCCATCTTGAAATTTGTCATTTTTGACATTTTTCATGGTGACACTTTTCATTTTTGACATTTAGCATTGTGACATTTGTCAGTTTTGACATTTGCCATCTTGAAATTTGTCATTTTTAACATTTTTCATGGTGACACTTTTCATTTTTGACATTTAGCATTGTGACATTTGTCATTTGACATCTTAGACATTTGCCATCTTGAAATTTGTCATTGTTGACACTTTTCATTTTTGACATTTAGCATTGTGACATTTGACATCTTTGACATTTGCCATCTTGAAATTTGTCATTTTTGACATTTTTCATGGTGACACTTTTTATTTTTGACATTTAGCATTGTGACATTTGTCAGTTTTGGCATTTGCCATCTTGAAATTTGTCATTTTTGACATTTTTCATGGTGACACTTTTCATTTTTGACATTTAGCATTGTGACATTTGTCATTTGACATCTTTGACATTTGCCATCTTGAAATTTGTCATTTTTGACATTTTTCATGGTGACACTTTTCATTTTTGACATTTAGCATTGTGACATTTGTCAGTTTTGACATTTGCCATCTTGAAATTTGTCATTTTTAACATTTTTCATGGTGACACTTTTCATTTTTGACATTTAGCATTGTGACATTTGTCATTTGACATCTTAGACATTTGCCATCTTGAAATTTGTCATTGTTGACACTTTTCATTTTTGACATTTAGCATTGTGTCATTTGACATCTTTGACATTTTCCATCTTGAAATTTGTTATTTTTGACATTTTTCATGGTGACACTTTTCATTTTTGACATTTAGCATTGTGACATTTGTCAGTTTTGACATTTGCCATCTTGAAATTTGTCATTTTTGACGGTGACACTTTTCATTTTTGACATTTAGCATTGTGACATTTGTCATTTGACATCTTTGACATTTGCCATCTTGAAATTTGTCATTTTTGACATTTTTCATGGTGACACTTTTCATTTTTGACATTTAGCATTGCGACATTTGTCATTTGACATCTTGGACATTTGCCATCTTGAAATTTGTTATTTTTGACATTTTTTATGGTGACACTTTTCATTTTTGACATTTAGCATTGTGACATTTGTCATTTGACATCTTTGACATTTGCCATCTTGAAATTTTTCATTTTTGACATTTAGCATTGTGACATTTGTCATTTGACATCTTTGACATTTGCCATCTTGAAATTTGATATTTTTGACATTTTTCATGGTGACACTTATCATTTTTGACATTTAGCATTGTGACATTTGTCATTTGACATCTTTGACATTTGCCATCTTGAAATTTGTCATTTTTGACATTTTTCATGGTGACACTTTTCATTTTTGACAGTTAGCATTGTGACATTTGTCATTTGACATCTTGGACATTTGCCATCTTGAAATTTGTTATTTTTGACATTTTTCATGGTGACACTTTTCATTTTTGACATTTAGCATTGTGACATTTGTCAGTTTTGACATTTGCCATCTTGAAATTTGTCATTTCTGACATTTAGCATTGTGACATTTGTCATTTGACATCTTTGACATTTGCCATCTTGAAATTTGTCATTTTTGACATTTTTCATGGTGACACTTTTCATTTTTGACATTTAGCATTGTGATATTTGTCGTTTGACATCTTTGACATTTGCCATCTTGAAATTTGTCATTTTTGACATTAAGCATTGTGATATTTGTCATTTGACATCTTTGACATTTGCCATCTTGAAACTTGTTATTTTTGACATTTTTCATGGTGACACTTTTTATTTTGGACATTTAGCATTGTGACATTTGTCATTTGCCATCTTTGACATTTGCCATCTTGAAATTTGTCATTTTTGACATTTTTCACGGTGACACTTTTCATTTTTGACATTTAGCATTGTGACATTTGTCATTTGACATCTTTGACATTTGCCATCTTGAAATTTGTCATTTTTGACATTTTTCATGGTAACACTTTTCATTTTTGACATTTAGCATTGTGACATTTGTCAGTTTTGACATTTGCCATCTTGAAATTTGTCATTTTTGACATTTAGCATTGTGACATTTGTCATTTGACATTTGCCATCTTGAAATTTGTCATTTTTGACATTTTTCATGGTGACACTTTTCATTTTTGACATTTAGCATTGTGATATTTGTCGTTTGACATCTTTGACATTTGCCATCTTGAAATTTGTCATTTTTGACATTTAGCATTGTGATATTTGTCATTTGACATCTTTGACATTTGCCATCTTGAAACTTGTTATTTTTGACATTTTTCATGGTGACACTTTTTATTTTGGACATTTAGCATTGTGACATTTGTCATTTGACATCTTTGACATTTGCCATCTTGAAATTTGTCATTTTTGACATTTTTCACGGTGACACTTTTCATTTTTGACATTTAGCATTGTGACATTTGTCATTTGACATCTTTGACATTTGCCATCTTGAAATTTGTCATTTTTGACATTTTTCATGGTAACACTTTTCATTTTTGACATTTAGCATTGTGACATTTGTCAGTTTTGACATTTGCCATCTTGAAATTTGTCAGTTTTGACATTTTTTATGGTGACACTTTTCATTTTTGACATTTAGCATTGTGACATTTGTCATTTGACATCTTAGACATTTGCCATCTTGAAATGTGTCATTTTTGACACTTTTCATTTTTGACATTTAGCATTGTGACATTTGTCAGTTTTGACATTTGCCATCTTGAAATTTGTCATTTTTGACATTTTTCATGGTGACACTTTTCATTTTTGACATTTAGCATTATGACATTTGTCATTTGACATCTTTGACATTTGCCATCTTGAAATTTGTCATTTTTGACATTTTTCATGGTGACACTTTTCATTTTTGACATTTAGCATTGTGACATTTGTCATTTGACATCTTTGACATTTGCCATCTTGAAATTTGTCATTTTTGACATTTTTCATGGTGACACTTTTCATTTTTGACATTTAGCATTGTGACATTTGTCAGTTTTGACATTTGCCATCTTGAAATTTGTCATTTTTGACATTTTTCATGGTGACACTTTTCATTTTTGACATTTAGCATTGTAACATTTGTCATTTGACATCTTAGATATTTGCCATCTTGAAATTTGTCATTTTTGACACTTTTCATTTTTGACATTTAGCATTGTGACATTTGTCATTTGACATCTTTGACATTTGCCATCTTGAAATTTGTCATTTTTGTCATTTTTCATGGTGACACTTTTCATTTTTGACATTTAGCATTGTGACATTTGTCAGTTTTGACATTTGCCATCTTGAAATTTGTCATTTTTGACATTTTTCATGGTGACACTTTTCATTTTTGACATTTAGCATTGTGACATTTGTCATTTGACATCTTTGACATTTGCCATCTTGAAATTTGTCATTTTTGACATTTTTTATGGTGACACTTTTCATTTTTGACATTTAGCATTTTGACATTTGTCATTTGACATCTTTGAGATTTGCCATCTTGAAATTTGTCATTTTTGACATTTAGCATTGTGACATTTGTCATTTGACATCTTTGACATTTGCTATCTTGAAATTTGTTATTTTTGACATTTTTCATGGTGACACTTTTCATTTTTGACATTTAGCATCGTGACATTTGTCATTTGACATCTTTGACATTTGCCATCCTGACATTTGTCATTTTTGACATTTTTCATGGTGACACTTTTCATTTTTGACATTTAGCATTGTGACATTTGTCATTTGACATCTTTGACATTTGCCATCTTGAAATTTGATATTTTTGACATTTTTCATGGTGACACTTATCATTTTTGACATTTAGCATTGTGACATTTGTCATTTGACATCTTTGACATTTGCCATCTTGAAATTTGTTATTTTTGACATTTTTCATGGTGACACTTTTCATTTTTGACATTTAGCATTGTGACATTTGTCAGTTTTGACATTTGCCATCTTGAAATTTGTCATTTTTGACATTTAGCATTGTGACATTTGTCATTTGACATCTTTGACATTTGCCATCTTGAAATTTGTCATTTTTGACATTTTTCATGGTGACATTTTTCATTTTTGACATTTAGCATTGTAATATTTGTCGTTTGACATCTTTGACATTTGCCATCTTGAAATTTGTCATTTTTGACATTTAGCATTGTGATATTTGTCATTTGACATCTTTGACATTTGCCATCTTGAAACTTGTTATTTTTGACATTTTTCATGGTGACACTTTTTATTTTTGACATTTAGCATTGTGACATTTGTCATTTGACATCTGTGACATTTGCCATCTTGAAATTTGTCATTTTTGACATTTAGCATTGTGACATTTGTCATTTGACATCTTTGACATTTGCCATCTTGAAATTTGATATTTTTGACATTTTTCATGGTGACACTTATCATTTTTGACATTTAGCATTGTGACATTTGTCATTTGACATCTTTGACATTTGCCATCTTGAAATTTGTCATTTTTGACATTTTTCATGGTGACACTTTTCATTTTTGACAGTTAGCATTGTGACATTTGTCATTTGACATCTTGGACATTTGCCATCTTGAAATTTGTTATTTTTGACATTTTTCATGGTGACACTTTTCATTTTTGACATTTAGCATTGTGACATTTGTCAGTTTTGACATTTGCCATCTTGAAATTTGTCATTTTTGACATTTAGCATTGTGACATTCGTCATTTGACATCTTTGACATTTGCCATCTTGAAATTTGTCATTTTTGACATTTTTCATGGTGACACTTTTCATTTTTGACATTTAGCATTGTGATATTTGTCGTTTGACATCTTTGACATTTGCCATCTTGAAATTTGTCATTTTTGACATTTAGCATTGTGATATTTGTCATTTGACATCTTTGACATTTGCCATCTTGAAACTTGTTATTTTTGACATTTTTCATGGTGACACTTTTTATTTTGGACATTTAGCATTGTGACATTTGTCATTTGACATCTTTGACATTTGCCATCTTGAAATTTGTCATTTTTGACATTTTTCACGGTGACACTTTTCATTTTTGACATTTAGCATTGTGACATTTGTCATTTGACATCTTTGACATTTGCCATCTTGAAATTTGTCATTTTTGACATTTTTCATGGTAACACTTTTCATTTTTGACATTTAGCATTGTGACATTTGTCAGCTTTGACATTTGCCATCTTAAAATTTGTCATTTTTGACATTTAGCATTGTGACATTTGTCATTTGACATCTTTGACATTTGCCATCTTGAAATTTGTCATTTTTGACATTTTTCATGGTGACACTTTTCATTTTTGACATTTAGCATTGTGATATTTGTCGTTTGACATCTTTGACATTTGCCATCTTGAAATTTGTCATTTTTGACATTTAGCATTGTGATATTTGTCATTTGACATCTTTGACATTTGCCATCTTGAAACTTGTTATTTTTGACATTTTTCATGGTGACACTTTTTATTTTGGACATTTAGCATTGTGACATTTGTCATTTGACATATTTGCCATCTTGAAATTTGTCATTTTTGACATTTTTCACGGTGACACTTTTCATTTTTGACATTTAGCATTGTGACATTTGTCATTTGACATCTTTGACATTTGCCATTTTGAAATTTGTCATTTTTGACATTTTTCATGGTAACACTTTTCATTTTTGACATTTAGCATTGTGACATTTGTCAGTTTTGACATTTGCCATCTTGAAATTTGTCAGTTTTGACATTTTTTATGGTGACACTTTTCATTTTTGACATTTAGCATTGTGACATTTGTCATTTGACATCTTAGACATTTGCCATCTTGAAATGTGTCATTTTTGACACTTTTCATTTTTGACATTTAGCATTGTGACATTTGTCAGTTTTGACATTTGCCATCTTGAAATTTGTCATTTTTGACATTTTTCATGGTGACACTTTTCATTTTTGACATTTAGCATTATGACATTTGTCATTTGACATCTTTGACATTTGCCATCTTGAAATTTGTCATTTTTGACATTTTTCATGGTGACACTTTTCATTTTTGACATTTAGCATTGTGACATTTGTCATTTGACATCTTTGACATTTGCCATCTTGAAATTTGTCATTTTTGACATTTTTCATGGTGACACTTTTCATTTTTGACATTTAGCATTGTGACATTTGTCAGTTTTGACATTTGCCATCTTGAAATTTGTCATTTTTGACATTTTTCATGGTGACACTTTTCATTTTTGACATTTAGCATTGTGACATTTGTCATTTGACATCTTAGACATTTGCCATCTTGAAATTTGTCATTTTTGACACTTTTCATTTTTGACATTTAGCATTGTGACATTTGTCATTTGACATCTTTGACATTTGCCATCTTGAAATTTGTCATTTTTGTCATTTTTCATGGTGACACTTTTCATTTTTGACATTTAGCATTGTGACATTTGTCAGTTTTGACATTTGCCATCTTGAAATTTGTCATTTTTGACATTTTTCATGGTGACACTTTTCATTTTTGACATTTAGCATTGTGACATTTGTCATTTGACATCTTTGACATTTGCCATCGTGAAATTTGTCATTTTTGACATTTTTTATGGTGACACTTTTCATTTTTGACATTTAGCATTTTGACATTTGTCATTTGACATCTTTGACATTTGCCATCTTGAAATTTGTCATTTTTGACATTTAGCATTGTGACATTTGTCATTTGACATCTTTGACATTTGCTATCTTGAAATTTGTTATTTTTGACATTTTTCATGGTGACACTTTTCATTTTTGACATTTAGCATCGTGACATTTGTCATTTGACATCTTTGACATTTGCCATCTTGACATTTGTCATTTTTGACATTTTTCATGGTGACACTTTTCATTTTTGACATTTAGCATTGTGACATTTGTTATTTGACATCTTTGACATTTGCCATCTTGAAATTTGATATTTTTGACATTTTTTATGGTGACACTTATCATTTTTGACATTTAGCATTGTGACATTTGTCATTTGACATCTTTGACATTTGCCATCTTGAAATTTGTCATTTTTCATGGTGACACTTTTCATTTTTGACATTTAGCATTGTGACATTTGTCATTTGACATCTTGGACATTTGCCATCTTGAAATTTGTTATTTTTGACATTTTTCATGGTGACACTTTTCATTTTTGACATTTAGCATTGTGACATTTGTCAGTTTTGACATTTGCCATCTTGAAATTTGTCATTTTTGACATTTAGCATTGTGACATTTGTCATTTGACATCTTTGACATTTGCCATCTTGAAATTAGTCATTTTTGACATTTTTCATGGTGACATTTTTCATTTTTGACATTTAGCATTGTGATATTTGTCGTTTGACATCTTTGACATTTGCCATCTTGAAATTTGTCATTTTTGACATTTAGCATTGTGATATTTGTCATTTGACATCTTTGACATTTGCCATCTTGAAACTTGTTATTTTAGACATTTTTCATGGTGACACTTTTTATTTTTGACATTTAGCATTGTGACATTTGTCATTTGACATCTTTGACATTTGCCATCTTGAAATTTGTCATTTTTGACATTTTTCACGGTGACACTTTTCATTTTTGACATTTAGCATTGTGACATTTGTCATTTGACATCTTTGACACTTGCCATCTTGAAATTTGTCATTTTTGACATTTTTCATGGTTACACTTTTCATTTTTGACATTTAGCATTGTGACATTTGTCAGTTTTGACATTTGCCATCTTGAAATTTGTCATTTTTGACATTTTTCATGGTGACACTTTTCATTTTTGACATTTAGCATTATGACATTTGTCATTTGACATCTTTGACATTTGCCATCTTGAAATTTGTCATTTTTGACATTTTTCATGGTGACACTTTTCATTTTTGACATTTAGCATTGTGACATTTGTCATTTGACATCTTTAACATTTGCCATCTTGAAATTTGTCATTTTTGTCATTTTTCATGGTGACACTTTTCATTTTTGACATTTAGCATTGTGACATTTGTCAGTTTTGACATTTGCCATCTTGAAATTTGTCATTTTTGACATTTTTCATGGTGACACTTTTCATTTTTGACATTTAGCATTATGACATTTGTCATTTGACATCTTTGACATTTGCCATCTTGAAATTTGTCATTTTTGACATTTTTCATGGTGACACTTTTCATTTTTGACATTTAGCATTGTGACATTTGTCATTTGACATCTTTAACATTTGCCATCTTGAAATTTGTCATTTTTGACATTTTTCATGGTGACACTTTTCATTTTTGACATTTAGCATTGTGACATTTGTCATTTGACATCTTTGACATTTGCCATCTTGAAATTTGTCATTTTTGACATTTTTTATGGTGACACTTTTCATTTTTGACATTTAGCATTGTGACATTTGTCATTTGACATCTTTGACATTTGCCATCTTGAAATTTGTCATTTTTAACATTTAGCATTGTGACATTTGTCATTTGACATCTTTGACATTTGCTATCTTGAAATTTGTTATTTTTGACATTTTTCATGGTGACACTTTTCATTTTTGACATTTAGCATCGTGACATTTGTCATTTGACATCTTTGACATTTGCCATCTTGACATTTGTCATTTTTGACATTTTTCATGGTGACACTTTTCATTTTTGACATTTAGCATTGTGACATTTGTCATTTGACATCTTTGACATTTGCCATCTTGAAATTTGTTATTTTTGACATTTTTCATGGTGACACTTTTCATTTTTGACATTTAGCATTGTGACATTTGTCATTTGACATCTTTGACATTTGCCATCTTGAAATTTGTCATTTTTGACATTTTTCATGGTGACACTTTTCATTTTTGACATTTAGCATTGTGACATTTGTCATTTGACATCTTTGACATTTGCCATCTTGAAATTTGTTATTTTTGACATTTTTCATGGTGACACTTTTCATTTTTGACATTTAGCATTGTGACATTTGTCATTTGACATCTTTGACATTTGCCATCTTGAAATTTGTCATTTTTGACATTTTTCATGGTGACACTTTTCATTTTTGACATTTAGCATTGTGACATTTGTCATTTGACATCTTTAACATTTGCCATTTTGAAATTTGTCATTTTTGACATTTTTCATAGTGACACTTTTCATTTTTGACATTTAGCATTGTGACATTTGTCATTTGACATCTTTGACATTTGCCATCTTGAAGTTTGTTATTTTTGACATTTTTCATGGTGACACTTTTCATTTTTGACATTTAGCATTGTGACATTTGTCATTTGACATCTTTGACATTTGCCATCTTGAAATTTGTTATTTTTGACATTTTTCATGGTGACACTTTTCATTTTTGACATTTAGCATTGTGACATTTGTCAGTTTTGACATTTGCCATCTTGAAATTTGTCATTTTTGACATTTTTCATGGTGACACTTTTCATTTTTGACATTTAGCATTGTGACATTTGTTATTTGACATCTTTGACATTTGCCATCTTGAAATTTGTCATTTTTGACATTTAGCATTGTGACATTTGTCATTTGACATCTTTGACATTTGCCATCTTGAAATTTGTTATTTTTGACATTTTTCATGGTGACACTTTTCATTTTTGACATTTAGCATTGTGACATTTGTCAGTTTTGACATTTGCCATCTTGAAATTTGTCATTTTTGACATTTTTCATGGTGACACTATTCATTTTTGACATTTAGCATTGTGACATTTGTCATTTGACATCTTAGACATTTGTCATCTTGAAATTTGTCATTTTTGACACTTTTCATTTTTGACATTTAGCATTGTGACATTTGTCATTTGACATCTTTGACATTTGCCATCTTGAAATTGGTCATTTTTGACATTTTTCATGGTTACACTTTTCATTTTTGACATTTAGCATTGTGACATTTGTCAGTTTTGACATTTGCCATCTTGAAATTTGTCATTTTTGACATTTTTCATGGTGACACTTTTCATTTTTGACATTTAGCATTATGACATTTGTCATTTGACATCTTTGACATTTGCCATCTTGAAATTTGTCATTTTTGACATTTTTCATGGTGACACTTTTCATTTTTGACATTTAGCATTGTGACATTTGTCATTTGACATCTTTAACATTTGCCATCTTGAAATTTGTCATTTTTGTCATTTTTCATGGTGACACTTTTCATTTTTGACATTTAGCATTGTGACATTTGTCAGTTTTGACATTTGCCATCTTGAAATTTGTCATTTTTGACATTTTTCATGGTGACACTTTTCATTTTTGACATTTAGCATTGTGACATTTGTCATTTGACATCTTTGACATTTGCCATCTTGAAATTTGTCATTTTTAACATTTAGCATTGTGACATTTGTCATTTGACATCTTTGACATTTGCTATCTTGAAATTTGTTATTTTTGACATTTTTCATGGTGACACTTTTCATTTTTGACATTTAGCATCGTGACATTTGTCATTTGACATCTTTGACATTTGCCATCTTGACATTTGTCATTTTTGACATTTTTCATGGTGACACTTTTCATTTTTGACATTTAGCATTGTGACATTTGTCATTTGACATCTTTGACATTTGCCATCTTGAAATTTGTTATTTTTGACATTTTTCATGGTGACACTTTTCATTTTTGACATTTAGCATTGTGACATTTGTCATTTGACATCTTTGACATTTGCCATCTTGAAATTTGTCATTTTTGACATTTTTCATGGTGACACTTTTCATTTTTGACATTTAGCATTGTGACATTTGTCATTTGACATCTTTGACATTTGCCATCTTAAAATTTGTTATTTTTGACATTTTTCATGGTGACACTTTTCATTTTTGACATTTAGCATTGTGACATTTGTCATTTGACATCTTTGACATTTGCCATCTTGAAATTTGTCATTTTTGACATTTTTCATGGTGACACTTTTCATTTTTGACATTTAGCATTGTGACATTTGTCATTTGACATCTTTAACATTTGCCATTTTGAAATTTGTCATTTTTGACATTTTTCATAGTGACACTTTTCATTTTTGACATTTAGCATTGTGACATTTGTCATTTGACATCTTTGACATTTGCCATCTTGAAGTTTGTTATTTTTGACATTTTTCATGGTGACACTTTTCATTTTTGACATTTAGCATTGTGACATTTGTCATTTGACATCTTTGACATTTGCCATCTTGAAATTTGTTATTTTTGACATTTTTCATGGTGACACTTTTCATTTTTGACATTTAGCATTGTGACATTTGTCAGTTTTGACATTTGCCATCTTGAAATTTGTCATTTTTGACATTTTTCATGGTGACACTTTTCATTTTTGACATTTAGCATTGTGACATTTGTTATTTGACATCTTTGACATTTGCCATCTTGAAATTTGTCATTTTTGACATTTAGCATTGTGACATTTGTCATTTGACATCTTTGACATTTGCCATCTTGAAATTTGTTATTTTTGACATTTTTCATGGTGACACTTTTCATTTTTGACATTTAGCATTGTGACATTTGTCAGTTTTGACATTTGCCATCTTGAAATTTGTCATTTTTGACATTTTTCATGGTGACACTATTCATTTTTGACATTTAGCATTGTGACATTTGTCATTTGACATCTTAGACATTTGTCATCTTGAAATTTGTCATTTTTGACACTTTTCATTTTTGACATTTAGCATTGTGACATTTGTCATTTGACATCTTTGACATTTGCCATCTTGAAATTTGTCATTTTTGACATTTTTCATGGTGACACTTTTTATTTTTGACATTTAGCATTGTGACATTTGTCGGTTTTGACATTTGCCATCTTGAAATTTGTCATTTTTGACATTTTTTATGGTGACTCTTTTCATTTTTGACATTTAGCATTGTGACATTTGTCAGTTTTGACATTTGCCATCTTGAAATTTGTCATTTTTGACATTTTTCATGGTGACACTTTTCATTTTTGACATTTAGCATTGTGACATTTGTCATTTGACATCTTTGACATTTGCCATCTTGAAATTTGTCATTTTTGACATTTGTCATGGTGACACTTTTCATTTTTGACATTTAGCATTGTGACATTTGTCATTTGACATCTTTGACATTTGCCATCTTGAAATTTGTCATGTTTGACATTTATCATTGTGACATTTGTCATTTGACATTTGCCATCTTGAAATTTGTTATTTTTGACATTTTTCATGGTGACACTTTTCATTTTTTACATTTAGCATTGTGACATTTGTCAGTTTTGACATTTGCCATCTTGAAATTTGTCATTTTTGACATTTAGCATTGTGACCCTTTTCAGTTTTGACATTTAGCATTGTGACATTTGTCATTTGACATCTTTGATATTTGCCAACTTGAAATTTGTCATTTTTGACATTTTTCATGGTGACACTTTTCATTTTTGACATTTAGCATTGTGACATTTGTCATTTGACATCTTTGACATTTGCCATCTTGAAATTTGTCATTTTTGACATTAAGCATTGTGATATTTGTCATTTGACATCTTTGACATTTGCCATCTTGAAATTTGTCATTTTTGACATTTTTCATGGTGACACTTTTTATTTTTGACATTTAGCATTGTGACATTTGTCATTTGACATCTTTGACATTTGCCATCTTGAAATTTGTCATTTTTGACATTTAGCATTGTGACATTTGTCATTTGACATCTTAGACATTTGCCGTCTTGAAATTTGTCAATTTTGACACTTTTCATTTTTGACATTTAGCATTGTAACATTTGTCATTTGACATCTTTGACATTTGCCATCTTGAAATTTGTCATTTTTGACATTTTTCATGGTGACACTTTTTATTTTTGACATTTAGCATTGTGACATTTGTCAGTTTTGACATTTGCCATCTTGAAATTTGTCATTTTTGACATTTTTCATGGTGACACTTTTCATTTTTGACATTTAGCATTGTGACATTTGTCATTTGACATCTTTGACATTTGCCATCTTGAAATTTGTCATTTTTGACATTTTTCATGGTGACACTTTTCATTTTTGACATTTAGCATTATGACATTTGTCATTTGACATCTTTTACATTTGCCATCTTGAAATTTGTCATTTTTGACATTTAGCATTGTGACATTTGTCATTTGACATCTTTGACATTTGCCATCTTGAAATTTGTTATTTTTGACATTTTTCATGGTGACACTTTTCATTTTTGACATTTAGCATTGTGACATTTGCCATCTTGAAATTTGTCATTTTTGACACTTTTCATTTTTGACATTTAGCATTGTGACATTTGTCATTTGACATCTTTGACATTTGCCATCTTGAAATTTGTCATTTTTGACATTTTTCATGGTGACACTTTTCATTTCTGACATTTAGCATTGTGACATTTGTCATTTGACATCTTGGACATTTGCCATCTTGAAATTTGTCATTTTTGACATTTTTCATGGTGACACTTATTATTTTTGACATTTAGCATTGTGACATTTGTCAGTTTTGACATTTGCCATCTTGAAATTTGTCATTTTTGACATTTTTCATGGTGACACTTTTCATTTTTGACATTTAGCATTGTGACATTTGTCATGTGACATCTTTGACATTTGCCATCTTGAAACTTGTTATTTTTGACATTTTTCATGGTGACACTTTTTATTTTTGACATTTAGCATTGTGACATTTGTCATTTGACATCTTTGACATTTGCCATCTTGAAATTTGTCATTTTTGACATTTTTCACGGTGACACTTTTCATTTTTGACATTTAGCATTGTGACATTTGTCATTTGACATCTTTGACATTTGCCATCTTGAAATTTGTCATTTTTGACATTTTTCATGGTTACACTTTTCATTTTTGACATTTAGCATTGTGACATTTGTCAGTTTTGACATTTGCCATCTTGAAACTTGTTATTTTTGACATTTTTCATGGTGACACTTTTTATTTTTGACATTTAGCATTGTGATATTTGTCATTTGACATCTTTGACATTTGCCATCTTGAAATTTGTCATTTTTGACATTTTTCATGGTGACACTTTTCATTTTTGACATTTAGCATTGTGACATTTGTCATTTGACATCTTTGACATTTGCCATCTTGAAATTTGTCATTTTTGACATTTTTCATGGTGACACTTTTCATTTTTGACATTTAGCATTGTGACATTTGTCATTTGACATCTTTGACATTTGCCATCTTGAAATTTGTCATTTTTGTTATTTTTCATGGTGACACTTTTCATTTTTGACATTTAGCATTGTGACATTTGTCATTTGACATCTTTGACATTTGCCATCTTGAAATTTGTTATTTTTGACATTTTTCATGGTGACACTTTTCATTTTTGACATTTAGCATTGTGACATTTGTCATTTGACATCTTTGACATTTGCCATCTTGAAATTTGTCATTTTTGACATTTTTCATGGTGACACTTTTCATTTTTGACATTTAGCATTGTGACATTTGTCATTTGACATCTTTGACATTTGCCATCTTGAAATTTGTCATTTTTGACATTTAGCATTGTGACATTTGTCATTTGACATCTTGGACATTTGCCATCTTGAAATTTGTCATTTTTGACATTTTTCATGGTTACACTTTTCATTTTTGACATTTAGCATTGTGACATTTGTCAGTTTTGACATTTGCCATCTTGAAACTTGTTATTTTTGACATTTTTCATGGTGACACTTTTTATTTTTGACATTTAGCATTGTGATATTTGTCATTTGACATCTTTGACATTTGCCATCTTGAAATTTGTCATTTTTGACATTTTTCATGGTGACACTTTTCATTTTTGACATTTAGCATTGTGACATTTGTTATTTGACATCTTTGACATTTGCCATCTTGAAATTTGTCATTTTTGACATTTTTCATGGTGACACTTATTATTTTTGACATTTAGCATTGTGACATTTGTCAGTTTTGACATTTGCCATCTTGAAATTTGTCATTTTTGACATTTTTTATGGTGACACTTTTCATTTTTGACATTTAGCATTGTGACATTTGTCATGTGACATCTTTGACATTTGCCATCTTGAAACTTGTTATTTTTGACATTTTTCATGGTGACACTTTTTATTTTTGACATTTAGCATTGTGACATTTGTCATTTGACATCTTTGACATTTGCCATCTTGAAATTTGTCATTTTTGACATTTTTCACGGTGACACTTTTCATTTTTGACATTTAGCATTGTGACATTTGTCATTTGACATCTTTGACATTTGCCATCTTGAAATTTGTCATTTTTGACATTTTTCATGGTTACACTTTTCATTTTTGACATTTAGCATTGTGACATTTGTCAGTTTTGACATTTGCCATCTTGAAACTTGTTATTTTTGACATTTTTCATGGTGACACTTTTTATTTTTGACATTTAGCATTGTGATATTTGTCATTTGACATCTTTGACATTTGCCATCTTGAAATTTGTCATTTTTGACATTTTTCATGGTGACACTTTTCATTTTTGACATTTAGCATTGTGACATTTGTCATTTGACATCTTTGACATTTGCCATCTTGAAATTTGTCATTTTTGACATTTTTCATGGTGACACTTTTCATTTTTGACATTTAGCATTGTGACATTTGTCATTTGACATCTTTGACATTTGCCATCTTGAAATTTGTCATTTTTGTTATTTTTCATGGTGACACTTTTCATTTTTGACATTTAGCATTGTGACATTTGTCATTTGACATCTTTGACATTTGCCATCTTGAAATTTGTTATTTTTGACATTTTTCATGGTGACACTTTTCATTTTTGACATTTAGCATTGTGACATTTGTCATTTGACATCTTTGACATTTGCCATCTTGAAATTTGTCATTTTTGACATTTTTCATGGTGACACTTTTCATTTTTGACATTTAGCATTGTGACATTTGTCATTTGACATCTTTGACATTTGCCATCTTGAAATTTGTCATTTTTGACATTTAGCATTGTGACATTTGTCATTTGACATCTTGGACATTTGCCATCTTGAAATTTGTCATTTTTGACATTTTTCATGGTGACACTTATCATTTTTGACATTTAGCATTGTGACATTTGTCAGTTTTGACATTTGCCATCTTGAAATTTGTCATTTTTGACATTTTTCATGGTGACACTTTTCATTTTTGACATTTAGCATTGTGACATTTGTCATTTGACATCTTTGACATTTGCCATCTTAAAATTTGTTATTTTTGACATTTTTCATGGTGACACTTTTCATTTTTGACATTTAGCATTGTGACATTTGTCATTTGACATCTTTGACATTTGCCATCTTGAAATTTGTCATTTTTGACATTTTTCATTGTGAAACTTTTCATTTTTGACATTTAGCATTGTGACATTTGTCATTTGACATCTTTGACATTTGCCATCTTGAAATTTGTTATTTTTGACATTTTTCATGGTGACACTTTTCATTTTTGACATTTAGCATTGTGACATTTGTCATTTGACATCTTTGACATTTGCCATCTTGAAATTTGTCATTTTTGATATTTTTCATGGTGACACTTTTCATTTTTGACATTTAGCATTGTGACATTTGTCAGTTTTGACATTTGCCATCTTAAAATTTGTCATTTTTGACATTTTTCATGGTGACACTTTTCATTTTTGACATTTGGCATTGTGACATTTGTCATTTGACATCTTTGACATTTGCCATCTTGAAATTTGTCATTTTTGACATTTTTCATGGTGACACTTTTCATTTTTGACATTTAGCATTGTGACATTTGTCATTTGACATCCTTGACATTTGCCATCATGAAATTTGTTTTTTTTGACATTTTTCATGGTGACACTTTTCATTTTTGACATTTAGCATTGTGACATTTGTCATTTGACATCTTTGACATTTGCCATCTTGAAATTTGTCATTTTTGACATTTTTCATGGTGACACTTTTCATTTTTGACATTTAGCATTGTGACATTTGTCATTTGACATTTGCCATTTTGAAATTTGTCATTTTTGACATTTTTATGGTGACACTTTTCATTTTTGACATTTAGCATTGTGACGTTTGTCATTTGACATCTTTGACATTTGCCATCTTGAAATTTGTTATTTTTGACATTTTTCATGGTGACACTTTTCATTTTTGACATTTAGCATTGTGACATTTGTCAGTTTTGACATTTGCCATCTTGAAATTTGTCATTTTTGACATTTTTCATGGTGACACTTTATATTTTTGACATTTAGCATTGTGACATTTGTCATTTGACATCTTTGACATTTGCCACCTTGAAATTTGTCATTTTTGACATTTAGCATTGTGACATTTGTCATTTGACATCTTTGACATTTGCCATCTTGAAATTTGTTATTTTTGACATTTTTCATGGTGACACTTTTCATTTTTGACATTAAGCATTGTGACATTTGTCAGTTTTGACATTTGCCATCTTGAAATTTGTCATTTTTGACATTTTTCATGGTGACACTTTTCATTTTTGACATTTAGCATTGTGACATTTGTCATTTGACATCTTTGACATTTGCCATCTTGAAATTTGTCATTTTTGACATTTTTCATGGTGACACTTTTCATTTTTGACATTTAGCATTGTGACATTTGTCATTTGACATCTTTGACATTTGCCATCTTGAAATTTGTCATGTTTGACATTTAGCATTGTGACATTTGTCATTTGACATTTGCCATCTTAAAATTTGTCATTTTTGACATTTAGCATTGTGACACTTTTCATTTTTGACATTTAGCATTGTGACATTTGTCATTTGACATTTTTGATATTTGCCAACTTGAAATTTGTCATTTTTGACATTTTTCATGGTGACACTTTTCATTTTTGACATTTAGCATTGTGACATTTGTCATTTGACATCTTTGACATTTGCCATCTTGAAATTTGTCATTTTTGACATTTAGCATTGTGATATTTGTCATTTGACATCTTTGACATTTGCCATCTTGAAATTTGTCATTTTTGACATATTTTATGGTGACACTTTTTATTTATGACATTTAGCATTGTGACATTTGTCATTTGACATCTTTGACATTTGCCACCTTGAAATTTGTCATTTTTGACATTTAGCATTGTGACATTTGTCATTTGACATCTTTGACATTTGCCATCTTGAAATTTGTTATTTTTGACATTTTTCATGGTGACACTTTTCATTTTTGACATTTAGCATTGTGACATTTGTCAGTTTTGACATTTGCCATCTTGAAATTTGTCATTTTTGACATTTTTCATGGTGACACTTTTCATTTTTGACATTTAGCATTGTGACATTTGTCATTTGACATCTTTGACATTTGCCATCTTGAAATTTGTCATTTTTGACATTTTTCATGGTGACACTTTTCATTTTTGACATTTAGCATTGTGACATTTGTCATTTGACATCTTTGACATTTGCCATCTTGAAATTTGTCATGTTTGACATTTAGCATTGTGACATTTGTCATTTGACATTTGTCATCTTAAAATTTGTCATTTTTGACATTTAGCATTGTGACACTTTTCATTTTTGACATTTAGCATTGTGACATTTGTCATTTGACATCTTTGACATTTGCCATCTTGAAATTTGTCATTTTTGACATTTTTCATGGTGACACTTTTCATTTTTGACATTTAGCATTGTGACATTTGTCATTTGACATCTTTGACATTTGCCATCTTGAAATTTGTCATGTTTGACATTTAGCATTGTGACATTTGTCATTTGACATTTGCCATCTTAAAATTTGTCATTTTTGACATTTAGCATTGTGACACTTTTCATTTTTGACATTTAGCATTGTGACATTTGTCATTTGACATTTTTGATATTTGCCAACTTGAAATTTGTCATTTTTGACATTTTTCATGGTGACACTTTTCATTTTTGACATTTAGCATTGTGACATTTGTCATTTGACATCTTTGACATTTGCCATCTTGAAATTTGTCATTTTTGACATTTAGCATTGTGATATTTGTCATTTGACATCTTTGACATTTGCCATCTTGAAATTTGTCATTTTTGACATATTTTATGGTGACACTTTTTATTTATGACATTTAGCATTGTGACATTTGTCATTTGACATCTTTGACATTTGCCATCTTGAAATTTGTTATTTTTGACATTTTTCATGGTGACACTTTTCATTTTTGACATTTAGCATTGTGACATTTGTCATTTGACATCTTTGACATTTGTTATCTTGAAATTTGTCATTTTTGACATTTTTCATGGTGACACTTTTCATTTTTGACATTTAGCATTGTGACATTTGTCATTTGACATCTTTGACATTTGCCATCTTGAAATTTGTCATTTTTGACATTTTTCATGGTGACACTTTTCTTTTTTGACATTTAGCATTGTGACATTTGTCAGTTTTGACATTTGCCATCTTGAAATTTGTCATTTTTGACATTTTTCATGGTGACACTTTTCATTTTTGACATTTAGCATTGTGACATTTGTCATTTGACATCTTAGACATTTGCCATCTTGAAATTTGTCAATTTTGACACTTTTCATTTTTGACATTTAGCATTGTGACATTTGTCATTTGACATCTTTGACATTTCCCATCTTGAAATTTGTCATTTTTGACATTTTTCATGGTGACACTTTTTATTTTTGACATTTAGCATTGTGACATTTGTCAGTTTTGACATTTGCCATCTTGAAATTTGTCATTTTTGACATTTTTCATGGTAACACTTTTCATTTTTGACATTTAGCATTGTGACATTTGTCATTTGACATCTTTGACATTTGCCATCTTGAAATTTGTCATTTTTGACATTTTTCATGGTGACACTTTTCATTTTTGACATTTAGCATTGTGACATTTGTCATTTGACATCTTTTACATTTGCCATCTTGAAATTTGTCATTTTTGACATTTAGCATTGTCACATTTGTCATTTGACATCTTTGACATTTGCCATCTTGAAATTTGTTATTTTTGACATTTTTCATGGTGACACTTTTCATTTTTGACATTTAGCATTGTGACATTTGTCAGTTTTGACATTTGCCATTTTGAAATTTGTCATTTTTGACATTTAGCATTGTGACACTTTTCATTTTTGACATTTAGCATTGTGACATTTGTCATTTGACATCTTAAACATTTGCCATCTTAAAATTTGTCATTTTTGACACTTTTCATTTTTGACATTTAGCATTGTGACATTTGTCATTTGACATCTTTGACATTTGCCATCTTGAAATTTGTCATTTTTGACATTTTTTATGGTGACACTTTTCATTTTTGACATTTAGCATTGTGACATTTGTCATGTGACATCTTTGACATTTGCCATCCTGAAATTTGTCATTTTTGACATTTTTTATAGTCACACTTTTCATTTTTGACATTTAGCATTGTGACATTTGTCATTTGACATCTTTGACATTTGCCATCTTGAAATTTGTCATTTTTGACATTTTTCATGGTGACACTTTTCATTTTTGACATTTAGCATTGTGACATTTGTCAGTTTTGACATTTGCCATCTTGAAATTTGTCATTTTTGACATTTTTCATGGTGACACTTTTCATTTTTGACATTTAGCATTGTGACATTTGTCATTTGACATCTTTGACATTTGCCATCTTGAAATTTGTTATTTTTGACATTTTTCATGGTGACACTTTTCATTTTTGACATTTAGCATTGTGACATTTGTCATTTGACATCTTTGACATTTGCCATCTTGAAATTTGTCATTTTTGACATTTTTCATGGTGACACTTTTCATTTTTGACATTTAGCATTGTGACATTTGTCATTTGACATCTTTGACATTTGCCATCTTGAAATTTGTCATTTTTGACATTTTTCATGGTGACACTTTTCATTTTTGACATTTAGCATTGTGACATTTGTCATTTGACATCTTTGACATTTGCCATCTTGAAATTTGTCATTTTTGACATTTTTCATGGTGACACTTTTCATTTTTGACATTTAGCATTGTGACATTTGTCATTTGACATCTTTGACATTTGCCATCTTGAAATTTGTTATTTTTGACATTTTTCATGGTGACACTTTTCATTTTTGACATTTAGCATTGTGACATTTGTCATTTGACATCTTTGACATTTGCCATCTTGAAATGTGTCATTTTTGAAATTTTTTATGGTGACACTTTTCATTTTTGACATTTAGCATTGTGACATTTGTCATTTGACATCTTTGACATTTGCCATCTTGAAATTTGTCATTTTTGACATTTAGCATTGTGACATTTGTCATTTGACATCTTGGACATTTGCCATCTTGAAATTTGTCATTTTTGACATTTTTTATGGTGACACTTTTCATTTTTGACATTTAGCATTGTGACATTTGTCATGTGACATCTTTGACATTTGCCATCCTGAAATTTGTCATTTTTGACATTTTTTATAGTCACACTTTTCATTTTTGACATTTAGCATTGTGACATTTGTCATTTGACATCTTTGACATTTGCCATCTTGAAATTTGTCATTTTTGACATTTTTCATGGTGACACTTTTCATTTTTGACATTTAGCATTGTGACATTTGTCAGTTTTGACATTTGCCATCTTGAAATTTGTCATTTTTGACATTTTTCATGGTGACACTTTTCATTTTTGACATTTAGCATTGTGACATTTGTCATTTGACATCTTTGACATTTGCCATCTTGAAATTTGTTATTTTTGACATTTTTCATGGTGACACTTTTCATTTTTGACATTTAGCATTGTGACATTTGTCATTTGACATCTTTGACATTTGCCATCTTGAAATTTGTCATTTTTGACATTTTTCATGGTGACACTTTTCATTTTTGACATTTAGCATTGTGACATTTGTCATTTGACATCTTTGACATTTGCCATCTTGAAATTTGTTATTTTTGACATTTTTCATGGTGACACTTTTCATTTTTGACATTTAGCATTGTAACATTTGTCATTTGACATCTTTGACATTTGCCATCTTGAAATTTGTTATTTTTGACATTTTTCATGGTGACACTTTTCATTTTTGACATTTAGCATTGTGACATTTGTCATTTGACATCTTTGACATTTGCCATCTTGAAATTTGTCATTTTTGACATTTAGCATTGTGACATTTGTCATTTGACATCTTGGACATTTGCCATCTTGAAATTTGTCATTTTTGACATTTTTCATGGTGACACTTATCATTTTTGACATTTAGCATTGTGAAATTTGTCAGTTTTGACATTTGCCATCTTGAAATTTGTTATTTTTGACATTTTTCATGGTGACACTTTTCATTTTTGACATTTAGCATTGTGACATTTGTCATTTGACATCTTTGACATTTGCCATCTTGAAATTTGTTATTTTTGACATTTTTCATGGTGACACTTTTCATTTTTGACATTTAGCATTGTGACATTTGTCATTTGACATCTTTGACATTTGCCATCTTGAAATTTGTCATTTTTGACATTTTTCATGGTGACACTTTTCATTTTTGACATTTAGCATTGTGACATTTGTCATTTGACATCTTTGACATTTGCCATCTTGAAATTTTTTATTTTTGACATTTTTCATGGTGACACTTTTCATTTTTGACATTTAGCATTGTGACATTTGTCATCTGACATCTTTGACATTTGCCATCTTGAAATTTGTCATTTTTGACATTTTTCATGGTGACACTTTTCATTTTTGACATTTAGCATTGTGACATTTGTCAGTTTTGACATTTGCCATCTTGAAATTTGTCATTTTTGACATTTTTCATGGTGACACTTTTCATTCTTGACATTTAGCATTGTGACATTTGTCATTTGACATCTTTGACATTTGCCATCTTGAAATTTGTCATTTTTGACATTTTTCATGGTGACACTTTATTTTTGACATTTAGCATTGTGACATTTGTCATTTGACATCTTTGACATTTGCCATCTTGAAATTTGTTATTTTTGACATTTTTCATGGTGACACTTTTCATTTTTGACATTTAGCATTGTGACATTTGTCATTTGACATCTTTGATATTTGCCATCTTGAAATTTGTCATTTTTGACATTTTTCATGGTGACACTTTTCATTTTTGACATTTAGCATTGTGACATTTGTCATTCGACATCTTTGACATTTGCCATCTTGAAATTTGTCATTTTTGACATTTTTCATGGTGACACTTTTCATTTTTGACATTTAGCATTGTGACATTTGTCATTTGACATCTTTGACATTTGCCATCTTGAAATTTGTCATTTTTGACATTTTTTATGGTGACACTTTTCATTTTTGACATTTAGCATTGTGACATTTGTCATTTGACATCTTAGACATTTGCCATCTTGAAATTTGTCATTTTTTACACTTTTCATTTTTGACATTTAGCATTGTGACATTTGTCATTTGACATGTTTGACATTTGCCATCTTGAAATTTGTCATTTTTGACATTTTTCATGGTGACACTTTTCATTTTTTACATTTAGCATTGTGACATTTGTCATTTGACATCTTTGACATTTGCTATCTTGAAATTTGTTATTTTTGACATTTTTCATGGTGACACTTTTCATTTTTGACATTTAGCATTGTGACATTTGTCATTTGACATCTTTGACATTTGGAATCTTGAAATTTGTCATTTTTGACATTTAGCATTGTGACATTTGTCATTTGACATCTTTGACATTTGCCATCTTGAAATTTGTTATTTTTGACATTTTTCATGGTGACACTTTTCATTTTTGACATTTAGCATTGTGACATTTGTCAGTTTTGACATTTGCCATCTTGAAATTTGTCATTTTTGACATTTTTCATGGTGACACTTTTCATTTTTGACATTTAGCATTGTGACATTTGTCATTTGACATCTTAGACATTTGCCATCTTGAAATTTGTCATTGTTGACACTTTTCATTTTTGACATTTAGCATTGTGACATTTGTCATTTGACATCTTTGACATTTGCCATCTTGAAATTTGTCATTTTTGACATTTTTCATGGTGACACTTTTCATTTTTGACATTTAGCATTGTGACATTTGTCAGTTTTGACATTTGCCATCTTGAAATTTGTCATTTTTGACATTTTTCATGGTGACACTTTTCATTTTTGACATTTAGCATTGTGACATTTGTCATTTGACATCTTTGACATTTGCCATCTTGAAATTTGTCATTTTTGACATTTTTCATGGTGACATTTTTCATTTTTGACATTTAGCATTGTGACATTTGTCATTTGACATCTTTGACATTTGCCATCTTGGAATTTGTTATTTTTGACATTTTTCATGGTGACACTTTTCATTTTTGACATTTAGCATTGTGACATTTGTCATTTGACATCTTTGAC
This sequence comes from Altica lythri, assembly GCA_964028335.1. Taxonomy (NCBI): domain Eukaryota; kingdom Metazoa; phylum Arthropoda; class Insecta; order Coleoptera; family Chrysomelidae; genus Altica; species Altica lythri. Next base: position 21,684,983 of record OZ034800.1, on the reverse strand, counting down.
ATTTGCCATCTTGAAATTTGTCATTTTTGACATTTTTCATGGTGACACTTTTCATTTTTGACATTTAGCATTGTGACATTTGTCAGTTTTGACATTTGCCATCTTGAAATTTGTCATTTTTGACATTTTTCATGGTGACACTTTTCATTTTTGACATTTAGCATTGTGACATTTGTCATTTGACATCTTTGACATTTGCCATCTTGAAATTTGTCATTTTTGACATTTTTCATGGTGACGCTTTTTATTTTTGACATTTAGCATTGTGACATTTGTCAGTTTTGACATTTACCATCTTGAAATTTGTCATTTCTGACATTTTTCATGGTGACACTTTTTATTTTTGACATTTAGCATTGTGACATTTGTCATTTGACATCTTTGACATTTGTCATCTTGAAATTTGTTATTTTTGACATTTTTCATGGTGACACTTTTCATTTTTGACATTGAGCATTGTGACATTTGTCAGTTTTGACATTTGCCATCTTGAAATTTGTCATTTTTGACATTTTTCATGGTGACACTTTTCATTTTTGACATTTAGCATTGTGACATTTGTCATTTGATATCTTTGACATTTGCCATCTTAAAATTTGTCATTTTTGACATTTTTCATGGTGACACTTTTTATTTTTAACATTTAGCGTTGTGACATTTGTCATTTGACATCTTGGACATTTGCCATCTTGAAATTTGTTATTTTTGACATTTTTCATGGTGACACTTTTCATTTTTGACATTTAGCATTGTGACATTTGTCATTTGACATCTTTGACATTTGCCATCTTGAAATTTGTCATTTTTGACATTTAGCATTGTGACATTTGTCATTTGACATCTTTGACATTTGCCATCTTGAAATTTGTTATTTTTGACATTTTTCATGGTGACACTTATCATTTTTGTCATTTAGCATTGTGACATTTGTCATTTGAAATCTTTAACATTTGCCATCTTGAAATTTGTCATTTTTGACCTTTTTCATGGTGACACTTTTCATTTTTGACATTTAGCATTGTGACATTTGTCATTTGACATCTTGGACATTTGCCATCTTGAAATTTGTTATTTTTGACCTTTTTCATGGTGACACTTTTCATTTTTGACATTTAGCATTGTGACATTTGTCATTTGACATCTTTGACATTTGCCATCTTGAAATTTGTCATTTTTGACATTTTTCATGGTGACACTTTTCATTTTTGACATTTCGCATTGTGACATTTGTCATTTGACATCTTTGACATTTGCCATCTTGAAATTTGTCATTTTTGACATTTACCATTGTGACATTTGTCATTTGACATCTTTGACATTTGCCATCTTGAAATTTGTTATTTTTGACATTTTTCATGGTGACACTTTTCATTTTTGACATTTAGCATTGTGACATTTGTCAGTTTTGACATTTGCCATCTTGAAATTTGTCATTTTTGACATTTAGCATTGTGACATTTGTCATTTGACATCTTTGACATTTGCCATCTTGAAATTTGTCATTTTTGACATTTTTCATGGTGACACTTTTCATTTTTGACATTTAGCATTGTGATATTTGTCGTTTGACATCTTTGACATTTGCCATCTTGAAATTTGTCATTTTTGACATTTAGCATTGTGATATTTGTCATTTGACATCTTTGACATTTGCCATCTTGAAATTTGTCATTTTTGACATTTTTCATTTTTGACATTTAGCATTGTGACATTTGTCATTTGACATCTTTGACATTTGCCATCTTGAAACTTGTTATTTTTGACATTTGTCATGGTGACACTTTTTATTTTTGACATTTAGCATTGTGACATTTGTCAGTTTTGACATTTGCCATCTTGAAATTTGTCATTTTTGACATTTTTCATGGTGACACTTTTCATTTTTGACATTTAGCATTGTGACATTTGTCATTTGACATCTTAGGCATTTGCCATCTTGAAATGTGTCATTTTTGACACTTTTCATTTTTGACATTTAGCATTGTGACATTTGTCATTTGACATCTTTGACATTTGCCATCTTGAAATTTGTCATTTTTGACATTTTTCATGGTGACACTTTTCATTTTTAAGATTTAGCATTGTGACATTTGTCATTTTTGACATTTGCCATCTTGAAATTTGTCATTTTTGACATTTTTCATGGTGACACTTTTCATTTTTGACATTTAGCATTGTGACATTTGTCATTTGACATCTTTGACATTTGCCATTTAGAAATTTGTCATTTTTGACATTTTTCATGGTGACACTTTTCATTTTTGACATTTACCATTGTGACATTTGTCATTTGACATCTTTGACATTTGCCATCTTGAAATTTGTCATTTTTGACATTTTTCATGGTGACACTTTTCATTTTTGACATTTAGCATTGTGACATTTGTCAGTTTTGACATTTGCCATCTTGAAATTTGTGATTTTTGACATTTTTCATGGTGACACTTTTCATTTTTGACATTTAGCATTGTGACATTTGTCATTTGACATCTTAGACATTTGCCATCTTGAAATTTGTCATTTTTGACACTTTTCATTTTTGACATTTAGCATTGTGACATTTGTCATTTGACATCTTTGACATTTGCCATCTTGAAATTTGTCATTTTTAACATTTAGCATTGTGACATTTGTCATTTGACATCTTTGACATTTGCTATCTTGAAATTTGTTATTTTTGACATTTTTCATGGTGACACTTTTCATTTTTGACATTAAGCATTGTGACATTTGTCATTTGACATCTTTGACATTTGCCATCTTGAAATTTGTCATTTTTGACATTTTCCATGGTGACACTTTTCATTTTTGACATTTAGCATTGTGACATTTGTCATTTGACATCTTTGACATTTGCCATCTTGAAATTTGTTATTTTTGACATTTTTCATGGTGACACTTTTCATTTTTGACATTTAGCATTGTGACATTTGTCATTTGACATCTTTGACATTTGCCATCTTGAAATTTGTTATTTTTGACATTTTTCATGGTGACACTTTTCATTTTTGACATTTAGCATTGTGACATTTGTCATTTGACATCTTTGACATTTGCCATCTTGAAATTTGTCATTTTTGACATTTTTCATGGTGACACTTTTCATTTTTAACATTTAGCATTGTGACATTTGTCATTTGACATCTTTGACATTTGCCATTTTGAAATTTGTCATTTTTGACATTTTTCATAGTGACACTTTTCATTTTTGACATTTAGCATTGTGACATTTGTCATTTGACATCTTTGACATTTGCCATCTTGAAGTTTGTTATTTTTGACATTTTTCATGGTGACACTTTTCATTTTTGACATTTAGCATTGTGACATTTGTCATTTGACATCTTTGACATTTGCCATCTTGAAATTTGTTATTTTTGACATTTTTCATGGTGACACTTTTCATTTTTGACATTTAGCATTGTGACATTTGTCAGTTTTGACATTTGCCATCTTGAAATTTGTCATTTTTGACATTTTTCATGGTGACACTTTTCATTTTTGACATTTAGCATTGTGACATTTGTCATTTGACATCTTTGACATTTGCCATCTTGAAATTTGTCATTTTTGACATTTTTCACGGTGACACTTTTCATTTTTGACATTTAGCATTGTGACATTTGTCATTTGACATCTTTGACATTTGCCATCTTGAAATTTGTCATTTTTGACATTTTTCATGGTAACACTTTTCATTTTTGACATTTAGCATTGTGACATTTGTCAGTTTTGACATTTGCCATCTTAAAATTTGTCATTTTTGACATTTAGCATTGTGACATTTGTCATTTGACATCTTTGACATTTGCCATCTTGAAATTTGTCATTTTTGACATTTTTCATGGTGACATTTTTCATTTTTGACATTTAGCATTGTGATATTTGTCGTTTGACATCTTTGACATTTGCCATCTTGAAATTTGTCATTTTTGACATTTAGCATTGTGATATTTGTCATTTGACATCTTTGACATTTGCCATCTTGAAACTTGTTATTTTTGACATTTTTCATGGTGACACTTTTTATTTTGGACATTTAGCATTGTGACATTTGTCATTTGACATCTTTGACATTTGCCATCTTGAAATTTGTCATTTTTGACATTTTTCACGGTGACACTTTTCATTTTTGACATTTAGCATTGTGACATTTGTCATTTGACATCTTTGACATTTGCCATCTTGAAATTTGTCATTTTTGACATTTTTCATGGTAACACTTTTCATTTTTGACATTTAGCATTGTGACATTTGTCAGTTTTGACATTTGCCATCTTGAAATTTGTCAGTTTTGACATTTTTTATGGTGACACTTTTCATTTTTGACATTTAGCATTGTGACATTTGTCATTTGACATCTTAGACATTTGCCATCTTGAAATGTGTCATTTTTGACACTTTTCATTTTTGACATTTAGCATTGTGACATTTGTCAGTTTTGACATTTGCCATCTTGAAATTTGTCATTTTTGACATTTTTCATGGTGACACTTTTCATTTTTGACATTTAGCATTATGACATTTGTCATTTGACATCTTTGACATTTGCCATCTTGAAATTTGTCATTTTTGACATTTTTCATGGTGACACTTTTCATTTTTGACATTTAGCATTGTGACATTTGTCATTTGACATCTTTGACATTTGCCATCTTGAAATTTGTCATTTTTGACATTTTTCATGGTGACACTTTTCATTTTTGACATTAAGCATTGTGACATTTGTCAGTTTTGACATTTGCCATCTTGAAATTTGTCATTTTTGACATTTTTCATGGTGACACTTTTCATTTTTGACATTTAGCATTGTGACATTTGTCATTTGACGTCTTAGACATTTGCCATCTTGAAATTTGTCATTTTTGACACTTTTCATTTTTGACATTTAGCATTGTGACATTTGTCATTTGACATCTTTGACATTTGCCATCTTGAAATTTGTCATTTTTGTCATTTTTCATGGTGACACTTTTCATTTTTGACATTTAGCATTGTGACATTTGTCAGTTTTGACATTTGCCATCTTGAAATTTGTCATTTTTGACATTTTTCATGGTGACACTTTTCATTTTTGACATTTAGCATTATGACATTTGTCATTTGACATCTTTGACATTTGCCATCTTGAAATTTGTCATTTTTGACATTTTTCATGGTGACACTTTTCATTTTTGACATTTAGCATTGTGACATTTGTCATTTGACATCTTTAACATTTGCCATCTTGAAATTTGTCATTTTTGTCATTTTTCATGGTGACACTTTTCATTTTTGACATTTAGCATTGTGACATTTGTCAGTTTTGACATTTGCCATCTTGAAATTTGTCATTTTTGACATTTTTCACGGTGACACTTTTCATTTTTGACATTTAGCATTGTGACATTTGTCATTTGACATCTTTAACATTTGCCATCTTGAAATTTGTCATTTTTGACATTTTTTATGGTGACACTTTTCATTTTTGACATTTAGCATTGTGACATTTGTCATTTGACATCTTTGACATTTGCCATCTTGAAATTTGTCATTTTTAACATTTAGCATTGTGACATTTGTCATTTGACATCTTTGACATTTGCTATCTTGAAATTTGTTATTTTTGACATTTTTCATGGTGACACTTTTCATTTTTGACATTTAGCATCGTGACATTTGTCATTTGACATCTTTGACATTTGCCATCTTGACATTTGTCATTTTTGACATTTTTCATGGTGACACTTTTCATTTTTGACATTTAGCATTGTGACATTTGTCATTTGACATCTTTGACATTTGCCATCTTGAAATTTGTTATTTTTGACATTTTTCATGGTGACACTTTTCATTTTTGACATTTAGCATTGTGACATTTGTCATTTGACATCTTTGACATTTGCCATCTTGAAATTTGTCATTTTTGACATTTTTCATGGTGACACTTTTCATTTTTGACATTTAGCATTGTGACATTTGTCATTTGACATCTTTGACATTTGCCATCTTGAAATTTGTTATTTTTGACATTTTTCATGGTGACACTTTTCATTTTTGACATTTAGCATTGTGACATTTGTCATTTGACATCTTTGACATTTGCCATCTTGAAATTTGTCATTTTTGACATTTTTCATGGTGACACTTTTCATTTTTGACATTTAGCATTGTGACATTTGTCATTTGACATCTTTAACATTTGCCATTTTGAAATTTGTCATTTTTGACATTTTTCATAGTGACACTTTTCATTTTTGACATTTAGCATTGTGACATTTGTCATTTGACATCTTTGACATTTGCCATCTTGAAGTTTGTTATTTTTGACATTTTTCATGGTGACACTATTCATTTTTGACATTTAGCATTGTGACATTTGTCATTTGACATCTTTGACATTTGCCATCTTGAAATTTGTTATTTTTGACATTTTTCATGGTGACACTTTTCATTTTTGACATTTAGCATTGTGACATTTGTCAGTTTTGACATTTGCCATCTTGAAATTTGTCATTTTTGACATTTTTCATGGTGACACTTTTCATTTTTGACATTTAGCATTGTGACATTTGTTATTTGACATCTTTGACATTTGCCATCTTGAAATTTGTCATTTTTGACATTTAGCATTGTGACATTTGTCATTTGACATCTTTGACATTTGCCATCTTGAAATTTGTTATTTTTGACATTTTTCATGGTGACACTTTTCATTTTTGACATTTAGCATTGTGACATTTGTCAGTTTTGACATTTGCCATCTTGAAATTTGTCATTTTTGACATTTTTCATGGTGACACTATTCATTTTTGACATTTAGCATTGTGACATTTGTCATTTGACATCTTAGACATTTGTCATCTTGAAATTTGTCATTTTTGACACTTTTCATTTTTGACATTTAGCATTGTGACATTTGTCATTTGACATCTTTGACATTTGCCATCTTGAAATTTGTCATTTTTGACATTTTTCATGGTGACACTTTTTATTTTTGACATTTAGCATTGTGACATTTGTCAGTTTTGACATTTGCCATCTTGAAATTTGTCATTTTTGACATTTTTTATGGTGACTCTTTTCATTTTTGACATTTAGCATTGTGACATTTGTCAGTTTTGACATTTGCCATCTTGAAATTTGTCATTTTTGACATTTTTCATGGTGACACTTTTCATTTTTGACATTTAGCATTGTGACATTTGTCATTTGACATCTTTGACATTTGCCATCTTGAAATTTGTCATTTTTGACATTTGTCATGGTGACACTTTTCATTTTTGACATTTAGCATTGTGACATTTGTCATTTGACATCTTTGACATTTGCCATCTTGAAATTTGTCATGTTTGACATTTAGCATTGTGACATTTGTCATTTGACATTTGCCATCTTGAAATTTGTTATTTTTGACATTTTTCATGGTGACACTTTTCATTTTTTACATTTAGCATTGTGACATTTGTCAGTTTTGACATTTGCCATCTTGAAATTTGTCATTTTTGACATTTAGCATTGTGACCCTTTTCAGTTTTGACATTTAGCATTGTGACATTTGTCATTTGACATCTTTGATATTTGCCAACTTGAAATTTGTCATTTTTGACATTTTTCATGGTGACACTTTTCATTTTTGACATTTAGCATTGTGACATTTGTCATTTGACATCTTTGACATTTGCCATCTTGAAATTTGTCATTTTTGACATTAAGCATTGTGATATTTGTCATTTGACATCTTTGACATTTGCCATCTTGAAATTTGTCATTTTTGACATTTTTCATGGTGACACTTTTTATTTTTGACATTTAGCATTGTGACATTTGTCATTTGACATCTTTGACATTTGCCATCTTGAAATTTGTCATTTTTGACATTTAGCATTGTGACATTTGTCATTTGAAATCTTAGACATTTGCCGTCTTGAAATTTGTCAATTTTGACACTTTTCATTTTTGACATTTAGCATTGTAACATTTGTCATTTGACATCTTTGACATTTGCCATCTTGAAATTTGTCATTTTTGACATTTTTCATGGTGACACTTTTTATTTTTGACATTTAGCATTGTGACATTTGTCAGTTTTGACATTTGCCATCTTGAAATTTGTCATTTTTGACATTTTTCATGGTGACACTTTTCATTTTTGACATTTAGCATTGTGACATTTGTCATTTGACATCTTTGACATTTGCCATCTTGAAATTTGTCATTTTTGACATTTTTCATGGTGACACTTTTCATTTTTGACATTTAGCATTATGACATTTGTCATTTGACATCTTTTACATTTGCCATCTTGAAATTTGTCATTTTTGACATTTAGCATTGTGACATTTGTCATTTGACATCTTTGACATTTGCCATCTTGAAATTTGTTATTTTTGACATTTTTCATGGTGACACTTTTCATTTTTGACATTTAGCATTGTGACATTTGCCATCTTGAAATTTGTCATTTTTGACACTTTTCATTTTTGACATTTAGCATTGTGACATTTGTCATTTGACATCTTTGACATTTGCCATCTTGAAATTTGTCATTTTTGACATTTTTCATGGTGACACTTTTCATTTCTGACATTTAGCATTGTGACATTTGTCATTTGACATCTTGGACATTTGCCATCTTGAAATTTGTCATTTTTGACATTTTTCATGGTGACACTTATTATTTTTGACATTTAGCATTGTGACATTTGTCAGTTTTGACATTTGCCATCTTGAAATTTGTCATTTTTGACATTTTTCATGGTGACACTTTTCATTTTTGACATTTAGCATTGTGACATTTGTCATGTGACATCTTTGACATTTGCCATCTTGAAACTTGTTATTTTTGACATTTTTCATGGTGACACTTTTTATTTTTGACATTTAGCATTGTGACATTTGTCATTTGACATCTTTGACATTTGCCATCTTGAAATTTGTCATTTTTGACATTTTTCACGGTGACACTTTTCATTTTTGACATTTAGCATTGTGACATTTGTCATTTGACATCTTTGACATTTGCCATCTTGAAATTTGTCATTTTTGACATTTTTCATGGTTACACTTTTCATTTTTGACATTTAGCATTGTGACATTTGTCAGTTTTGACATTTGCCATCTTGAAACTTGTTATTTTTGACATTTTTCATGGTGACACTTTTTATTTTTGACATTTAGCATTGTGATATTTGTCATTTGACATCTTTGACATTTGCCATCTTGAAATTTGTCATTTTTGACATTTTTCATGGTGACACTTTTCATTTTTGACATTTAGCATTGTGACATTTGTCATTTGACATCTTTGACATTTGCCATCTTGAAATTTGTCATTTTTGACATTTTTCATGGTGACACTTTTCATTTTTGACATTTAGCATTGTGACATTTGTCATTTGACATCTTTGACATTTGCCATCTTGAAATTTGTCATTTTTGTTATTTTTCATGGTGACACTTTTCATTTTTGACATTTAGCATTGTGACATTTGTCATTTGACATCTTTGACATTTGCCATCTTGAAATTTGTTATTTTTGACATTTTTCATGGTGACACTTTTCATTTTTGACATTTAGCATTGTGACATTTGTCATTTGACATCTTTGACATTTGCCATCTTGAAATTTGTCATTTTTGACATTTTTCATGGTGACACTTTTCATTTTTGACATTTAGCATTGTGACATTTGTCATTTGACATCTTTGACATTTGCCATCTTGAAATTTGTCATTTTTGACATTTAGCATTGTGACATTTGTCATTTGACATCTTGGACATTTGCCATCTTGAAATTTGTCATTTTTGACATTTTTCATGGTGACACTTATCATTTTTGACATTTAGCATTGTGACATTTGTCAGTTTTGACATTTGCCATCTTGAAATTTGTCATTTTTGACATTTTTCATGGTGACACTTTTCATTTTTGACATTTAGCATTGTGACATTTGTCATTTGACATCTTTGACATTTGCCATCTTAAAATTTGTTATTTTTGACATTTTTCATGGTGACACTTTTCATTTTTGACATTTAGCATTGTGACATTTGTCATTTGACATCTTTGACATTTGCCATCTTGAAATTTGTCATTTTTGACATTTTTCATTGTGAAACTTTTCATTTTTGACATTTAGCATTGTGACATTTGTCATTTGACATCTTTGACATTTGCCATCTTGAAATTTGTTATTTTTGACATTTTTCATGGTGACACTTTTCATTTTTGACATTTAGCATTGTGACATTTGTCATTTGACATCTTTGACATTTGCCATCTTGAAATTTGTCATTTTTGACATTTTTCATGGTGACACTTTTCATTTTTGACATTTAGCATTGTGACATTTGTCAGTTTTGACATTTGCCATCTTAAAATTTGTCATTTTTGACATTTTTCATGGTGACACTTTTCATTTTTGACATTTGGCATTGTGACATTTGTCATTTGACATCTTTGACATTTGCCATTTTGAAATTTGTCATTTTTGACATTTTTCATGGTGACACTTTTCATTTTTGACATTTAGCATTGTGACATTTGTCATTTGACATCTTTGACATTTGCCATCTTGAAATTTGTCATTTTTGACATTTTTCATGGTGACACTTTTCATTTTTGACATTTAGCATTGTGACATTTGTCATTTGACATCTTTGACATTTGCCATTTTGAAATTTGTCATTTTTGACATTTTTATGGTGACACTTTTCATTTTTGACATTTAGCATTGTGACGTTTGTCATTTGACATCTTTGACATTTGCCATCTTGAAATTTGTTATTTTTGACATTTTTCATGGTGACACTTTTCATTTTTGACATTTAGCATTGTGACATTTGTCAGTTTTGACATTTGCCATCTTGAAATTTGTCATTTTTGACATTTTTCATGGTGACACTTTTTATTTTTGACATTTAGCATTGTGACATTTGTCATTTGACATCTTTGACATTTGCCACCTTGAAATTTGTCATTTTTGACATTTAGCATTGTGACATTTGTCATTTGACATCTTTGACATTTGCCATCTTGAAATTTGTTATTTTTGACATTTTTCATGGTGACACTTTTCATTTTTGACATTTAGCATTGTGACATTTGTCAGTTTTGACATTTGCCATCTTGAAATTTGTCATTTTTGACATTTTTCATAGTGACACTTTTCATTTTTGACATTTAGCATTGTGACATTTGTCATTTGACATCTTTGACATTTGCCATCTTGAAATTTGTCATTTTTGACATTTTTCATGGTGACACTTTTCATTTTTGACATTTAGCATTGTGACATTTGTCATTTGACATCTTTGACATTTGCCATCTTGAAATTTGTCATGTTTGACATTTAGCATTGTGACATTTGTCATTTGACATTTGCCATCTTAAAATTTGTCATTTTTGACATTTAGCATTGTGACACTTTTCATTTTTGACATTTAGCATTGTGACATTTGTCATTTGACATTTTTGATATTTGCCAACTTGAAATTTTTCATTTTTGACATTTTTCATGGTGACACTTTTCATTTTTGACATTTAGCATTGTGACATTTGTCATTTGACATCTTTGACATTTGCCATCTTGAAATTTGTCATTTTTGACATTTAGCATTGTGATATTTGTCATTTGACATCTTTGACATTTGCCATCTTGAAATTTGTCATTTTTGACATATTTTATGGTGACACTTTTTATTTATGACATTTAGCATTGTGACATTTGTCATTTGACATCTTTGACATTTGCCACCTTGAAATTTGTCATTTTTGACATTTAGCATTGTGACATTTGTCATTTGACATCTTTGACATTTGCCATCTTGAAATTTGTTATTTTTGACATTTTTCATGGTGACACTTTTCATTTTTGACATTTAGCATTGTGACATTTGTCAGTTTTGACATTTGCCATCTTGAAATTTGTCATTTTTGACATTTTTCATGGTGACACTTTTCATTTTTGACATTTAGCATTGTGACATTTGTCATTTGACATCTTTGACATTTGCCATCTTGAAATTTGTCATTTTTGACATTTTTCATGGTGACACTTTTCATTTTTGACATTTAGCATTGTGACATTTGTCATTTGACATCTTTGACATTTGCCATCTTGAAATTTGTCATGTTTGACATTTAGCATTGTGACATTTGTCATTTGACATTTGCCATCTTAAAATTTGTCATTTTTGACATTTAGCATTGTGACACTTTTCATTTTTGACATTTAGCATTGTGACATTTGTCATTTGACATCTTTGACATTTGCCATCTTGAAATTTGTCATTTTTGACATTTTTCATGGTGACACTTTTCATTTTTGACATTTAGCATTGTGACATTTGTCATTTGACATCTTTGACATTTGCCATCTTGAAATTTGTCATGTTTGACATTTAGCATTGTGACATTTGTCATTTGACATTTGCCATCTTAAAATTTGTCATTTTTGACATTTAGCATTGTGACACTTTTCATTTTTGACATTTAGCATTGTGACATTTGTCATTTGACATTTTTGATATTTGCCAACTTGAAATTTGTCATTTTTGACATTTTTCATGGTGACACTTTTCATTTTTGACATTTAGCATTGTGACATTTGTCATTTGACATCTTTGACATTTGCCATCTTGAAATTTGTCATTTTTGACATTTAGCATTGTGATATTTGTCATTTGACATCTTTGACATTTGCCATCTTGAAATTTGTCATTTTTGACATATTTTATGGTGACACTTTTTATTTATGACATTTAGCATTGTGACATTTGTCATTTGACATCTTTGACATTTGCCATCTTGAAATTTGTTATTTTTGACATTTTTCATGGTGACACTTTTCATTTTTGACATTTAGCATTGTGACATTTGTCATTTGACATCTTTGACATTTGTTATCTTGAAATTTGTCATTTTTGACATTTTTCATGGTGACACTTTTCATTTTTGACATTTAGCATTGTGACATTTGTCATTTGACATCTTTGACATTTGCCATCTTGAAATTTGTCATTTTTGACATTTTTCATGGTGACACTTTTCTTTTTTGACATTTAGCATTGTGACATTTGTCAGTTTTGACATTTGCCATCTTGAAATTTGTCATTTTTGACATTTTTCATGGTGACACTTTTCATTTTTGACATTTAGCATTGTGACATTTGTCATTTGACATCTTAGACATTTGCCATCTTGAAATTTGTCAATTTTGACACTTTTCATTTTTGACATTTAGCATTGTGACATTTGTCATTTGACATCTTTGACATTTCCCATCTTGAAATTTGTCATTTTTGACATTTTTCATGGTGACACTTTTTATTTTTGACATTTAGCATTGTGACATTTGTCAGTTTTGACATTTGCCATCTTGAAATTTGTCATTTTTGACATTTTTCATGGTAACACTTTTCATTTTTGACATTTAGCATTGTGACATTTGTCATTTGACATCTTTGACATTTGCCATCTTGAAATTTGTCATTTTTGACATTTTTCATGGTGACACTTTTCATTTTTGACATTTAGCATTGTGACATTTGTCATTTGACATCTTTTACATTTGCCATCTTGAAATTTGTCATTTTTGACATTTAGCATTGTCACATTTGTCATTTGACATCTTTGACATTTGCCATCTTGAAATTTGTTATTTTTGACATTTTTCATGGTGACACTTTTCATTTTTGACATTTAGCATTGTGACATTTGTCAGTTTTGACATTTGCCATTTTGAAATTTGTCATTTTTGACATTTAGCATTGTGACACTTTTCATTTTTGACATTTAGCATTGTGACATTTGTCATTTGACATCTTAAACATTTGCCATCTTAAAATTTGTCATTTTTGACACTTTTCATTTTTGACATTTAGCATTGTGACATTTGTCATTTGACATCTTTGACATTTGCCATCTTGAAATTTGTCATTTTTGACATTTTTTATGGTGACACTTTTCATTTTTGACATTCAGCATTGTGACATTTGTCATGTGACATCTTTGACATTTGCCATCCTGAAATTTGTCATTTTTGACATTTTTTATAGTCACACTTTTCATTTTTGACATTTAGCATTGTGACATTTGTCATTTGACATCTTTGACATTTGCCATCTTGAAATTTGTCATTTTTGACATTTTTCATGGTGACACTTTTCATTTTTGACATTTAGCATTGTGACATTTGTCAGTTTTGACATTTGCCATCTTGAAATTTGTCATTTTTGACATTTTTCATGGTGACACTTTTCATTTTTGACATTTAGCATTGTGACATTTGTCATTTGACATTTGCCATCTTGAAATTTGTTATTTTTGACATTTTTCATGGTGACACTTTTCATTTTTGACATTTAGCATTGTGACATTTGTCATTTGACATCTTTGACATTTGCCATCTTGAAATTTGTCATTTTTGACATTTTTCATGGTGACACTTTTCATTTTTGACATTTAGCATTGTGACATTTGTCATTTGACATCTTTGACATTTGCCATCTTGAAATTTGTCATTTTTGACATTTTTCATGGTGACACTTTTCATTTTTGACATTTAGCATTGTGACATTTGTCATTTGACATCTTTGACATTTGCCATCTTGAAATTTGTCATTTTTGACATTTTTCATGGTGACACTTTTCATTTTTGACATTTAGCATTGTGACATTTGTCATTTGACATCTTTGACATTTGCCATCTTGAAATTTGTTATTTTTGACATTTTTCATGGTGACACTTTTCATTTTTGACATTTAGCATTGTGACATTTGTCATTTGACATCTTTGACATTTGCCATCTTGAAATGTGTCATTTTTGACATTTTTTATGGTGACACTTTTCATTTTTGACATTTAGCATTGTGACATTTGTCATTTGACATCTTTGACATTTGCCATCTTGAAATTTGTCATTTTTGACATTTAGCATTGTGACATTTGTCATTTGACATCTTGGACATTTGCCATCTTGAAATTTGTCATTTTTGACATTTTTTATGGTGACACTTTTCATTTTTGACATTTAGCATTGTGACATTTGTCATGTGACATCTTTGACATTTGCCATCCTGAAATTTGTCATTTTTGACATTTTTTATAGTCACACTTTTCATTTTTGACATTTAGCATTGTGACATTTGTCATTTGACATCTTTGACATTTGCCATCTTGAAATTTGTCATTTTTGACATTTTTCATGGTGACATTTTTCATTTTTGACATTTAGCATTGTGACATTTGTCAGTTTTGACATTTGCCATCTTGAAATTTGTCATTTTTGACATTTTTCATGGTGACACTTTTCATTTTTGACATTTAGCATTGTGACATTTGTCATTTGACATCTTTGACATTTGCCATCTTGAAATTTGTTATTTTTGACATTTTTCATGGTGACACTTTTCATTTTTGACATTTAGCATTGTGACATTTGTCATTTGACATCTTTGACATTTGCCATCTTGAAATTTGTCATTTTTGACATTTTTCATGGTGACACTTTTCATTTTTGACATTTAGCATTGTGACATTTGTCATTTGACATCTTTGACATTTGCCATCTTGAAATTTGTCATTTTTGACATTTTTCATGGTGACACTTTTCATTTTTGACATTTAGCATTGTGACATTTGTCATTTGACATCTTTGACATTTGCCATCTTGAAATTTGTTATTTTTGACATTTTTCATGGTGACACTTTTCATTTTTGACATTTAGCATTGTGACATTTGTCATTTGACATCTTTGACATTTGCCATCTTGAAATTTGTTATTTTTGACATTTTTCATGGTGACACTTTTCATTTTTGACATTTAGCATTGTGACATTTGTCATTTGACATCTTTGACATTTGCCGTCTTGAAATGTGTCATTTTTGACTTTTTTCATGGTGACACTTTTCATTTTTGACATTTAGCATTGTGACATTTGTCATTTGACATCTTTGACATTTGCCATCTTGAAATTTGTCATTTTTGACATTTAGCATTGTGACATTTGTCATTTGACATCTTGGACATTTGCCATCTTGAAATTTGTCATTTTTGACATTTTTCATGGTGACACTTATCATTTTTGACATTTAGCATTGTGAAATTTGTCAGTTTTGACATTTGCCATCTTGAAATTTGTCATTTTTGACATTTTTCATGGTGACACTTTTCATTTTTGACATTTAGCATTGTGACATTTGTCATTTGACATCTTTGACATTTGCCATCTTGAAATTTGTTATTTTTGACATTTTTCATGGTGACACTTTTCATTTTTGACATTTAGCATTGTGACATTTGTCATTTGACATCTTTGACATTTGCCATCTTGAAATTTGTCATTTTTGACATTTTTCATGGTGACACTTTTCATTTTTGACATTTAGCATTGTGACATTTGTCATTTGACATCTTTGACATTTGCCATCTTGAAATTTGTTATTTTTGACATTTTTCATGGTGACACTTTTCATTTTTGACATTTAGCATTGTGACATTTGTCATCTGACATCTTTGACATTTGCCATCTTGAAATTTGTCATTTTTGACATTTTTCATGGTGACACTTTTCATTTTTGACATTTAGCATTGTGACATTTGTCAGTTTTGACATTTGCCATCTTGAAATTTGTCATTTTTGACATTTTTCATGGTGACACTTTTCATTCTTGACATTTAGCATTGTGACATTTGTCATTTGACATCTTTGACATTTGCCATCTTGAAATTTGTCATTTTTGACATTTTTCATGGTGACACTTTATTTTTGACATTTAGCATTGTGACATTTGTCATTTGACATCTTTGACATTTGCCATCTTGAAATTTGTTATTTTTGACATTTTTCATGGTGACACTTTTCATTTTTGACATTTAGCATTGTGACATTTGTCATTTGACATCTTTGATATTTGCCATCTTGAAATTTGTCATTTTTGACATTTTTCATGGTGACACTTTTCATTTTTGACATTTAGCATTGTGACATTTGTCATTCGACATCTTTGACATTTGCCATCTTGAAATTTGTCATTTTTGACATTTTTCATGGTGACACTTTTCATTTTTGACATTTAGCATTGTGACATTTGTCATTTGACATCTTTGACATTTGCCATCTTGAAATTTGTCATTTTTGACATTTTTTATGGTGACACTTTTCATTTTTGACATTTAGCATTGTAACATTTGTCAGTTTTGACATTTGCCATCTTGAAATTTGTCATTTTCGACATTTTTCATGGTGACACTTTTTATTTTTGACATTTAGCATTGTGACATTTGTCATTTGACATCTTAGACATTTGCCATCTTGAAATTTGTCATTTTTTACACTTTTCATTTTTGACATTTAGCATTGTGACATTTGTCATTTGACATGTTTGACATTTGCCATCTTGAAATTTGTCATTTTTGACATTTTTCATGGTGACACTTTTCATTTTTTACATTTAGCATTGTGACATTTGTCATTTGACATCTTTGACATTTGCTATCTTGAAATTTGTTATTTTTGACATTTTTCATGGTGACACTTTTCATTTTTGACATTTAGCATTGTGACATTTGTCATTTGACATCTTTGACATTTGGAATCTTGAAATTTGTCATTTTTGACATTTAGCATTGTGACATTTGTCATTTGACATCTTTGACATTTGCCATCTTGAAATTTGTTATTTTTGACATTTTTCATGGTGACACTTTTCATTTTTGACATTTAGCATTGTGACATTTGTCAGTTTTGACATTTGCCATCTTGAAATTTGTCATTTTTGACATTTTTCATGGTGACACTTTTCATTTTTGACATTTAGCATTGTGACATTTGTCATTTGACATCTTAGACATTTGCCATCTTGAAATTTGTCATTGTTGACACTTTTCATTTTTGACATTTAGCATTGTGACATTTGTCATTTGACATCTTTGACATTTGCCATCTTGAAATTTGTCATTTTTGACATTTTTCATGGTGACACTTTTCATTTTTGACATTTAGCATTGTGACATTTGTCAGTTTTGACATTTGCCATCTTGAAATTTGTCATTTTTGACATTTTTCATGGTGACACTTTTCATTTTTGACATTTAGCATTGTGACATTTGTCATTTGACATCTTTGACATTTGCCATCTTGAAATTTGTCATTTTTGACATTTTTCATGGTGACACTTTTCATTTTTGACATTTAGCATTGTGACATTTGTCATTTGACATCTTTGACATTTGCCATCTTGGAATTTGTTATTTTTGACATTTTTCATGGTGACACTTTTCATTTTTGACATTTAGCATTGTGACATTTGTCATTTGACATCTTTGACATTTGCCATCTTGAAATTTGTCATTTTTGACATTTTTCATGGTGACACTTTTCATTTTTGACATTTAGCATTGTGACATTTGTCAGTTTTGACATTTGCCATCTTGAAATTTGTCATTTTTGACATTTTTCATGGTGACACTTTTCATTTTTGACATTTAGCATTGTGACATTTGTCATTTGACATCTTTGACATTTGCCATCTTGAAATTTGTCATTTTTGACATTTTTCATGGTGACGCTTTTTATTTTTGACATTTAGCATTGTGACATTTGTCAGATTTGACATTTACCATCTTGAAATTTGTCATTTCTGACATTTTTCATGGTGACACTTTTTATTTTTGACATTTAGCATTGTGACATTTGTCATTTGACATCTTTGACATTTGTCATCTTGAAATTTGTTATTTTTGACATTTTTCATGGTGACACTTTTCATTTTTGACATTGAGCATTGTGACATTTGTCAGTTTTGACATTTGCCATCTTGAAATTTGTCATTTTTGACATTTTTCATGGTGACACTTTTCATTTTTGACATTTAGCATTGTGACATTTGTCATTTGACATCTTTGACATTTGCCATCTTAAAATTTGTCATTTTTGACATTTTTCATGGTGACACTTTTTATTTTTAACATTTAGCGTTGTGACATTTGTCATTTGACATCTTGGACATTTGCCATCTTGAAATTTGTTATTTTTGACATTTTTCATGGTGACACTTTTTATTTTTGACATTTAGCATTGTGACATTTGTCATTTGACATCTTTGACATTTGCCATCTTGAAATTTGTCATTTTTGACATTTAGCATTGTGACATTTGTCATTTGACATCTTTGACATTTGCCATCTTGAAATTTGTTATTTTTGACATTTTTCATGGTGACACTTATCATTTTTGTCATTTAGCATTGTGACATTTGTCATTTGAAATCTTTAACATTTGCCATCTTGAAATTTGTCATTTTTGACCTTTTTCATGGTGACACTTTTCATTTTTGACATTTAGCATTGTGACATTTGTCATTTGACATCTTGGACATTTGCCATCTTGAAATTTGTTATTTTTGACCTTTTTCATGGTGACACTTTTCATTTTTGACATTTAGCATTGTGACATTTGTCATTTGACATCTTTGACATTTGCCATCTTGAAATTTGTCATTTTTGACATTTTTCATGGTGACACTTTTCATTTTTGACATTTCGCATTGTGACATTTGTCATTTGACATCTTTGACATTTGCCATCTTGAAATTTGTCATTTTTGACATTTACCATTGTGACATTTGTCATTTGACATCTTTGACATTTGCCATCTTGAAATTTGTTATTTTTGACATTTTTCATGGTGACACTTTTCATTTTTGACATTTAGCATTGTGACATTTGTCAGTTTTGACATTTGCCATCTTGAAATTTGTCATTTTTGACATTTAGCATTGTGACATTTGTCATTTGACATCTTTGACATTTGCCATCTTGAAATTTGTCATTTTTGACATTTTTCATGGTGACACTTTTCATTTTTGACATTTAGCATTGTGATATTTGTCGTTTGACATCTTTGACATTTGCCATCTTGAAATTTGTCATTTTTGACATTTAGCATTGTGATATTTGTCATTTGACATCTTTGACATTTGCCATCTTGAAATTTGTCATTTTTGACATTTTTCATTTTTGACATTTAGCATTGTGACATTTGTCATTTGACATCTTTGACATTTGCCATCTTGAAACTTGTTATTTTTGACATTTTTCATGGTGACACTTTTTATTTTTGACATTTAGCATTGTGACATTTGTCAGTTTTGACATTTGCCATCTTGAAATTTGTCATTTTTGACATTTTTCATGGTGACACTTTTCATTTTTGACATTTAGCATTGTGACATTTGTCATTTGACATCTTAGGCATTTGCCATCTTGAAATGTGTCATTTTTGACACTTTTCATTTTTGACATTTAGCATTGTGACATTTGTCATTTGACATCTTTGACATTTGCCATCTTGAAATTTGTCATTTTTGACATTTTTCATGGTGACACTTTTCATTTTTGAGATTTAGCATTGTGACATTTGTCATTTTTGACATTTGCCATCTTGAAATTTGTCATTTTTGACATTTTTCATGGTGACACTTTTCATTTTTGACATTTAGCATTGTGACATTTGTCATTTGACATCTTTGACATTTGCCATTTAGAAATTTGTCATTTTTGACATTTTTCATGGTGACACTTTTCATTTTTGACATTTACCATTGTGACATTTGTCATTTGACATCTTTGACATTTGCCATCTTGAAATTTGTCATTTTTGACATTTTTCATGGTGACACTTTTCATTTTTGACATTTAGCATTGTGACATTTGTCAGTTTTGACATTTGCCATCTTGAAATTTGTGATTTTTGACATTTTTCATGGTGACACTTTTCATTTTTGACATTTAGCATTGTGACATTTGTCATTTGACATCTTAGACATTTGCCATCTTGAAATTTGTCATTTTTGACACTTTTCATTTTTGACATTTAGCATTGTGACATTTGTCATTTGACATCTTTGACATTTGCCATCTTGAAATTTGTCATTTTTGTCATTTTTCATGGTGACACTTTTCATTTTTGACATTTAGCATTGTGACATTTGCCAGTTTTGACATTTGCCATCTTGAAATTTGTTATTTTTGACATTTTTCATGGTGACACTTTTCATTTTTGACATTTAGCATTGTGACATTTGTCATTTGACATCTTTGACATTTGCCATCTTGAAATTTGTCATTTTTAACATTTAGCATTGTGACATTTGTCATTTGACATCTTTGACATTTGCTATCTTGAAATTTGTTATTTTTGACATTTTTCATGGTGACACTTTTCATTTTTGACATTAAGCATTGTGACATTTGTCATTTGACATCTTTGACATTTGCCATCTTGAAATTTGTCATTTTTGACATTTTTCATGGTGACACTTTTCATTTTTGACATTTAGCATTGTGACATTTGTCATTTGACATCTTTGACATTTGCCATCTTGAAATTTGTTATTTTTGACATTTTTCATGGTGACACTTTTCATTTTTGACATTTAGCATTGTGACATTTGTCATTTGACATCTTTGACATTTGCCATCTTGAAATTTGTTATTTTTGACATTTTTCATGGTGACACTTTTCATTTTTGACATTTAGCATTGTGACATTTGTCATTTGACATCTTTGACATTTGCCATCTTGAAATTTGTCATTTTTGACATTTTTCATGGTGACACTTTTTATTTTTAACATTTAGCATTGTGACATTTGTCATTTGACATCTTTGACATTTGCCATTTTGAAATTTGTCATTTTTGACATTTTTCATAGTGACACTTTTCATTTTTGACATTTAGCATTGTGACATTTGTCATTTGACATCTTTGACATTTGCCATCTTGAAGTTTGTTATTTTTGACATTTTTCATGGTGACACTTTTCATTTTTGACATTTAGCATTGTGACATTTGTCATCTGACATCTTTGACATTTGCCATCTTGAAATTTGTTATTTTTGACATTTTTCATGGTGACACTTTTCATTTTTGACATTTAGCATTGTGACATTTGTCAGTTTTGACATTTGCCATCTTGAAATTTGTCATTTTTGACATTTTTCATGGTGACACTTTTCATTTTTGACATTTAGCATTGTGACATTTGTCATTTGACATCTTTGACATTTGCCATCTTGAAATTTGTCATTTTTGACATTTTTCACGGTGACACTTTTCATTTTTGACATTTAGCATTGTGACATTTGTCATTTGACATCTTTGACATTTGCCATCTTGAAATTTGTCATTTTTGACATTTTTCATGGTAACACTTTTCATTTTTGACATTTAGCATTGTGACATTTGTCAGTTTTGACATTTGCCATCTTAAAATTTGTCATTTTTTACATTTAGCATTGTGACATTTGTCATTTGACATCTTTGACATTTGCCATCTTGAAATTTGTCATTTTTGACATTTTTCATGGTGACACTTTTCATTTTTGACATTTAGCATTGTGATATTTGTCGTTTGACATCTTTGACATTTGCCATCTTGAAATTTGTCATTTTTGACATTTAGCATTGTGATATTTGTCATTTGACATCTTTGACATTTGCCATCTTGAAACTTGTTATTTTTGACATTTTTCATGGTGACACTTTTTATTTTGGACATTTAGCATTGTGACATTTGTCATTTGACATCTTTGACATTTGCCATCTTGAAATTTGTCATTTTTGACATTTTTCACGGTGACACTTTTCATTTTTGACATTTAGCATTGTGACATTTGTCATTTGACATCTTTGACATTTGCCATCTTGAAATTTGTCATTTTTGACATTTTTCATGGTAACACTTTTCATTTTTGACATTTAGCATTGTGACATTTGTCAGTTTTGACATTTGCCATCTTGAAATTTGTCAGTTTTGACATTTTTTATGGTGACACTTTTCATTTTTGACATTTAGCATTGTGACATTTGTCATTTGACATCTTAGACATTTGCCATCTTGAAATGTGTCATTTTTGACACTTTTCATTTTTGACATTTAGCATTGTGACATTTGTCAGTTTTGACATTTGCCATCTTGAAATTTGTCATTTTTGACATTTTTCATGGTGACACTTTTCATTTTTGACATTTAGCATTGTGATATTTGTCGTTTGACATCTTTGACATTTGCCATCTTGAAATTTGTCATTTTTGACATTTAGCATTGTGATATTTGTCATTTGACATCTTTGACATTTGCCATCTTGAAACTTGTTATTTTTGACATTTTTCATGGTGACACTTTTTATTTTGGACATTTAGCATTGTGACATTTGTCATTTGACATCTTTGACATTTGCCATCTTGAAATTTGTCATTTTTGACATTTTTCACGGTGACACTTTTCATTTTTGACATTTAGCATTGTGACATTTGTCATTTGACATCTTTGACATTTGCCATCTTGAAATTTGTCATTTTTGACATTTTTCATGGTAACACTTTTCATTTTTGACATTTAGCATTGTGACATTTGTCAGTTTTGACATTTGCCATCTTGAAATTTGTCAGTTTTGACATTTTTTATGGTGACACTTTTCATTTTTGACATTTAGCATTGTGACATTTGTCATTTGACATCTTAGACATTTGCCATCTTGAAATGTGTCATTTTTGACACTTTTCATTTTTGACATTTAGCATTGTGACATTTGTCAGTTTTGACATTTGCCATCTTGAAATTTGTCATTTTTGACATTTTTCATGGTGACACTTTTCATTTTTGACATTTAGCATTATGACATTTGTCATTTGACATCTTTGACATTTGCCATCTTGAAATTTGTCATTTTTGACATTTTTCATGGTGACACTTTTCATTTTTGACATTTAGCATTGTGACATTTGTCATTTGACATCTTTGACATTTGCCATCTTGAAATTTGTCATTTTTGACATTTTTCATGGTGACACTTTTTATTTTTGACATTTAGCATTGTGACATTTGTCAGTTTTGACATTTGCCATCTTGAAATTTGTCATTTTTGACATTTTTCATGGTGACACTTTTCATTTTTGACATTTAGCATTGTGACATTTGTCATTTGACATCTTAGACATTTGCCATCTTGAAATTTGTCATTTTTGACACTTTTCATTTTTGACATTTAGCATTGTGACATTTGTCATTTGACATCTTTGACATTTGCCATCTTGAAATTTGTCATTTTTGTCATTTTTCATGGTGACACTTTTCATTTTTGACATTTAGCATTGTGACATTTGTCAGTTTTGACATTTGCCATCTTGAAATTTGTCATTTTTGACATTTTTCATGGTGACACTTTTCATTTTTGACATTTAGCATTGTGACATTTGTCATTTGACATCTTTGACATTTGCCATCTTGAAATTTGTCATTTTTGACATTTTTTATGGTGACACTTTTCATTTTTGACATTTAGCATTTTGACATTTGTCATTTGACATCTTTGACATTTGCCATCTTGAAATTTGTCATTTTTGACATTTAGCATTGTGACATTTGTCATTTGACATCTTTGACATTTGCTATCTTGAAATTTGTTATTTTTGACATTTTTCATGGTGACACTTTTCATTTTTGACATTTAGCATCGTGACATTTGTCATTTGACATCTTTGACATTTGCCATCTTGACATTTGTCATTTTTGACATTTTTTATGGTGACACTTTTCATTTTTGACATTTAGCATTGTGACATTTGTCATTTGACATCTTTGACATTTGCCATCTTGAAATTTGATATTTTTGACATTTTTCATGGTGACACTTATCATTTTTGACATTTAGCATTGTGACATTTGTCATTTGACATCTTTGACATTTGCCATCTTGAAATTTGTCATTTTTGACATTTTTCATGGTGACACTTTTCATTTTTGACATTTAGCATTGTGACATTTGTCATTTGACATCTTGGACATTTGCCATCTTGAAATTTGTTATTTTTGACATTTTTCATGGTGACACTTTTTATTTTTGACATTTAGCATTGTGACATTTGTCAGTTTTGACATTTGCCATCTTGAAATTTGTCATTTTTGACATTTAGCATTGTGACATTTGTCATTTGACATCTTTGACATTTGCCATCTTGAAATTAGTCATTTTTGACCTTTTTCACGGTGACATTTTTCATTTTTGACATTTAGCATTGTGATATTTGTCGTTTGACATCTTTGACATTTGCCATCTTGAAATTTGTCATTTTTGACATTTAGCATTGTGATATTTGTCATTTGACATCTTTGACATTTGCCATCTTGAAACTTGTTATTTTTGACATTTTTCATGGTGACACTTTTTATTTTTGACATTTAGCATTGTGACATTTGTCATTTGACATCTTTGACATTTGCCATCTTGAAATTTGTCATTTTTGACATTTTTCACGGTGACACTTTTCATTTTTGACATTTAGCGTTGTGACATTTGTCATTTGACATCTTTGACATTTGCCATCTTGAAATTTGTCATTTTTGACATTTTTCATGGTTACACTTTTCATTTTTGACATTTAGCATTGTGACATTTGTCAGTTTTGACATTTGCCATCTTGAAATTTGTCATTTTTGACATTTTTCATGGTGACACTTTTCATTTTTGACATTTAGCATTATGACATTTGTCATTTGACATCTTTGACATTTGCCATCTTGAAATTTGTCATTTTTGACATTTTTCATGGTGACACTTTTCATTTTTGACATTTAGCATTGTGACATTTGTCATTTGACATCTTTAACATTTGCCATCTTGAAATTTGTCATTTTTGTCATTTTTCATGGTGACACTTTTCATTTTTGACATTTAGCATTGTGACATTTGTCAGTTTTGACATTTGCCATCTTGAAATTTGTCATTTTTGACATTTTTCATGGTGACACTTTTCATTTTTGACATTTAGCATTGTGACATTTGTCATTTGACATCTTTGACATTTGCCATCTTGAAATTTGTCATTTTTGACATTTTTTATGGTGACACTTTTCATTTTTGACATTTAGCATTGTGACATTTGTCATTTGACATCTTTGACATTTGCCATCTTGAAATTTGTTATTTTTGACATTTTTCATGGTGACACTTTTCATTTTTGACATTTAGCATTGTGACATTTGTCATTTGACATCTTTGACATTTGCCATCTTGAAATTTGTCATTTTTGACATTTTTCATGGTGACACTTTTCATTTTTGACATTTAGCATTGTGACATTTGTCATTTGACATCTTTGACATTTGCCATCTTGAAATTTGTTATTTTTGACATTTTTCATGGTGACACTTTTCATTTTTGACATTTAGCATTGTGACATTTGTCATTTGACATCTTTGACATTTGCCATCTTGAAATTTGTCATTTCTGACATTTTTCATGGTGACACTTTTCATTTTTGACATTTAGCATTGTGACATTTGTCAGTTTTGACATTTGCCATCTTGAAATTTGTCAGTTTTGACATTTTTTATGGTGACACTTTTCATTTTTGACATTTAGCATTGTGACATTTGTCATTTGACATCTTAGACATTTGCCATCTTGAAATGTGTCATTTTTGACACTTTTCATTTTTGACATTTAGCATTGTGACATTTGTCAGTTTTGACATTTGCCATCTTGAAATTTGTCATTTTTGACATTTTTCATGGTGACACTTTTCATTTTTGACATTTAGCATTATGACATTTGTCATTTGACATCTTTGACATTTGCCATCTTGAAATTTGTCATTTTTGACATTTTTCATGGTGACACTTTTCATTTTTGACATTTAGCATTGTGACATTTGTCATTTGACATCTTTGACATTTGCCATCTTGAAATTTGTCATTTTTGACATTTTTCATGGTGACACTTTTTATTTTTGACATTTAGCATTGTGACATTTGTCAGTTTTGACATTTGCCATCTTGAAATTTGTCATTTTTGACATTTGTCATGGTGACACTTTTCATTTTTGACATTTAGCATTGTGACATTTGTCATTTGACATCTTAGACATTTGCCATCTTGAAATTTGTCATTTTTGACACTTTTCATTTTTGACATTTAGCATTGTGACATTTGTCATTTGACATCTTTGACATTTGCCATCTTGAAATTTGTCATTTTTGTCATTTTTCATGGTGACACTTTTCATTTTTGACATTTAGCATTGTGACATTTGTCAGTTTTGACATTTGCCATCTTGAAATTTGT
Source organism: Altica lythri (assembly GCA_964028335.1). Lineage (NCBI taxonomy): Eukaryota > Metazoa > Arthropoda > Insecta > Coleoptera > Chrysomelidae > Altica > Altica lythri. The sequence goes on along the minus strand of OZ034800.1, from coordinate 21,657,869 downwards.
CATTTTTGACATTTTTCATGGTGACACTTTTCATTTGTGACATTTAGCATTGTGACATTTGTCATTTGACATCTTTGACATTTGCCATCTTGAAATTTGTCATTTTTGACATTTTTTATGGTGACACTTTTCATTTTTGACATTTAGCATTTTGACATTTGTCATTTGACATCTTTGACATTTGCCATCTTGAAATTTGTCATTTTTGACATTTAGCATTGTGACATTTGTCATTTGACATCTTTGACATTTGCTATCTTGAAATTTGTTATTTTTGACATTTTTCATGGTGACACTTTTCATTTTTGACATTTAGCATCGTGACATTTGTCATTTGACATCTTTGACATTTGCCATCTTGACATTTGTCATTTTTGACATTTTTTATGGTGACACTTTTCATTTTTGACATTTAGCATTGTGACATTTGTCATTTGACATCTTTGACATTTGCCATCTTGAAATTTGATATTTTTGACATTTTTCATGGTGACACTTATCATTTTTGACATTTAGCATTGTGACATTTGTCATTTGACATCTTTGACATTTGCCATCTTGAAATTTGTCATTTTTGACATTTTTCATGGTGACACTTTTCATTTTTGACATTTAGCATTGTGACATTTGTCATTTGACATCTTGGACATTTGCCATCTTGAAATTTGTTATTTTTGACATTTTTCATGGTGACACTTTTTATTTTTGACATTTAGCATTGTGACATTTGTCAGTTTTGACATTTGCCATCTTGAAATTTGTCATTTTTGACATTTAGCATTGTGACATTTGTCATTTGACATCTTTGACATTTGCCATCTTGAAATTAGTCATTTTTGACCTTTTTCACGGTGACATTTTTCATTTTTGACATTTAGCATTGTGATATTTGTCGTTTGACATCTTTGACATTTGCCATCTTGAAATTTGTCATTTTTGACATTTAGCATTGTGATATTTGTCATTTGACATCTTTGACATTTGCCATCTTGAAACTTGTTATTTTTGACATTTTTCATGGTGACACTTTTTATTTTTGACATTTAGCATTGTGACATTTGTCATTTGACATCTTTGACATTTGCCATCTTGAAATTTGTCATTTTTGACATTTTTCACGGTGACACTTTTCATTTTTGACATTTAGCGTTGTGACATTTGTCATTTGACATCTTTGACATTTGCCATCTTGAAATTTGTCATTTTTGACATTTTTCATGGTTACACTTTTCATTTTTGACATTTAGCATTGTGACATTTGTCAGTTTTGACATTTGCCATCTTGAAATTTGTCATTTTTGACATTTTTCATGGTGACACTTTTCATTTTTGACATTTAGCATTATGACATTTGTCATTTGACATCTTTGACATTTGCCATCTTGAAATTTGTCATTTTTGACATTTTTCATGGTGACACTTTTCATTTTTGACATTAAGCATTGTGACATTTGTCAGTTTTGACATTTGCCATCTTGAAATTTGTCATTTTTGACATTTTTCATGGTGACACTTTTCATTTTTGACATTTAGCATTGTGACATTTGTCATTTGACGTCTTAGACATTTGCCATCTTGAAATTTGTCATTTTTGACACTTTTCATTTTTGACATTTAGCATTGTGACATTTGTCATTTGACATCTTTGACATTTGCCATCTTGAAATTTGTCATTTTTGTCATTTTTCATGGTGACACTTTTCATTTTTGACATTTAGCATTGTGACATTTGTCAGTTTTGACATTTGCCATCTTGAAATTTGTCATTTTTGACATTTTTCATGGTGACACTTTTCATTTTTGACATTTAGCATTATGACATTTGTCATTTGACATCTTTGACATTTGCCATCTTGAAATTTGTCATTTTTGACATTTTTCATGGTGACACTTTTCATTTTTGACATTTAGCATTGTGACATTTGTCATTTGACATCTTTAACATTTGCCATCTTGAAATTTGTCATTTTTGTCATTTTTCATGGTGACACTTTTCATTTTTGACATTTAGCATTGTGACATTTGTCAGTTTTGACATTTGCCATCTTGAAATTTGTCATTTTTGACATTTTTCATGGTGACACTTTTCATTTTTGACATTTAGCATTGTGACATTTGTCATTTGACATCTTTAACATTTGCCATCTTGAAATTTGTCATTTTTGACATTTTTTATGGTGACACTTTTCATTTTTGACATTTAGCATTGTGACATTTGTCATTTGACATCTTTGACATTTGCCATCTTGAAATTTGTCATTTTTAACATTTAGCATTGTGACATTTGTCATTTGACATCTTTGACATTTGCTATCTTGAAATTTGTTATTTTTGACATTTTTCATGGTGACACTTTTCATTTTTGACATTTAGCATCGTGACATTTGTCATTTGACATCTTTGACATTTGCCATCTTGACATTTGTCATTTTTGACATTTTTCATGGTGACACTTTTCATTTTTGACATTTAGCATTGTGACATTTGTCATTTGACATCTTTGACATTTGCCATCTTGAAATTTGTTATTTTTGACATTTTTCATGGTGACACTTTTCATTTTTGACATTTAGCATTGTGACATTTGTCATTTGACATCTTTGACATTTGCCATCTTGAAATTTGTCATTTTTGACATTTTTCATGGTGACACTTTTCATTTTTGACATTTAGCATTGTGACATTTGTCATTTGACATCTTTGACATTTGCCATCTTGAAATTTGTTATTTTTGACATTTTTCATGGTGACACTTTTCATTTTTGACATTTAGCATTGTGACATTTGTCATTTGACATCTTTGACATTTGCCATCTTGAAATTTGTCATTTTTGACATTTTTCATGGTGACACTTTTCATTTTTGACATTTAGCATTGTGACATTTGTCATTTGACATCTTTAACATTTGCCATTTTGAAATTTGTCATTTTTGACATTTTTCATAGTGACACTTTTCATTTTTGACATTTAGCATTGTGACATTTGTCATTTGACATCTTTGACATTTGCCATCTTGAAGTTTGTTATTTTTGACATTTTTCATGGTGACACTATTCATTTTTGACATTTAGCATTGTGACATTTGTCATTTGACATCTTTGACATTTGCCATCTTGAAATTTGTTATTTTTGACATTTTTCATGGTGACACTTTTCATTTTTGACATTTAGCATTGTGACATTTGTCAGTTTTGACATTTGCCATCTTGAAATTTGTCATTTTTGACATTTTTCATGGTGACACTTTTCATTTTTGACATTTAGCATTGTGACATTTGTTATTTGACATCTTTGACATTTGCCATCTTGAAATTTGTCATTTTTGACATTTAGCATTGTGACATTTGTCATTTGACATCTTTGACATTTGCCATCTTGAAATTTGTTATTTTTGACATTTTTCATGGTGACACTTTTCATTTTTGACATTTAGCATTGTGACATTTGTCAGTTTTGACATTTGCCATCTTGAAATTTGTCATTTTTGACATTTTTCATGGTGACACTATTCATTTTTGACATTTAGCATTGTGACATTTGTCATTTGACATCTTAGACATTTGTCATCTTGAAATTTGTCATTTTTGACACTTTTCATTTTTGACATTTAGCATTGTGACATTTGTCATTTGACATCTTTGACATTTGCCATCTTGAAATTTGTCATTTTTGACATTTTTCATGGTGACACTTTTTATTTTTGACATTTAGCATTGTGACATTTGTCAGTTTTGACATTTGCCATCTTGAAATTTGTCATTTTTGACATTTTTTATGGTGACTCTTTTCATTTTTGACATTTAGCATTGTGACATTTGTCAGTTTTGACATTTGCCATCTTGAAATTTGTCATTTTTGACATTTTTCATGGTGACACTTTTCATTTTTGACATTTAGCATTGTGACATTTGTCATTTGACATCTTTGACATTTGCCATCTTGAAATTTGTCATTTTTGACATTTGTCATGGTGACACTTTTCATTTTTGACATTTAGCATTGTGACATTTGTCATTTGACATCTTTGACATTTGCCATCTTGAAATTTGTCATGTTTGACATTTAGCATTGTGACATTTGTCATTTGACATTTGCCATCTTGAAATTTGTTATTTTTGACATTTTTCATGGTGACACTTTTCATTTTTTACATTTAGCATTGTGACATTTGTCAGTTTTGACATTTGCCATCTTGAAATTTGTCATTTTTGACATTTAGCATTGTGACCCTTTTCAGTTTTGACATTTAGCATTGTGACATTTGTCATTTGACATCTTTGATATTTGCCAACTTGAAATTTGTCATTTTTGACATTTTTCATGGTGACACTTTTCATTTTTGACATTTAGCATTGTGACATTTGTCATTTGACATCTTTGACATTTGCCATCTTGAAATTTGTCATTTTTGACATTAAGCATTGTGATATTTGTCATTTGACATCTTTGACATTTGCCATCTTGAAATTTGTCATTTTTGACATTTTTCATGGTGACACTTTTTATTTTTGACATTTAGCATTGTGACATTTGTCATTTGACATCTTTGACATTTGCCATCTTGAAATTTGTCATTTTTGACATTTAGCATTGTGACATTTGTCATTTGAAATCTTAGACATTTGCCGTCTTGAAATTTGTCAATTTTGACACTTTTCATTTTTGACATTTAGCATTGTAACATTTGTCATTTGACATCTTTGACATTTGCCATCTTGAAATTTGTCATTTTTGACATTTTTCATGGTGACACTTTTTATTTTTGACATTTAGCATTGTGACATTTGTCAGTTTTGACATTTGCCATCTTGAAATTTGTCATTTTTGACATTTTTCATGGTGACACTTTTCATTTTTGACATTTAGCATTGTGACATTTGTCATTTGACATCTTTGACATTTGCCATCTTGAAATTTGTCATTTTTGACATTTTTCATGGTGACACTTTTCATTTTTGACATTTAGCATTATGACATTTGTCATTTGACATCTTTTACATTTGCCATCTTGAAATTTGTCATTTTTGACATTTAGCATTGTGACATTTGTCATTTGACATCTTTGACATTTGCCATCTTGAAATTTGTTATTTTTGACATTTTTCATGGTGACACTTTTCATTTTTGACATTTAGCATTGTGACATTTGCCATCTTGAAATTTGTCATTTTTGACACTTTTCATTTTTGACATTTAGCATTGTGACATTTGTCATTTGACATCTTTGACATTTGCCATCTTGAAATTTGTCATTTTTGACATTTTTCATGGTGACACTTTTCATTTCTGACATTTAGCATTGTGACATTTGTCATTTGACATCTTGGACATTTGCCATCTTGAAATTTGTCATTTTTGACATTTTTCATGGTGACACTTATTATTTTTGACATTTAGCATTGTGACATTTGTCAGTTTTGACATTTGCCATCTTGAAATTTGTCATTTTTGACATTTTTCATGGTGACACTTTTCATTTTTGACATTTAGCATTGTGACATTTGTCATGTGACATCTTTGACATTTGCCATCTTGAAACTTGTTATTTTTGACATTTTTCATGGTGACACTTTTTATTTTTGACATTTAGCATTGTGACATTTGTCATTTGACATCTTTGACATTTGCCATCTTGAAATTTGTCATTTTTGACATTTTTCACGGTGACACTTTTCATTTTTGACATTTAGCATTGTGACATTTGTCATTTGACATCTTTGACATTTGCCATCTTGAAATTTGTCATTTTTGACATTTTTCATGGTTACACTTTTCATTTTTGACATTTAGCATTGTGACATTTGTCAGTTTTGACATTTGCCATCTTGAAACTTGTTATTTTTGACATTTTTCATGGTGACACTTTTTATTTTTGACATTTAGCATTGTGATATTTGTCATTTGACATCTTTGACATTTGCCATCTTGAAATTTGTCATTTTTGACATTTTTCATGGTGACACTTTTCATTTTTGACATTTAGCATTGTGACATTTGTCATTTGACATCTTTGACATTTGCCATCTTGAAATTTGTCATTTTTGACATTTTTCATGGTGACACTTTTCATTTTTGACATTTAGCATTGTGACATTTGTCATTTGACATCTTTGACATTTGCCATCTTGAAATTTGTCATTTTTGTTATTTTTCATGGTGACACTTTTCATTTTTGACATTTAGCATTGTGACATTTGTCATTTGACATCTTTGACATTTGCCATCTTGAAATTTGTTATTTTTGACATTTTTCATGGTGACACTTTTCATTTTTGACATTTAGCATTGTGACATTTGTCATTTGACATCTTTGACATTTGCCATCTTGAAATTTGTCATTTTTGACATTTTTCATGGTGACACTTTTCATTTTTGACATTTAGCATTGTGACATTTGTCATTTGACATCTTTGACATTTGCCATCTTGAAATTTGTCATTTTTGACATTTAGCATTGTGACATTTGTCATTTGACATCTTGGACATTTGCCATCTTGAAATTTGTCATTTTTGACATTTTTCATGGTGACACTTATCATTTTTGACATTTAGCATTGTGACATTTGTCAGTTTTGACATTTGCCATCTTGAAATTTGTCATTTTTGACATTTTTCATGGTGACACTTTTCATTTTTGACATTTAGCATTGTGACATTTGTCATTTGACATCTTTGACATTTGCCATCTTAAAATTTGTTATTTTTGACATTTTTCATGGTGACACTTTTCATTTTTGACATTTAGCATTGTGACATTTGTCATTTGACATCTTTGACATTTGCCATCTTGAAATTTGTCATTTTTGACATTTTTCATTGTGAAACTTTTCATTTTTGACATTTAGCATTGTGACATTTGTCATTTGACATCTTTGACATTTGCCATCTTGAAATTTGTTATTTTTGACATTTTTCATGGTGACACTTTTCATTTTTGACATTTAGCATTGTGACATTTGTCATTTGACATCTTTGACATTTGCCATCTTGAAATTTGTCATTTTTGACATTTTTCATGGTGACACTTTTCATTTTTGACATTTAGCATTGTGACATTTGTCAGTTTTGACATTTGCCATCTTAAAATTTGTCATTTTTGACATTTTTCATGGTGACACTTTTCATTTTTGACATTTGGCATTGTGACATTTGTCATTTGACATCTTTGACATTTGCCATTTTGAAATTTGTCATTTTTGACATTTTTCATGGTGACACTTTTCATTTTTGACATTTAGCATTGTGACATTTGTCATTTGACATCCTTGACATTTGCCATCTTGAAATTTGTTTTTTTTGACATTTTTCATGGTGACACTTTTCATTTTTGACATTTAGCATTGTGACATTTGTCATTTGACATCTTTGACATTTGCCATCTTGAAATTTGTCATTTTTGACATTTTTCATGGTGACACTTTTCATTTTTGACATTTAGCATTGTGACATTTGTCATTTGACATCTTTGACATTTGCCATTTTGAAATTTGTCATTTTTGACATTTTTATGGTGACACTTTTCATTTTTGACATTTAGCATTGTGACGTTTGTCATTTGACATCTTTGACATTTGCCATCTTGAAATTTGTTATTTTTGACATTTTTCATGGTGACACTTTTCATTTTTGACATTTAGCATTGTGACATTTGTCAGTTTTGACATTTGCCATCTTGAAATTTGTCATTTTTGACATTTTTCATGGTGACACTTTTTATTTTTGACATTTAGCATTGTGACATTTGTCATTTGACATCTTTGACATTTGCCACCTTGAAATTTGTCATTTTTGACATTTAGCATTGTGACATTTGTCATTTGACATCTTTGACATTTGCCATCTTGAAATTTGTTATTTTTGACATTTTTCATGGTGACACTTTTCATTTTTGACATTTAGCATTGTGACATTTGTCAGTTTTGACATTTGCCATCTTGAAATTTGTCATTTTTGACATTTTTCATAGTGACACTTTTCATTTTTGACATTTAGCATTGTGACATTTGTCATTTGACATCTTTGACATTTGCCATCTTGAAATTTGTCATTTTTGACATTTTTCATGGTGACACTTTTCATTTTTGACATTTAGCATTGTGACATTTGTCATTTGACATCTTTGACATTTGCCATCTTGAAATTTGTCATGTTTGACATTTAGCATTGTGACATTTGTCATTTGACATTTGCCATCTTAAAATTTGTCATTTTTGACATTTAGCATTGTGACACTTTTCATTTTTGACATTTAGCATTGTGACATTTGTCATTTGACATTTTTGATATTTGCCAACTTGAAATTTTTCATTTTTGACATTTTTCATGGTGACACTTTTCATTTTTGACATTTAGCATTGTGACATTTGTCATTTGACATCTTTGACATTTGCCATCTTGAAATTTGTCATTTTTGACATTTAGCATTGTGATATTTGTCATTTGACATCTTTGACATTTGCCATCTTGAAATTTGTCATTTTTGACATATTTTATGGTGACACTTTTTATTTATGACATTTAGCATTGTGACATTTGTCATTTGACATCTTTGACATTTGCCACCTTGAAATTTGTCATTTTTGACATTTAGCATTGTGACATTTGTCATTTGACATCTTTGACATTTGCCATCTTGAAATTTGTTATTTTTGACATTTTTCATGGTGACACTTTTCATTTTTGACATTTAGCATTGTGACATTTGTCAGTTTTGACATTTGCCATCTTGAAATTTGTCATTTTTGACATTTTTCATGGTGACACTTTTCATTTTTGACATTTAGCATTGTGACATTTGTCATTTGACATCTTTGACATTTGCCATCTTGAAATTTGTCATTTTTGACATTTTTCATGGTGACACTTTTCATTTTTGACATTTAGCATTGTGACATTTGTCATTTGACATCTTTGACATTTGCCATCTTGAAATTTGTCATGTTTGACATTTAGCATTGTGACATTTGTCATTTGACATTTGCCATCTTAAAATTTGTCATTTTTGACATTTAGCATTGTGACACTTTTCATTTTTGACATTTAGCATTGTGACATTTGTCATTTGACATCTTTGACATTTGCCATCTTGAAATTTGTCATTTTTGACATTTTTCATGGTGACACTTTTCATTTTTGACATTTAGCATTGTGACATTTGTCATTTGACATCTTTGACATTTGCCATCTTGAAATTTGTCATGTTTGACATTTAGCATTGTGACATTTGTCATTTGACATTTGCCATCTTAAAATTTGTCATTTTTGACATTTAGCATTGTGACACTTTTCATTTTTGACATTTAGCATTGTGACATTTGTCATTTGACATTTTTGATATTTGCCAACTTGAAATTTGTCATTTTTGACATTTTTCATGGTGACACTTTTCATTTTTGACATTTAGCATTGTGACATTTGTCATTTGACATCTTTGACATTTGCCATCTTGAAATTTGTCATTTTTGACATTTAGCATTGTGATATTTGTCATTTGACATCTTTGACATTTGCCATCTTGAAATTTGTCATTTTTGACATATTTTATGGTGACACTTTTTATTTATGACATTTAGCATTGTGACATTTGTCATTTGACATCTTTGACATTTGCCATCTTGAAATTTGTTATTTTTGACATTTTTCATGGTGACACTTTTCATTTTTGACATTTAGCATTGTGACATTTGTCATTTGACATCTTTGACATTTGTTATCTTGAAATTTGTCATTTTTGACATTTTTCATGGTGACACTTTTCATTTTTGACATTTAGCATTGTGACATTTGTCATTTGACATCTTTGACATTTGCCATCTTGAAATTTGTCATTTTTGACATTTTTCATGGTGACACTTTTCTTTTTTGACATTTAGCATTGTGACATTTGTCAGTTTTGACATTTGCCATCTTGAAATTTGTCATTTTTGACATTTTTCATGGTGACACTTTTCATTTTTGACATTTAGCATTGTGACATTTGTCATTTGACATCTTAGACATTTGCCATCTTGAAATTTGTCAATTTTGACACTTTTCATTTTTGACATTTAGCATTGTGACATTTGTCATTTGACATCTTTGACATTTCCCATCTTGAAATTTGTCATTTTTGACATTTTTCATGGTGACACTTTTTATTTTTGACATTTAGCATTGTGACATTTGTCAGTTTTGACATTTGCCATCTTGAAATTTGTCATTTTTGACATTTTTCATGGTAACACTTTTCATTTTTGACATTTAGCATTGTGACATTTGTCATTTGACATCTTTGACATTTGCCATCTTGAAATTTGTCATTTTTGACATTTTTCATGGTGACACTTTTCATTTTTGACATTTAGCATTGTGACATTTGTCATTTGACATCTTTTACATTTGCCATCTTGAAATTTGTCATTTTTGACATTTAGCATTGTCACATTTGTCATTTGACATCTTTGACATTTGCCATCTTGAAATTTGTTATTTTTGACATTTTTCATGGTGACACTTTTCATTTTTGACATTTAGCATTGTGACATTTGTCAGTTTTGACATTTGCCATTTTGAAATTTGTCATTTTTGACATTTAGCATTGTGACACTTTTCATTTTTGACATTTAGCATTGTGACATTTGTCATTTGACATCTTAAACATTTGCCATCTTAAAATTTGTCATTTTTGACACTTTTCATTTTTGACATTTAGCATTGTGACATTTGTCATTTGACATCTTTGACATTTGCCATCTTGAAATTTGTCATTTTTGACATTTTTTATGGTGACACTTTTCATTTTTGACATTCAGCATTGTGACATTTGTCATGTGACATCTTTGACATTTGCCATCCTGAAATTTGTCATTTTTGACATTTTTTATAGTCACACTTTTCATTTTTGACATTTAGCATTGTGACATTTGTCATTTGACATCTTTGACATTTGCCATCTTGAAATTTGTCATTTTTGACATTTTTCATGGTGACACTTTTCATTTTTGACATTTAGCATTGTGACATTTGTCAGTTTTGACATTTGCCATCTTGAAATTTGTCATTTTTGACATTTTTCATGGTGACACTTTTCATTTTTGACATTTAGCATTGTGACATTTGTCATTTGACATTTGCCATCTTGAAATTTGTTATTTTTGACATTTTTCATGGTGACACTTTTCATTTTTGACATTTAGCATTGTGACATTTGTCATTTGACATCTTTGACATTTGCCATCTTGAAATTTGTCATTTTTGACATTTTTCATGGTGACACTTTTCATTTTTGACATTTAGCATTGTGACATTTGTCATTTGACATCTTTGACATTTGCCATCTTGAAATTTGTCATTTTTGACATTTTTCATGGTGACACTTTTCATTTTTGACATTTAGCATTGTGACATTTGTCATTTGACATCTTTGACATTTGCCATCTTGAAATTTGTCATTTTTGACATTTTTCATGGTGACACTTTTCATTTTTGACATTTAGCATTGTGACATTTGTCATTTGACATCTTTGACATTTGCCATCTTGAAATTTGTTATTTTTGACATTTTTCATGGTGACACTTTTCATTTTTGACATTTAGCATTGTGACATTTGTCATTTGACATCTTTGACATTTGCCATCTTGAAATGTGTCATTTTTGACATTTTTTATGGTGACACTTTTCATTTTTGACATTTAGCATTGTGACATTTGTCATTTGACATCTTTGACATTTGCCATCTTGAAATTTGTCATTTTTGACATTTAGCATTGTGACATTTGTCATTTGACATCTTGGACATTTGCCATCTTGAAATTTGTCATTTTTGACATTTTTTATGGTGACACTTTTCATTTTTGACATTTAGCATTGTGACATTTGTCATGTGACATCTTTGACATTTGCCATCCTGAAATTTGTCATTTTTGACATTTTTTATAGTCACACTTTTCATTTTTGACATTTAGCATTGTGACATTTGTCATTTGACATCTTTGACATTTGCCATCTTGAAATTTGTCATTTTTGACATTTTTCATGGTGACATTTTTCATTTTTGACATTTAGCATTGTGACATTTGTCAGTTTTGACATTTGCCATCTTGAAATTTGTCATTTTTGACATTTTTCATGGTGACACTTTTCATTTTTGACATTTAGCATTGTGACATTTGTCATTTGACATCTTTGACATTTGCCATCTTGAAATTTGTTATTTTTGACATTTTTCATGGTGACACTTTTCATTTTTGACATTTAGCATTGTGACATTTGTCATTTGACATCTTTGACATTTGCCATCTTGAAATTTGTCATTTTTGACATTTTTCATGGTGACACTTTTCATTTTTGACATTTAGCATTGTGACATTTGTCATTTGACATCTTTGACATTTGCCATCTTGAAATTTGTCATTTTTGACATTTTTCATGGTGACACTTTTCATTTTTGACATTTAGCATTGTGACATTTGTCATTTGACATCTTTGACATTTGCCATCTTGAAATTTGTTATTTTTGACATTTTTCATGGTGACACTTTTCATTTTTGACATTTAGCATTGTGACATTTGTCATTTGACATCTTTGACATTTGCCATCTTGAAATTTGTTATTTTTGACATTTTTCATGGTGACACTTTTCATTTTTGACATTTAGCATTGTGACATTTGTCATTTGACATCTTTGACATTTGCCGTCTTGAAATGTGTCATTTTTGACTTTTTTCATGGTGACACTTTTCATTTTTGACATTTAGCATTGTGACATTTGTCATTTGACATCTTTGACATTTGCCATCTTGAAATTTGTCATTTTTGACATTTAGCATTGTGACATTTGTCATTTGACATCTTGGACATTTGCCATCTTGAAATTTGTCATTTTTGACATTTTTCATGGTGACACTTATCATTTTTGACATTTAGCATTGTGAAATTTGTCAGTTTTGACATTTGCCATCTTGAAATTTGTCATTTTTGACATTTTTCATGGTGACACTTTTCATTTTTGACATTTAGCATTGTGACATTTGTCATTTGACATCTTTGACATTTGCCATCTTGAAATTTGTTATTTTTGACATTTTTCATGGTGACACTTTTCATTTTTGACATTTAGCATTGTGACATTTGTCATTTGACATCTTTGACATTTGCCATCTTGAAATTTGTCATTTTTGACATTTTTCATGGTGACACTTTTCATTTTTGACATTTAGCATTGTGACATTTGTCATTTGACATCTTTGACATTTGCCATCTTGAAATTTGTTATTTTTGACATTTTTCATGGTGACACTTTTCATTTTTGACATTTAGCATTGTGACATTTGTCATCTGACATCTTTGACATTTGCCATCTTGAAATTTGTCATTTTTGACATTTTTCATGGTGACACTTTTCATTTTTGACATTTAGCATTGTGACATTTGTCAGTTTTGACATTTGCCATCTTGAAATTTGTCATTTTTGACATTTTTCATGGTGACACTTTTCATTCTTGACATTTAGCATTGTGACATTTGTCATTTGACATCTTTGACATTTGCCATCTTGAAATTTGTCATTTTTGACATTTTTCATGGTGACACTTTATTTTTGACATTTAGCATTGTGACATTTGTCATTTGACATCTTTGACATTTGCCATCTTGAAATTTGTTATTTTTGACATTTTTCATGGTGACACTTTTCATTTTTGACATTTAGCATTGTGACATTTGTCATTTGACATCTTTGATATTTGCCATCTTGAAATTTGTCATTTTTGACATTTTTCATGGTGACACTTTTCATTTTTGACATTTAGCATTGTGACATTTGTCATTCGACATCTTTGACATTTGCCATCTTGAAATTTGTCATTTTTGACATTTTTCATGGTGACACTTTTCATTTTTGACATTTAGCATTGTGACATTTGTCATTTGACATCTTTGACATTTGCCATCTTGAAATTTGTCATTTTTGACATTTTTTATGGTGACACTTTTCATTTTTGACATTTAGCATTGTAACATTTGTCAGTTTTGACATTTGCCATCTTGAAATTTGTCATTTTCGACATTTTTCATGGTGACACTTTTTATTTTTGACATTTAGCATTGTGACATTTGTCATTTGACATCTTAGACATTTGCCATCTTGAAATTTGTCATTTTTTACACTTTTCATTTTTGACATTTAGCATTGTGACATTTGTCATTTGACATGTTTGACATTTGCCATCTTGAAATTTGTCATTTTTGACATTTTTCATGGTGACACTTTTCATTTTTTACATTTAGCATTGTGACATTTGTCATTTGACATCTTTGACATTTGCTATCTTGAAATTTGTTATTTTTGACATTTTTCATGGTGACACTTTTCATTTTTGACATTTAGCATTGTGACATTTGTCATTTGACATCTTTGACATTTGGAATCTTGAAATTTGTCATTTTTGACATTTAGCATTGTGACATTTGTCATTTGACATCTTTGACATTTGCCATCTTGAAATTTGTTATTTTTGACATTTTTCATGGTGACACTTTTCATTTTTGACATTTAGCATTGTGACATTTGTCAGTTTTGACATTTGCCATCTTGAAATTTGTCATTTTTGACATTTTTCATGGTGACACTTTTCATTTTTGACATTTAGCATTGTGACATTTGTCATTTGACATCTTAGACATTTGCCATCTTGAAATTTGTCATTGTTGACACTTTTCATTTTTGACATTTAGCATTGTGACATTTGTCATTTGACATCTTTGACATTTGCCATCTTGAAATTTGTCATTTTTGACATTTTTCATGGTGACACTTTTCATTTTTGACATTTAGCATTGTGACATTTGTCAGTTTTGACATTTGCCATCTTGAAATTTGTCATTTTTGACATTTTTCATGGTGACACTTTTCATTTTTGACATTTAGCATTGTGACATTTGTCATTTGACATCTTTGACATTTGCCATCTTGAAATTTGTCATTTTTGACATTTTTCATGGTGACACTTTTCATTTTTGACATTTAGCATTGTGACATTTGTCATTTGACATCTTTGACATTTGCCATCTTGGAATTTGTTATTTTTGACATTTTTCATGGTGACACTTTTCATTTTTGACATTTAGCATTGTGACATTTGTCATTTGACATCTTTGACATTTGCCATCTTGAAATTTGTCATTTTTGACATTTTTCATGGTGACACTTTTCATTTTTGACATTTAGCATTGTGACATTTGTCAGTTTTGACATTTGCCATCTTGAAATTTGTCATTTTTGACATTTTTCATGGTGACACTTTTCATTTTTGACATTTAGCATTGTGACATTTGTCATTTGACATCTTTGACATTTGCCATCTTGAAATTTGTCATTTTTGACATTTTTCATGGTGACGCTTTTTATTTTTGACATTTAGCATTGTGACATTTGTCAGATTTGACATTTACCATCTTGAAATTTGTCATTTCTGACATTTTTCATGGTGACACTTTTTATTTTTGACATTTAGCATTGTGACATTTGTCATTTGACATCTTTGACATTTGTCATCTTGAAATTTGTTATTTTTGACATTTTTCATGGTGACACTTTTCATTTTTGACATTGAGCATTGTGACATTTGTCAGTTTTGACATTTGCCATCTTGAAATTTGTCATTTTTGACATTTTTCATGGTGACACTTTTCATTTTTGACATTTAGCATTGTGACATTTGTCATTTGACATCTTTGACATTTGCCATCTTAAAATTTGTCATTTTTGACATTTTTCATGGTGACACTTTTTATTTTTAACATTTAGCGTTGTGACATTTGTCATTTGACATCTTGGACATTTGCCATCTTGAAATTTGTTATTTTTGACATTTTTCATGGTGACACTTTTTATTTTTGACATTTAGCATTGTGACATTTGTCATTTGACATCTTTGACATTTGCCATCTTGAAATTTGTCATTTTTGA
Source organism: Altica lythri (assembly GCA_964028335.1). NCBI lineage: Eukaryota > Metazoa > Arthropoda > Insecta > Coleoptera > Chrysomelidae > Altica > Altica lythri. The sequence goes on along the minus strand of OZ034800.1, from coordinate 21,641,919 downwards.
CATTTAGCATTGTGACATTTGTCATTTGACATCTTTGACATTTGCCATCTTGAAATTTGTTATTTTTGACATTTTTCATGGTGACACTTATCATTTTTGTCATTTAGCATTGTGACATTTGTCATTTGAAATCTTTAACATTTGCCATCTTGAAATTTGTCATTTTTGACCTTTTTCATGGTGACACTTTTCATTTTTGACATTTAGCATTGTGACATTTGTCATTTGACATCTTGGACATTTGCCATCTTGAAATTTGTTATTTTTGACCTTTTTCATGGTGACACTTTTCATTTTTGACATTTAGCATTGTGACATTTGTCATTTGACATCTTTGACATTTGCCATCTTGAAATTTGTCATTTTTGACATTTTTCATGGTGACACTTTTCATTTTTGACATTTCGCATTGTGACATTTGTCATTTGACATCTTTGACATTTGCCATCTTGAAATTTGTCATTTTTGACATTTACCATTGTGACATTTGTCATTTGACATCTTTGACATTTGCCATCTTGAAATTTGTTATTTTTGACATTTTTCATGGTGACACTTTTCATTTTTGACATTTAGCATTGTGACATTTGTCAGTTTTGACATTTGCCATCTTGAAATTTGTCATTTTTGACATTTAGCATTGTGACATTTGTCATTTGACATCTTTGACATTTGCCATCTTGAAATTTGTCATTTTTGACATTTTTCATGGTGACACTTTTCATTTTTGACATTTAGCATTGTGATATTTGTCGTTTGACATCTTTGACATTTGCCATCTTGAAATTTGTCATTTTTGACATTTAGCATTGTGATATTTGTCATTTGACATCTTTGACATTTGCCATCTTGAAATTTGTCATTTTTGACATTTTTCATTTTTGACATTTAGCATTGTGACATTTGTCATTTGACATCTTTGACATTTGCCATCTTGAAACTTGTTATTTTTGACATTTTTCATGGTGACACTTTTTATTTTTGACATTTAGCATTGTGACATTTGTCAGTTTTGACATTTGCCATCTTGAAATTTGTCATTTTTGACATTTTTCATGGTGACACTTTTCATTTTTGACATTTAGCATTGTGACATTTGTCATTTGACATCTTAGGCATTTGCCATCTTGAAATGTGTCATTTTTGACACTTTTCATTTTTGACATTTAGCATTGTGACATTTGTCATTTGACATCTTTGACATTTGCCATCTTGAAATTTGTCATTTTTGACATTTTTCATGGTGACACTTTTCATTTTTGAGATTTAGCATTGTGACATTTGTCATTTTTGACATTTGCCATCTTGAAATTTGTCATTTTTGACATTTTTCATGGTGACACTTTTCATTTTTGACATTTAGCATTGTGACATTTGTCATTTGACATCTTTGACATTTGCCATTTAGAAATTTGTCATTTTTGACATTTTTCATGGTGACACTTTTCATTTTTGACATTTACCATTGTGACATTTGTCATTTGACATCTTTGACATTTGCCATCTTGAAATTTGTCATTTTTGACATTTTTCATGGTGACACTTTTCATTTTTGACATTTAGCATTGTGACATTTGTCAGTTTTGACATTTGCCATCTTGAAATTTGTGATTTTTGACATTTTTCATGGTGACACTTTTCATTTTTGACATTTAGCATTGTGACATTTGTCATTTGACATCTTAGACATTTGCCATCTTGAAATTTGTCATTTTTGACACTTTTCATTTTTGACATTTAGCATTGTGACATTTGTCATTTGACATCTTTGACATTTGCCATCTTGAAATTTGTCATTTTTGTCATTTTTCATGGTGACACTTTTCATTTTTGACATTTAGCATTGTGACATTTGCCAGTTTTGACATTTGCCATCTTGAAATTTGTTATTTTTGACATTTTTCATGGTGACACTTTTCATTTTTGACATTTAGCATTGTGACATTTGTCATTTGACATCTTTGACATTTGCCATCTTGAAATTTGTCATTTTTAACATTTAGCATTGTGACATTTGTCATTTGACATCTTTGACATTTGCTATCTTGAAATTTGTTATTTTTGACATTTTTCATGGTGACACTTTTCATTTTTGACATTAAGCATTGTGACATTTGTCATTTGACATCTTTGACATTTGCCATCTTGAAATTTGTCATTTTTGACATTTTTCATGGTGACACTTTTCATTTTTGACATTTAGCATTGTGACATTTGTCATTTGACATCTTTGACATTTGCCATCTTGAAATTTGTTATTTTTGACATTTTTCATGGTGACACTTTTCATTTTTGACATTTAGCATTGTGACATTTGTCATTTGACATCTTTGACATTTGCCATCTTGAAATTTGTTATTTTTGACATTTTTCATGGTGACACTTTTCATTTTTGACATTTAGCATTGTGACATTTGTCATTTGACATCTTTGACATTTGCCATCTTGAAATTTGTCATTTTTGACATTTTTCATGGTGACACTTTTTATTTTTAACATTTAGCATTGTGACATTTGTCATTTGACATCTTTGACATTTGCCATTTTGAAATTTGTCATTTTTGACATTTTTCATAGTGACACTTTTCATTTTTGACATTTAGCATTGTGACATTTGTCATTTGACATCTTTGACATTTGCCATCTTGAAGTTTGTTATTTTTGACATTTTTCATGGTGACACTTTTCATTTTTGACATTTAGCATTGTGACATTTGTCATCTGACATCTTTGACATTTGCCATCTTGAAATTTGTTATTTTTGACATTTTTCATGGTGACACTTTTCATTTTTGACATTTAGCATTGTGACATTTGTCAGTTTTGACATTTGCCATCTTGAAATTTGTCATTTTTGACATTTTTCATGGTGACACTTTTCATTTTTGACATTTAGCATTGTGACATTTGTCATTTGACATCTTTGACATTTGCCATCTTGAAATTTGTCATTTTTGACATTTTTCACGGTGACACTTTTCATTTTTGACATTTAGCATTGTGACATTTGTCATTTGACATCTTTGACATTTGCCATCTTGAAATTTGTCATTTTTGACATTTTTCATGGTAACACTTTTCATTTTTGACATTTAGCATTGTGACATTTGTCAGTTTTGACATTTGCCATCTTAAAATTTGTCATTTTTTACATTTAGCATTGTGACATTTGTCATTTGACATCTTTGACATTTGCCATCTTGAAATTTGTCATTTTTGACATTTTTCATGGTGACACTTTTCATTTTTGACATTTAGCATTGTGATATTTGTCGTTTGACATCTTTGACATTTGCCATCTTGAAATTTGTCATTTTTGACATTTAGCATTGTGATATTTGTCATTTGACATCTTTGACATTTGCCATCTTGAAACTTGTTATTTTTGACATTTTTCATGGTGACACTTTTTATTTTGGACATTTAGCATTGTGACATTTGTCATTTGACATCTTTGACATTTGCCATCTTGAAATTTGTCATTTTTGACATTTTTCACGGTGACACTTTTCATTTTTGACATTTAGCATTGTGACATTTGTCATTTGACATCTTTGACATTTGCCATCTTGAAATTTGTCATTTTTGACATTTTTCATGGTAACACTTTTCATTTTTGACATTTAGCATTGTGACATTTGTCAGTTTTGACATTTGCCATCTTGAAATTTGTCAGTTTTGACATTTTTTATGGTGACACTTTTCATTTTTGACATTTAGCATTGTGACATTTGTCATTTGACATCTTAGACATTTGCCATCTTGAAATGTGTCATTTTTGACACTTTTCATTTTTGACATTTAGCATTGTGACATTTGTCAGTTTTGACATTTGCCATCTTGAAATTTGTCATTTTTGACATTTTTCATGGTGACACTTTTCATTTTTGACATTTAGCATTGTGATATTTGTCGTTTGACATCTTTGACATTTGCCATCTTGAAATTTGTCATTTTTGACATTTAGCATTGTGATATTTGTCATTTGACATCTTTGACATTTGCCATCTTGAAACTTGTTATTTTTGACATTTTTCATGGTGACACTTTTTATTTTGGACATTTAGCATTGTGACATTTGTCATTTGACATCTTTGACATTTGCCATCTTGAAATTTGTCATTTTTGACATTTTTCACGGTGACACTTTTCATTTTTGACATTTAGCATTGTGACATTTGTCATTTGACATCTTTGACATTTGCCATCTTGAAATTTGTCATTTTTGACATTTTTCATGGTAACACTTTTCATTTTTGACATTTAGCATTGTGACATTTGTCAGTTTTGACATTTGCCATCTTGAAATTTGTCAGTTTTGACATTTTTTATGGTGACACTTTTCATTTTTGACATTTAGCATTGTGACATTTGTCATTTGACATCTTAGACATTTGCCATCTTGAAATGTGTCATTTTTGACACTTTTCATTTTTGACATTTAGCATTGTGACATTTGTCAGTTTTGACATTTGCCATCTTGAAATTTGTCATTTTTGACATTTTTCATGGTGACACTTTTCATTTTTGACATTTAGCATTATGACATTTGTCATTTGACATCTTTGACATTTGCCATCTTGAAATTTGTCATTTTTGACATTTTTCATGGTGACACTTTTCATTTTTGACATTTAGCATTGTGACATTTGTCATTTGACATCTTTGACATTTGCCATCTTGAAATTTGTCATTTTTGACATTTTTCATGGTGACACTTTTTATTTTTGACATTTAGCATTGTGACATTTGTCAGTTTTGACATTTGCCATCTTGAAATTTGTCATTTTTGACATTTTTCATGGTGACACTTTTCATTTTTGACATTTAGCATTGTGACATTTGTCATTTGACATCTTAGACATTTGCCATCTTGAAATTTGTCATTTTTGACACTTTTCATTTTTGACATTTAGCATTGTGACATTTGTCATTTGACATCTTTGACATTTGCCATCTTGAAATTTGTCATTTTTGTCATTTTTCATGGTGACACTTTTCATTTTTGACATTTAGCATTGTGACATTTGTCAGTTTTGACATTTGCCATCTTGAAATTTGTCATTTTTGACATTTTTCATGGTGACACTTTTCATTTTTGACATTTAGCATTGTGACATTTGTCATTTGACATCTTTGACATTTGCCATCTTGAAATTTGTCATTTTTGACATTTTTTATGGTGACACTTTTCATTTTTGACATTTAGCATTTTGACATTTGTCATTTGACATCTTTGACATTTGCCATCTTGAAATTTGTCATTTTTGACATTTAGCATTGTGACATTTGTCATTTGACATCTTTGACATTTGCTATCTTGAAATTTGTTATTTTTGACATTTTTCATGGTGACACTTTTCATTTTTGACATTTAGCATCGTGACATTTGTCATTTGACATCTTTGACATTTGCCATCTTGACATTTGTCATTTTTGACATTTTTTATGGTGACACTTTTCATTTTTGACATTTAGCATTGTGACATTTGTCATTTGACATCTTTGACATTTGCCATCTTGAAATTTGATATTTTTGACATTTTTCATGGTGACACTTATCATTTTTGACATTTAGCATTGTGACATTTGTCATTTGACATCTTTGACATTTGCCATCTTGAAATTTGTCATTTTTGACATTTTTCATGGTGACACTTTTCATTTTTGACATTTAGCATTGTGACATTTGTCATTTGACATCTTGGACATTTGCCATCTTGAAATTTGTTATTTTTGACATTTTTCATGGTGACACTTTTTATTTTTGACATTTAGCATTGTGACATTTGTCAGTTTTGACATTTGCCATCTTGAAATTTGTCATTTTTGACATTTAGCATTGTGACATTTGTCATTTGACATCTTTGACATTTGCCATCTTGAAATTAGTCATTTTTGACCTTTTTCACGGTGACATTTTTCATTTTTGACATTTAGCATTGTGATATTTGTCGTTTGACATCTTTGACATTTGCCATCTTGAAATTTGTCATTTTTGACATTTAGCATTGTGATATTTGTCATTTGACATCTTTGACATTTGCCATCTTGAAACTTGTTATTTTTGACATTTTTCATGGTGACACTTTTTATTTTTGACATTTAGCATTGTGACATTTGTCATTTGACATCTTTGACATTTGCCATCTTGAAATTTGTCATTTTTGACATTTTTCACGGTGACACTTTTCATTTTTGACATTTAGCGTTGTGACATTTGTCATTTGACATCTTTGACATTTGCCATCTTGAAATTTGTCATTTTTGACATTTTTCATGGTTACACTTTTCATTTTTGACATTTAGCATTGTGACATTTGTCAGTTTTGACATTTGCCATCTTGAAATTTGTCATTTTTGACATTTTTCATGGTGACACTTTTCATTTTTGACATTTAGCATTATGACATTTGTCATTTGACATCTTTGACATTTGCCATCTTGAAATTTGTCATTTTTGACATTTTTCATGGTGACACTTTTCATTTTTGACATTTAGCATTGTGACATTTGTCATTTGACATCTTTAACATTTGCCATCTTGAAATTTGTCATTTTTGTCATTTTTCATGGTGACACTTTTCATTTTTGACATTTAGCATTGTGACATTTGTCAGTTTTGACATTTGCCATCTTGAAATTTGTCATTTTTGACATTTTTCATGGTGACACTTTTCATTTTTGACATTTAGCATTGTGACATTTGTCATTTGACATCTTTGACATTTGCCATCTTGAAATTTGTCATTTTTGACATTTTTTATGGTGACACTTTTCATTTTTGACATTTAGCATTGTGACATTTGTCATTTGACATCTTTGACATTTGCCATCTTGAAATTTGTTATTTTTGACATTTTTCATGGTGACACTTTTCATTTTTGACATTTAGCATTGTGACATTTGTCATTTGACATCTTTGACATTTGCCATCTTGAAATTTGTCATTTTTGACATTTTTCATGGTGACACTTTTCATTTTTGACATTTAGCATTGTGACATTTGTCATTTGACATCTTTGACATTTGCCATCTTGAAATTTGTTATTTTTGACATTTTTCATGGTGACACTTTTCATTTTTGACATTTAGCATTGTGACATTTGTCATTTGACATCTTTGACATTTGCCATCTTGAAATTTGTCATTTCTGACATTTTTCATGGTGACACTTTTCATTTTTGACATTTAGCATTGTGACATTTGTCAGTTTTGACATTTGCCATCTTGAAATTTGTCAGTTTTGACATTTTTTATGGTGACACTTTTCATTTTTGACATTTAGCATTGTGACATTTGTCATTTGACATCTTAGACATTTGCCATCTTGAAATGTGTCATTTTTGACACTTTTCATTTTTGACATTTAGCATTGTGACATTTGTCAGTTTTGACATTTGCCATCTTGAAATTTGTCATTTTTGACATTTTTCATGGTGACACTTTTCATTTTTGACATTTAGCATTATGACATTTGTCATTTGACATCTTTGACATTTGCCATCTTGAAATTTGTCATTTTTGACATTTTTCATGGTGACACTTTTCATTTTTGACATTTAGCATTGTGACATTTGTCATTTGACATCTTTGACATTTGCCATCTTGAAATTTGTCATTTTTGACATTTTTCATGGTGACACTTTTTATTTTTGACATTTAGCATTGTGACATTTGTCAGTTTTGACATTTGCCATCTTGAAATTTGTCATTTTTGACATTTGTCATGGTGACACTTTTCATTTTTGACATTTAGCATTGTGACATTTGTCATTTGACATCTTAGACATTTGCCATCTTGAAATTTGTCATTTTTGACACTTTTCATTTTTGACATTTAGCATTGTGACATTTGTCATTTGACATCTTTGACATTTGCCATCTTGAAATTTGTCATTTTTGTCATTTTTCATGGTGACACTTTTCATTTTTGACATTTAGCATTGTGACATTTGTCAGTTTTGACATTTGCCATCTTGAAATTTGTCATTTTTGACATTTTTCATGGTGACACTTTTCATTTTTGACATTTAGCATTGTGACATTTGTCATTTGACATCTTTGACATTTGCCATCTTGAAATTTGTCATTTTTGACATTTTTTATGGTGACACTTTTCATTTTTGACATTTAGCATTTTGACATTTGTCATTTGACATCTTTGACATTTGCCATCTTGAAATTTGTCATTTTTGACATTTAGCATTGTGACATTTGTCATTTGACATCTTTGACATTTGCTATCTTGAAATTTGTTATTTTTGACATTTTTCATGGTGACACTTTTCATTTTTGACATTTAGCATCGTGACATTTGTCATTTGACATCTTTGACATTTGCCATCTTGACATTTGTCATTTTTGACATTTTTTATGGTGACACTTTTCATTTTTGACATTTAGCATTGTGACATTTGTCATTTGACATCTTTGACATTTGCCATCTTGAAATTTGATATTTTTGACATTTTTCATGGTGACACTTATCATTTTTGACATTTAGCATTGTGACATTTGTCATTTGACATCTTTGACATTTGCCATCTTGAAATTTGTCATTTTTGACATTTTTCATGGTGACACTTTTCATTTTTGACATTTAGCATTGTGACATTTGTCATTTGACATCTTGGACATTTGCCATCTTGAAATTTGTTATTTTTGACATTTTTCATGGTGACACTTTTTATTTTTGACATTTAGCATTGTGACATTTGTCAGTTTTGACATTTGCCATCTTGAAATTTGTCATTTTTGACATTTAGCATTGTGACATTTGTCATTTGACATCTTTGACATTTGCCATCTTGAAATTAGTCATTTTTGACCTTTTTCACGGTGACATTTTTCATTTTTGACATTTAGCATTGTGATATTTGTCGTTTGACATCTTTGACATTTGCCATCTTGAAATTTGTCATTTTTGACATTTAGCATTGTGATATTTGTCATTTGACATCTTTGACATTTGCCATCTTGAAACTTGTTATTTTTGACATTTTTCATGGTGACACTTTTTATTTTTGACATTTAGCATTGTGACATTTGTCATTTGACATCTTTGACATTTGCCATCTTGAAATTTGTCATTTTTGACATTTTTCACGGTGACACTTTTCATTTTTGACATTTAGCGTTGTGACATTTGTCATTTGACATCTTTGACATTTGCCATCTTGAAATTTGTCATTTTTGACATTTTTCATGGTTACACTTTTCATTTTTGACATTTAGCATTGTGACATTTGTCAGTTTTGACATTTGCCATCTTGAAATTTGTCATTTTTGACATTTTTCATGGTGACACTTTTCATTTTTGACATTTAGCATTATGACATTTGTCATTTGACATCTTTGACATTTGCCATCTTGAAATTTGTCATTTTTGACATTTTTCATGGTGACACTTTTCATTTTTGACATTTAGCATTGTGACATTTGTCATTTGACATCTTTAACATTTGCCATCTTGAAATTTGTCATTTTTGTCATTTTTCATGGTGACACTTTTCATTTTTGACATTTAGCATTGTGACATTTGTCAGTTTTGACATTTGCCATCTTGAAATTTGTCATTTTTGACATTTTTCATGGTGACACTTTTCATTTTTGACATTTAGCATTGTGACATTTGTCATTTGACATCTTTGACATTTGCCATCTTGAAATTTGTCATTTTTGACATTTTTTATGGTGACACTTTTCATTTTTGACATTTAGCATTGTGACATTTGTCATTTGACATCTTTGACATTTGCCATCTTGAAATTTGTTATTTTTGACATTTTTCATGGTGACACTTTTCATTTTTGACATTTAGCATTGTGACATTTGTCATTTGACATCTTTGACATTTGCCATCTTGAAATTTGTCATTTTTGACATTTTTCATGGTGACACTTTTCATTTTTGACATTTAGCATTGTGACATTTGTCATTTGACATCTTTGACATTTGCCATCTTGAAATTTGTTATTTTTGACATTTTTCATGGTGACACTTTTCATTTTTGACATTTAGCATTGTGACATTTGTCATTTGACATCTTTGACATTTGCCATCTTGAAATTTGTCATTTCTGACATTTTTCATGGTGACACTTTTCATTTTTGACATTTAGCATTGTGACATTTGTCATTTGACATCTTTAACATTTGCCATTTTGAAATTTGTCATTTTTGACATTTTTCATAGTGACACTTTTCATTTTTGACATTTAGCATTGTGACATTTGTCATTTGACATCTTTGACATTTGCCATCTTGAAGTTTGTTATTTTTGACATTTTTCATGGTGACACTTTTCATTTTTGACATTTAGCATTGTGACATTTGTCATTTGACATCTTTGACATTTGCCATCTTGAAATTTGTTATTGTTGACATTTTTCATGGTGACACTTTTCATTTTTGACATTTAGCATTGTGACATTTGTCAGTTTTGACATTTGCCATCTTGAAATTTGTCATTTTTGACATTTTTCATGGTGACACTTTTCATTTTTGACATTTAGCATTGTGACATTTGTTATTTGACATCTTTGACATTTGCCATCTTGAAATTTGTCATTTTTGACATTTAGCATTGTGACATTTGTCATTTGACATCTTTGACATTTGCCATCTTGAAATTTGTTATTTTTGACATTTTTCATGGTGACACTTTTCATTTTTGACATTTAGCATTGTGACATTTGTCAGTTTTGACATTTGCCATCTTGAAATTTGTCATTTTTGACATTTTTCATGGTGACACTATTGTGACACTATTCATTTTTGACATTTAGCATTGTGACATTTGTCATTTGACATCTTAGACATTTGTCATCTTGAAATTTGTCATTTTTGACACTTTTCATTTTTGACATTTAGCATTGTGACATTTGTCATTTGACATCTTTGACATTTGCCATCTTGAAATTTGTCATTTTTGACATTTTTCATGGTGACACTTTTTATTTTTGACATTTAGCATTGTGACATTTGTCAGTTTTGACATTTGCCATCTTGAAATTTGTCATTTTTGACATTTTTTATGGTGACTCTTTTCATTTTTGACATTTAGCATTGTGACATTTGTCAGTTTTGACATTTGCCATCTTGAAATTTGTCATTTTTGACATTTTTCATGGTGACACTTTTCATTTTTGACATTTAGCATTGTGACATTTGTCAATTGACATCTTTGACATTTGCCATCTTGAAATTTGTCATTTTTGACATTTGTCATGGTGACACTTTTCATTTTTGACATTTAGCATTGTGACATTTGTCATTTGACATCTTTGACATTTGCCATCTTGAAATTTGTCATGTTTGACATTTAGCATTGTGACATTTGTCATTTGACATTTGCCATCTTGAAATTTGTTATTTTTGACATTTTTCATGGTGACACTTTTCATTTTTTACATTTAGCATTGTGACATTTGTCAGTTTTGACATTTGCCATCTTGAAATTTGTCATTTTTGACATTTAGCATTGTGACCCTTTTCAGTTTTGACATTTAGCATTGTGACATTTGTCATTTGACATCTTTGATATTTGCCAACTTGAAATTTGTCATTTTTGACATTTTTCATGGTGACACTTTTCATTTTTGACATTTAGCATTGTGACATTTGTCATTTGACATCTTTGACATTTGCCATCTTGAAATTTGTCATTTTTGACATTAAGCATTGTGATATTTGTCATTTGACATCTTTGATATTTGCCATCTTGAAATTTGTCATTTTTGACATTTTTCATGGTGACACTTTTTATTTTTGACATTTAGCATTGTGACATTTGTCATTTGACATCTTTGACATTTGCCATCTTGAAATTTGTTATTTTTGACATTTAGCATTGTGACATTTGTCATTTGACATCTTAGACATTTGCCGTCTTGAAATTTGTCAATTTTGACACTTTTCATTTTTGACATTTAGCATTGTAACATTTGTCATTTGACATCTTTGACATTTGCCATCTTGAAATTTGTCATTTTTGACATTTTTCATGGTGACACTTTTTATTTTTGACATTTAGCATTGTGACATTTGTCAGTTTTGACATTTGCCATCTTGAAATTTGTCATTTTTGACATTTTTCATGGTGACACTTTTCATTTTTGACATTTAGCATTGTGACATTTGTCATTTGACATCTTTGACATTTGCCATCTTGAAATTTGTCATTTTTGACATTTTTCATGGTGACACTTTTCATTTTTGACATTTAGCATTATGACATTTGTCATTTGACATCTTTTACATTTGCCATCTTGAAATTTGTCATTTTTGACATTTAGCATTGTGACATTTGTCATTTGACATCTTTGACATTTGCCATCTTGAAATTTGTTATTTTTGACATTTTTCATGATGACACTTTTCATTTTTGACATTTAGCATTGTGACATTTGCCATCTTGAAATTTGTCATTTTTGACACTTTTCATTTTTGACATTTAGCATTGTGACATTTGTCATTTGACATCTTTGACATTTGCCATCTTGAAATTTGTCATTTTTGACATTTTTCATGGTGACACTTTTCATTTCTGACATTTAGCATTGTGACATTTGTCATTTGACATCTTGGACATTTGCCATCTTGAAATTTGTCATTTTTGACATTTTTCATGGTGACACTTATTATTTTTGACATTTAGCATTGTGACATTTGTCATTTTTGACATTTGCCATCTTGAAATTTGTCATTTTTGACATTTTTCATGGTGACACTTTTCATTTTTGACATTTAGCATTGTGACATTTGTCATGTGACATCTTTGACATTTGCCATCTTGAAACTTGTTATTTTTGACATTTTTCATGGTGACACTTTTTATTTTTGACATTTAGCATTGTGACATTTGTCATTTGACATCTTTGACATTTGCCATCTTGAAATTTGTCATTTTTGACATTTTTCACGGTGACACTTTTCATTTTTGACATTTAGCATTGTGACATTTGTCATTTGACATCTTTGACATTTGCCATCTTGAAATTTGTCATTTTTGACATTTTTCATGGTTACACTTTTCATTTTTGACATTTAGCATTGTGACATTTGTCAGTTTTGACATTTGCCATCTTGAAACTTGTTATTTTTGACATTTTTCATGGTGACACTTTTTATTTTTGACATTTAGCATTGTGATATTTGTCATTTGACATCTTTGACATTTGCCATCTTGAAATTTGTCATTTTTGACATTTTTCATGGTGACACTTTTCATTTTTGACATTTAGCATTGTGACATTTGTCATTTGACATCTTTGACATTTGCCATCTTGAAATTTGTCATTTTTGACATTTTTCATGGTGACACTTTTCATTTTTGACATTTAGCATTGTGACATTTGTCATTTGACATCTTTGACATTTGCCATCTTGAAATTTGTCATTTTTGTTATTTTTCATGGTGACACTTTTCATTTTTGACATTTAGCATTGTGACATTTGTCATTTGACATCTTTGACATTTGCCATCTTGAAATTTGTTATTTTTGACATTTTTCATGGTGACACTTTTCATTTTTGACATTTAGCATTGTGACATTTGTCATTTGAAATCTTTGACATTTGCCATCTTGAAATTTGTCATTTTTGACATTTTTCATGGTGACACTTTTCATTTTTGACATTTAGCATTGTGACATTTGTCATTTGACATCTTTGACATTTGCCATCTTGAAATTTGTCATTTTTGACATTTAGCATTGTGACATTTGTCATTTGACATCTTGGACATTTGCCATCTTGAAATTTGTCATTTTTGACATTTTTCATGGTGACACTTATCATTTTTGACATTTAGCATTGTAACATTTGTCAGTTTTGACATTTGCCATCTTGAAATTTGTCATTTTTGACATTTTTCATGGTGACACTTTTCATTTTTGACATTTAGCATTGTGACATTTGTCATTTGACATCTTTGACATTTGCCATCTTAAAATTTGTTATTTTTGACATTTTTCATGGTGACACTTTTCATTTTTGACATTTAGCATTGTGACATTTGTCATTTGACATCTTTGACATTTGCCATCTTGAAATTTGTCATTTTTGACATTTTTCATTGTGAAACTTTTCATTTTTGACATTTAGCATTGTGACATTTGTAATTTGACATCTTTGACATTTGCCATCTTGAAATTTGTTATTTTTGACATTTTTCATGGTGACACTTTTCATTTTTGACATTTAGCATTGTGACATTTGTCATTTGACATCTTTGACATTTGCCATCTTGAAATTTGTCATTTTTGACATTTTTCATGGTGACACTTTTCATTTTTGACATTTAGCATTGTGACATTTGTCAGTTTTGACATTTGCCATCTTAAAATTTGTCATTTTTGACATTTTTCATGGTGACACTTTTCATTTTTGACATTTGGCATTGTGACATTTGTCATTTGACATCTTTGACATTTGCCATCTTGAAATTTGTCATTTTTGACATTTTTCATGGTGACACTTTTCATTTTTGACATTTAGCATTGTGACATTTGTCATTTGACATCCTTGACATTTGCCATCTTGAAATTTGTTTTTTTTGACATTTTTCATGGTGACACTTTTCATTTTTGACATTTAGCATTGTGACATTTGTCATTTGACATCTTTGACATTTGCCATCTTGAAATTTGTCATTTTTGACATTTTTCATGGTGACACTTTTCATTTTTGACATTTAGCATTGTGACATTTGTCATTTGACATCTTTGACATTTGCCATTTTGAAATTTGTCATTTTTGACATTTTTATGGTGACACTTTTCATTTTTGACATTTAGCATTGTGACGTTTGTCATTTGACATCTTTGACATTTGCCATCTTGAAATTTGTTATTTTTGACATTTTTTATGGTGACACTTTTCATTTTTGACATTTAGCATTGTGACATTTGTCATTTGACATCCTTGACATTTGCCATCTTGAAATTTGTCATTTTTGACATTTTTCATGGTGACACTTTTTATTTTTGACATTTAGCATTGTGACATTTGTCATTTGACATCTTTGACATTTGCCACCTTGAAATTTGTCATTCTTGACATTTAGCATTGTGACATTTGTCATTTGACATCTTTGACATTTGCCATCTTGAAATTTGTTATTTTTGACATTTTTCATGGTGACACTTTTCATTTTTGACATTTAGCATTGTGACATTTGTCAGTTTTGACATTTGCCATCTTGAAATTTGTCATTTTTGACATTTTTCATGGTGACACTTTTCATTTTTGACATTTAGCATTGTGACATTTGTCATTTGACATCTTTGACATTTGCCATCTTGAAATTTGTCATTTTTGACATTTTTCATGGTGACACTTTTCATTTTTGACATTTAGCATTGTGACATTTGTCATTTGACATCTTTGACATTTGCCATCTTGAAATTTGTCATGTTTGACATTTAGCATTGTGACATTTGTCATTTGACATTTGCCATCTTAAAATTTGTCATTTTTGACATTTAGCATTGTGACACTTTTCATTTTTGACATTTAGCATTGTGACATTTGTCATTTGACATTTTTGATATTTGCCAACTTGAAATTTGTCATTTTTGACATTTTTCATGGTGACACTTTTCATTTTTGACATTTAGCATTGTGACATTTGTCATTTGATATCTTTGACATTTGCCATCTTGAAATTTGTCATTTTTGACATTTAGCATTGTGATATTTGTCATTTGACATTTGCCATCTTGAAATTTGTCATTTTTGACATATTTTATGGTGACACTTTTTATTTATGACATTTAGCATTGTGACATTTGTCATTTGACATCTTTGACATTTGCCACCTTGAAATTTGTCATTTTTGACATTTAGCATTGTGACATTTGTCATTTGACATCTTTGACATTTGCCATCTTGAAATTTGTTATTCTTGACATTTTTCATGGTGACACTTTTCATTTTTGACATTTAGCATTGTGACATTTGTCAGTTTTGACATTTGCCATCTTGAAATTTGTCATTTTTGACATTTTTCATGGTGACACTTTTCATTTTTGACATTTAGCATTGTGACATTTGTCATTTGACATCTTTGACATTTGCCATCTTGAAATTTGTCATTTTTGACATTTTTCATGGTGACACTTTTCATTTTTGACATTTAGCATTGTGACATTTGTCATTTGACATCTTTGACATTTGCCATCTTGAAATTTGTCATGTTTGACATTTAGCATTGTGACATTTGTCATTTGACATTTGCCATCTTAAAATTTGTCATTTTTGACATTTAGCATTGTGACACTTTTCATTTTTGACATTTAGCATTGTGACATTTGTCATTTGACATTTTTGATATTTGCCAACTTGAAATTTGTCATTTTTGACATTTTTCATGGTGACACTTTTCATTTTTGACATTTAGCATTGTGACATTTGTCATTTGACATCTTTGACATTTGCCATCTTGAAATTTGTCATTTTTGACATTTAGCATTGTGATATTTGTCATTTGACATCTTTGACATTTGCCATCTTGAAATTTGTCATTTTTGACATATTTTATGGTGACACTTTTTATTTATGACATTTAGCATTGTGACATTTGTCATTTGACATCTTTGACATTTGCCATCTTGAAATTTGTTATTTTTGACATTTTTCATGGTGACACTTTTCATTTTTGACATTTAGCATTGTGACATTTGTCATTTGACATCTTTGACATTTGTTATCTTGAAATTTGTCATTTTTGACATTTTTCATGGTGACACTTTTCATTTTTGACATTTAGCATTGTGACATTTGTCATTTGACATCTTTGACATTTGCCATCTTGAAATTTGTCATTTTTGACATTTTTCATGGTGACGCTTTTCTTTTTTGACATTTAGCATTGTGACATTTGTCAGTTTTGACATTTGCCATCTTGAAATTTGTCATTTTTGACATTTTTCATGGTGACACTTTTCATTTTTGACATTTAGCATTGTGACATTTGTCATTTGACATCTTAGACATTTGCCATCTTGAAATTTGTCAATTTTGACACTTTTCATTTTTGACATTTAGCATTGTGACATTTGTCATTTGACATCTTTGACATTTCCCATCTTGAAATTTGTCATTTTTGACATTTTTCATGGTGACACTTTTTATTTTTGACATTTAGCATTGTGACATTTGTCAGTTTTGACATTTGCCATCTTGAAATTTGTCATTTTTGACATTTTTCATGGTAACACTTTTCATTTTTGACATTTAGCATTGTGACATTTGTCATTCGACATCTTTGACATTTGCCATCTTGAAATTTGTCATTTTTGACATTTTTCATGGTGACACTTTTCATTTTTGACATTTAGCATTGTGACATTTGTCATTTGACATCTTTTACATTTGCCATCTTGAAATTTGTCATTTTTGACATTTAGCATTGTCACATTTGTCATTTGACATCTTTGACATTTGCCATCTTGAAATTTGTTATTTTTGACATTTTTCATGGTGACACTTTTCATTTTTGACATTTAGCATTGTGACATTTGTCAGTTTTGACATTTGCCATTTTGAAATTTGTCATTTTTGACATTTAGCATTGTGACACTTTTCATTTTTGACATTTAGCATTGTGACATTTGTCATTTGACATCTTAAACATTTGCCATCTTAAAATTTGTCATTTTTGACACTTTTCATTTTTGACATTTAGCATTGTGACATTTGTCATTTGACATCTTTGACATTTGCCATCTTGAAATTTGTCATTTTTGACATTTTTTATGGTGACACTTTTTATTTTTGACATTTAGCATTCTGACATTTGTCATGTGACATCTTTGACATTTGCCATCCTGAAATTTGTCATTTTTGACATTTTTTATAGTCACACTTTTCATTTTTGACATTTAGCATTGTGACATTTGTCATTTGACATCTTTGACATTTGCCATCTTGAAATTTGTCATTTTTGACATTTTTCATGGTGACACTTTTCATTTTTGACATTTAGCATTGTGACATTTGTCAGTTTTGACATTTGTCAGTTTTGACATTTGCCATCTTGAAATTTGTCATTTTTGACATTTTTCATGGTGACACTTTTCATTTTTGACATTTAGCATTGTGACATTTGTCATTTGACATCTTTGACATTTGCCATCTTGAAATTTGTTATTTTTGACATTTTTCATGGTGACACTTTTCATTTTTGACATTTAGCATTGTGACATTTGTCATTTGACATCTTTGACATTTGCCATCTTGAAATTTGTCATTTTTGACATTTTTCATGGTGACACTTTTCATTTTTGACATTTAGCATTGTGACATTTGTCATTTGACATCTTTGACATTTGCCATCTTGAAATTTGTCATTTTTGACATTTTTCATGGTGACACTTTTCATTTTTGACATTTAGCATTGTGACATTTGTCATTTGACATCTTTGACATTTGCCATCTTGAAATTTGTCATTTTTGACATTTTTCATGGTGACACTTTTCATTTTTGACATTTAGCATTGTGACATTTGTCATTTGACATCTTTGACATTTGCCATCTTGAAATTTGTTATTTTTGACATTTTTCATGGTGACACTTTTCATTTTTGACATTTAGCATTGTGACATTTGTCATTTGACATCTTTGACATTTGCCATCTTGAAATGTGTCATTTTTGACATTTTTCATGGTGACACTTTTCATTTTTGACATTTAGCATTGTGACATTTGTCATTTGACATCTTTGACATTTGCCATCTTGAAATTTGTCATTTTTGACATTTAGCATTGTGACATTTGTCATTTGACATCTTGGACATTTGCCATCTTGAAATTTGTCATTTTTGACATTTTTTATGGTGACACTTTTCATTTTTGACATTTAGCATTGTGACATTTGTCATGTGACATCTTTGACATTTGCCATCCTGAAATTTGTCATTTTTGACATTTTTTATAGTCACACTTTTCATTTTTGACATTAAGCATTGTGACATTTGTCATTTGACATCTTTGACATTTGCCATCTTGAAATTTGTCATTTTTGACATTTTTCATGGTGACACTTTTCATTTTTGACATTTAGCATTGTGACATTTGTCAGTTTTGACATTTGCCATCTTGAAATTTGTCATTTTTGACATTTTTCATGGTGACACTTTTCATTTTTGACATTTAGCATTGTGACATTTGTCATTTGACATCTTTGACATTTGCCATCTTGAAATTTGTTATTTTTGACATTTTTCATGGTGACACTTTTCATTTTTGACATTTAGCATTGTGACATTTGTCATTTGACATCTTTGACATTTGCCATCTTGAAATTTGTCATTTTTGACATTTTTCATGGTGACACTTTTCATTTTTGACATTTAGCATTGTGACATTTGTCATTTGACATCTTTGACATTTGCCATCTTGAAATTTGTCATTTTTGACATTTTTCATGGTGACACTTTTCATTTTTGACATTTAGCATTGTGACATTTGTCATTTGACATCTTTGACATTTGCCATCTTGAAATTTGTCATTTTTGACATTTTTCATGGTGACACTTTTCATTTTTGACATTTAGCATTGTGACATTTGTCATTTGACATCTTTGACATTTGCCATCTTGAAATTTGTTATTTTTGACATTTTTCATGGTGACACTTTTCATTTTTGACATTTAGCATTGTGACATTTGTCATTTGACATCTTTGACATTTGCCGTCTTGAAATGTGTCATTTTTGACATTTTTCATGGTGACACTTTTCATTTTTGACACTTAGCATTGTGACATTTGTCATTTGACATCTTTGACATTTGCCATCTTGAAATTTGTCATTTTTGACATTTAGCATTGTGACATTTGTCATTTGACATCTTGGACATTTGCCATCTTGAAATTTGTCATTTTTGACATTTTTCATGGTGACACTTATCATTTTTGACATTTAGCATTGTGAAATTTGTCAGTTTTGACATTTGCCATCTTGAAATTTGTCATTTTTGACATTTTTCCTGGTGACACTTTTCATTTTTGACATTTAGCATTGTGACATTTGTCATTTGACATCTTTGACATTTGCCATCTTGAAATTTGTTATTTTTGACATTTTTCATTTTTGACATTTAGCATTGTGACATTTGTCATTTGACATCTTTGACATTTGCCATCTTGAAATTTGTCATTTTTGACATTTTTCATGGTGACACTTTTCATTTTTGACATTTAGCATTGTGACATTTGTCATTTGACATCTTTGACATTTGCCATCTTGAAATTTGTTATTTTTGACATTTTTCATGGTGACACTTTTCATTTTTGACATTTAGCATTGTGACATTTGTCATCTGACATCTTTGACATTTGCCATCTTGAAATTTGTCATTTTTGACATTTTTCATGGTGACACTTTTCATTTTTGACATTTAGCATTGTGACATTTGTCAGTTTTGACATTTGCCATCTTGAAATTTGTCATTTTTGACATTTTTCATGGTGACACTTTTCATTCTTGACATTTAGCATTGTGACATTTGTCATTTGACATCTTTGACATTTGCCATCTTGAAATTTGTCATTTTTGACATTTTTCATGGTGACACTTTATTTTTGACATTTAGCATTGTGACATTTGTCATTTGACATCTTTGACATTTGCCATCTTGAAATTTGTTATTTTTGACATTTTTCATGGTGACACTTTTCATTTTTGACATTTAGCATTGTGACATTTGTCATTTGACATCTTTGATATTTGCCATCTTGAAATTTGTCATTTTTGACATTTTTCATGGTGACACTTTTCATTTTTGACATTTAGCATTGTGACATTTGTCATTCGACATCTTTGACATTTGCCATCTTGAAATTTGTCATTTTTGACATTTTTCAGGGTGACACTTTTCATTTTTGACATTTAGCATTGTGACATTTGTCATTTGACATCTTTGACATTTGCCATCTTGAAATTTGTCATTTTTGACATTTTTTATGGTGACACTTTTCATTTTTGACATTTAGCATTGTGACATTTGTCAGTTTTGACATTTGCCATCTTGAAATTTGTCATTTTCGACATTTTTCATGGTGACACTTTTTATTTTTGACATTTAGCATTGTGACATTTGTCATTTGACATCTTAGACATTTGCCATCTTGAAATTTGTCATTTTTTACACTTTTCATTTTTGACATTTAGCATTGTGACATTTGTCATTTGACATGTTTGACATTTGCCATCTTGAAATTTGTCATTTTTGACATTTTTCATGGTGACACTTTTCATTTTTTACATTTAGCCTTGTGACATTTGTCATTTGACATCTTTGACATTTGCTATCTTGAAATTTGTTATTTTTGACATTTTTCATGGTGACACTTTTCATTTTTGACATTTAGCATTGTGACATTTGTCATTTGACATCTTTGACATTTGGAATCTTGAAATTTGTCATTTTTGACATTTAGCATTGTGATATTTGTCATTTGACATCTTTGACATTTGCCATCTTGAAATTTGTTATTTTTGACATTTTTCATGGTGACACTTTTCATTTTTGACATTTAGCATTGTGACATTTGTCAGTTTTGACATTTGCCATCTTGAAATTTGTCATTTTTGACATTTTTCATGGTGACACTTTTCATTTTTGACATTTAGCATTGTGACATTTGTCATTTGACATCTTAGACATTTGCCATCTTGAAATTTGTCATTGTTGACACTTTTCATTTTTGACATTTAGCATTGTGACATTTGTCATTTGACATCTTTGACATTTGCCATCTTGAAATTTGTCATTTTTGACATTTTTCATGGTGACACTTTTCATTTTTGACATTTAGCATTGTGACATTTGTTAGTTTTGACATTTGCCATCTTGAAATTTGTCATTTTTGACATTTTTCATGGTGACACTTTTCATTTTTGACATTTAGCATTGTGACATTTGTCATTTGACATCTTTGACATTTGCCATCTTGAAATTTGTCATTTTTGACATTTTTCATGGTGACACTTTTCATTTTTGACATTTAGCATTGTGACATTTGTCATTTGACATCTTTGACATTTGCCATCTTGGAATTTGTTATTTTTGACATTTTTCATGGTGACACTTTTCATTTTTGACATTTAGCATTGTGACATTTGTCATTTGACATCTTTGACATTTGCCATCTTGAAATTTGTCATTTTTGACATTTTTCATGGTGACACTTTTCATTTTTGACATTTAGCATTGTGACATTTGTCAGTTTTGACATTTGCCATCTTGAAATTTGTCATTTTTGACATTTTTCATGGTGACACTTTTCATTTTTGACATTTAGCATTGTGACATTTGTCATTTGACATCTTTGACATTTGCCATCTTGAAATTTGTCATTTTTGACATTTTTCATGGTGACGCTTTTCATTTTTGACATTTAGCATTGTGACATTTGTCAGTTTTGACATTTACCATCTTGAAAATTGTCATTTCTGACATTTTTCATGGTGACACTTTTTATTTTTGACATTTAGCATTGTGACATTTGTCATTTGACATCTTTGACATTTGTCATCTTGAAATTTGTTATTTTTGACATTTTTCATGGTGACACTTTTCATTTTTGACATTGAGCATTGTGACATTTGTCAGTTTTGACATTTGCCATCTTGAAATTTGTCATTTTTGACATTTTTCATGGTGAAACTTTTCATTTTTGACATTTAGCATTGTGACATTTGTCATTTGACATCTTTGACATTTGCCATCTTAAAATTTGTCATTTTTGACATTTTTCATGGTGACACTTTTTATTTTTAACATTTAGCGTTGTGACATTTGTCATTTGACATCTTGGACATTTGCCATCTTGAAATTTGTTATTTTTGACATTTTTCATGGTGACACTTTTCATTTTTGACATTTAGCATTGTGACATTTGTCATTTGACATCTTTGACATTTGCCATCTTGAAATTTGTCATTTTTGACATTTAGCATTGTGACATTTGTCATTTGACATCTTTGACATTTGCCATCTTGAAATTTGTTATTTTTGACATATTTTATGGTGACACTTATCATTTTTGTCATTTAGCATTGTGACATTTGTCATTTGAAATCTTTAACATTTGCCATCTTGAAATTTGTCATTTTTGACCTTTTTCATGGTGACACTTTTCATTTTTGACATTTAGCATTGTGACATTTGTCATTTGACATCTTGGACATTTGCCATCTTGAAATTTGTTATTTTTGACCTTTTCATGGTGACACTTTTCATTTTTGACATTTAGCATTGTGACATTTGTCATTTGACATCTTTGACATTTGCCATCTTGAAATTTGTCATTTTTGACATTTTTCATGGTGACACTTTTCATTTTTGACATTTAGCATTGTGACATTTGTCATTTGACATCTTTGACATTTGCCATCTTGAAATTTGTCATTTTTGACATTTAGCATTGTGACATTTGTCATTTGACATCTTTGACATTTGCCATCTTGAAATTTGTTATTTTTGACATTTTTCATGGTGACACTTTTCATTTTTGACATTTAGCATTGTGACATTTGTCAGTTTTGACATTTGCCATCTTGAAATTTGTCATTTTTGACATTTAGCATTGTGACATTTGTCATTTGACATCTTTGACATTTGCCATCTTGAAATTTGTCATTTTTGACATTTTTCATGGTGACACTTTTCATTTTTGACATTTAGCATTGTGATATTTGTCGTTTGACATCTTTGACATTTGCCATCTTGAAATTTGTCATTTTTGACATTTAGCATTGTGATATTTGTCATTTGACATCTTTGACATTTGCCATCTTGAAATTTGTCATTTTTGACATTTTTCATTTTTGACATTTAGCATTGTGACATTTGTCATTTGACATCTTAGACATTTGCCATCTTGAAATTTGTCATTGTTGACACTTTTCATTTTTGACATTTAGCATTGTGACATTTGTCATTTGACATCTTTGACATTTGCCATCTTGAAATTTGTCATTTTTGACATTTTTCATGGTGACACTTTTCATTTTTGACATTTAGCATTGTGACATTTGTCAGTTTTGACATTTGCCATCTTGAAATTTGTCATTTTTGACATTTTTCATGGTGACACTTTTCATTTTTGACATTTAGCATTGTGACATTTGTCATTTGACATCTTTGACATTTGCCATCTTGAAATTTGTCATTTTTGACATTTTTCATGGTGACACTTTTCATTTTTGACATTTAGCATTGTGACATTTGTCATTTGACATCTTTGACATTTGCCATCTTGGAATTTGTTATTTTTGACATTTTTCATGGTGACACTTTTCATTTTTGACATTTAGCATTGTGACATTTGTCATTTGACATCTTTGACATTTGCCATCTTGAAATTTGTCATTTTTGACATTTTTCATGGTGACACTTTTCATTTTTGACATTTAGCATTGTGACATTTGTCAGTTTTGACATTTGCCATCTTGAAATTTGTCATTTTTGACATTTTTCATGGTGACACTTTTCATTTTTGACATTTAGCATTGTGACATTTGTCATTTGACATCTTTGACATTTGCCATCTTGAAATTTGTCATTTTTGACATTTTTCATGGTGACGCTTTTCATTTTTGACATTTAGCATTGTGACATTTGTCAGTTTTGACATTTACCATCTTGAAATTTGTCATTTCTGACATTTTTCATGGTGACACTTTTTATTTTTGACATTTAGCATTGTGACATTTGTCATTTGACATCTTTGACATTTGTCATCTTGAAATTTGTTATTTTTGACATTTTTCATGGTGACACTTTTCATTTTTGACATTGAGCATTGTGACATTTGTCAGTTTTGACATTTGCCATCTTGAAATTTGTCATTTTTGACATTTTTCATGGTGACACTTTTCATTTTTGACATTTAGCATTGTGACATTTGTCATTTGACATCTTTGACATTTGCCATCTTAAAATTTGTCATTTTTGACATTTTTCATGGTGACACTTTTTATTTTTAACATTTAGCGTTGTGACATTTGTCATTTGACATCTTGGACATTTGCCATCTTGAAATTTGTTATTTTTGACATTTTTCATGGTGACACTTTTCATTTTTGACATTTAGCATTGTGACATTTGTCATTTGACATCTTTGACATTTGCCATCTTGAAATTTGTCATTTTTGACATTTAGCATTGTGACATTTGTCATTTGACATCTTTGACATTTGCCATCTTGAAATTTGTTATTTTTGACATTTTTCATGGTGACACTTATCATTTTTGTCATTTAGCATTGTGACATTTGTCATTTGAAATCTTTAACATTTGCCATCTTGAAATTTGTCATTTTTGACCTTTTTCATGGTGACACTTTTCATTTTTGACATTTAGCATTGTGACATTTGTCATTTGACATCTTGGACATTTGCCATCTTGAAATTTGTTATTTTTGACCTTTTTCATGGTGACACTTTTCATTTTTGACATTTAGCATTGTGACATTTGTCATTTGACATCTTTGACATTTGCCATCTTGAAATTTGTCATTTTTGACATTTTTCATGGTGACACCTTTCATTTTTGACATTTAGCATTGTGACATTTGTCATTTGACATCTTTGACATTTGCCATCTTGAAATTTGTCATTTTTGACATTTAGCATTGTGACATTTGTCATTTGACATCTTTGACATTTGCCATCTTGAAATTTGTTATTTTTGACATTTTTCATGGTGACACTTTTCATTTTTGACATTTAGCATTGTGACATTTGTCAGTTTTGACATTTGCCATCTTGAAATTTGTCATTTTTGACATTTAGCATTGTGACATTTGTCATTTGACATCTTTGACATTTGCCATCTTGAAATTTGTCATTTTTGACATTTTTCATGGTGACACTTTTCATTTTTGACATTTAGCATTGTGATATTTGTCGTTTGACATCTTTGACATTTGCCATCTTGAAATTTGTCATTTTTGACATTTAGCATTGTGATATTTGTCATTTGACATCTTTGACATTTGCCATCTTGAAATTTGTCATTTTTGACATTTTTCATTTTTGACATTTAGCATTGTGACATTTGTCATTTGACATCTTTGACATTTGCCATCTTGAAACTTGTTATTTTTGACATTTTTCATGGTGACACTTTTTATTTTTGACATTTAGCATTGTGACATTTGTCAGTTTTGACATTTGCCATCTTGAAATTTGTCATTTTTGACATTTTTCATGGTGACACTTTTCATTTTTGACATTTAGCATTGTGACATTTGTCATTTGACATCTTAGGCATTTGCCATCTTGAAATGTGTCATTTTTGACACTTTTCATTTTTGACATTTAGCATTGTGACATTTGTCATTTGACATCTTTGACATTTGCCATCTTGAAATTTGTCATTTTTAACATTTTTCATGGTGACACTTTTCATTTTTGACATTTAGCATTGTGACATTTGTCATTTTTGACATTTGCCATCTTGAAATTTGTCATTTTTGACATTTTTCATGGTGACACTTTTCATTTTTGACATTTAGCATTGTGACATTTGTCATTTGACATCTTTGACATTTGCCATTTAGAAATTTGTCATTTTTGACATTTTTCATGGTGACACTTTTCATTTTTGGCATTTACCATTGTGACATTTGTCATTTGACATCTTTGACATTTGCCATCTTGAAATTTGTCATTTTTGACATTTTTCATGGTGACACTTTTCATTTTTGACATTTAGCATTGTGACATTTGTCAGTTTTGACATTTGCCATCTTGAAATTTGTGATTTTTGACATTTTTCATGGTGACACTTTTCATTTTTGACATTTAGCATTGTGACATTTGTCATTTGACATCTTAGACATTTGCCATCTTGAAATTTGTCATTTTTGACACTTTTCATTTTTGACATTTAGCATTGTGACATTTGTCATTTGACATCTTTGACATTTGCCATCTTGAAATTTGTCATTTTTGTCATTTTTCATGGTGACACTTTTCATTTTTGACATTTAGCATTGTGACATTTGCCAGTTTTGACATTTGCCATCTTGAAATTTGTTATTTTTGACATTTTTCATGGTGACACTTTTCATTTTTGACATTTAGCATTGTGACATTTGTCATTTGACATCTTTGACATTTGCCATCTTGAAATTTGTCATTTTTAACATTTAGCATTGTGACATTTGTCATTTGACATCTTTGACATTTGCTATCTTGAAATTTGTTATTTTTGACATCTTTCATGGTGACACTTTTCATTTTTGACATTAAGCATTGTGACATTTGTCATTTGACATCTTTGACATTTGCCATCTTGAAATTTGTCATTTTTGACATTTTTCATGGTGACACTTTTCATTTTTGACATTTAGCATTGTGACATTTGTCATTTGACATCTTTGACATTTGCCATCTTGAAATTTGTTATTTTTGACATTTTTCATGGTGACACTTTTCATTTTTGACATTTAGCATTGTGACATTTGTCATTTGACATCTTTGACATTTGCCATCTTGAAATTTGTTATTTTTGACATTTTTCATGGTGACACTTTTCATTTTTGACATTTAGCATTGTGACATTTGTCATTTGACATCTTTGACATTTGCCATCTTGAAATTTGTCATTTTTGACATTTTTTATGGTGACACTTTTCATTTTTGACATTTAGCATTGTGACATTTGTCATTTGACATCTTTGACATTTGCCATTTTGAAATTTGTCATTTTTGACATTTTTCATAGTGACACTTTTCATTTTTGACATTTAGCATTGTGACATTTGTCATTTGACATCTTTGACATTTGCCATCTTGAAGTTTGTTATTTTTGACATTTTTCATGGTGACACTTTTCATTTTTGACATTTAGCATTGTGACATTTGTCATTTGACATCTTTGACATTTGCCATCTTGAAATTTGTTATTTTTGACATTTTTCATGGTGACACTTTTCATTTTTGACATTTAGCATTGTGACATTTGTCAGTTTTGACATTTGCCATCTTGAAATTTGTCATTTTTGACATTTTTTATGGTGACACTTTTCATTTTTGACATTTAGCATTGTGACATTTGTCATTTGACATCTTTGACATTTGCCATCTTGAAATTTGTCATTTTTGACATTTAGCATTGTGACACTTTTCATTTTTGACATTTAGCATTGTGGCATTTGTCATTTGACATCTTAGACATTTGCCATCTTGAAATTTGTCAATTTTGACACTTTTCATTTTTGACATTTAGCATTGTAACATTTGTCATTTGACATCTTTGACATTTGCCATCTTGAAATTTGTCATTTTTGACATTTTTCATGGTGACACTTTTTATTTTTGACATTTAGCATTGTGACATTTGTCAGTTTTCACATTTGCCATCTTGAAATTTGTCATTTTTGACATTTTTCATGGTGACACTTTTCATTTTTGACATTTAGCATTGTGACATTTGTCATTTGACATCTTTGACATTTGCCATCTTGAAATTTGTCATTTTTGACATTTTTCATGGTGACACTTTTCATTTTTGACATTTAGCATTGTGACATTTGTCATTTGACATCTTTTACATTTGCCATCTTGAAATTTGTCATTTTTGACATTTAGCATTGTGACATTTGTCATTTGACATCTTTGACATTTGCCATCTTGAAATTTGTTATTTTTGACATTTTTCATGGTGACACTTTTCATTTTTGACATTTAGCATTGTGACATTTGTCAGTTTTGACATTTGCCATTTTGAAATTTGTCATTTTTGACATTTAGCATTGTGACACTTTTCATTTTTGACATTTAGCATTGTGACATTTGTCATTTGACATCTTAGACATTTGCCATCTTGAAATTTGTCATTTTTGACACTTTTCATTTTTGACATTTAGCATTGTGACATTTGTCATTTGACATCTTTGACATTTGCCATCTTGAAATTTGTCATTTTTGACATTTTTCATGGTGTCACTTTTTATTTTTTACATTTAGCATTGTGACATTTGTCATGTGACATCTTTGACATTTGCCATCTTGAAATTTGTCATTTTTGACATTTTTTATGGTGACACTTTTCATTTTTGACATTTAGCATTGTGACATTTGACATCTTTGACATTTGCCATCTTGAAATTTGTCATTTTTGACATTTTTCATGGTGACACTTTTCATTTTTGACATTTAGCATTGTGACATTTGTCAGTTTTGACATTTGCCATCTTGAAATTTGTCATTTTTGACATTTTTCATGGTGACACTTTTCATTTTTTACATTTAGCATTGTGACATTTGTCAGTTTTGACATTGGCCATTTTGAAATTTGTCATTTTTGACATTTAGCATTGTGACACTTTTCATTTTTGACATTTAGCATTGTGACATTTGTCATTTGACATCTTTGACATTTGCCATATTAAAATTTGTTATTTTTTATATTTTTCATGGTGACACTTTTCATTTTTGACATTTAGCATTGTGACATTTGTCATTTGACATCTTTGACATTTGCCATCTTGAAATTTGTCATTTTTGACATTTTTCATGGTGACACTTTTCATTTTTGACATTTAGCATTGTGACATTTGTCATTTGACATCTTTGACATTTGCCATCTTGAAATTTGTCATTTTTGACATTTTTCACGGTGACACTTTTCATTTTTGACATTTTGCATTGTGACATTTGTCATTTGACATCTTAGACATTTGCCATCTTGAAATTTGTCATTTTTGACACTTTTCATTTTTGACATTTAGCATTGTGACATTTGTCATTTGACATCTTTGACATTTGCCATCTTGAAATTTGTCATTTTTGACATTTTTCATGGTGACACTTTTCATTTTTGACATTTAGCATTGTGACATTTGTCATTTGACATCTTTGACATTTGCCATCTTGAAATTTGTCATTTTTGACATTTTTCATGGTGACACTTTTCATTTTTGACATTTAGCATTGTGACATTTGTCAGTTTTGACATTTGCCATCTTGAAATTTGTGATTTTTGACATTTTTCATGGTGACACTTTTCATTTTTGACATTTAGCATTGTGACATTTGTCATTTGACATCTTAGACATTTGCCATCTTGAAATTTGTCATTTTTGACACTTTTCATTTTTGACATTTAGCATTGTGACATTTGTCATTTGACATCTTTGACATTTGCCATCTTGAAATTTGTCATTTTTGTCATTTTTCATGGTGACACTTTTCATTTTTGACATTTAGCATTGTGACATTTGCCAGTTTTGACATTTGCCATCTTGAAATTTGTTATTTTTGACATTTTTCATGGTGACACTTTTCATTTTTGACATTTAGCATTGTGACATTTGTCATTTGACATCTTTGACATTTGCCATCTTGAAATTTGTCATTTTTAACATTTAGCATTGTGACATTTGTCATTTGACATCTTTGACATTTGCTATCTTGAAATTTGTTATTTTTGACATTTTTCATGGTGACACTTTTCATTTTTGACATAAAGCATTGTGACATTTGTCATTTGACATCTTTGACATTTGCCATCTTGAAATTTGTCATTTTTGACATTTTTCATGGTGACACTTTTCATTTTTGACATTTAGCATTGTGACATTTGTCATTTGACATCTTTGACATTTGCCATCTTGAAATTTGTTATTTTTGACATTTTTCATGGTGACACTTTTCATTTTTGACATTTAGCATTGTGACATTTGTCATTTGACATCTTTGACATTTGCCATCTTGAAATTTGTTATTTTTGACATTTTTCATGGTGACACTTTTCATTTTTGACATTTAGCATTGTGACATTTGTCATTTGACATCTTTGACATTTGCCATCTTGAAATTTGTCATTTTTGACATTTTTCATTTTGACACTTTTCATTTTTGACATTTAGCATTGTGACATTTGTCATTTGACATCTTTGACATTTGCCATTTTGAAATTTGTCATTTTTGACATTTTTCATAGTGACACTTTTCATTTTTGACATTTA
This sequence comes from Altica lythri, assembly GCA_964028335.1. Taxonomy (NCBI): domain Eukaryota; kingdom Metazoa; phylum Arthropoda; class Insecta; order Coleoptera; family Chrysomelidae; genus Altica; species Altica lythri. The sequence continues at coordinate 21,610,926 of OZ034800.1, read as the reverse complement.
GCATTGTGACATTTGTCATTTGACATCTTTGACATTTGCCATCTTGAAGTTTGTTATTTTTGACATTTTTCATGGTGACACTTTTCATTTTTGACATTTAGCATTGTGACATTTGTCATTTGACATCTTTGACATTTGCCATCTTGAAATTTGTTATTTTTGACATTTTTCATGGTGACACTTTTCATTTTTGACATTTAGCATTGTGACATTTGTCAGTTTTGACATTTGCCATCTTGAAATTTGTCATTTTTGACATTTTTCATGGTGACACTTTTCATTTTTGACATTTAGCATTGTGACATTTGTCATTTGACATCTTTGACATTTGCCATCTTGAAATTTGTCATTTTTGACATTTAGCATTGTGACACTTTTCATTTTTGACATTTAGCATTGTAACATTTGTCATTTGACATCTTAGACATTTGCCATCTTGAAATTTGTCAATTTTGACACTTTTCATTTTTGACATTTAGCATTGTAACATTTGTCATTTGACATCTTTGACATTTGCCATCTTGAAATTTGTCATTTTTGACATTTTTCATGGTGACACTTTTTATTTTTGACATTTAGCATTGTGACATTTGTCAGTTTTGACATTTGCCATCTTGAAATTTGTCATTTTTGACATTTTTCATGGTGACACTTTTCATTTTTGACATTTAGCATTGTGACATTTGTCATTTGACATCTTTGACATTTGCCATCTTGAAATTTGTCATTTTTGACATTTTTCATGGTGACACTTTTCATTTTTGACATTTAGCATTGTGACATTTGTCATTTGACATCTTTTACATTTGCCATCTTGAAATTTGTCATTTTTGACATTTAGCATTGTGACACTTTTCATTTTTGACATTTAGCATTGTGACACTTTTCATTTTTGACATTTAGCATTGTGACATTTGTCATTTGACATCTTAGACATTTGCCATCTTGAAATTTGTCATTTTTGACACTTTTCATTTTTGACATTTAGCATTGTGACATTTGTCATTTGACATCTTTGACATTTGCCATCTTGAAATTTGTCATTTTTGACATTTTTCATGGTGTCACTTTTTATTTTTTACATTTAGCATTGTGACATTTGTCATGTGACATCTTTGACATTTGCCATCTTGAAATTTGTCATTTTTGACATTTTTTATGGTGACACTTTTCATTTTTGACATTTAGCATTGTGACATTTGACATCTTTGACATTTGCCATCTTGAAATTTGTCATTTTTGACATTTTTCATGGTGACACTTTTCATTTTTGACATTTAGCATTGTGACATTTGTCAGTTTTGACATTTGCCATCTTGAAATTTGTCATTTTTGACATTTTTCATGGTGACACTTTTCATTTTTTACATTTAGCATTGTGACATTTGTCAGTTTTGACATTGGCCATTTTGAAATTTGTCATTTTTGACATTTAGCATTGTGACACTTTTCATTTTTGACATTTAGCATTGTGACATTTGTCATTTGACATCTTTGACATTTGCCATATTAAAATTTGTTATTTTTTATATTTTTCATGGTGACACTTTTCATTTTTGACATTTAGCATTGTGACATTTGTCATTTGACATCTTTGACATTTGCCATCTTGAAATTTGTCATTTTTGACATTTTTCATGGTGACACTTTTCATTTTTGACATTTAGCATTGTGACATTTGTCATTTGACATCTTTGACATTTGCCATCTTGAAATTTGTCATTTTTGACATTTTTCACGGTGACACTTTTCATTTTTGACATTTTGCATTGTGACATTTGTCATTTGACATCTTAGACATTTGCCATCTTGAAATTTGTCATTTTTGACACTTTTCATTTTTGACATTTAGCATTGTGACATTTGTCATTTGACATCTTTGACATTTGCCATCTTGAAATTTGTCATTTTTGACATTTTTCATGGTGACACTTTTCATTTTTGACATTTAGCATTGTGACATTTGTCATTTGACATCTTTGACATTTGCCATCTTGAAATTTGTCATTTTTGACATTTTTCATGGTGACACTTTTCATTTTTGACATTTAGCATTGTGACATTTGTCAGTTTTGACATTTGCCATCTTGAAATTTGTGATTTTTGACATTTTTCATGGTGACACTTTTCATTTTTGACATTTAGCATTGTGACATTTGTCATTTGACATCTTAGACATTTGCCATCTTGAAATTTGTCATTTTTGACACTTTTCATTTTTGACATTTAGCATTGTGACATTTGTCATTTGACATCTTTGACATTTGCCATCTTGAAATTTGTCATTTTTGTCATTTTTCATGGTGACACTTTTCATTTTTGACATTTAGCATTGTGACATTTGCCAGTTTTGACATTTGCCATCTTGAAATTTGTTATTTTTGACATTTTTCATGGTGACACTTTTCATTTTTGACATTTAGCATTGTGACATTTGTCATTTGACATCTTTGACATTTGCCATCTTGAAATTTGTCATTTTTAACATTTAGCATTGTGACATTTGTCATTTGACATCTTTGACATTTGCTATCTTGAAATTTGTTATTTTTGACATTTTTCATGGTGACACTTTTCATTTTTGACATTAAGCATTGTGACATTTGTCATTTGACATCTTTGACATTTGCCATCTTGAAATTTGTCATTTTTGACATTTTTCATGGTGACACTTTTCATTTTTGACATTTAGCATTGTGACATTTGTCATTTGACATCTTTGACATTTGCCATCTTGAAATTTGTTATTTTTGACATTTTTCATGGTGACACTTTTCATTTTTGACATTTAGCATTGTGACATTTGTCATTTGACATCTTTGACATTTGCCATCTTGAAATTTGTTATTTTTGACATTTTTCATGGTGACACTTTTCATTTTTGACATTTAGCATTGTGACATTTGTCATTTGACATCTTTGACATTTGCCATCTTGAAATTTGTCATTTTTGACATTTTTCATGGTGACACTTTTCATTTTTGACATTTAGCATTGTGACATTTGTCATTTGACATCTTTGACATTTGCCATTTTGAAATTTGTCATTTTTGACATTTTTCATAGTGACACTTTTCATTTTTGACATTTAGCATTGTGACATTTGTCATTTGACATCTTTGACATTTGCCATCTTGAAGTTTGTTATTTTTGACATTTTTCATGGTGACACTTTTCATTTTTGACATTTAGCATTGTGACATTTGTCATTTGACATCTTTGACATTTGCCATCTTGAAATTTGTTATTTTTGACATTTTTCATGGTGACACTTTTCATTTTTGACATTTAGCATTGTGACATTTGTCAGTTTTGACATTTGCCATCTTGAAATTTGTCATTTTTGACATTTTTCATGGTGACACTTTTCATTTTTGACATTTAGCATTGTGACATTTGTCATTTGACATCTTTGACATTTGCCATCTTGAAATTTGTCATTTTTGACATTTAGCATTGTGACACTTTTCATTTTTGACATTTAGCATTGTGGCATTTGTCATTTGACATCTTAGACATTTGCCATCTTGAAATTTGTCAATTTTGACACTTTTCATTTTTGACATTTAGCATTGTAGCATTTGTCATTTGACATCTTTGACATTTGCCATCTTGAAATTTGTCATTTTTGACATTTTTCATGGTGACACTTTTTATTTTTGACATTTAGCATTGTGACATTTGTCAGTTTTGACATTTGCCATCTTGAAATTTGTCATTTTTGACATTTTTCATGGTGACACTTTTCATTTTTGACATTTAGCATTGTGACATTTGTCATTTGACATCTTTGACATTTGCCATCTTGAAATTTGTCATTTTTGACATTTTTCATGGTGACACTTTTCATTTTTGACATTTAGCATTGTGACATTTGTCATTTGACATCTTTTACATTTGCCATCTTGAAATTTGTCATTTTTGACATTTAGCATTGTGACATTTGTCATTTGACATCTTTGACATTTGCCATCTTGAAATTTGTTATTTTTGACATTTTTCATGGTGACACTTTTCATTTTTGACATTTAGCATTGTGACATTTGTCAGTTTTGACATTTGCCATTTTGAAATTTGTCATTTTTGACATTTAGCATTGTGACACTTTTCATTTTTGACATTTAGCATTGTGACACTTTTCATTTTTGACATTTAGCATTGTGACATTTGTCATTTGACATCTTAGACATTTGCCATCTTGAAATTTGTCATTTTTGACACTTTTCATTTTTGACATTTAGCATTGTGACATTTGTCATTTGACATCTTTGACATTTGCCATCTTGAAATTTGTCATTTTTGACATTTTTCATGGTGTCACTTTTTATTTTTTACATTTAGCATTGTGACATTTGTCATGTGACATCTTTGACATTTGCCATCTTGAAATTTGTCATTTTTGACATTTTTTATGGTGACACTTTTCATTTTTGACATTTAGCATTGTGACATTTGACATCTTTGACATTTGCCATCTTGAAATTTGTCATTTTTGACATTTTTCATGGTGACACTTTTCATTTTTGACATTTAGCATTGTGACATTTGTCAGTTTTGACATTTGCCATCTTGAAATTTGTCATTTTTGACATTTTTCATGGTGACACTTTTCATTTTTTACATTTAGCATTGTGACATTTGTCAGTTTTGACATTGGCCATTTTGAAATTTGTCATTTTTGACATTTAGCATTGTGACACTTTTCATTTTTGACATTTAGCATTGTGACATTTGTCATTTAACATCTTTGACATTTGCCACATTAAAATTTGTTATTTTTTATATTTTTCATGGTGACACTTTTCATTTTTGACATTTAGCATTGTGACATTTGTCATTTGACATCTTTGACATTTGCCATCTTGAAATTTGTCATTTTTGACATTTTTCATGGTGACACTTTTCATTTTTGACATTTAGCATTGTGACATTTGTCATTTGACATCTTTGACATTTGCCATCTTGAAATTTGTCATTTTTGACATTTTTCACGGTGACACTTTTCATTTTTGACATTTTGCATTGTGACATTTGTCATTTGACATCTTAGACATTTGCCATCTTGAAATTTGTCATTTTTGACACTTTTCATTTTTGACATTTAGCATTGTGACATTTGTCATTTGACATCTTTGACATTTGCCATCTTGAAATTTGTCATTTTTGACATTTTTCATGGTGACACTTTTCATTTTTGACATTTAGCATTGTGACATTTGTCATTTGACATCTTGGACATTTGCCATCTTGAAATTTGTCATTTTTGACATTTTTCATGGTGACACTTATCATTTTTGACATTGAGCATTGTGACATTGGTCAGTTTTGACATTTGCCATCTTGAAATTTGTCATTTTTGACATTTTTCATGGTGACACTTTTCATTTTTGACATTTAGCATTGTGACATTTGTCATGTGACATCTTTGACATTTGCCATCTTAAAATTTGTCATTTTTGACATTTTTCATGGTGACACTTTTCATTTTTGACATTTAGCATTGTGACATTTGTCATTTGACATCTTTGACATTTGCCATCTTGAAATTTGTCATTTTTGACATTTTTCATGGTGACACTTTTCATTTTTGACATTTAGCATTGTGACATTTGTCATTTGACATCTTTGACATTTGCCATCTTGAAATTTGTCATTTTTGTTATTTTTCATGGTGACACTTTTCATTTTTGACATTTAGCATTGTGACATTTGTCATTTGACATCTTTGACATTTGCCATCTTGAAATTTGTTATTTTTGACATTTTTCATGGTGACACTTTTCATTTTTGACATTTAGCATTGTGACATTTGTCATTTGACATCTTTGACATTTGCCATCTTGAAATTTGTCATTTTTGACATTTTTCATGGTGACACTTTTCATTTTTGACATTTAGCATTGTGACATTTGTCATTTGACATCTTTGACATTTGTTATCTTGAAATTTGTCATTTTTGACATTTAGCATTGTGACATTTGTCATTTGACATCTTGGACATTTGCCATTTTAAAATTTGTCATTTTTGACATTTTTCATGGTGACACTTATCATTTTTGACATTTAGCATTGTGACATTTGTCAGTTTTGACATTTGCCATCTTGAAATTTGTCATTTTTGACATTTTTCATGGTGACACTTTTCATTTTTGACATTTAGCATTATGACATTTGTCATTTGACATCTTTGACATTTGCCATCTTGAAATTTGTTATTTTTGAAATTTTTCATGGTGACACTTTTCATTTTTGACATTTAGCATTGTGACATTTGTCATTTGACATCTTTGACATTTGCCATCTTGAAATTTGTCATTTTTGACATTTTTCATGTTGACACTTTTCATTTTTGACATTTAGCATTCTGACATTTGTCATTTGACATCTTTGACATTTGCCATCTTGAAATTTGTTATTTTTGACATTTTTCATGGTGACACTTTTCATTTTTGACATTTAGCATTGTGACATTTGTCATTTGACATCTTTGACATTTGCCATCTTGAAATTTGTCATTTTTGACATTTTTCATGGTGACACTTTTCATTTTTGACATTTAGCATTGTGACATTTGTCAGTTTTGACATTTGCCATCTTGAAATTTGTCATTTTTGACATTTTTTATGGTGACACTTTTCATTTTTGACATTTGGCATTGTGACATTTGTCATTTGACATCTTTGACATTTGCCATCTTGAAATTTGTCATTTTTGACATTTTTCATGGTGACACTTTTCATTTTTGACATTTAGCATTGTGACATTTGTCATTTGACATCTTTGACATTTGCCATCTTGAAATTTGTTATTTTTGACATTTTTCATGGTAACACTTTTCATTTTTGACATTTAGCATTGTGATATTTGTCATTTGACATCTTTGACATTTGCCATCTTGAAATTTGTCATTTTTGACATTTTTCATGGTGACACTTTTCATTTTTGACATTTAGCATTGTAACATTTGTCATTTGACATCTTTGACATTTGCCATTTTGAAATTTGTCATTTTTGACATTTTTATGGTGACACTTTTCATTTTTGACATTTAGCATTGTGACGTTTGTCATTTGACATCTTTGACATTTGCCATCTTGAAATTTGTTATTTTTGACATTTTTCATGGTGACACTTTTTATTTTTGACATTTAGCATTGTGACATTTGTCATTTAATATCTTTGACATTTGCCATCCTGAAATTTGTCGTTTTTGAAATTTAGCATTGTGACATTTGTCATTTGACATCTTTGACATTTGCCATCTTAAAATTTGTTATTTTTGACATTTTTCATGGTGACACTTTTTATTTTTGACATTTAGCATTGTGACATTTGTCAGTTTTGACATTTGCCATCTTGAAATTTGTCATTTTTGCCATTTTTCATGGTGACACTTTTCATTTTTGACATTTAGCATTGTGACATTTGTCATTTGACATCTTTGACATTTGCCATCTTGAAATTTGTCATTTTTGACATTTAGCATTGTGACATTTGTCATTTGACATCTTGGACATTTGCCATCTTGAAATTTGTCATTTTTGACATTTTTCATGGTGACACTTATCATTTTTGACATTTAGCATTGTGAAATTTGTCAGTTTTGACATTTGCCATCTTGAAATTTGTCATTTTTGACATTTTTCATGGTGACACTTTTCATTTTTGACATTTAGCATTGTGACATTTGTCATTTGACATCTTAGACATTTGTCATCTTGAAATTTGTCATTTTTGACACTTTTCATTTTTGACATTTAGCATTGTGACATTTGTCATTTGACATCTTTGACATTTGCCATCTTGAAATTATTTATTTTTGACATTTTTCATGGTGACACTTTTCATTTTTGACATTTAGCATTGTGACATTTGTCAGTTTTGACATTTGCCATCTTGAAATTTGTCATTTTTGACATTTTTCATGGTGACACTTTTCATTTTTGACATTTAGCATTGTGACATTTGTCATTTGACATCTTTGACATTTGCCATTTTGAAATTTGTCATTTTTGACATTTTTCATGGTGACACTTTTCATTTTTGACATTTAGCATTGTGACATTTGTCATTTGACATCTTTGACATTTGCCCTCTTGAAATTTGTCATGTTTGACATTTAGCATTGTGACATTTGTCATTTGACATCTTTGACATTTGCCATCTTGAAATTTGTTATTTTTGACATTTTTCATGGTGACACTTTTCTTTTTTGACATTTAGCATTGTGACATTTGTCAGTTTTGACATTTGCCATCTTGAAATTTGTCATTTTTGACATTTTTCATGTTGACACTTTTCATTTTTGACATTTAGCATTGTGACATTTGTCATTTGACATCTTAGACATTTGCCATCTTGAAATTTGTCAATTTTGACACTTTTCATTTTTGACATTTAGCATTGTAACATTTGTCATTTGACATCTTTGACATTTGCCATCTTGAAATTTGTCATTTTTGACATTTTTCATGGTGACACTTTTTATTTTTGACATTTAGCATTGTGACATTTGTCAGTTTTGACATTTGCCATCTTGAAATTTGTCATTTTTGACATTTTTCATGGTAACACTTTTCATTTTTGACATTTAGCATTGTGACATTTGTCAGTTTTGACATTTGCCATTTTGAAATTTGCCATTTTTGACATTTAGCATTGTGACACTTTTCATTTTTGACATTTAGCATTGTGACATTTATCATTTGACATCTTAGACATTTGCCATCTTGAAATTTGTCATTTTTGACACTTTTCATTTTTGACATTTAGCATTGTGACATTTGTCATTTGACATCTTTGACATTTGCCATCTTGAAATTTGTCATTTTTGACATTTTTCATGGTGTCACTTTTCATTTTTGACATTTAGCATTGTGACATTTGTCATGTGACATCTTTGACATTTGCCATCTTGAAATTTGTCATTTTTGACATTTTTTATGGTGACACTTTTCATTTTTGACATTTAGCATTGTGACATTTGTCATTTGACATCTTTGACATTTGCCATCTTGAAATTTGTCATTTTTGACATTTTTCATGGTGACACTTTTCATTATTGACATTTAGCATTGTGACATATGTCAGTTTTGACATTTGCCATCTTGAAATTTGTCATTTTTGACATTTTTCATGGTGACACTTTTCATTTTTTACATTTAGCATTGTGACATTTGTCATTTGACATCTTTGACATTTGCCATCTTGAAATTTGTTATTTTTGACATTTTTCATGGTGACACTTTTCATTTTTGACATTTAGCATTGTGACATTTGTCATTTGACATCTTTGACATTTGCCATCTTGAAATTTGTCATTTTTGACATTTTTCATGGTGACACTTTTCATTTTTGACATTTAGCATTGTGACATTTGTCAGTTTTGACATTTGCCATCTTGAAATTTGTCATTTTTGACATTTTTCATGGTAACACTTTTCATTTTTGACATTTAGCATTGTGACATTTGTCATTTGACATCTTAGACATTTGCCATCTTGAAATTTGTCATTGTTGACACTTTTCATTTTTGACATTTAGCATTGTGACATTTGTCATTTGACATCTTTGACATTTGCCATCTTGAAATTTGTCATTTTTAACATTTTTCATGGTGACACTTTTCATTTTTGACATTTAGCATTGTGACATTTGTCAGTCTTGACATTTGCCATCTTGAAATTTGTCATTTTTGACATTTTTCATGGTGACACTTTTCATTTTTGACATTTAGCATTGTGACATTTGTCATTTGACATCTTTGACATTTGCCATCTTGAAATTTGTCATTTTTGACATTTTTCATGGTGACACTTTTCATTTTTGACATTTAGCATTGTGACATTTGTCATTTGACATCTTTGACATTTGCCATCTTGGAATTTGTTATTTTTGACATTTTTCATGGTGACACTTATCATTTTTGACATTTAGCATTGTGACATTTGTCATTTGACATCTTTGACATTTGCTATCTTAAAATTTGTCATTTTTGACATTTTTCATGGTGACACTTTTCATTTTTGACATTTAGCATTGTGACATTTGTCAGTTTTGACATTTACCATCTTGAAATTTGTCATTTTTGACATTTTTCATGGTGACACTTTTTATTTTTGACATTTAGCATTGTGACATTTGTCATTTGACATCTTTGACATTTGCCATCTTAAAATTTGTCATTTTTGACATTTTTCATGGTGACACTTTTCATTTTTGACATTGAGCATTGTGACATTTGTCAGTTTTGACATTTGCCATCTTGAAATTTGTCATTTTTGACATTTTTCATGGTGACACTTTTCATTTTTGACATTTAGCATTGTGACATTTGTCATTTGACATCTTTGACATTTGCCATCTTAAAATTTGTCATTTTTGACATTTTTCATGGTGACACTTTTTATTTTTAACATTTAGCATTGTGACATTTGTCATTTGACATCTTTGACATTTGCCATCTTGAAATTTGTCATTTTTGACATTTTTCATGGTGACACTTTTCATTTTTGACATTTAGCATTGTGACATTTGTCATTTGACATCTTGGACATTTGCCATCTTGAAATTTGTTATTTTTGACCTTTTTCATGGTGACACTTTTCATTTTTGACATTTAGCATTGTGACATTTGTCATTTGACATCTTTGACATTTGCCATCTTAAAATTTGTCATTTTTGACATTTTTCATGGTGACACTTTTCATTTTTGACATTTAGCATTGTGACATTTGTCATTTGACATCTTTGACATTTGCCATCTTGAAATTTGTCATTTTTGACATTAAGCATTGTGACATTTGTCATTTGACATCTTTGACATTTGCCATCTTGAAATTTGTTATTTTTGACATTTTTCATGGTGACACTTTTCATTTTTGACATTTAGCATTGTGACATTTGTCAGTTTTGACATTTGCCATCTTGAAATTTGTCATTTTTGACATTTAGCATTGTGACATTTGTCATTTGACATCTTTGACATTTGCCATCTTAAAATTTGTCATTTTTGACATTTTTCATGGTGACACTTTTCATTTTTGACATTTAGCATTGTGATATTTGTCGTTTGACATCTTTGACATTTGCCATCTTGAAATTTGTCATTTTTGACATTTAGCATTGTGATATTTGTCATTTGACATCTTTGACATTTGCCATCTTGAAATTTGTCATTTTTGACATTTTTCATTTTTGACATTTAGCATTGTGACATTTGTCATTTGACATCTTTGACATTTGCCATCTTGAAATTTGTCATTTTTGACATTTTTCATGGTGACACTTTTTATTTTTGACATTTAGCATTGTGACATTTGTCAGTTTTGACATTTGCCATCTTGAAATTTGTCATTTTTGACATTTTTCATGGTAACACTTTTCATTTTTGACATTTAGCATTGTGACATTTGTCAGTTTTGACATTTGCCATTTTGAAATTTGTCATTTTTGACATTTAGCATTGTGACACTTTTCATTTTTGACATTTAGCATTGTGACATTTATCATTTGACATCTTAGACATTTGCCATCTTGAAATTTGTCATTTTTGACACTTTTCATTTTTGACATTTAGCATTGTGACATTTGTCATTTGACATCTTTGACATTTGCCATCTTGAAATTTGTCATTTTTGACATTTTTCATGGTGTCACTTTTCATTTTTGACATTTAGCATTGTGACATTTGTCATGTGACATCTTTGACATTTGCCATCTTGAAATTTGTCATTTTTGACATTTTTTATGGTGACACTTTTCATTTTTGACATTTAGCATTGTGACATTTGTCATTTGACATCTTTGACATTTGCCATCTTGAAATTTGTCATTTTTGACATTTTTCATGGTGACACTTTTCATTATTGACATTTAGCATTGTGACATTTGTCAGTTTTGACATTTGCCATCTTGAAATTTGTCATTTTTGACATTTTTCATGGTGACACTTTTCATTTTTTACATTTAGCATTGTGACATTTGTCATTTGACATCTTTGACATTTGCCATCTTGAAATTTGTTATTTTTGACATTTTTCATGGTGACACTTTTCATTTTTGACATTTAGCATTGTGACATTTGTCATTTGACATCTTTGACATTTGCCATCTTGAAATTTGTCATTTTTGACATTTTTTATGGTGACACTTTTCATTTTTGACATTTAGCATTGTGACATTTGTCATTTGACATCTTTGACATTTGCCATCTTGAAATTTGTCATTTTTGACATTTTTCATGGTGACACTTTTCATTATTGACATTTAGCATTGTGACATTTGTCAGTTTTGACATTTGCCATCTTGAAATTTGTCATTTTTGACATTTTTCATGGTAACACTTTTCATTTTTGACATTTAGCATTGTGACATTTGTCATTTGACATCTTAGACATTTGCCATCTTGAAATTTGTCATTGTTGACACTTTTCATTTTTGACATTTAGCATTGTGACATTTGTCATTTGACATCTTTGACATTTGCCATCTTGAAATTTGTCATTTTTAACATTTTTCATGGTGACACTTTTCATTTTTGACATTTAGCATTGTGACATTTGTCAGTTTTGACATTTGCCATCTTGAAATTTGTCATTTTTGACATTTTTCATGGTGACACTTTTCATTTTTGACATTTAGCATTGTGACATTTGTCATTTGACATCTTTGACATTTGCCATCTTGAAATTTGTCATTTTTGACATTTTTCATGGTGACACTTTTCATTTTTGACATTTAGCATTGTGACATTTGTCATTTGACATCTTTGACATTTGCCATCTTGGAATTTGTTATTTTTGACATTTTTCATGGTGACACTTATCATTTTTGACATTTAGCATTGTGACATTTGTCATTTGACATCTTTGACATTTGCTATCTTAAAATTTGTCATTTTTGACATTTTTCATGGTGACACTTTTCATTTTTGACATTTAGCATTGTGACATTTGTCAGTTTTGACATTTACCATCTTGAAATTTGTCATTTTTGACATTTTTCATGGTGACACTTTTTATTTTTGACATTTAGCATTGTGACATTTGTCATTTGACATCTTTGACATTTGCCATCTTAAAATTTGTCATTTTTGACATTTTTCATGGTGACACTTTTCATTTTTGACATTGAGCATTGTGACATTTGTCAGTTTTGACATTTGCCATCTTGAAATTTGTCATTTTTGACATTTTTCATGGTGACACTTTTCATTTTTGACATTTAGCATTGTGACATTTGTCATTTGACATCTTTGACATTTGCCATCTTAAAATTTGTCATTTTTGACATTTTTCATGGTGACACTTTTTATTTTTAACATTTAGCATTGTGACATTTGTCATTTGACATCTTTGACATTTGCCATCTTGAAATTTGTCATTTTTGACATTTTTCATGGTGACACTTTTCATTTTTGACATTTAGCATTGTGACATTTGTCATTTGACATCTTGGACATTTGCCATCTTGAAATTTGTTATTTTTGACCTTTTTCATGGTGACACTTTTCATTTTTGACATTTAGCATTGTGACATTTGTCATTTGACATCTTTGACATTTGCCATCTTAAAATTTGTCATTTTTGACATTTTTCATGGTGACACTTTTCATTTTTGACATTTAGCATTGTGACATTTGTCATTTGACATCTTTGACATTTGCCATCTTGAAATTTGTCATTTTTGACATTAAGCATTGTGACATTTGTCATTTGACATCTTTGACATTTGCCATCTTGAAATTTGTTATTTTTGACATTTTTCATGGTGACACTTTTCATTTTTGACATTTAGCATTGTGACATTTGTCAGTTTTGACATTTGCCATCTTGAAATTTGTCATTTTTGACATTTAGCATTGTGACATTTGTCATTTGACATCTTTGACATTTGCCATCTTAAAATTTGTCATTTTTGACATTTTTCATGGTGACACTTTTCATTTTTGACATTTAGCATTGTGATATTTGTCGTTTGACATCTTTGACATTTGCCATCTTGAAATTTGTCATTTTTGACATTTAGCATTGTGATATTTGTCATTTGACATCTTTGACATTTGCCATCTTGAAATTTGTCATTTTTGACATTTTTCATTTTTGACATTTAGCATTGTGACATTTGTCATTTGACATCTTTGACATTTGCCATCTTGAAACTTGTTATTTTTGACATTTTTCATGGTGACACTTTTTATTTTTGACATTTAGCATTGTGACATTTGTCATTTGACATCTTTGACATTTGCCATCTTGAAATTTGTCATTTTTGACATTTTTCATGGTGACACTTTTCATTTTTGACATTTAGCATTGTGACATTTGTCATTTGACATCTTTGACATTTGCCATCCTGAAATTTGTCGTTTTTGACATTTAGCATTGTGACATTTGTCATTTGACATCTTTGACATTTGCCATCTTAAAATTTGTTATTTTTGACATTTTTCATGGTGACACTTTTTATTTTTGACATTTAGCATTGTGACATTTGTCAGTTTTGACATTTGCCATCTTGAAATTTGTCATTTTTGCCATTTTTCATGGTGACACTTTTCATTTTTGACATTTAGCATTGTGACATTTGTCATTTGACATCTTTGACATTTGCCATCTTGAAATTTGTCATTTTTGACATTTAGCATTGTGACATTTGTCATTTGACATCTTGGACATTTGCCATCTTGAAATTTGTCATTTTTGACATTTTTCATGGTGACACTTATCATTTTTGACATTTAGCATTGTGAAATTTGTCAGTTTTGACATTTGCCATCTTGAAATTTGTCATTTTTGACATTTTTCATGGTGACACTTTTCATTTTTGACATTTAGCATTGTGACATTTGTCATTTGACATCTTAGACATTTGTCATCTTGAAATTTGTCATTTTTGACACTTTTCATTTTTGACATTTAGCATTGTGACATTTGTCATTTGACATCTTTGACATTTGCCATCTTGAAATTTGTCATTTTTGACATTTTTCATGGTGACACTTTTCATTTTTGACATTTAGCATTGTGACATTTGTCAGTTTTGACATTTGCCATCTTGAAATTTGTCATTTTTGACATTTTTCATGGTGACACTTTTCATTTTTGACATTTAGCATTGTGACATTTGTCATTTGACATCTTTGACATTTGCCATTTTGAAATTTGTCATTTTTGACATTTTTCATGGTGACACTTTTCATTTTTGACATTTAGCATTGTGACATTTGTCATTTGACATCTTTGACATTTGCCCTCTTGAAATTTGTCATGTTTGACATTTAGCATTGTGACATTTGTCATTTGACATCTTTGACATTTGCCATCTTGAAATTTGTTATTTTTGACATTTTTCATGGTGACACTTTTCTTTTTTGACATTTAGCATTGTGACATTTGTCAGTTTTGACATTTGCCATCTTGAAATTTGTCATTTTTGACATTTTTCATGTTGACACTTTTCATTTTTGACATTTAGCATTGTGACATTTGTCATTTGACATCTTAGACATTTGCCATCTTGAAATTTGTCAATTTTGACACTTTTCATTTTTGACATTTAGCATTGTAACATTTGTCATTTGACATCTTTGACATTTGCCATCTTGAAATTTGTCATTTTTGACATTTTTCATGGTGACACTTTTTATTTTTGACATTTAGCATTGTGACATTTGTCAGTTTTGACATTTGCCATCTTGAAATTTGTCATTTTTGACATTTTTCATGGTAACACTTTTCATTTTTGACATTTAGCATTGTGACATTTGTCAGTTTTGACATTTGCCATTTTGAAATTTGCCATTTTTGACATTTAGCATTGTGACACTTTTCATTTTTGACATTTAGCATTGTGACATTTATCATTTGACATCTTAGACATTTGCCATCTTGAAATTTGTCATTTTTGACACTTTTCATTTTTGACATTTAGCATTGTGACATTTGTCATTTGACATCTTTGACATTTGCCATCTTGAAATTTGTCATTTTTGACATTTTTCATGGTGTCACTTTTCATTTTTGACATTTAGCATTGTGACATTTGTCATGTGACATCTTTGACATTTGCCATCTTGAAATTTGTCATTTTTGACATTTTTTATGGTGACACTTTTCATTTTTGACATTTAGCATTGTGACATTTGTCATTTGACATCTTTGACATTTGCCATCTTGAAATTTGTCATTTTTGACATTTTTCATGGTGACACTTTTCATTATTGACATTTAGCATTGTGACATTTGTCAGTTTTGACATTTGCCATCTTGAAATTTGTCATTTTTGACATTTTTCATGGTGACACTTTTCATTTTTTACATTTAGCATTGTGACATTTGTGATTTGACATCTTTGACATTTGCCATCTTGAAATTTGTTATTTTTGACATTTTTCATGGTGACACTTTTCATTTTTGACATTTAGCATTGTGACATTTGTCATTTGACATCTTTGACATTTGCCATCTTGAAATTTGTCATTTTTGACATTTTTCATGGTGACACTTTTCATTTTTGACATTTAGCATTGTGACATTTGTCAGTTTTGACATTTGCCATCTTGAAATTTGTCATTTTTGACATTTTTCATGGTAACACTTTTCATTTTTGACATTTAGCATTGTGACATTTGTCATTTGACATCTTAGACATTTGCCATCTTGAAATTTGTCATTGTTGACACTTTTCATTTTTGACATTTAGCATTGTGACATTTGTCATTTGACATCTTTGACATTTGCCATCTTGAAATTTGTCATTTTTAACATTTTTCATGGTGACACTTTTCATTTTTGACATTTAGCATTGTGACATTTGTCAGTTTTGACATTTGCCATCTTGAAATTTGTCATTTTTGACATTTTTCATGGTGACACTTTTCATTTTTGACATTTAGCATTGTGACATTTGTCATTTGACATCTTTGACATTTGCCATCTTGAAATTTGTCATTTTTGACATTTTTCATGGTGACACTTTTCATTTTTGACATTTAGCATTGTGACATTTGTCATTTGACATCTTTGACATTTGCCATCTTGGAATTTGTTATTTTTGACATTTTTCATGGTGACACTTATCATTTTTGACATTTAGCATTGTGACATTTGTCATTTGACATCTTTGACATTTGCTATCTTAAAATTTGTCATTTTTGACATTTTTCATGGTGACACTTTTCATTTTTGACATTTAGCATTGTGACATTTGTCAGTTTTGACATTTACCATCTTGAAATTTGTCATTTTTGACATTTTTCATGGTGACACTTTTTATTTTTGACATTTAGCATTGTGACATTTGTCATTTGACATCTTTGACATTTGCCATCTTAAAATTTGTCATTTTTGACATTTTTCATGGTGACACTTTTCATTTTTGACATTGAGCATTGTGACATTTGTCAGTTTTGACATTTGCCATCTTGAAATTTGTCATTTTTGACATTTTTCATGGTGACACTTTTCATTTTTGACATTTAGCATTGTGACATTTGTCATTTGACATCTTTGACATTTGCCATCTTAAAATTTGTCATTTTTGACATTTTTCATGGTGACACTTTTTATTTTTAACATTTAGCATTGTGACATTTGTCATTTGACATCTTTGACATTTGCCATCTTGAAATTTGTCATTTTTGACATTTTTCATGGTGACACTTTTCATTTTTGACATTTAGCATTGTGACATTTGTCATTTGACATCTTGGACATTTGCCATCTTGAAATTTGTTATTTTTGACCTTTTTCATGGTGACACTTTTCATTTTTGACATTTAGCATTGTGACATTTGTCATTTGACATCTTTGACATTTGCCATCTTAAAATTTGTCATTTTTGACATTTTTCATGGTGACACTTTTCATTTTTGACATTTAGCATTGTGACATTTGTCATTTGACATCTTTGACATTTGCCATCTTGAAATTTGTCATTTTTGACATTAAGCATTGTGACATTTGTCATTTGACATCTTTGACATTTGCCATCTTGAAATTTGTTATTTTTGACATTTTTCATGGTGACACTTTTCATTTTTGACATTTAGCATTGTGACATTTGTCAGTTTTGACATTTGCCATCTTGAAATTTGTCATTTTTGACATTTAGCATTGTGACATTTGTCATTTGACATCTTTGACATTTGCCATCTTAAAATTTGTCATTTTTGACATTTTTCATGGTGACACTTTTCATTTTTGACATTTAGCATTGTGATATTTGTCGTTTGACATCTTTGACATTTGCCATCTTGAAATTTGTCATTTTTGACATTTAGCATTGTGATATTTGTCATTTGACATCTTTGACATTTGCCATCTTGAAATTTGTCATTTTTGACATTTTTCATTTTTGACATTTAGCATTGTGACATTTGTCATTTGACATCTTTGACATTTGCCATCTTGAAATTTGTCATTTTTGACATTTTTCATGGTGACACTTTTTATTTTTGACATTTAGCATTGTGACATTTGTCAGTTTTGACATTTGCCATCTTGAAATTTGTCATTTTTGACATTTTTCATGGTAACACTTTTCATTTTTGACATTTAGCATTGTGACATTTGTCAGTTTTGACATTTGCCATTTTGAAATTTGTCATTTTTGACATTTAGCATTGTGACACTTTTCATTTTTGACATTTAGCATTGTGACATTTATCATTTGACATCTTAGACATTTGCCATCTTGAAATTTGTCATTTTTGACACTTTTCATTTTTGACATTTAGCATTGTGACATTTGTCATTTGACATCTTTGACATTTGCCATCTTGAAATTTGTCATTTTTGACATTTTTCATGGTGTCACTTTTCATTTTTGACATTTAGCATTGTGACATTTGTCATGTGACATCTTTGACATTTGCCATCTTGAAATTTGTCATTTTTGACATTTTTTATGGTGACACTTTTCATTTTTGACATTTAGCATTGTGACATTTGTCATTTGACATCTTTGACATTTGCCATCTTGAAATTTGTCATTTTTGACATTTTTCATGGTGACACTTTTCATTATTGACATTTAGCATTGTGACATTTGTCAGTTTTGACATTTGCCATCTTGAAATTTGTCATTTTTGACATTTTTCATGGTGACACTTTTCATTTTTTACATTTAGCATTGTGACATTTGTCATTTGACATCTTTGACATTTGCCATCTTGAAATTTGTTATTTTTGACATTTTTCATGGTGACACTTTTCATTTTTGACATTTAGCATTGTGACATTTGTCATTTGACATCTTTGACATTTGCCATCTTGAAATTTGTCATTTTTGACATTTTTCATGGTGACACTTTTCATTTTTGACATTTAGCATTGTGACATTTGTCAGTTTTGACATTTGCCATCTTGAAATTTGTCATTTTTGACATTTTTCATGGTAACACTTTTCATTTTTGACATTTAGCATTGTGACATTTGTCATTTGACATCTTAGACATTTGCCATCTTGAAATTTGTCATTGTTGACACTTTTCATTTTTGACATTTAGCATTGTGACATTTGTCATTTGACATCTTTGACCTTTGCCATCTTGAAATTTGTCATTTTTAACATTTTTCATGGTGACACTTTTCATTTTTGACATTTAGCATTGTGACATTTGTCAGTTTTGACATTTGCCATCTTGAAATTTGTCATTTTTGACATTTTTCATGGTGACACTTTTCATTTTTGACATTTAGCATTGTGACATTTGTCATTTGACATCTTTGACATTTGCCATCTTGAAATTTGTCATTTTTGACATTTTTCATGGTGACACTTTTCATTTTTGACATTTAGCATTGTGACATTTGTCATTTGACATCTTTGACATTTGCCATCTTGGAATTTGTTATTTTTGACATTTTTCATGGTGACACTTATCATTCTTGACATTTAGCATTGTGACATTTGTCATTTGACATCTTTGACATTTGCTATCTTAAAATTTGTCATTTTTGACATTTTTCATGGTGACACTTTTCATTTTTGACATTTAGCATTGTGACATTTGTCAGTTTTGACATTTACCATCTTGAAATTTGTCATTTTTGACATTTTTCATGGTGACACTTTTTATTTTTGACATTTAGCATTGTGACATTTGTCATTTGACATCTTTGACATTTGCCATCTTAAAATTTGTCATTTTTGACATTTTTCATGGTGACACTTTTCATTTTTGACATTGAGCATTGTGACATTTGTCAGTTTTGACATTTGCCATCTTGAAATTTGTCATTTTTGACATTTTTCATGGTGACACTTTTCATTTTTGACATTTAGCATTGTGACATTTGTCATTTGACATCTTTGACATTTGCCATCTTAAAATTTGTCATTTTTGACATTTTTCATGGTGACACTTTTTATTTTTAACATTTAGCATTGTGACATTTGTCATTTGACATCTTTGACATTTGCCATCTTGAAATTTGTCATTTTTGACATTTTTCATGGTGACACTTTTCATTTTTGACATTTAGCATTGTGACATTTGTCATTTGACATCTTGGACATTTGCCATCTTGAAATTTGTTATTTTTGACCTTTTTCATGGTGACACTTTTCATTTTTGACATTTAGCATTGTGACATTTGTCATTTGACATCTTTGACATTTGCCATCTTAAAATTTGTCATTTTTGACATTTTTCATGGTGACACTTTTCATTTTTGACATTTAGCATTGTGACATTTGTCATTTGACATCTTTGACATTTGCCATCTTGAAATTTGTCATTTTTGACATTAAGCATTGTGACATTTGTCATTTGACATCTTTGACATTTGCCATCTTGAAATTTGTTATTTTTGACATTTTTCATGGTGACACTTTTCATTTTTGACATTTAGCATTGTGACATTTGTCAGTTTTGACATTTGCCATCTTGAAATTTGTCATTTTTGACATTTAGCATTGTGACATTTGTCATTTGACATCTTTGACATTTGCCATCTTAAAATTTGTCATTTTTGACATTTTTCATGGTGACACTTTTCATTTTTGACATTTAGCATTGTGATATTTGTCGTTTGACATCTTTGACATTTGCCATCTTGAAATTTGTCATTTTTGACATTTAGCATTGTGATATTTGTCATTTGACATCTTTGACATTTGCCATCTTGAAATTTGTCATTTTTGACATTTTTCATTTTTGACATTTAGCATTGTGACATTTGTCATTTGACATCTTTGACATTTGCCATCTTGAAACTTGTTATTTTTGACATTTTTCATGGTGACACTTTTTATTTTTGACATTTAGCATTGTGACATTTGTCATTTGACATCTTTGACATTTGCCATCTTGAAATTTGTCATTTTTGACATTTTTCATGGTGACACTTTTCATTTTTGACATTTAGCATAGTGACATTTGTCATTTGACATCTTTGACATTTGCCATCTTGAAATTTGTCATTTTTGACATTTTTCATGGTAACACTTTTCATTTTTGACATTTAGCATTGTGACATTTGTCAGTTTTGACATTTGCCATCTTGAAATTTGTCATTTGTGACATTTTTCATGGTGACACTTTTCATTTTTGACATTTAGCATTGTGACATTTGTCATTTGACATCTTAGACATTTGCCATCTTGAAATGTGTCATTTTTGACACTTTTCATTTTTGACATTTAGCATTGTGACATTTGTCATTTGACATCTTTGACATTTGCCATCTTGAAATTTGTCATTTTTGACATTTTTCATGGTAACACTTTTCATTTTTGACATTTAGCATTGTGACATTTGTCAGTTTTGACATTTGCCATCTTGAAATTTGTCATTTTTGACATTTTTCATGGTGACACTTTTCATTTTTGACATTTAGCATTGTGACATTTGTCATTTGACATCTTTGACATTTGCCATTTTGAAATTTGTCATTTTTGACATTTTTCATGGTGACACTTTTCATTTTTGACATTTAGCATTGTGACATTTGTCATTTGACATCTTTGACATTTGCCATCTCGAAATTTGTCATTTTTGACATTTTTCATGGTGACACTTTTCATTTTTGACGTTTAGCATTGTGACATTTGTCAGTTTTGACATTTGCCATCTTGAAATTTGTCATTTTTGACATTTTTCATGGTGACACTTTTCATTTTTGACATTTAGCATTGTGACATTTGTCATTTGACATCTTAGACATTTGCCATCTTGAAATTTGTCATTTTTGACACTTTTCATTTTTGACATTTAGCATTGTGACATTTGTCATTTGACATCTTTGACATTTGCCATCTTGAAATTTGTCATTTTTGTCATTTTTCATGGTGACACTTTTCATTTTTGACATTTAGCATTGTGACATTTGTCAGTTTTGACATTTGCCATCTTGAAATTTGTCATTTTTGACATTTTTCATGGTGACACTTTTCATTTTTGACATTTAGCATTGTGACATTTGTCATTTGACATCTTTGACATTTGCCATCTTGAAATTTGTCATTTTTGACATTTAGCATTGTGACATTTGTCATTTGACATCTTTGACATTTGGTATCTTGGAATTTGTTATTTTTGACTTTTTTTATGGTGACACTTTTCATTTTTGACATTTAGCATTGTGACATTTGTCATTTGACATCTTTGACATTTGCCATCTTGAAATTTGTCATTTTTGACATTTTTCATGGTGACACTTTTCATTTTTGACATTTAGCATTGTGACATTTGTCATTTGACATCTTTGACATTTGCCATCTTGAAATTTGTTATTTTTGACATTTTTCATGGTGACACTTTTCATTTTTGACATTTAGCATTGTGACATTTGTCATTTGACATCTTTGACATTTGCCATCTTGAAATTTGTCATTTTTGACATTTTTCATGATGACACTTTTCATTTTTGACATTTAGCATTGTGACATTTGTCATTTGACATCTTTGACATTTGCCATCTTGAAATTTGTTATTTTTGACATTTTTCATGGTGACACTTTTCATTTTTGACATTTAGCATTGTGACATTTGTCATTTGACATCTTTGACATTTGCCATCTTAAAATTTGTCATTTTTGACATTTTTCATGGTGACACTTTTCATTTTTGACATTTAGCATTGTGACATTTGTCATTTGACATCTTTGACATTTGCCATTTTGAAATTTGTCATTTTTGACATTTTTCATAGTGACACTTTTCATTTTTGACATTTAGCATTGTGACATTTGTCATTTGACATCTTTGACATTTGCCATCTTGAAGTTTGTTATTTTTGACATTTTTCATGGTGACACTTTTCATTTTTGACATTTAGCATTGTGACATTTGTCATTTGACATCTTTGACATTTGCCATCTTGAAATTTGTTATTTTTGACATTTTTCATGGTGACACTTTTCATTTTTGACATTTAGCATTGTGACATTTGTCAGTTTTGACATTTGCCATCTTGAAATTTGTCATGTTTGACATTTTTCATGGTGACACTTTTCATTTTTGACATTTAGCATTGTGACATTTGTCATTTGACATCTTTGACATTTGCCATCTTGAAATTTGTCATTTTTGACATTTAGCATTGTGACATTTGTCATTTGACATCTTTGACCTTTGCCATCTTGAAATTTGTTATTTTTGACATTTTTCATTTTTGACATTTAGCATTGTGACATTTGACAGTTTTGACATTTGCCATCTTGAAATTTGTCATTTTTGACATTTTTCATGGTGACACTATTCATTTTTGACATTTAGCATTGTGACATTTGTCATTTGACATCTTAGACATTTGTCATCTTGAAATTTGTCATTTTTGACACTTTTCATTTTTGACATTTAGCATTGTGACATTTGTCATTTGACATCTTTGACATTTGCCATCTTGAAATTTGTCATTTTTGACATTTTTCATGGTGACACTTTTCATTTTTGACATTTAGCATTGTGACATTTGTCAGTTTTGACATTTGCCATCTTGAAATTTGTCATTTTTGACATTTTTCATGGTGACACTTTTCATTTTTGACATTTAGCATTGTGACATTTGTCAGTTTTGACATTTGCCATCTAAAAATTTGTCATTTTTGACATTTTTCATGGTGACACTTTTCATTTTTGACATTTAGCATTGTGACATTTGTCATTTGACATCTTTAACATTTGCCATCTTGAAATTTGTCATTTTTGACATTTGTCATGGTGACACTTTTCATTTTTGACATTTAGCATTGTGACATTTGTCATTTGACATCTTTGACATTTGCCATCTTGAAATTTGTCATGTTTGACATTTAGCATTGTGATATTTGTCATTTGACATTTGCCATCTTGAAATTTGTTATTTTTGACATTTTTCATGGTGACACTTTTCATTTTTGACATTTAGCATTGTGACATTTGTCAGTTTTGACATTTGCCATCTTGAAATTTGTCATTTTTGACATTTAGCATTGTGACACTTTTTATTTTTGACATTTAGCATTGTGACATTTGTCATTTGACATCTTTGATATTTGCCAACTTGAAATTTGTCATTTTTGACATTAAGCATTGTGATATTTGTCATTTGACATCTTTGACATTTGCCATCTTGAAATTTGTCATTTTTGACATTTTTCATGGTGACACTTTTCATTTATGACATTTAGCATTGTGACATTTGTCATTTGACATCTTTGACATTTGCCATCTTGAAATTTGTTATTTTTGACATTTTTCATGGTGACACTTTTCATTTTTGACATTTAGCATTGTGACATTTGTCATTTGACATCTTTGACATTTGCCATCTTGAAATTTGTCATTTTTGACATTTTTCATGGTGACACTTTTTTTTTTGACATTTAGCATTGTGACATTTGTCAGTTTTGACATTTGCCATCTTGAAATTTGTCATTTTTGACATTTTTCATGGTGACACTTTTCATTTTTGACATTTAGCATTGTGACATTTGTCATTTGACATCTTAGACATTTGCCATCTTGAAATTTGTCAATTTTGACACTTTTCATTTTTGACATTTAGCATTGTAACACTTGTCATTTGACATCTTTGACATTTGCCATCTTGAAATTCGTCATTTTTGACATTTTTCATGGTGACACTTTTTATTTTTGACATTTAGCATTGTGACATTTGTCAGTTTTGACATTTGCCATCTTGAAATTTGTCATTTTTGACATTTTTCATGGTGACACTTTTCATTTTTGACATTTAGCATTGTGACATTTGTCATTTGACATCTTTGACATTTGCCATCTTGAAATTTGTCATTTTTGACATTTTTCATGGTGACACTTTTCATTTTTGACATTTAGCATTGTGACATTTGTCATTTGACATCTTTTACATTTGCCATCTTGAAATTTGTCATTTTTGACATTTAGCATTGTGACATTTGTCATTTGACATCTTTGACATTTGCCATCTTGAAATTTGTTATTTTTGACATTTTTCATGGTGACACTTTTCATTTTTGACATTTAGCATTGTAACATTTGTCAGTTTTGACATTTGCTATTTTGAAATTTGTCATTTTTGACATTTAGCATTGTGACACTTTTCATTTTTGACATTTAGCATTGTGACACTTTTCATTTTTAACATTTAGCATTGTGACATTTGTCATTTGACATCTTAGACATTTGCCATCTTGAAATTTGTCATTTTTGACACTTTTCATTTTTGACATTTAGCATTGTGACATTTGTCATTTGACATCTTTGACATTTGCCATCTTGAAATTTGTCATTTTTGACATTTTTCATGGTGTCACTTTTTATTTTTGACATTTAGCATTGTGACATTTGTCATGTGACATCTTTGACATTTGCCATCTTGAAATTTGTCATTTTTGACATTTTTTATGGTGACACTTTTCATTTTTGACATTTAGCATTGTGACATTTGACATCTTTGACATTTGCCATCTTGAAATTTGTCATTTTTGACATTTTTCATGGTGACACTTTTCATTTTTGACATTTAGCATTGTGAAATTTGTCAGTTTTGACATTTGCCATCTTGAAATTTGTCATTTTTGACATTTTTCATGGTGACACTTTTCATTTTTTACATTTAGCATTGTGACATTTGTCAGTTTTGACATTTGCCATTTTGAAATTTGTCATTTTTGACATTTAGCATTGTGACACTTTTCATTTTTGACATTTAGCATTGTGACACTTTTCATTTTTGACATTTAGCATTGTGACATTTGTCATTTGACATCTTAGACATTTGCCATCTTGAAATTTGTCATTTTTGACACTTTTCATTTTTGACATTTGGCATTGTGACATTTGTCATTTGACATCTTTGACATTTGCCATCTTGAAATTTGTTATTTTTGACATTTTTCATGGTGACACTTTTCATTTTTGACATTTAGCATTGTGACATTTGTCATTTGACATCTTTGACATTTGCCATCTTGAAATTTGTCATTTTTGACATTTTTCATGATGACACTTTTCATTTTTGACATTTAGCATTGTGACATTTGTCATTTGACATCTTTGACATTTGCCATCTTGAAATTTGTTATTTTTGACATTTTTCATGGTGACACTTTTCATTTTTGACATTTAGCATTGTGACATTTGTCATTTGACATCTTTGACATTTGCCATCTTGAAATTTGTCATTTTTGACATTTTTCATGGTGACACTTTTCATTTTTGACATTTAGCATTGTGACATTTGTCATTTGACATCTTTGACATTTGCCATTTTGAAATTTGTCATTTTTGACATTTTTCATAGTGACACTTTTCATTTTTGACATTTAGCATTGTGACATTTGTCATTTGACATCTTTGACATTTGCCATCTTGAAATTTGTTATTTTTGACATTTTTCATGGTGACACTTTTCATTTTTGACATTTAGCATTGTGACATTTGTCAGTTTTGACATTTGCCATCTTGAAATTTGTCATTTTTGACATTTTTCATGGTGACACTTTTCATTTTTGACATTTAGCATTGTGACATTTGTCATTTGACATCTTTGACATTTGCCATCTTGAAATTTGTCATTTTTGACATTTAGCATTGTGACATTTGTCATTTGACATCTTTGACCTTTGCCATCTTGAAATTTGTTATTTTTGACATTTTTCATTTTTGACATTTAGCATTGTGACATTTGACAGTTTTGACATTTGCCATCTTGAAATTTGTCATTTTTGACATTTTTCATGGTGACACTATTCATTTTTGACATTTAGCATTGTGAAATTTGTCATTTGACATCTTAGACATTTGTCATCTTGAAATTTGTCATTTTTGACACTTTTCATTTTTGACATTTAGCATTGTGACATTTGTCATTTGACATCTTTGACATTTGCCATCTTGAAATTTGTTATTTTTGACATTTTTCATGGTGACACTTTTCATTTTTGACATTTAGCATTGTGACATTTGTCATTTGACATCTTTGACATTTGCCATCTTGAAATTTGTCATTTTTGACATTTTTCATGGTGACACTTTTCATTTTTGACATTTAGCATTGTAACATTTGTCATTTGACATCTTTGACATTTGCCATTTTGAAATTTGTCATTTTTGACATTTTTCATAGTGACACTTTTCATTTTTGACATTTAGCATTGTGACATTTGTCATTTGACATCTTTGACATTTGCCATCTTGAAGTTTGTTATTTTTTGACATTTTTCATGGTGACACTTTTCATTTTTGACATTTAGCATTGTGACATTTGTCATTTGACATCTTTGACATTTGCCATCTTGAAATTTGTTATTTTTGACATTTTTCATGGTGACACTTTTCATTTTTGACATTTAGCATTGTGACATTTGTCAGTTTTGACATTTGCCATCTTGAAATTTGTCATTTTTGACATTTTTCATGGTGACACTTTTCATTTTTGACATTTAGCATTGTGACATTTGTCATTTGACATCTTTGACATTTGCCATCTTGAAATTTGTCATTTTTGACATTTTTTATGGTGACACTTTTCATTTTTGACATTTAGCATTGTGACATTTGACATCTTTGACATTTGCCATCTTGAAATTTGTCATTTTTGACATTTTTCATGGTGACACTTTTCATTTTTGACATTTAGCATTGTGAAATTTGTCAGTTTTGACATTTGCCATCTTGAAATTTGTCATTTTTGACATTTTTCATGGTGACACTTTTCATTTTTTACATTTAGCATTGTGACATTTGTCAGTTTTGACATTTGCCATTTTGAAATTTGTCATTTTTGACATTTAGCATTGTGACACTTTTCATTTTTGACATTTAGCATTGTGACACTTTTCATTTTTGACATTTAGCATTGTGACATTTGTCATTTGACATCTTAGACATTTGCCATCTTGAAATTTGTCATTTTTGACACTTTTCATTTTTGACATTTGGCATTGTGACATTTGTCATTTGACATCTTTGACATTTGCCATCTTGAAATTTGTTATTTTTGACATTTTTCATGGTGACACTTTTCATTTTTGACATTTAGCATTGTGACATTTGTCATTTGACATCTTTGACATTTGCCATCTTGAAATTTGTCATTTTTGACATTTTTCATGATGACACTTTTCATTTTTGACATTTAGCATTGTGACATTTGTCATTTGACATCTTTGACATTTGCCATCTTGAAATTTGTTATTTTTGACATTTTTCATGGTGACACTTTTCATTTTTGACATTTAGCATTGTGACATTTGTCATTTGACATCTTTGACATTTGCCATCTTGAAATTTGTCATTTTTGACATTTTTCATGGTGACACTTTTCATTTTTGACATTTAGCATTGTGACATTTGTCATTTGACATCTTTGACATTTGCCATTTTGAAATTTGTCATTTTTGACATTTTTCATAGTGACACTTTTCATTTTTGACATTTAGCATTGTGACATTTGTCATTTGACATCTTTGACATTTGCCATCTTGAAATTTGTTATTTTTGACATTTTTCATGGTGACACTTTTCATTTTTGACATTTAGCATTGTGACATTTGTCAGTTTTGACATTTGCCATCTTGAAATTTGTCATTTTTGACATTTTTCATGGTGACACTTTTCATTTTTGACATTTAGCATTGTGACATTTGTCATTTGACATCTTTGACATTTGCCATCTTGAAATTTGTCATTTTTGACATTTAGCATTGTGACATTTGTCATTTGACATCTTTGACCTTTGCCATCTTGAAATTTGTTATTTTTGACATTTTTCATTTTTGACATTTAGCATTGTGACATTTGACAGTTTTGACATTTGCCATCTTGAAATTTGTCATTTTTGACATTTTTCATGGTGACACTATTCATTTTTGACATTTAGCATTGTGAAATTTGTCATTTGACATCTTAGACATTTGTCATCTTGAAATTTGTCATTTTTGACACTTTTCATTTTTGACATTTAGCATTGTGACATTTGTCATTTGACATCTTTGACATTTGCCATCTTGAAATTTGTTATTTTTGACATTTTTCATGGTGACACTTTTCATTTTTGACATTTAGCATTGTGACATTTGTCATTTGACATCTTTGACATTTGCCATCTTGAAATTTGTCATTTTTGACATTTTTCATGGTGACACTTTTCATTTTTGACATTTAGCATTGTAACATTTGTCATTTGACATCTTTGACATTTGCCATTTTGAAATTTGTCATTTTTGACATTTTTCATAGTGACACTTTTCATTTTTGACATTTAGCATTGTGACATTTGTCATTTGACATCTTTGACATTTGCCATCTTGAAGTTTGTTATTTTTTGACATTTTTCATGGTGACACTTTTCATTTTTGACATTTAGCATTGTGACATTTGTCATTTGACATCTTTGACATTTGCCATCTTGAAATTTGTTATTTTTGACATTTTTCATGGTGACACTTTTCATTTTTGACATTTAGCATTGTGACATTTGTCAGTTTTGACATTTGCCATCTTGAAATTTGTCATTTTTGACATTTTTCATGGTGACACTTTTCATTTTTGACATTTAGCATTGTGACATTTGTCATTTGACATCTTTGACATTTGCCATCTTGAAATTTGTCATTTTTGACATTTAGCATTGTGACATTTGTCATTTGACATCTTTGACCTTTGCCATCTTGAAATTTGTTATTTTTGACATTTTTCATTTTTGACATTTAGCATTGTGACATTTGACAGTTTTGACATTTGCCATCTTGAAATTTGTCATTTTTGACATTTTTCATGGTGACACTATTCATTTTTGACATTTAGCATTGTGACATTTGTCATTTGACATCTTAGACATTTGTCATCTTGAAATTTGTCATTTTTGACACTTTTCATTTTTGACATTTAGCATTGTGACATTTGTCATTTGACATCTTTGACATTTGCCATCTTGAAATTTGTCATTTTTGACATTTTTCATGGTGACACTTTTCATTTTTGACATTTAGCATTGTGACATTTGTCAGTTTTGACATTTGCCATCTTGAAATTTGTCATTTTTGATATTTTTCATGGTGACACTTTTCATTTTTGACATTTAGCATTGTGACATTTGTCAGTTTTGACATTTGCCATCTTGAAATTTGTCATTTTTGACATTTTTCATGGTGACACTTTTCATTTTTGACATTTAGCATTGTGACATTTGTCATTTGACATCTTTGACATTTGCCATCTTAAAATTTGTCATTTTTGACATTTGTCATGGTGACACTTTTCATTTTTGACATTTAGCATTGTGACATTTGTCATTTGACATCTTTGACATTTGCCATCTTGAAATTTGTCATGTTTGACATTTAGCATTGTGATATTTGTCATTTGACATTTGCCATCTTGAAATTTGTTATTTTTGACATTTTTCATGGTGACACTTTTCATTTTTGACATTTAGCATTGTGACATTTGTCTGTTTTGACATTTGCCATCTTGAAATTTGTCATTTTTGACATTTAGCATTGTGACACTTTTTATTTTTGACATTTAGCATTGTGACATTTGTCATTTGACATCTTTGATATTTGCCAACTTGAAATTTGTCATTTTTGACATTTTTCATGGTGACACTTTTCATTTTTGACATTTGGCATTGTGACATTTGTCATTTGACATCTTTGACATTTGCCATCTTGAAATTTGTCATTTTTGACATTAAGCATTGTGATATTTGTCATTTGACATCTTTGACATTTGCCATCTTGAAATTTGTCATTTTTTACATTTTTCATGGTGACACTTTTCATTTATGACATTTAGCATTGTGACATTTGTCATTTGACATCTTTGACATTTGCCATCTTGAAATTTGTTATTTTTGACATTTTTCATGGTGACACTTTTCATTTTTGACATTTAGCATTGTGACATTTGTCATTTGACATCTTTGACATTTGCCATCTTGAAATTTGTCATTTTTGAAATTTTTCATGGTGACACTTTTCTTTTTTGACATTTAGCATTGTGACATTTGTCAGTTTTGACATTTGCCATCTTGAAATTTGTCATTTTTGACATTTTTCATGGTGACACTTTTCATTTTTGACATTTAGCATTGTGACATTTGTCATTTGACATCTTAGACATTTGCCATCTTGAAATTTGTCAATTTTGACACTTTTCATTTTTGACATTTAGCATTGTAACATTTGTCATTTGACATCTTTGACATTTGCCATCTTGAAATTTGTCATTTTTGACATTTTTCATGGTGACACTTTTTATTTTTGACATTTAGCATTGTGACATTTGTCAGTTTTGACATTTGCCATCTTGAAATTTGTCATTTTTGACATTTTTCATGGTGACACTTTTCATTTTTGACATTTAGCATTGTGACATTTGTCATTTGACATCTTTGACATTTGCCATCTTGAAATTTGTCATTTTTGACATTTTTCATGGTGACACTTTTCATTTTTGACATTTAGCATTGTGACATTTGTCATTTGACATCTTTTCATTTGCCATCTTGAAATTTGTCATTTTTGACATTCAGCATTGTGACATTTGTCATTTGACATCTTTGACATTTGCCATCTTGAAATTTGTTATTTTTGACATTTTTCATGGTGACACTTTTCATTTTTGACATTTAGCATCGTGACATTTGTCAGTTTTGACATTTGCCATTTTGAAATTTGTTATTTTTGACATTTAGCATTGTGACACTTTTCATTTTTGACATTTAGCATTGTGACACTTTTCATTTTTGACATTTAGCATTGTGACATTTGTCATTTGACATCTTAGACATTTGCCATCTTGAAATTTGTCATTTTTGACACTTTTCATTTTTGACATTTAGCATTGTGACATTTGTCATTTGACATTTTTGACATTTGCCATCTTGAAATTTGTCATTTTTGACATTTTTCATGGTGTCACTTTTTATTTTTGACATTTAGCATTGTGACATTTGTCATGTGACATCTTTGACATTTGCCATCTTGAAATGTGTCATTTGTGACATTTTTTATGGTGACACTTTTCATTTTTGACATTTAGCATTGTGACATTTGACATCTTTGACATTTGCCATCTTGAAATTTGTCATTTTTGACATTTTTCATAGTGACACTTTTCATTTTTGACATTTAGCATTGTGACATTTGTCAGTTTTGACATTTGCCATCTTGAAATTTGTCATTTTTGACATTTTTCATGGTGACACTTTTCATTTTTTACATTTAGCATTGTGACATTTGTCAGTTTTGACATTTGCCATTTTGAAATTTGTCATTTTTGACATTTAGCATTGTGACACTTTTCATTTTTGACATTTAGCATTGTGACATTTGTCATTTGACATCTTTGACATTTGCCATATTAAAATTTGTTATTTTTGACATTTTTCATGGTGACACTTTTCATTTTCGACATTTAGCATTGTGACATTTGTCATTTGACATCTTTGACATTTGCCATCTTGAAATTTGTCATTTTTGACATTTTTCATGGTGACACTTTTCATTTTTGACATTTAGCATTGTGACATTTGTCATTTGACATCTTTGACATTTGCCATCTTGAAATTTGTCATTTTTGACATTTTTCACGGTGACACTTTTCATTTTTGACATTTAGCATTGTGACATTTGTCATTTGACATCTTAGACATTTGCCATCTTGAAATTTGTCATTTTTGACACTTTTCATTTTTGACATTTAGCATTGTGACATTTGTCATTTGACATCTTTGATATTTGCCATCTTGAAATTTGTCATTTTTGACATTTTTCATGGTGACACTTTTCATTTTTGACATTTAGCATTGTGACATTTGTCAGTTTTGACATTTGCCATCTTGAAATTTGTCATTTTTGACATTTTTCATGGTGACACTTTTCATTTTTGACATTTAGCATTGTGACATTTGTCATTTGACATCTTTGACATTTGCCATCTTAAAATTTGTCATTTTTGACATTTGTCATGGTGACACTTTTCATTTTTGACATTTAGCATGGTGACATTTGTCATTTGACATCTTTGACATTTGCCATCTTGAAATTTGTCATGTTTGACATTTAGCATTGTGATATTTGTCATTTGACATTTGCCATCTTGAAATTTGTTATTTTTGACATTTTTCATGGTGACACTTTTCATTTTTGACATTTAGCATTGTGACATTTGTCTGTTTTGACATTTGCCATCTTGAAATTTGTCATTTTTGACATTTAGCATTGTGACACTTTTTATTTTTGACATTTAGCATTGTGACATTTGTCATTTGACATCTTTGATATTTGCCAACTTGAAATTTGTCATTTTTGACATTTTTCATTTTTGACATTTGGCATTGTGACATTTGTCATTTGACATCTTTGACATTTGCCATCTTGAAATTTGTCATTTTTGACATTAAGCATTGTGATATTTGTCATTTGACATCTTTGACATTTGCCATCTTGAAATTTGTCATTTTTTACATTTTTTATGGTGACACTTTTCATTTATGACATTTAGCATTGTGACATTTGTCATTTGACATCTTTGACATTTGCCATCTTAAAATTTGTTATTTTTGACATTTTTCATGGTGACACTTTTCATTTTTGACATTTAGCATTGTGACATTTGTCATTTGACATCTTTGACATTTGCCATCTTGAAATTTGTCATTTTTGACATTTTTCATGGTGACACTTTTCTTTTTTGACATTTAGCATTGTGACATTTGTCAGTTTTGACATTTGCCATCTTGAAATTTGTCATTTTTGACATTTTTCATGGTGACACTTTTCATTTTTGACATTTAGCATTGTGACATTTGTCATTTGACATCTTAGACATTTGCCATCTTGAAATTTGTCAATTTTGACACTTTTCATTTTTGACATTTAGCATTGTAACATTTGTCATTTGACATCTTTGACATTTGCCATCTTGAAATTTGTCATTTTTGACATTTTTCATGGTGACACTTTTTATTTTTGACATTTAGCATTGTGACATTTGTCAGTTTTGACATTTGCCATCTTGAAATTTGTCATTTTTGACATTTTTCATGGTGACACTTTTCATTTTTGACATTTAGCATTGTGACATTTGTCATTTGACATCTTTGACATTTGCCATCTTGAAATTTGTCATTTTTGACATTTTTCATGGTGACACTTTTCATTTTTGACATTTAGCATTGTGACATTTGTCAGTTTTGACATTTGCCATCTTGAAATTTGTCATTTTTGACATTTTTCATGGTGACACTTTTCATTTTTGACATTTAGCATTGTGACATTTGTCATTTGACATCTTTGACATTTGCCATCTTGAAATTTGTTATTTTTGACATTTTTCATGGTGACACTTTTCATTTTTGACATTTAGCATCGTGACATTTGTCAGTTTTGACATTTGCCATTTTGAAATTTGTTATTTTTGACATTTAGCATTGTGACACTTTTCATTTTTGACATTTAGCATTGTGACACTTTTCATTTTTGACATTTAGCATTGTGACATTTGTCATTTGACATCTTAGACATTTGCCATCTTGAAATTTGTCATTTTTGACACTTTTCATTTTTGACATTTAGCATTGTGACATTTGTCATTTGACATTTTTGACATTTGCCATCTTGAAATTTGTCATTTTTGACATTTTTCATGGTGTCACTTTTTATTTTTGACATTTAGCATTGTGACATTTGTCATGTGACATCTTTGACATTTGCCATCTTGAAATGTGTCATTTGTGACATTTTTTATGGTGACACTTTTCATTTTTGAAATTTAGCATTGTGACATTTGACATCTTTGACATTTGCCATCTTGAAATTTGTCATTTTTGACATTTTTCATAGTGACACTTTTCATTTTTGACATTTAGCATTGTGACATTTGTCAGTTTTGACATTTGCCATCTTGAAATTTGTCATTTTTGACATTTTTCATGGTGACACTTTTCATTTTTTACATTTAGCATTGTGACATTTGTCAGTTTTG
The DNA here is from genome assembly GCA_964028335.1 of Altica lythri. Classification (NCBI taxonomy): domain Eukaryota; kingdom Metazoa; phylum Arthropoda; class Insecta; order Coleoptera; family Chrysomelidae; genus Altica; species Altica lythri. Next base: position 21,575,498 of record OZ034800.1, on the reverse strand, counting down.
ACATTTGCCATTTTGAAATTTGTCATTTTTGACATTTAGCATTGTGACACTTTTCATTTTTGACATTTAGCATTGTGACATTTGTCATTTGACATCTTTGACATTTGCCATATTAAAATTTGTTATTTTTGACATTTTTCATGGTGACACTTTTCATTTTCGACATTTAGCATTGTGACATTTGTCATTTGACATCTTTGACATTTGCCATCTTGAAATTTGTCATTTTTGACATTTTTCATGGTGACACTTTTCATTTTTGACATTTAGCATTGTGACATTTGTCATTTGACATCTTTGACATTTGCCATCTTGAAATTTGTCATTTTTGACATTTTTCACGGTGACACTTTTCATTTTTGACATTTAGCATTGTGACATTTGTCATTTGACATCTTAGACATTTGCCATCTTGAAATTTGTCATTTTTGACACTTTTCATTTTTGACATTTAGCATTGTGACATTTGACATCTTTGACATTTGCCATCTTGAAATTTGTCATTTTTGACATTTTTCATGGTGACACTTTTCATTTTTGACATTTAGCATTGTGACATTTGTCATTTGACATCTTGGACATTTGCCATCTTGAAATTTGTCATTTTTGACATTTTTCATGGTGACACTTATCATTTTTGACATTGAGCATTGTGACATTTGTCAGTTTTGACATTTGCCATCTTGAAATTTGTCATTTTTGACATTTTTCATGGTGTCACTTTTTATTTTTGACATTTAGCATTGTGACATTTGTCATGTGACATCTTTGACATTTGCCATCTTGAAATTTGTCATTTTTGACATTTTTTATGGTGACACTTTTCATTTTTGACATTTAGCATTGTGACATTTGTCATTTGACATCTTTGACATTTGCCATCTTGAAATTTGTTATTTTTGACATTTTTCATTTTTGACATTTAGCATTGTGACATTTGTCATTTGACATCTTTGACATTTGCCATCTTGAAATTTGTCATTTTTGACATTTTTCATGGTGACACTTTTCATTTTTGACATTTAGCATTGTGACATTTGTCATTTGACATCTTTGACATTTGCCATTTTGAAATTTGTCATTTTTGACATTTTTCATAGTGACACTTTTCATTTTTGACATTTAGCATTGTGACATTTGTCATTTGACATCTTTGACATTTGCCATCTTGAAGTTTGTTATTTTTGACATTTTTCATGGTGACACTTTTCATTTTTGACATTTAGCATTGTGACATTTGTCATTTGACATCTTTGACATTTGCCATCTTGAAATTTGTTATTTTTGACATTTTTCATGGTGACACTTTTCATTTTTGACATTTAGCATTGTGACATTTGTCAGTTTTGACATTTGCCATCTTGAAATTTGTCATTTTTGACATTTTTCATGGTGACACTTTTCATTTTTGACATTTAGCATTGTGACATTTGTCATTTGACATCTTTGACATTTGCCATCTTGAAATTTGTCATTTTTGACATTTAGCATTGTGACATTTGTCATTTGACATCTTTGACCTTTGCCATCTTGAAATTTGTTATTTTTGACATTTTTCATTTTTGACATTTAGCATTGTGACATTTGACAGTTTTGACATTTGCCATCTTGAAATTTGTCATTTTTGACATTTTTCATGGTGACACTATTCATTTTTGACATTTAGCATTGTGACATTTGTCATTTGACATCTTAGACATTTGTCATCTTGAAATTTGTCATTTTTGACACTTTTCATTTTTGACATTTAGCATTGTGACATTTGTCATTTGACATCTTTGACATTTGCCATCTTGAAATTTGTCATTTTTGACATTTTTCATGGTGACACTTTTCATTTTTGACATTTAGCATTGTGACATTTGTCAGTTTTGACATTTGCCATCTTGAAATTTGTCATTTTTGACATTTTTCATGGTGACACTTTTCATTTTTGACATTAAGCATTGTGACATTTGTCAGTTTTGACATTTGCCATCTTGAAATTTGTCATTTTTGACATTTTTCATGGTGACACTTTTCATTTTTGACATTTAGCATTGTGACATTTGTCATTTGACATCTTTGACATTTGCCATCTTAAAATTTGTCATTTTTGACATTTGTCATGGTGACACTTTTCATTTTTGACATTTAGCATTGTGACATTTGTCATTTGACATCTTTGACATTTGCCATCTTGAAATTTGTCATGTTTGACATTTAGCATTGTGATATTTGTCATTTGACATTTGCCATCTTGAAATTTGTTATTTTTGACATTTTTCATGGTGACACTTTTCATTTTTGACATTTAGCATTGTGACATTTGTCTGTTTTGACATTTGCCATCTTGAAATTTGTCATTTTTGACATTTAGCATTGTGACACTTTTTATTTTTGACATTTAGCATTGTGACATTTGTCATTTGACATCTTTGATATTTGCCAACTTGAAATTTGTCATTTTTGACATTTTTCATGGTGACACTTTTCATTTTTGACATTTGGCATTGTGACATTTGTCATTTGACATCTTTGACATTTGCCATCTTGAAATTTGTCATTTTTGACATTAAGCATTGTGATATTTGTCATTTGACATCTTTGACATTTGCCATCTTGAAATTTGTCATTTTTTACATTTTTCATGGTGACACTTTTCATTTATGACATTTAGCATTGTGACATTTGTCATTTGACATCTTTGACATTTGCCATCTTGAAATTTGTTATTTTTGACATTTTTCATGGTGACACTTTTCATTTTTGACATTTAGCATTGTGACATTTGTCATTTGACATCTTTGACATTTGCCATCTTGAAATTTGTCATTTTTGACATTTTTCATGGTGACATTTTTCTTTTTTGACATTTAGCATTGTGACATTTGTCAGTTTTGACATTTGCCATCTTGAAATTTGTCATTTTTGACATTTTTCATGGTGACACTTTTCATTTTTGACATTTAGCATTGTGACATTTGTCATTTGACATCTTAGACATTTGCCATCTTGAAATTTGTCAATTTTGACACTTTTCATTTTTGACATTTAGCATTGTAACATTTGTCATTTGACATCTTTGACATTTGCCATCTTGAAATTTGTCATTTTTGACATTTTTCATGGTGACACTTTTTATTTTTGACATTTAGCATTGTGACATTTGTCAGTTTTGATATTTGCCATCTTGAAATTTGTCATTTTTGACATTTTTCATGGTGACACTTTTCATTTTTGACATTTAGCATTGTGACATTTGTCATTTGACATCTTTGACATTTGCCATCTTGAAATTTGTCATTTTTGACATTTTTCATGGTTACACTTTTCATTTTTGACATTTAGCATTGTGACATTTGTCATTTGACATCTTTTACATTTGCCATCTTGAAATTTGTCATTTTTGACATTTAGCATTGTGACATTTGTCATTTGACATCTTTGACATTTGCCATCTTGAAATTTGTTATTTTTGACATTTTTCATGGTGACACTTTTCATTTTTGACATTTAGCATCGTGACATTTGTCAGTTTTGACATTTGCCATTTTGAAATTTGTTATTTTTGACATTTAGCATTGTGACACTTTTCATTTTTGACATTTAGCATTGTGACACTTTTCATTTTTGACATTTAGCATTGTAACATTTGTCATTTGACATCTTAGACATTTGCCATCTTGAAATTTGTCATTTTTGACACTTTTCATTTTTGACATTTAGCATTGTGACATTTGTCATTTGACATTTTTGACATTTGCCATCTTGAAATTTGTCATTTTTGACATTTTTCATGGTGTCACTTTTTATTTTTGACATTTAGCATTGTGACATTTGTCATGTGACATCTTTGACATTTGCCATCTTGAAATGTGTCATTTGTGACATTTTTTATGGTGACACTTTTCATTTTTGACATTTAGCATTGTGACATTTGACATCTTTGACATTTGCCATCTTGAAATTTGTCATTTTTGACATTTTTCATAGTGACACTTTTCATTTTTGACATTTAGCATTGTGACATTTGTCAGTTTTGACATTTGCCATCTTGAAATTTGTCATTTTTGACATTTTTCATGGTGACACTTTTCATTTTTTACATTTAGCATTGTGACATTTGTCAGTTTTGACATTTGCCATTTTGAAATTTGTCATTTTTGACATTTAGCATTGTGACACTTTTCATTTTTGACATTTAGCATTGTGACATTTGTCATTTGACATCTTTGACATTTGCCATATTAAAATTTGTTATTTTTGACATTTTTCATGGTGACACTTTTCATTTTCGACATTTAGCATTGTGACATTTGTCATTTGACATCTTTGACATTTGCCATCTTGAAATTTGTCATTTTTGACATTTTTCATGGTGACACTTTTCATTTTTGACATTTAGCATTGTGACATTTGTCATTTGACATCTTTGACATTTGCCATCTTGAAATTTGTCATTTTTGACATTTTTCACGGTGACATTTATCATTTTTGACATTTAGCATTGTGACATTTGTCATTTGACATCTTAGACATTTGCCATCTTGAAATTTGTCATTTTTGACACTTTTCATTTTTGACATTTAGCATTGTGACATTTGTCATTTGACATCTTTGATATTTGCCATCTTGAAATTTGTCATTTTTGACATTTTTCATGGTGACACTTTTTATTTTTGACATTTAGCATTGTGACATTTGTCAGTTTTGACATTTGCCATCTTGAAATTTGTCATTTTTGACATTTTTCATGGTGACACTTTTCATTTTTGACATTTAGCATTGTGACATTTGTCATTTGACATCTTTGACATTTGCCATCTTAAAATTTGTCATTTTTGACATTTGTCATGGTGACACTTTTCATTTTTGACATTTAGCATTGTGACATTTGTCATTTGACATCTTTGACATTTGCCATCTTGAAATTTGTCATGTTTGACATTTAGCATTGTGATATTTGTCATTTGACATTTGCCATCTTGAAATTTGTTATTTTTGACATTTTTCATGGTGACACTTTTCATTTTTGACATTTAGCATTGTGACATTTGTCTGTTTTGACATTTGCCATCTTGAAATTTGTCATTTTTGACATTTAGCATTGTGACACTTTTTATTTTTGACATTTAGCATTGTGACATTTGTCATTTGACATCTTTGATATTTGCCAACTTGAAATTTGTCATTTTTGACATTTTTCATTTTTGACATTTGGCATTGTGACATTTGTCATTTGACATCTTTGACATTTGCCATCTTGAAATTTGTCATTTTTGACATTAAGCATTGTGATATTTGTCATTTGACATCTTTGACATTTGCCATCTTGAAATTTGTCATTTTTTACATTTTTCATGGTGACACTTTTCATTTATGACATTTAGCATTGTGACATTTGTCATTTGACATCTTTGACATTTGCCATCTTGAAATTTGTTATTTTTGACATTTTTCATGGTGACACTTTTCATTTTTGACATTTAGCATTGTGACATTTGTCATTTGACATCTTTGACATTTGCCATCTTGAAATTTGTCATTTTTGACATTTTTCATGGTGACACTTTTCTTTTTTGACATTTAGCATTGTGACATTTGTCAGTTTTGACATTTGCCATCTTGAAATTTGTCATTTTTGACATTTTTCATGGTGACACTTTTCATTTTTGACATTTAGCATTGTGACATTTGTCATTTGACATCTTAGACATTTGCCATCTTGAAATTTGTCAATTTTGACACTTTTCATTTTTGACATTTAGCATTGTAACATTTGTCATTTGACATCTTTGACATTTGCCATCTTGAAATTTGTCATTTTTGACATTTTTGATGGTGACACTTTTTATTTTTGACTTTAGCATTGTGACATTTGTCAGTTTTGACATTTGCCATCTTGAAATTTGTCATTTTTGACATTTTTCATGGTGACACTTTTCATTTTTGACATTTAGCATTGTGACATTTGTCATTTGACATCTTTGACATTTGCCATCTTGAAATTTGTCATTTTTGACATTTTTCATGGTGACACTTTTCATTTTTGACATTTAGCATTGTGACATTTGTCATTTGACATCTTTTACATTTGCCATCTTGAAATTTGTCATTTTTGACATTTAGCATTGTGACATTTGTCATTTGACATCTTTGACATTTGCCATCTTGAAATTTGTTATTTTTGACATTTTTCATGGTGACACTTTTCATTTTTGACATTTAGCATCGTGACATTTGTCAGTTTTGACATTTGCCATTTTGAAATTTGTTATTTTTGACATTTAGCATTGTGACACTTTTCATTTTTGACATTTAGCATTGTGACACTTTTCATTTTTGACATTTAGCATTGTGACATTTGTCATTTGACATCTTAGACATTTGCCATCTTGAAATTTGTCATTTTTGACACTTTTCATTTTTGACATTTAGCATTGTGACATTTGTCATTTGACATTTTTGACATTTGCCATCTTGAAATTTGTCATTTTTGACATTTTTCATGGTGTCACTTTTTATTTTTGACATTTAGCATTGTGACATTTGTCATGTGACATCTTTGACATTTGCCATCTTGAAATGTGTCATTTGTGACATTTTTTATGGTGACACTTTTCATTTTTGACATTTAGCATTGTGACATTTGACATCTTTGACATTTGCCATCTTGAAATTTGTCATTTTTGACATTTTTCATAGTGACACTTTTCATTTTTGACATTTAGCATTGTGACATTTGTCAGTTTTGACATTTGCCATCTTGAAATTTGTCATTTTTGACATTTTTCATGGTGACACTTTTCATTTTTTACATTTAGCATTGTGACATTTGTCAGTTTTGACATTTGCCATTTTGAAATTTGTCATTTTTGACATTTAGCATTGTGACACTTTTCATTTTTGACATTTAGCATTGTGACATTTGTCATTTGACATCTTTGACATTTGCCATATTAAAATTTGTTATTTTTGACATTTTTCATGGTGACACTTTTCATTTTCGACATTTAGCATTGTGACATTTGTCATTTGACATCTTTGACATTTGCCATCTTGAAATTTGTCATTTTTGACATTTTTCATGGTGACACTTTTCATTTTTGACATTTAGCATTGTGACATTTGTCATTTGACATCTTTGACATTTGCCATCTTGAAATTTGTCATTTTTGACATTTTTCACGGTGACACTTTTCATTTTTGACATTTAGCATTGTGACATTTGTCATTTGACATCTTAGACATTTGCCATCTTGAAATTTGTCATTTTTGACACTTTTCATTTTTGACATTTAGCATTGTGACATTTGTCATTTGACATCTTTGACATTTGCCATCTTGAAATTTGTCATTTTTGACATTTTTCATGGTGACACTTTTCATTTTTGACATTTAGCATTGTGACATTTGTCATTTGACATCTTGGACATTTGCCATCTTGAAATTTGTCATTTTTGACATTTTTCATGGTGACACTTATCATTTTTGACATTGAGCATTGTGACATTTGTCAGTTTTGACATTTGCCATCTTGAAATTTGTCATTTTTGACATTTTTCATGGTGTCACTTTTTATTTTTGACATTTAGCATTGTGACATTTGTCATGTGACATCTTTGACATTTGCCATCTTGAAATTTGTCATTTTTGACATTTTTTATGGTGACACTTTTCATTTTTGACATTTAGCATTGTGACATTTGACATCTTTGACATTTGCCATCTTGAAATTTGTCATTTTTGACATTTTTTATAGTGACACTTTTCATTTTTGACATTTAGCATTGTGACATTTGTCAGTTTTGACATTTGCCATCTTGAAATTTGTCATTTTTGACATTTTTCATGGTGACACTTTTCATTTTTTACATTTAGCATTGTGACATTTGTCAGTTTTGACATTTGCCATTTTGAAATTTGTCATTTTTGACATTTAGCATTGTGACACTTTTCATTTTTGACATTTAGCATTGTGACATTTGTCATTTGACATCTTTGACATTTGCCATATTAAAATTTGTTATTTTTGACATTTTTCATGGTGACACTTTTCATTTTTGACATTTAGCATTGTGACATTTGTCATTTGACATCTTTGACATTTGCCATCTTGAAATTTGTCATTTTTGACATTTTTCATGGTGACACTTTTCATTTTTGACATTTAGCATTGTGACATTTGTCATTTGATATCTTTGACATTTGCCATCTTGAAATTTGTCATTTTTGACATTTTTTACGGTGACACTTTTCATTTTTGACATTTAGCATTGTGACATTTGTCATTTGACATCTTAGACATTTGCCATCTTGAAATTTGTCATTTTTGACACTTTTCATTTTTGACATTTAGCATTGTGACATTTGTCATTTGACATCTTTGACATTTGCCATCTTGAAATTTGTCATTTTTGACATTTTTCATGGTGACACTTTTCATTTTTGACATTTAGCATTGTGACATTTGTCATTTGACATCTTGGACATTTGCCATCTTGAAATTTGTCATTTTTGACATTTTTCATGGTGACACTTATCATTTTTGACATTGAGCATTGTGACATTTGTCAGTTTTGACATTTGCCATCTTGAAATTTGTCATTTTTGACATTTTTCATGGTGACACTTTTCATTTTTGACATTTAGCATTGTGACATTTGTCATGTGACATCTTTGACATTTGCCATCTTGAAATTTGACATTTTTGACATTTTTCATGGTGACACTTTTCATTTTTGACATTTAGCATTGTGACATTTGTCATTTGACATCTTTGACATTTGCCATCTTGAAATTTGTCATTTTTGACATTTTTCATGGTGACACTTTTCATTTTTGACATTTAGCATTGTGACATTTGTCATTTGACATCTTTGACATTTGCCATCTTGAAATTTGTCATTTTTGTTATTTTTCATGGTGACACTTTTCATTTTTGACATTTAGCATTGTGACATTTGTCATTTGACATCTTTGACATTTGCCATCTTGAAATTTGTTATTTTTGACATTCTATGGTGACACTTTTCATTTTTGACATTTAGCATTGTGACATTTGTCATTTGACATCTTTGACATTTGCCATCTTGAAATTTGTCATTTTTGACATTTTTCATGGTGACACTTTTCATTTTTGACATTTAGCATTGTGACATTTGTCATTTGACATCTTTGACATTTGCCATCTTGAAATTTGTCATTTTTGACATTTAGCATTGTGACATTTGTCATTTGACATCTTGGACATTTGCCATCTTAAAATTTGTCATTTTTGACATTTTTCATGGTGACACTTATCATTTTTGACATTTAGCATTGTGACATTTGTCAGTTTTGACATTTTCCATCTTGAAATTTGTCATTTTTGACATTTTTCATGGTGACACTTTTCATTTTTGACATTTAGCATTATGACATTTGTCATTTGACATCTTTGACATTTGCCATCTTGAAATTTGTTATTTTTGACATTTTTCATGGTGACACTTTTCATTTTTGACATTTAGCATTGTGACATTTGTCATTTGACATCTTTGACATTTGCCATCTTGAAATTTGTCATTTTTGACATTTTTCATGGTGACACTTTTCATTTTTGACATTTAGCATTGTGACATTTGTCATTTGACATCTTTGACATTTGCCATCTTGAAATTTGTTATTTTTGACATTTTTCATGGTGACACCTTTCATTTTTGACATTTAGCATTGTGACATTTGTCATTTGACATCTTTGACATTTGCCATCTTGAAATTTGTCATTTTTGACATTTTTCATGGTGACACTTTTCATATTTGACATTTAGCATTGTGACATTTGTCAGTTTTGACATTTGCCATCTTGAAATTTGTTATTTTTGACATTTTTCATGGTGACACTTTTCATTTTTGACATTTGGCATTGTGACATTTGTCATTTGACATCTTTGACATTTGCCATCTTGAAATTTGTCATTTTTGACATTTTTCATGGTGACACTTTTTATTTTTGACATTTAGCATTGTGACATTTGTCATTTGACATCTTTGACATTTGCCATCTTAAAATTTGTTATTTTTGACATTTTTCATGGTAACACTTTTCATTTTTGACATTTAGCATTGTGACATTTGTCATTTGACATCTTTGACATTTGCCATCTTGAAATTTGTCATTTTTGACATTTTTCATGGTGACACTTTTCATTTTTGACATTTAGCATTGTGACATTTGTCAGTTTTGACATTTGCCATCTTGAAATTTGTCATTTTTGCCATTTTTCATGGTGACACTTTTCATTTTTGACATTTAGCATTGTGACATTTGTCATTTGACATCTTAGACATTTGTCATCTTGAAATTTGTCATTTTTGACACTTTTCATTTTTGACATTTAGCATTGTGACATTTGTCATTTGACATCTTTGACATTTGCCATCTTGAAATTTGTCATTTTTGACATTTTTCATGGTGACACTTTTCATATTTGACATTTAGCATTGTGACATTTGTCAGTTTTGACATTTGCCATCTTGAAATTTGTCATTTTTGACATTTTTCATGGTGACACTTTTCATTTTTGACATTTAGCATTGTGACATTTGTCATTTGACATCTTTGACATTTGCCATCTGGAAATTTGTCATTTTTGACATTTTTCATGGTGACACTTTTCATTTTTGACATTTAGCATTGTGACATTTGTCATTTGACATCTTTGACATTTGCCCTCTTGAAATTTGTCATGTTTGACATTTAGCATTGTGACATTTGTCATTTGACATCTTTGACATTTGCCATCTTGAAATTTGTTATTTTTGACATTTTTCATGGTGACACTTTTCTTTTTTGACATTTAGCATTGTGACATTTGTCAGTTTTGACATTTGCCATCTTGAAATTTGTCATTTTTGACATTTTTCATGGTGACACTTTTCATTTTTGACATTTAGCATTGTGACATTTGTCATTTGACATTTTAGACATTTGCCATCTTGAAATTTGTCAATTTTGACACTTTTCATTTTTGACATTTAGCATTGTAACATTTGTCATTTGACATCTTTGACATTTGCCATCTTCAAATTTGTCATTTTTGACATTTTTCATGGTGACACTTTTTATTTTTGACATTTAGCATTGTGACATTTGTCAGTTTTGACATTTGCCATCTTGAAATTTGTCATTTTTGACATTTTTCATGGTGACACTTTTCATTTTTGACATTTAGCATTGTGACATTTGTCATTTGACATCTTTGACATTTCCCATCTTGAAATTTGTTATTTTTGACATTTTTCATGGTGACACTTTTCATTTTTGACATTTGGCATTGTGACATTTGTCAGTTTTGACATTTGCCATTTTGAAATTTGTCATTTTTGACATTTAGCATTGTGACATTTATCATTTGACATCTTAGACATTTGCCATCTTGAAATTTGTCATTTTTGACACTTTTCATTTTTGACATTTAGCATTGTGACATTTGTCATTTGATATCTTTGACATTTGCCATCTTGAAATTTGTCATTTTTGACATTTTTCATGGTGTCACTTTTCATTTTTGACATTTAGCATTGTGACATTTGTCATTTGACATCTTTGACATTTGCCATCTTGAAATTTGTCATTTTTGACATTTTTCATGGTGACACTTTTCATTTTTGACATTTAGCATTGTGACATTTGTCATTTGACATCTTGGACATTTGCCATCTTGAAATTTGTCATTTTTGACATTTTTCATGGTGACACTTATCATTTTTGACATTAAGCATTGTGACATTTGTCAGTTTTGACATTTGCCATCTTGAAATTTGTCATTTTTGACATTTTTCATGGTGACACTTTTCATTTTTGACATTTAGCATTGTGACATTTGTCATGTGACATCTTTGACATTTGCCATCTTGAAATTTGTCATTTTTGACATTTTTCATGGTGACACTTTTCATTTTTGACATTTAGCATTGTGACATTTGTCATTTGACATCTTTGACATTTGCCATCTTGAAATTTGTCATTTTTGACATTTTTTATGGTGACACTTTTCATTTTTGACATTTAGCATTGTGACATTTGTCATTTGACATCTTTAACATTTGCCATCTTGAAATTTGTCATTTTTGTTATTTTTCATGGTGACACTTTTTATTTTTGACATTTAGCATTGTGACATTTGTCATTTGACATCTTTGACATTTGCCATCTTTAAATTTGTTATTTTTGACATTTTTCATGGTGACACTTTTCATTTTTGACATTTAGCATTGTGACATTTGTCATTTGACATCTTTGACATTTGCCATCTTGAAATTTGTCATTTTTGACCTTTTTCATGGTGACACTTTTCATTTTTGACATTTAGCATTGTGACATTTGTCATTTGACATCTTTGACATTTGCCATCTTGAAATTTGTCATTTTTGACATTTAGCATTGTGACATTTGTCATTTGACATCTTGGACATTTGCCATCTTGAAATTTGTCATTTTTGACATTTTTCATGGTGACACTTTTCATTTTTGACATTTAGCATTGTGACATTTGTCATTTGACATCTTTGACATTTGCCATTTTGAAATTTGTCATTTTTGACATTTTTCATAGTGACACTTTTCATTTTTGACATTTAGCATTGTGACATTTGTCATTTGACATCTTTGACATTTGCCATCTTGAAGTTTGTTATTTTTGACATTTTTCATGGTGACACTTTTCATTTTTGACATTTAGCATTGTGACATTTGTCATTTGACATCTTTGACATTTGCCATCTTGAAATTTGTTATTTTTGACATTTTTCATGGTGACACTTTTCATTTTTGACATTTAGCATTGTGACATTTGTCAGTTTTGACATTTGCCATCTTGAAATTTGTCATTTTTGACATTTTTCATGGTGACACTTTTCATTTTTGACATTTAGCATTGTGACATTTGTCATTTGACATCTTTGACATTTGCCATCTTGAAATTTGTCATTTTTGACATTTAGCATTGTGACATTTGTCATTTGACATCTTTGACCTTTGCCATCTTGAAATTTGTTATTTTTGACATTTTTCATTTTTGACATTTAGCATTGTGACATTTGACAGTTTTGACATTTGCCATCTTGAAATTTGTCATTTTTGACATTTTTCATGGTGACACTATTCATTTTTGACATTTAGCATTGTGACATTTGTCATTTGACATCTTAGACATTTGTCATCTTGAAATTTGTCATTTTTGACACTTTTCATTTTTGACATTTAGCATTGTGACATTTGTCATTTGACATCTTTGACATTTGCCATCTTGAAATTTGTCATTTTTGACATTTTTCATGGTGACACTTTTCATTTTTGACATTTAGCATTGTGACATTTGTCAGTTTTGACATTTGCCATCTTGAAATTTGTCATTTTTGACATTTTTCATGGTGACACTTTTCATTTTTGACATTTAGCATTGTGACATTTGTCAGTTTTGACATTTGCCATCTTGAAATTTGTCATTTTTGACATTTTTCATGGTGACACTTTTCATTTTTGACATTTAGCATTGTGACATTTGTCATTTGACATCTTTGACATTTGCCATCTTAAAATTTGTCATTTTTGACATTTGTCATGGTGACACTTTTTATTTTTGACATTTAGCATTGTGACATTTGTCATTTGACATCTTTGACATTTGCCATCTTGAAATTTGTCATGTTTGACATTTAGCATTGTGATATTTGTCATTTGACATTTGCCATCTTGAAAATTTGTTATTTTTGACATTTTTCATGGTGACACTTTTCATTTTTGACATTTAGCATTGTGACATTTGTCTGTTTTGACATTTGCCATCTTGAAATTTGTCATTTTTGACATTTAGCATTGTGACACTTTTTATTTTTGACATTTAGCATTGTGACATTTGTCATTTGACATCTTTGATATTTGCCAACTTAAAATTTGTCATTTTTGACATTTTTCATGGTGACACTTTTCATTTTTGACATTTGGCATTGTGACATTTGTCATTTGACATCTTTGACATTTGCCATCTTGAAATTTGTCATTTTTGACATTAAGCATTGTGATATTTGTCATTTGACATCTTTGACATTTGCCATCTTGAAATTTGTCATTTTTTACATTTTTCATGGTGACACTTTTCATTTATGACATTTAGCATTGTGACATTTGTCATTTGACATCTTTGACATTTGCCATCTTGAAATTTGTTATTTTTGACATTTTTCATGGTGACACTTTTCATTTTTGACATTTAGCATTGTGACATTTGTCATTTGACATCTTTGACATTTGCCATCTTGAAATTTGTCATTTTTGACATTTTTCATGGTGACACTTTTCTTTTTTGACATTTAGCATTGTGACATTTGTCAGTTTTGACATTTGCCATCTTGAAATTTGTCATTTTTGACATTTTTCATGGTGACACTTTTCATTTTTGACATTTAGCATTGTGACATTTGTCATTTGACATCTTAGACATTTGCCATCTTGAAATTTGTCAATTTTGACACTTTTCATTTTTGACATTTAGCATTGTAACATTTGTCATTTGACATCTTTGACATTTGCCATCTTGAAATTTGTCATTTTTGACATTTTTCATGGTGACACTTTTTATTTTTGACATTTAGCATTGTGACATTTGTCAGTTTTGACATTTGCCATCTTGAAATTTGTCATTTTTGACATTTTTCATGGTGACACTTTTCATTTTTGACATTTAGCATTGTGACATTTGTCATTTGACATCTTTGACATTTGCCATCTTGAAATTTGTCATTTTTGACATTTTTCATGGTGACACTTTTCATTTTTGACATTTAGCATTGTGACATTTGTCATTTGACATCTTTTACATTTGCCATCTTGAAATTTGTCATTTTTGACATTTAGCATTGTGACATTTGTCATTTGACATCTTTGACATTTGCCATCTTGAAATTTGTTATTTTTGACATTTTTCATGGTGACACTTTTCATTTTTGACATTTAGCATCGTGACATTTGTCAGTTTTGACATTTGCCATTTTGAAATTTGTTATTTTTGACATTTAGCATTGTGACACTTTTCATTTTTGACATTTAGCATTGTGACATTTGTCATTTGACATCTTAGACATTTGCCATCTTGAAATTTGTCATTTTTGACACTTTTCATTTTTGACATTTAGCATTGTGACATTTGTCATTTGACATCTTTGACATTTGCCATCTTGAAATTTGTCATTTTTGACATTTTTCATGGTGTCACTTTTTATTTTTGACATTTAGCATTGTGACATTTGTCATGTGACATCTTTGACATTTGCCATCTTGAAATGTGTCATTTGTGACATTTTTTATGGTGACACTTTTCATTTTTGACATTTAGCATTGTGACATTTGACATCTTTGACATTTGCCATCTTGAAATTTGTCATTTTTGACATTTTTCATGGTGACACTTTTCATTTTTGACATTTAGCATTGTGACATTTGTCAGTTTTGACATTTGCCATCTTGAAATTTGTCATTTTTGACATTTTTCATGGTGACACTTTTCATTTTTTACATTTAGCATTGTGACATTTGTCAGTTTTGACATTTGCCATTTTGAAATTTGTCATTTTTGACATTTAGCATTGTGACACTTTTCATTTTTGACATTTAGCATTGTGACATTTGTCATTTGACATCTTTGACATTTGCCATATTAAAATTTGTTATTTTTGACATTTTTCATGGTGACACTTTTCATTTTTGACATTTAGCATTGTGACATTTGTCATTTGACATCTTTGACATTTGCCATCTTGAAATTTGTCATTTTTGACATTTTTCATGGTGACACTTTTCATTTTTGACATTTAGCATTGTGACATTTGTCATTTGACATCTTTGACATTTGCCATCTTGAAATTTGTCATTTTTGACATTTTTCATGGTGACACTTTTCATTTTTGACATTTAGCATTGTGACATTTGTCATTTGACATCTTGGACATTTGCCATCTTGAAATTTGTCATTTTTGACATTTTTCATGGTGACACTTATCATTTTTGACATTAAGCATTGTGACATTTGTCAGTTTTGACATTTGCCATCTTGAAATTTGTCATTTTTGACATTTTTCATGGTGACACTTTTCATTTTTGACATTTAGCATTGTGACATTTGTCATGTGACATCTTTGACATTTGCCATCTTGAAATTTGTCATTTTTGACATTTTTCATGGTGACACTTTTCATTTTTGACATTTAGCATTGTGACATTTGTCATTTGACATCTTTGACATTTGCCATCTTGAAATTTGTCATTTTTGACATTTTTCATGGTGACACTTTTCATTTTTGACATTTAGCATTGTGACATTTGTCATTTGACATCTTTAACATTTGCCATCTTGAAATTTGTCATTTTTGTTATTTTTCATGGTGACACTTTTTATTTTTGACATTTAGCATTGTGACATTTGTCATTTGACATCTTTGACATTTGCCATCTTTAAATTTGTTATTTTTGACATTTTTCATGGTGACACTTTTCATTTTTGACATTTAGCATTGTGACATTTGTCATTTGACATCTTTGACATTTGCCATCTTGAAATTTGTCATTTTTGACATTTTTCATGGTGACACTTTTCATTTTTGACATTTAGCATTGTGACATTTGTCATTTGACATCTTTGACATTTGCCATCTTGAAATTTGTCATTTTTGACATTTAGCATTGTGACATTTGTCATTTGACATCTTGGACATTTGCCATCTTGAAATTTGTCATTTTTGACATTTTTCATGGTGACACTTTTCATTTTTGACATTTAGCATTGTGACATTTGTCATTTGACATCTTTGACATTTGCCATTTTGAAATTTGTCATTTTTGACATTTTTCATAGTGACACTTTTCATTTTTGACATTTAGCATTGTGACATTTGTCATTTGACATCTTTGACATTTGCCATCTTGAAGTTTGTTATTTTTGACATTTTTCATGGTGACACTTTTCATTTTTGACATTTAGCATTGTGACATTTGTCATTTGACATCTTTGACATTTGCAATCTTGAAATTTGTTATTTTTGACATTTTTCATGGTGACACTTTTTATTTTTGACATTTAGCATTGTGACATTTGTCAGTTTTGACATTTGCCATCTTGAAATTTGTCATTTTTGACATTTTTCATGGTGACACTTTTCATTTTTGACATTTAGCATTGTGACATTTGTCATTTGACATCTTTGACATTTGCCATCTTGAAATTTGTCATTTTTGACATTTTTCATGGTGACACTTTTCATTTTTGACATTTAGCATTGTGACATTTGTCATTTGACATCTTTTACATTTGCCATCTTGAAATTTGTCATTTTTGACATTTAGCATTGTGACATTTGTCATTTGACATCTTTGACATTTGCCAACTTGAAATTTGTCATTTTTGACATTTTTCATGGTGACACTTTTCATTTTTGACATTTGGCATTGTGACATTTGTCATTTGACATCTTTGACATTTGCCATCTTGAAATTTGTCATTTTTGACATTAAGCATTGTGATATTTGTCATTTGACATCTTTGACATTTGCCATCTTGAAATTTGTCATTTTTTACATTTTTCATGGTGACACTTTTCATTTATGACATTTAGCATTGTGACATTTGTCATTTGACATCTTTGACATTTGCCATCTTGAAATTTGTTATTTTTGACATTTTTCATGGTGACACTTTTCATTTTTGACATTTAGCATTGTGACATTTGTCATTTGACATCTTTGACATTTGCCATCTTGAAATTTGTCATTTTTGACATTTTTCATGGTGACACTTTTCTTTTTTGACATTTAGCATTGTGACATTTGTCAGTTTTGACATTTGCCATCTTGAAATTTGTCATTTTTGACATTTTTCATGGTGACACTTTTCATTTTTGACATTTAGCATTGTGACATTTGTCATTTGACATCTTAGACATTTGCCATCTTGAAATTTGTCAATTTTGACACTTTTCATTTTTGACATTTAGCATTGTAACATTTGTCATTTGACATCTTTGACATTTGCCATCTTGAAATTTGTCATTTTTGACATTTTTCATGGTGACACTTTTTATTTTTGACATTTAGCATTGTGACATTTGTCAGTTTTGACATTTGCCATCTTGAAATTTGTCATTTTTGACATTTTTCATGGTGACACTTTTCATTTTTGACATTTAGCATTGTGACATTTGTCATTTGACATCTTTGACATTTGCCATCTTGAAATTTGTCATTTTTGACATTTTTCATGGTGACACTTTTCATTTTTGACATTTAGCATTGTGACATTTGTCATTTGACATCTTTTACATTTGCCATCTTGAAATTTGTCATTTTTGACATTTAGCATTGTGACATTTGTCATTTGACATCTTTGACATTTGCCATCTTGAAATTTGTTATTTTTGACATTTTTCATGGTGACACTTTTCATTTTTGACATTTAGCATCGTGACATTTGTCAGTTTTGACATTTGCCATTTTGAAATTTGTTATTTTTGACATTTAGCATTGTGACTCTTTTCATTTTTGACATTTAGCATTGTGACATTTGTCATTTGACATCTTAGACATTTGCCATCTTGAAATTTGTCATTTTTGACACTTTTCATTTTTGACATTTAGCATTGTGACATTTGTCATTTGACATCTTTGACATTTGCCATCTTGAAATTTGTCATTTTTGACATTTTTCATGGTGTCACTTTTTATTTTTGACATTTAGCATTGTGACATTTGTCATGTGACATCTTTGACATTTGCCATCTTGAAATGTGTCATTTGTGACATTTTTTATGGTGACACTTTTCATTTTTGACATTTAGCATTGTGACATTTGACATCTTTGACATTTGCCATCTTGAAATTTGTCATTTTTGACATTTTTCATGGTGACACTTTTCATTTTTGACATTTAGCATTGTGACATTTGTCAGTTTTGACATTTGCCATCTTGAAATTTGTCATTTTTGACATTTTTCATGGTGACACTTTTCATTTTTTACATTTAGCATTGTGACATTTGTCAGTTTTGACATTTGCCATTTTGAAATTTGTCATTTTTGACATTTAGCATTGTGACACTTTTCATTTTTGACATTTAGCATTGTGACATTTGTCATTTGACATCTTTGACATTTGCCATATTAAAATTTGTTATTTTTGACATTTTTCATGGTGACACTTTTCATTTTTGACATTTAGCATTGTGACATTTGTCATTTGACATCTTTGACATTTGCCATCTTGAAATTTGTCATTTTTGACATTTTTCATGGTGACACTTTTCATTTTTGACATTTAGCATTGTGACATTTGTCATTTGACATCTTTGACATTTGCCATCTTGAAATTTGTCATTTTTGACATTTTTCATGGTGACACTTTTCATTTTTGACATTTAGCATTGTGACATTTGTCATTTGACATCTTGGACATTTGCCATCTTGAAATTTGTCATTTTTGACATTTTTCATGGTGACACTTATCATTTTTGACATTAAGCATTGTGACATTTGTCAGTTTTGACATTTGCCATCTTGAAATTTGTCATTTTTGACATTTTTCATGGTGACACTTTTCATTTTTGACATTTAGCATTGTGACATTTGTCATGTGACATCTTTGACATTTGCCATCTTGAAATTTGTCATTTTTGACATTTTTCATGGTGACACTTTTCATTTTTGACATTTAGCATTGTGACATTTGTCATTTGACATCTTTGACATTTGCCATCTTGAAATTTGTCATTTTTGACATTTTTCATGGTGACACTTTTCATTTTTGACATTTAGCATTGTGACATTTGTCATTTGACATCTTTAACATTTGCCATCTTGAAATTTGTCATTTTTGTTATTTTTCATGGTGACACTTTTTATTTTTGACATTTAGCATTGTGACATTTGTCATTTGACATCTTTGACATTTGCCATCTTTAAATTTGTTATTTTTGACATTTTTCATGGTGACACTTTTCATTTTTGACATTTAGCATTGTGACATTTGTCATTTGACATCTTTGACATTTGCCATCTTGAAATTTGTCATTTTTGACATTTTTCATGGTGACACTTTTCATTTTTGACATTTAGCATTGTGACATTTGTCATTTGACATCTTTGACATTTGCCATCTTGAAATTTGTCATTTTTGACATTTAGCATTGTGACATTTGTCATTTGACATCTTGGACATTTGCCATCTTGAAATTTGTCATTTTTGACATTTTTCATGGTGACACTTTTCATTTTTGACATTTAGCATTGTGACATTTGTCATTTGACATCTTTGACATTTGCCATTTTGAAATTTGTCATTTTTGACATTTTTCATAGTGACACTTTTCATTTTTGACATTTAGCATTGTGACATTTGTCATTTGACATCTTTGACATTTGCCATCTTGAAGTTTGTTATTTTTGACATTTTTCATGGTGACACTTTTCATTTTTGACATTTAGCATTGTGACATTTGTCATTTGACATCTTTGACATTTGCAATCTTGAAATTTGTTATTTTTGACATTTTTCATGGTGACACTTTTCATTTTTGACATTTAGCATTGTGACATTTGTCAGTTTTGACATTTGCCATCTTGAAATTTGTCATTTTTGACATTTTTCATGGTGACACTTTTCATTTTTGACATTTAGCATTGTGACATTTGTCATTTGACATCTTTGACATTTGCCATCTTGAAATTTGTCATTTTTGACATTTAGCATTGTGACATTTGTCATTTGACATCTTTGACCTTTGCCATCTTGAAATTTGTTATTTTTGACATTTTTCATTTTTGACATTTAGCATTGTGACATTTGACAGTTTTGACATTTGCCATCTTGAAATTTGTCATTTTTGACATTTTTCATGGTGACACTATTCATTTTTGACATTTAGCATTGTGACATTTGTCATTTGACATCTTAGACATTTGTCATCTTGAAATTTGTCATTTTTGACACTTTTCATTTTTGACATTTAGCATTGTGACATTTGTCATTTGACATCTTTGACATTTGCCATCTTGAAATTTGTCATTTTTGACATTTTTCATGGTGACACTTTTCATTTTTGACATTTAGCATTGTGACATTTGTCAGTTTTGACATTTGCCATCTTGAAATTTGTCATTTTTGACATTTTTCATGGTGACACTTTTCATTTTTGACATTTAGCATTGTAACATTTGTCAGTTTTGACATTTGCCATCTTGAAATTTGTCATTTTTGACATTTTTCATGGTGACACTTTTCATTTTTGACATTTAGCATTGTGACATTTGTCATTTGACATCTTTGACATTTGCCATCTTAAAATTTGTCATTTTTGACATTTGTCATGGTGACACTTTTCATTTTTGACATTTAGCATTGTGACATTTGTCATTTGACATCTTTGACATTTGCCATCTTGAAATTTGTCATGTTTGACATTTAGCATTGTGATATTTGTCATTTGACATTTGCCATCTTGAAATTTGTTATTTTTGACATTTTTCATGGTGACACTTTTCATTTTTGACATTTAGCATTGTGACATTTGTCTGTTTTGACATTTGCCATCTTGAAATTTGTCATTTTTGACATTTAGCATTGTGACACTTTTTATTTTTGACATTTAGCATTGTGACATTTGTCATTTGACATCTTTGATATTTGCCAACTTGAAATTTGTCATTTTTGACATTTTTCATGGTGACACTTTTCATTTTTGACATTTGGCATTGTGACATTTGTCATTTGACATCTTTGACATTTGCCATCTTGAAATTTGTCATTTTTGACATTAAGCATTGTGATATTTGTCATTTGACATCTTTGACATTTGCCATCTTGAAATTTGTCATTTTTTACATTTTTCATGGTGACACTTTTCATTTATGACATTTAGCATTGTGACATTTGTCATTTGACATCTTTGACATTTGCCATCTTGAAATTTGTTATTTTTGACATTTTTCATGGTGACACTTTTCATTTTTGACATTTAGCATTGTGACATTTGTCATTTGACATCTTTGACATTTGCCATCTTGAAATTTGTCATTTTTGACATTTTTCATGGTGACACTTTTCTTTTTTGACATTTAGCATTGTGACATTTGTCAGTTTTGACATTTGCCATCTTGAAATTTGTCATTTTTGACATTTTTCATGGTGACACTTTTCATTTTTGACATTTAGCATTGTGACATTTGTCATTTGACATCTTAGACATTTGCCATCTTGAAATTTGTCAATTTTGACACTTTTCATTTTTGACATTTAGCATTGTAACATTTGTCATTTGACATCTTTGACATTTGCCATCTTGAAATTTGTCATTTTTGACATTTTTCATGGTGACACTTTTTATTTTTGACATTTAGCATTGTGACATTTGTCAGTTTTGACATTTGCCATCTTGAAATTTGTCATTTTTGACATTTTTCATGGTGACACTTTTCATTTTTGACATTTAGCATTGTGACATTTGTCATTTGACATCTTTGACATTTGCCATCTTGAAATTTGTCATTTTTGACATTTTTCATGGTGACACTTTTCATTTTTGACATTTAGCATTGTGACATTTGTCATTTGACATCTTTTACATTTGCCATCTTGAAATTTGTCATTTTTGACATTTAGCATTGTGACATTTGTCATTTGACATCTTTGACATTTGCCATCTTGAAATTTGTTATTTTTGACATTTTTCATGGTGACACTTTTCATTTTTGACATTTAGCATCGTGACATTTGTCAGTTTTGACATTTGCCATTTTTAAATTTGTTATTTTTGACATTTAGCATTGTGACACTTTTCATTTTTGACATTTAGCATTGTGACATTTGTCATTTGACATCTTAGACATTTGCCATCTTGAAATTTGTCATTTTTGACACTTTTCATTTTTGACATTTAGCATTGTGACATTTGTCATTTGACATCTTTGACATTTGCCATCTTGAAATTTGTCATTTTTGACATTTTTCATGGTGTCACTTTTTATTTTTGACATTTAGCATTGTGACATTTGTCATGTGACATCTTTGACATTTGCCATCTTGAAATTTGTTATTTTTGACATTTTTCATGGTGACACTTTTCATTTTTGACATTTAGCATTGTGACATTTGTCATTTGACATCTTTGACATTTGCCATCTTGAAATTTGTCATTTTTGACATTTTTCATGGTGACACTTTTCTTTTTTGACATTTAGCATTGTGACATTTGTCAGTTTTGACATTTGCCATCTTGAAATTTGTCATTTTTGACATTTTTCATGGTGACACTTTTCATTTTTGACATTTAGCATTGTGACATTTGTCATTTGACATCTTTGACATTTGCCATCTTGAAATTTGTCATTTTTGACATTTTTCATGGTGACACTTTTCATTTTTGACATTTAGCATTGTGACATTTGTCATTTGACATCTTTGACATTTGCCATCTTGAAATTTGTCATTTTTGACATTTAGCATTGTGACATTTGTCATTTGACATCTTGGACATTTGCCATCTTGAAATTTGTCATTTTTGACATTTTTCATGGTGACACTTTTCATTTTTGACATTTAGCATTGTGACATTTGTCATTTGACATCTTTGACATTTGCCATTTTGAAATTTGTCATTTTTGACATTTTTCATAGTGACACTTTTCATTTTTGACATTTAGCATTGTGACATTTGTCATTTGACATCTTTGACATTTGCCATCTTGAAGTTTGTTATTTTTGACATTTTTCATGGTGACACTTTTCATTTTTGACATTTAGCATTGTGACATTTGTCATTTGACATCTTTGACATTTGCAATCTTGAAATTTGTTATTTTTGACATTTTTCATGGTGACACTTTTCATTTTTGACATTTAGCATTGTGACATTTGTCAGTTTTGACATTTGCCATCTTGAAATTTGTCATTTTTGACATTTTTCATGGTGACACTTTTCATTTTTGACATTTAGCATTGTGACATTTGTCATTTGACATCTTTGACATTTGCCATCTTGAAATTTGTCATTTTTGACATTTAGCATTGTGACATTTGTCATTTGACATCTTTGACCTTTGCCATCTTGAAATTTGTTATTTTTGACATTTTTCATTTTTGACATTTAGCATTGTGACATTTGACAGTTTTGACATTTGCCATCTTGAAATTTGTCATTTTTGACATTTTTCATGGTGACACTATTCATTTTTGACATTTAGCATTGTGACATTTGTCATTTGACATCTTAGACATTTGTCATCTTGAAATTTGTCATTTTTGACACTTTTCATTTTTGACATTTAGCATTGTGACATTTGTCATTTGACATCTTTGACATTTGCCATCTTGAAATTTGTCATTTTTGACATTTTTCATGGTGACACTTTTCATTTTTGACATTTAGCATTGTGACATTTGTCAGTTTTGACATTTGCCATCTTGAAATTTGTCATTTTTGACATTTTTCATGGTGACACTTTTCATTTTTGACATTTAGCATTGTAACATTTGTCAGTTTTGACATTTGCCATCTTGAAATTTGTCATTTTTGACATTTTTCATGGTGACACTTTTCATTTTTGACATTTAGCATTGTGACATTTGTCATTTGACATCTTTGACATTTGCCATCTTAAAATTTGTCATTTTTGACATTTGTCATGGTGACACTTTTCATTTTTGACATTTAGCATTGTGACATTTGTCATTTGACATCTTTGACATTTGCCATCTTGAAATTTGTCATGTTTGACATTTAGCATTGTGATATTTGTCATTTGACATTTGCCATCTTGAAATTTGTTATTTTTGACATTTTTCATGGTGACACTTTTCATTTTTGACATTTAGCATTGTGACATTTGTCTGTTTTGACATTTGCCATCTTGAAATTTGTCATTTTTGACATTTAGCATTGTGACACTTTTTATTTTTGACATTTAGCATTGTGACATTTGTCATTTGACATCTTTGATATTTGCCAACTTGAAATTTGTCATTTTTGACATTTTTCATGGTGACACTTTTCATTTTTGACATTTGGCATTGTGACATTTGTCATTTGACATCTTTGACATTTGCCATCTTGAAATTTGTCATTTTTGACATTAAGCATTGTGATATTTGTCATTTGACATCTTTGACATTTGCCATCTTGAAATTTGTCATTTTTTACATTTTTCATGGTGACACTTTTCATTTATGACATTTAGCATTGTGACATTTGTCATTTGACATCTTTGACATTTGCCATCTTGAAATTTGTTATTTTTGACATTTTTCATGGTGACACTTTTCATTTTTGACATTTAGCATTGTGACATTTGTCATTTGACATCTTTGACATTTGCCATCTTGAAATTTGTCATTTTTGACATTTTTCATGGTGACACTTTTCTTTTTTGACAGTTAGCATTGTGACATTTGTCAGTTTTGACATTTGCCATCTTGAAATTTGTCATTTTTGACATTTTTCATGGTGACACTTTTCATTTTTGACATTTAGCATTGTGACATTTGTCATTTGACATCTTAGACATTTGCCATCTTGAAATTTGTCAATTTTGACACTTTTCATTTTTGACATTTAGCATTGTAACATTTGTCATTTGACATCTTTGACATTTGCCATCTTGAAATTTGTCATTTTTGACATTTTTCATGGTGACAC
Source organism: Altica lythri (assembly GCA_964028335.1). NCBI lineage: Eukaryota > Metazoa > Arthropoda > Insecta > Coleoptera > Chrysomelidae > Altica > Altica lythri. The sequence continues at coordinate 21,549,804 of OZ034800.1, read as the reverse complement.
TTTTTATTTTTGACATTTAGCATTGTGACATTTGTCAGTTTTGACATTTGCCATCTTGAAATTTGTCATTTTTGACATTTTTCATGGTGACACTTTTCATTTTTGACATTTAGCATTGTGACATTTGTCATTTGACATCTTTGACATTTGCCATCTTGAAATTTGTCATTTTTGACATTTTTCATGGTGACACTTTTCATTTTTGACATTTAGCATTGTGACATTTGTCATTTGACATCTTTTACATTTGCCATCTTGAAATTTGTCATTTTTGACATTTAGCATTGTGACATTTGTCATTTGACATCTTTGACATTTGCCATCTTGAAATTTGTTATTTTTGACATTTTTCATGGTGACACTTTTCATTTTTGACATTTAGCATCGTGACATTTGTCAGTTTTGACATTTGCCATTTTTAAATTTGTTATTTTTGACATTTAGCATTGTGACACTTTTCATTTTTGACATTTAGCATTGTGACATTTGTCATTTGACATCTTAGACATTTGCCATCTTGAAATTTGTCATTTTTGACACTTTTCATTTTTGACATTTAGCATTGTGACATTTGTCATTTGACATCTTTGACATTTGCCATCTTGAAATTTGTCATTTTTGACATTTTTCATGGTGTCACTTTTTATTTTTGACATTTAGCATTGTGACATTTGTCATGTGACATCTTTGACATTTGCCATCTTGAAATGTGTCATTTGTGACATTTTTTATGGTGACACTTTTCATTTTTGACATTTAGCATTGTGACATTTGACATCTTTGACATTTGCCATCTTGAAATTTGTCATTTTTGACATTTTTCATGGTGACACTTTTCATTTTTGACATTTAGCATTGTGACATTTGTCAGTTTTGACATTTGCCATCTTGAAATTTGTCATTTTTGACATTTTTCATGGTGACACTTTTCATTTTTTACATTTAGCATTGTGACATTTGTCAGTTTTGACATTTGCCATTTTGAAATTTGTCATTTTTGACATTTAGCATTGTGACACTTTTCATTTTTGACATTTAGCATTGTGACATTTGTCATTTGACATCTTTGACATTTGCCATATTAAAATTTGTTATTTTTGACATTTTTCATGGTGACACTTTTCATTTTTGACATTTAGCATTGTGACATTTGTCATTTGACATCTTTGACATTTGCCATCTTGAAATTTGTCATTTTTGACATTTTTCATGGTAACAATTTTCATTTTTGACATTTAGCATTGTGACATTTGTCATTTGACATCTTTGACATTTGCCATCTTGAAATTTGTCATTTTTGACATTTTTCACGGTGACACTTTTCATTTTTGACATTTAGCATTGTGACATTTGTCATTTGACATCTTAGACATTTGCCATCTTGAAATTTGTCATTTTTGACACTTTTCATTTTTGACATTTAGCATTGTGACATTTGTCATTTGACATCTTTGACATTTGCCATCTTGAAATTTGTCATTTTTGACATTTTTCATGGTGACACTTTTCATTTTTGACATTTAGCATTGTGACATTTGTCATTTGACATCTTGGACATTTGCCATCTTGAAATTTGTCATTTTTGACATTTTTCATGGTGACACTTATCATTTTTGACATTGAGCATTGTGACATTTGTCAGTTTTGACATTTGCCATCTTGAAATTTGTCATTTTTAACATTTTTCATGGTGTCACTTTTTATTTTTGACATTTAGCATTGTGACATTTGTCATGTGACATCTTTGACATTTGCCATATTGAAATTTGTCATTTTTGACATTTTTTATGGTGACACTTTTCATTTTTGACATTTAGCATTGTGATATTTGACATCTTTGACATTTGCCATCTTGAAATTTGTCATTTTTGACATTTTTCATGGTGACACTTTTCATTTTTGACATTTAGCATTGTGACATTTGTCATTTGACATCTTGGACATTTGCCATCTTAAAATTTGTCATTTTTGACATTTTTCATGGTGACACTTATCATTTTTGACATTTAGCATTGTGACATTTGTCAGTTTTGACATTTGCCATCTTGAAATTTGTCATTTTTGACATTTTTCATGGTGACACTTTTCATTTTTGACATTTAGCATTATGACATTTGTCATTTGACATCTTTGACATTTGCCATCTTGAAATTTGTTATTTTTGACATTTTTCATGGTGACACTTTTCATTTTTGACATTTAGCATTGTGACATTTGTCATTTGACATCTTTGACATTTGCCATCTTGAAATTTGTCATTTTTGACATTTTTCATGATGACACTTTTCATTTTTGACATTTAGCATTGTGACATTTGTCATTTGACATCTTTGACATTTGCCATCTTGAAATTTGTTATTTTTGACATTTTTCATGGTGACACCTTTCATTTTTGACATTTAGCATTGTGACATTTGTCATTTGACATCTTTGACATTTGCCATCTTGAAATTTGTCATTTTTGACATTTTTCATGGTGACACTTTTCATTTTTGACATTTAGCATTGTGACATTTGTCAGTTTTGACATTTGCCATCTTGAAATTTGTTATTTTTGACATTTTTCATGGTGACACTTTTCATTTTTGACATTTGGCATTGTGACATTTGTCATTTGACATCTTTGACATTTGCCATCTTGAAATTTGTCATTTTTGACATTTTTCATGGTGACACTTTTTATTTTTGACATTTAGCATTGTGACATTTGTCATTTGACATCTTTGACATTTGCCATCTTAAAATTTGTTATTTTTGACATTTTTCATGGTAACACTTTTCATTTTTGACATTTAGCATTGTGACATTTGTCATTTGACATCTTTGACATTTGCCATCTTGAAATTTGTCATTTTTGACATTTTTCATGGTGACACTTTTCATTTTTGACATTTAGCATTGTGACATTTGTCAGTTTTGACATTTGCCATCTTGAAATTTGTCATTTTTGCCATTTTTCATGGTGACACTTTTCATTTTTGACATTTAGCATTGTGACATTTGTCATTTGACATCTTAGACATTTGTCATCTTGAAATTTGTCATTTTTGACACTTTTCATTTTTGACATTTAGCATTGTGACATTTGTCATGTGACATCTTTGACATTTGCCATCTTGAAATGTGTCATTTGTGACATTTTTTATGGTGACACTTTTCATTTTTGACATTTAGCATTGTGACATTTGACATCTTTGACATTTGCCATCTTGAAATTTGTCATTTTTGACATTTTTCATGGTGACACTTTTCATTTTTGACATTTAGCATTGTGACATTTGTCAGTTTTGACATTTGCCATCTTGAAATTTGTCATTTTTGACATTTTTCATGGTGACACTTTTCATTTTTTACATTTAGCATTGTGACATTTGTCAGTTTTGACATTTGCCATTTTGAAATTTGTCATTTTTGACATTTAGCATTGTGACACTTTTCATTTTTGACATTTAGCATTGTGACATTTGTCATTTGACATCTTTGACATTTGCCATATTAAAATTTGTTATTTTTGACATTTTTCATGGTGACACTTTTCATTTTTGACATTTAGCATTGTGACATTTGTCATTTGACATCTTTGACATTTGCCATCTTGAAATTTGTCATTTTTGACATTTTTCATGGTAACACTTTTCATTTTTGACATTTAGCATTGTGACATTTGTCATTTGACATCTTTGACATTTGCCATCTTGAAATTTGTCATTTTTGACATTTTTCACGGTGACACTTTTCATTTTTGACATTTAGCATTGTGACATTTGTCATTTGACATCTTAGACATTTGCCATCTTGAAATTTGTCATTTTTGACACTTTTCATTTTTGACATTTAGCATTGTGACATTTGTCATTTGACATCTTTGACATTTGCCATCTTGAAATTTGTCATTTTTGACATTTTTCATGGTGACACTTTTCATTTTTGACATTTAGCATTGTGACATTTGTCATTTGACATCTTGGACATTTGCCATCTTGAAATTTGTCATTTTTGACATTTTTCATGGTGACACTTATCATTTTTGACATTGAGCATTGTGACATTTGTCAGTTTTGACATTTGCCATCTTGAAATTTGTCATTTTTAACATTTTTCATGGTGTCACTTTTTATTTTTGACATTTAGCATTGTGACATTTGTCATGTGACATCTTTGACATTTGCCATATTGAAATTTGTCATTTTTGACATTTTTTATGGTGACACTTTTCATTTTTGACATTTAGCATTGTGATATTTGACATCTTTGACATTTGCCATCTTGAAATTTGTCATTTTTGACATTTTTCATGGTGACACTTTTCATTTTTGACATTTAGCATTGTGACATTTGTCATTTGACATCTTGGACATTTGCCATCTTAAAATTTGTCATTTTTGACATTTTTCATGGTGACACTTATCATTTTTGACATTTAGCATTGTGACATTTGTCAGTTTTGACATTTGCCATCTTGAAATTTGTCATTTTTGACATTTTTCATGGTGACACTTTTCATTTTTGACATTTAGCATTATGACATTTGTCATTTGACATCTTTGACATTTGCCATCTTGAAATTTGTTATTTTTGACATTTTTCATGGTGACACTTTTCATTTTTGACATTTAGCATTGTGACATTTGTCATTTGACATCTTTGACATTTGCCATCTTGAAATTTGTCATTTTTGACATTTTTCATGATGACACTTTTCATTTTTGACATTTAGCATTGTGACATTTGTCATTTGACATCTTTGACATTTGCCATCTTGAAATTTGTTATTTTTGACATTTTTCATGGTGACACCTTTCATTTTTGACATTTAGCATTGTGACATTTGTCATTTGACATCTTTGACATTTGCCATCTTGAAATTTGTCATTTTTGACATTTTTCATGGTGACACTTTTCATTTTTGACATTTAGCATTGTGACATTTGTCAGTTTTGACATTTGCCATCTTGAAATTTGTTATTTTTGACATTTTTCATGGTGACACTTTTCATTTTTGACATTTGGCATTGTGACATTTGTCATTTGACATCTTTGACATTTGCCATCTTGAAATTTGTCATTTTTGACATTTTTCATGGTGACACTTTTTATTTTTGACATTTAGCATTGTGACATTTGTCATTTGACATCTTTGACATTTGCCATCTTAAAATTTGTTATTTTTGACATTTTTCATGGTAACACTTTTCATTTTTGACATTTAGCATTGTGACATTTGTCATTTGACATCTTTGACATTTGCCATCTTGAAATTTGTCATTTTTGACATTTTTCATGGTGACACTTTTCATTTTTGACATTTAGCATTGTGACATTTGTCAGTTTTGACATTTGCCATCTTGAAATTTGTCATTTTTGCCATTTTTCATGGTGACACTTTTCATTTTTGACATTTAGCATTGTGACATTTGTCATTTGACATCTTAGACATTTGTCATCTTGAAATTTGTCATTTTTGACACTTTTCATTTTTGACATTTAGCATTGTGACATTTGTCATTTGACATCTTTGACATTTGCCATCTTGAAATTTGTCATTTTTGACATTTTTCATGGTGACACTTTTCATTTTTGACATTTAGCATTGTGACATTTGTCAGTTTTGACATTTGCCATCTTGAAATTTGTCATTTTTGACATTTTTCATGGTGACACTTTTCATTTTTGACATTTAGCATTGTGACATTTGTCATTTGACATCTTTGACATTTGCCATCTGGAAATTTGTCATTTTTGACATTTTTCATGGTGACACTTTTCATTTTTGACATTTAGCATTGTGACATTTGTCATTTGACATCTTTGACATTTGCCCTCTTGAAATTTGTCATGTTTGACATTTAGCATTGTGACATTTGTCATTTGACATCTTTGACATTTGCCATCTTGAAATTTGTTATTTTTGACATTTTTCATGGTGACACTTTTCTTTTTTGACATTTAGCATTGTGACATTTGTCAGTTTTGACATTTGCCATCTTAAAATTTGTCATTTTTGACATTTTTCATGGTGACACTTTTCATTTTTGACCTTTAGCATTGTGACATTTGTCATTTGACATCTTAGACATTTGCCATCTTGAAATTTGTCAATTTTGACACTTTTCATTTTTGACATTTAGCACTGTAACATTTGTCATTTGACATCTTTGACATTTGCCATCTTGAAATTTGTCATTTTTACATTTTTCATGGTGACACTTTTTATTTTTGACATTTAGCATTGTGACATTTGTCAGTTTTGACATTTGCCATCTTGAAATTTTTCATTTTTGACATTTTTCATGGTGACACTTTTCATTTTTGACATTTAGCATTGTGACATTTGTCATTTGACATCTTTGACATTTCCCATCTTGAAATTTGTCATTTTTGACATTTTTCATGGTGACACTTTTCATTTTTGACATTTAGCATCGTGACATTTGTCATTTGACATCTTTGACATTTGCCATCTGGAAATTTGTCATTTTTGACATTTTTCATGGTGACACTTTTCATTTTTGACATTTAGCATTGTGACATTTGTCATTTGACATCTTTGACATTTGCCCTCTTGAAATTTGTCATGTTTGACATTTAGCATTGTGACATTTGTCATTTGACATCTTTGACATTTGCCATCTTGAAATTTGTTATTTTTGACATTTTTCATGGTGACACTTTTCTTTTTTGACATTTAGCATTGTGACATTTGTCAGTTTTGACATTTGCCATCTTGAAATTTGTCATTTTTGACATTTTTCATGGTGACACTTTTCATTTTTGACCTTTAGCATTGTGACATTTGTCATTTGACATCTTAGACATTTGCCATCTTGAAATTTGTCAATTTTGACACTTTTCATTTTTGACATTTAGCATTGTAACATTTGTCATTTGACATCTTTGACATTTGCCATCTTGAAATTTGTCATTTTTGACATTTTTCATGGTGACACTTTTTATTTTTGACATTTAGCATTGTGACATTTGTCAGTTTTGACATTTGCCATCTTGAAATTTTTCATTTTTGACATTTTTCATGGTGACACTTTTCATTTTTGACATTTAGCATTGTGACATTTGTCATTTGACATCTTTGACATTTCCCATCTTGAAATTTGTTATTTTTGACATTTTTCATGGTGACACTTTTCATTTTTGACATTTGGCATTGTGACATTTGTCAGTTTTGACATTTGCCATTTTGAAATTTGTCATTTTTGACATTTAGCATTGTGACACTTTTCATTTTTGACATTTAGCATTGTGACATTTATCATTTGACATCTTAGACATTTGCCATCTTGAAATTTGTCATTTTTGACACTTTTCATTTTTGACATTTAGCATTGTGACATTTGTCATTTGATATCTTTGACATTTGCCATCTTGAAATTTGTCATTTTTGACATTTTTCATGGTGTCACTTTTCATTTTTGACATTTAGCATTGTGACATTTTTCCTGTGACATCTTTGACATTTGCCATCTTGAAATTTGTCATTTTTGACATTTTTTATGGTGACACTTTTCATTTTTGACATTTAGCATTGTGACATTTGTCATTTGACATCTTTGACATTTGCCATCTTGAAATTTGTCATTTTTGACATTTTTCATGGTGACACTTTTCATTATTGACATTTAGCATTGTGACATTTGTCAGTTTTGACATTTGCCATCTTGAAATTTGTCATTTTTGACATTTTTCATGGTGACACTTTTCATTTAGCATTGTGACATTTGTCATTTCACATTTTTGATATTTGCCATCTTGAAATTTGTTATTTTTGACATTTTTTATGGTGACACTTTTCATTTTTGACATTTAGCATTGTGACATTTGTCATTTGACATCTTTGACATTTGCCATCTTGAAATTTGTCATTTTTGACATTTTTCATGGTGACACTTTTCATTTTTGACATTTAGCATTGTGACATTTGTCATTTGACATCTTTGACATTTGCCATCTTGAAATTTGTCATTTTTGACATTTTTCACGGTGACACTTTTCGTTTTTGACATTTAGCATTGTGACATTTGTCATTTGACATCTTAGACATTTGCCATCTTGAAATTTGTCATTTTTGACACTTTTCATTTTTGACATTTAGCATTGTGACATTTGTCATTTGACATCTTTGACATTTGCCATCTTGAAATTTGTCATTTTTGACATTTTTCATGGTGACACTTTTCATTTTTGACATTTAGCATTGTGACATTTGTCATTTGACATCTTGGACATTTGCCATCTTGAAATTTGTCATTTTTGACATTTTTCATGGTGACACTTATCATTTTTGACATTAAGCATTGTGACATTTGTCAGTTTTGACATTTGCCATCTTAAAATTTGTCATTTTTGACATTTTTCATGGTGACACTTTTCATTTTTGACATTTAGCATTGTGACATTTGTCATGTGACATCTTTGACATTTGCCATCTTGAAATTTGTCATTTTTGACATTTTTCATGGTGACACTTTTCATTTTTGACATTTAGCATTGTGACATTTGTCATTTGACATCTTTGACATTTGCCATCTTGAAATTTGTCATTTTTGACATTTTTTATGGTGACACTTTTCATTTTTGACATTTAGCATTGTGACATTTGTCATTTGACATCTTTAACATTTGCCATCTTGAAATTTGTCATTTTTGTTATTTTTCATGGTGACACTTTTTATTTTTGACATTTAGCATTGTGACATTTGTCATTTGACATCTTTGACATTTGCCATCTTTAAATTTGTTATTTTTGACCTTTTTCATGGTGACACTTTTCATTTTTGACATTTAGCATTGTGACATTTGTCATTTGACATCTTTGACATTTGCCATCTTGAAATTTGTCATTTTTGACATTTTTCATGGTGACACTTTTCATTTTTGACATTTAGCATTGTGACATTTGTCATTTGACATCTTTGACATTTGCCATCTTGAAATTTGTCATTTTTGACATTTAGCATTGTGACATTTGTCATTTGACATCTTGGACATTTGCCATCTTGAAATTTGTCATTTTTGACATTTTTCATGGTGACACTTATCATTTTTGACATTTAGCATTGTAACATTTGTCAGTTTTGACATTTGCCATCTTGAAATTTGTCATTTTTGACATTTTTCATGGTGACACTTTTCATTTTTGACATTTAGCATTGTGACATTTGTCATTTGACATCTTTGACATTTGCCATCTTGAAATTTGTTATTTTTGACATTTTTCATGGTGACACTTTTCATTTTTGACATTTAGCATTGTGACATTTGTCATTTGACATCTTTGACATTTGCCATCTTGAAATTTGTCATTTTTGACATTTTTCATGGTGACACTTTTCATTTTTGACATTTAGCATTGTGACATTTGTCATTTGACATCTTTGACATTTGCCATCTTGAAATTTGTTATTTTTGACATTTTTCATGGTGACACTTTTCATTTTTGACATTTAGCATTGTGACATTTGTCATTTGACATCTTTGACATTTGCCATCTTGAAATTTGTCATTTTTGACATTTTTCATGGTGACACTTTTCATTTTTGACATTTAGCATTGTGACATTTGTCAGTTTTGACATTTGCCATCTTGAAATTTGTCATTTTTGACATTTTTCATGGTGACACTTTTCATTTTTGACATTTGTCATTTGACATCTTTGACATTTGCCATCTTGAAATTTGTCATTTTTGACATTTTTCATGGTGACACTTTTCATTTTTGACATTTAGCATTGTGAGATTTGTCATTTGACATCTTTGACATTTGCCATCTTGAAATTTGTTATTTTTGACATTTTTCATGGTGACACTTTTCATTTTTGACATTTAGCATTGTGACATTTGTCATTTGACATCTTTGACATTTGCCATCTTGAAATTTGTCATTTTTGACATTTTTCATGGTGACACTTTTCATTTTTGACATTTAGCATTGTGACATTTGTCATTTGACATCTTTGACATTTAGCATTGTGACATTTGTCATTTGACATCTTTGACATTTGCCATCTTAAAATTTGTTATTTTTGACATTTTTCATGGTGACACTTTTCATTTTTGACATTTAGCATTGTGACATTTGTCAGTTTTGACATTTGCCATCTTGAAATTTGTCATTTTTGCCATTTTTCATGGTGACACTTCTCATTTTTGACATTTAGCATTGTGACATTTGTCATTTGACATCTTAGACATTTGTCATCTTGAAATTTGTCATTTTTGACACTTTTCATTTTTGACATTTAGCATTGTGACATTTGTTATTTGACATCTTTGACATTTGCCATCTTGAAATTTGTCATTTTTGACATTTTTCATGGTGACACTTTTCATTTTTGACATTTAGCATTGTGACATTTGTCAGTTTTGACATTTGCCATCTTGAAATTTGTCATTTTTGACATTTTTCATGGTGACACTTTTCATTTATGACATTTAGCATTGTGACATTTGTCATTTGACATCTTTGACATTTGCCATCTTGAAATTTGTTATTTTTGACATTTTTCATGGTGACACTTTTCATTTTTGACATTTAGCATTGTGACATTTGTCATTTGACATCTTTGACATTTTCCATCTTGAAATTTGTCATTTTTGACATTTTTCATGGTGACACTTTTCTTTTTTGACATTTAGCATTGTGACATTTGTCAGTTTTGACATTTTCCATCTTGAAATTTGTCATTTTTGACATTTTTCATGGTGACACTTTTCATTGTTGACATTTAGCATTGTGACGTTTGTCATTTGACATCTTAGACATTTGCCATCTTGAAATTTGTCAATTTTGACACTTTTCATTTTTGACATTTAGCATTGTAACATTTGTCATTTGACATCTTTGAGATTTGCCATCTTGAAATTTGTCATTTTTGACATTTTTCATGGTGACACTTTTTATTTTTGACATTTAGCATTGTGACATTTGTCAGTTTTGACATTTGCCATCTTGAAATTTGTCATTTTTGACATTTTTCATGGTGACACTTTTCATTTTTGACATTTAGCATTGTGACATTTGTCATTTGACATCTTTGACATTTGCCATCTTGAAATTTGTCATTTTTGACATTTTTCATGGTGACACTTTTCATTTTTGACATTTAGCATTGTGACATTTGTCATTTGACACCTTTTACATTTGCCATCTTGAAATTTGTCATTTTTGACATTTAGCATTGTGACATTTGTCATTTGACATCTTTGACATTTGCCATCTTGAAATTTGTTATTTTTGACATTTTTCATGGTGACACTTTTCATTTTTGACATTTAGCATTGTGACATTTGTCAGTTTTGACATTTGCCATTTTGAAATTTGTCATTTTTTACATTTAGCATTGTGACACTTTTCATTTTTGACATTTAGCATTGTGACACTTTTCATTTTTGACATTTAGCATTGTGACATTTGTCATTTGACATCTTAGACATTTGCCATCTTGAAATTTGTCATTTTTGACACTTTTCATTTTTGACATTTAGCATTGTGACATTTGTCATTTGACATCTTTGACATTTGCCATCTTGAAATTTGTCATTTTTGACATTTTTCATGGTGTCATTTTTATTTTTGACATTTAGCATTGTGACATTTGTCATGTGACATCTTTGACATTTGCCATCTTGAAATTTGTCATTTTTGACATTTTTTATGGTGACACTTTTCATTTTTGACATTTAGCATTGTGACATTTGACATCTGTGACATTTGCCATCTTGAAATTTGTCATTTTTGACATTTTTCATGGTGACACTTTTCATTTTTGACATTTAGCATTGTGACATTTGTCAGTTTTGACATTTGCCATTTTGAAATTTGTCATTTTTGACATTTAGCATTGTGACACTTTTCATTTTTGACATTTAGCATTGTGACATTTGTCATTTGACATCTTTGACATTTGCCATATTAAAATTTGTTATTTTTGACATTTTTCATGGTGACACTTTTCATTTTTGACATTTAGCATTGTGACATTTGTCATTTGCCATCTTGAAATTTGTCATTTTTGACATTTTTCATGGTGACACTTTTCATTTTTGACATTTAGCATTGTGACATTTGTCATTTGATATCTTTGACATTTGCCATCTTGAAATTTGTCATTTTTGACATTTTTCACGGTGACACTTTTCATTTTTGACATTTAGCATTGTGACATTTGTCATTTGACATCTTAGACATTTGCCATCTTGAAATTTGTCATTTTTGACACTTTTCATTTTTGACATTTAGCATTGTGACATTTGTCATTTGACATCTTTGACATTTGCCATCTTGAAATTTGTCATTTTTGACATTTTTCATGGTGACACTTTTCATTTTTGACATTTAGCATTGTGACATTTGTCATTTGACATCTTGGACATTTGCCATCTTAAAATTTGTCATTTTTGACATTTTTCATGGTGACACTTATCATTTTTGACATTGAGCATTGTGACATTTGTCAGTTTTGACATTTGCCATCTTGAAATTTGTCATTTTTGACATTTTTCATGGTGTCACTTTTTATTTTTGACATTTAGCATTGTGACATTTGTCATGTGACATCTTTGACATTTGCCATCTTGAAATTTGTCATTTTTGACATTTTTTATGGTGACACTTTTCATTTTTGACATTTAGCATTGTGACATTTGACATCTTTGACATTTGCCATCTTGAAATTTGTCATTTTTGACATTTTTCATGGTGACACTTTTCATTTATGACATTTAGCATTGTGACATTTGTCATTTGACATCTTAGACATTTGCCATCTTGAAATTTGTCATTTTTGACACTTTTCATTTTTGACATTTAGCATTGTGACATTTGTCATTTGACATCTTTGATATTTGCCATCTTGAAATTTGTCATTTTTGACATTTTTCATGGTGACACTTTTCATTTTTGACATTTAGCATTGTGACATTTGTCATTTGACATCTTTGACATTTGCCATCTTGAAATTTGTCATTTTTGACATTTTTAACGGTGACACTTTTCATTTTTGACATTTAGCATTGTGACATTTGACATCTTAGACATTTGCCATCTTGAAATTTGTCATTTTTGACACTTTTCATTTTTGACATTTAGCATTGTGACATTTGTCATTTGACATCTTTGACATTTGCCATCTTGAAATTTGTCATTTTTGACATTTTTCATGGTGACACTTTTCATTTTTGACATTTAGCATTGTGACATTTGTCATTTGACATCTTGGACATTTGCCATCTTGAAATTTGTCATTTTTGACATTTTTCATGGTGACACTTATCATTTTTGACATTGAGCATTGTGACATTTGTCAGTTTTGACATTTGCCATCTTGAAATTTGTCATTTTTGACATTTTTCATGGTGACACTTTTCATTTTTGACATTTAGCATTGTGACATTTGTCATGTGACATCTTTGACATTTGCCATCTTGAAATTTGACATTTTTGACATTTTTCATGGTGACACTTTTCATTTTTGACATTTAGCATTGTGACATTTGTCATTTGACATCTTTGACATTTGCCATCTTAAAATTTGTCATTTTTGACATTTTTCATGGTGACACTTTTCATTTTTGACATTTAGCATTGTGACATTTGACATTTGACATCTTTGACATTTGCCATCTTGAAATTTGTCATTTTTGTTATTTTTCATGGTGACACTTTTCATTTTTGACATTTAGCATTGTGACATTTGTCATTTGACATCTTTGACATTTGCCATCTTGAAATTTGTTATTTTTGACATTTTATGGTGACACTTTTCATTTTTGACATTTAGCATTGTGACATTTGTCATTTGACATCTTTGACATTTGCCATCTTGAAATTTGTCATTTTTGACCATTTTTCATGGTGACACTTTTCATTTTTGACATTTAGCATTGTGACATTTGTCATTTGACATCTTTGACATTTGCCATCTTGAAATTTGTCATTTTTGACATTTAGCATTGTGACATTTGTCATTTGACATCTTGGACATTTGCCATCTTAAAATTTGTCATTTTTGACATTTTTCATGGTGACACTTATCATTTTTGACATTTAGCATTGTGACATTTGTCAGTTTTGACATTTTCCATCTTGAAATTTGTCATTTTTGACATTTTTCATGGTGACACTTTTTATTTTTGACATTTAGCATTATGACATTTGTCATTTGACATCTTTGACATTTGCCATCTTGAAATTTGTTATTTTTGACATTTTTCATGGTGACACTTTTCATTTTTGACATTTAGCATTGTGACATTTGTCATTTGACATCTTTGACATTTGCCATCTTGAAATTTGTCATTTTTGACATTTTTCATGGTGACACTTTTCATTTTTGACATTTAGCATTGTGACATTTGTCATTTGACATCTTTGACATTTGCCATCTTGAAATTTGTTATTTTTGACATTTTTCATGGTGACACCTTTCATTTTTGACATTTAGCATTGTGACATTTGTCATTTGACATCTTTGACATTTGCCATCTTGAAATTTGTCATTTTTGACATTTTTCATGGTGACACTTTTCATTTTTGACATTTAGCATTGTGACATTTGTCAGTTTTGACATTTGCCATCTTGAAATTTGTTATTTTTGACATTTTTCATGGTGACACTTTTCATTTTTGACATTTGGCATTGTGACATTTGTCATTTGACATCTTTGACATTTGCCATCTTGAAATTTGTCATTTTTGACATTTTTCATGGTGACACTTTTTATTTTTGACATTTAGCATTGTGACATTTGTCATTTGACATCTTTGACATTTGCCATCTTGAAATTTGTTATTTTTGACATTTAGCATTGTGACATTTGTCATTTGACATCTTGGACATTTGCCATCTTGAAATTTGTCATTTTTGACATTTTTTATGGTGACACTTATCATTTTTGACATTTAGCATTGTGACATTTGTCAGTTTTGACATTTGCCATCTTGAAATTTGTCATTTTTGACATTTTTCATGTTGACACTTTTCATTTTTGACATTTAGCATTGTGACATTTGTCATTTGACATCTTTGACATTTGCCATCTTGAAATTTGTTATTTTTGACATTTTTCATGGTGACACTTTTCATTTTTGACATTTAGCATTGTGACATTTGTCATTTGACATCTTTGACATTTGCCATCTTGAAATTTGTCATTTTTGACATTTTTCATGGTGACACTTTTCATTTTTGACATTTAGCATTGTGACATTTGTCATTTGACATCTTTGACATTTGCCATCTTGAAATTTGTTATTTTTGACATTTTTCATGGTGACACTTTTCATTTTTGACATTTAGCATTGTGACATTTGTCATTTGACATCTTTGACATTTGCCATCTTGAAATTTGTCATTTTTAACATTTTTCATGGTGACACTTTTCATTTTTGACATTTAGCATTGTGACATTTGTCAGTTTTGACATTTGCCATCTTGAAATTTGTCATTTTTGACATTTTTCATGGTGACACTTTTCATTTTTGACATTTGGCATTGTGACATTTGTCAGTTTTGACATTTGCCATTTTGAAATTTGTCATTTTTGACATTAAGCATTGTGACACTTTTCATTTTTGACATTTAGCATTGTGACATTTGTCATTTGACATCTTTGACATTTGCCATATTAAAATTTGTTATTTTTGACATTTTTCATGGTGACACTTTTCATTTTTGACATTTAGCATTGTGACATTTGTCATTTGACATCTTAGACATTTGCCATCTTGAAATTTGTCATTTTTGACACTTTTCATTTTTGACATTTAGCATTGTGACATTTGTCATTTGACATCTTTGACATTTGCCATCTTGAAATTTGTCATTTTTGACATTTTTCATGGTGACACTTTTCATTTTTGACATTTAGCATTGTGACATTTGTCATTTGACATCTTTGACATTTGCCATCTTGAAATTTGTCATTTTTGACATTTTTCACGGTGACACTTTTCATTTTTGACATTTAGCATTGTGACATTTGTCATTTGACATCTTAGACATTTGCCATCTTGAAATTTGTCATTTTTGACACTTTTCATTTTTGACATTTAGCATTGTGACATTTGTCATTTGACATCTTTGACATTTGCCATCTTGAAATTTGTCATTTTTGACATTTTTCATGGTGACACTTTTCATTTTTGACATTTAGCATTGTGACATTTTTCAGTTTTGACATTTGCCATCTTGAAATTTGTCATTTTTGACATTTTTCATGGTGACACTTTTCATTTTTTACATTTAGCATTGTGACATTTGTCAGTTTTGACATTTGCCATTTTGAAATTTGTCATTTTTGACATTAAGCATTGTGACACTTTTCATTTTTGACATTTAGCATTGTGACATTTGTCATTTGACATCTTTGACATTTGCCATATTAAAATTTGTTATTTTTGACATTTTTCATGGTGACACTTTTCATTTTTGACATTTAGCATTGTGACATTTGTCATTTGACATCTTAGACATTTGCCATCTTGAAATTTGTCATTTTTGACACTTTTCATTTTTGACATTTAGCATTGTGACATTTGTCATTTGACATCTTTGACATTTGCCATCTTGAAATTTGTCATTTTTGACATTTTTCATGGTGACACTTTTCATTTTTGACATTTAGCATTGTGACATTTGTCATTTGACATCTTTGACATTTGCCATCTTGAAATTTGTCATTTTTGACATTTTTCACGGTGACACTTTTCATTTTTGACATTTAGCATTGTGACATTTGTCATTTGACATCTTAGACATTTGCCATCTTGAAATTTGTCATTTTTGACACTTTTCATTTTTGACATTTAGCATTGTGACATTTGTCATTTGACATCTTTGACATTTGCCATCTTGAAATTTGTCATTTTTGACATTTTTCATGGTGACACTTTTCATTTTTGACATTTAGCATTGTGACATTTGTCATTTGACATCTTGGACATTTGCCATCTTGAAATTTGTCATTTTTGACATTTTTCATGGTGACACTTATCATTTTTGACATTGAGCATTGTGACATTTGTCAGTTTTGACATTTGCCATCTTGAAATTTGTCATTTTTGACATTTTTCATGGTGACACTTTTCATTTTTGACATTTAGCATTGTGACATTTGTCATGTGACATCTTTGACATTTGCCATCTTGAAATTTGACATTTTTGACATTTTTCATGGTGACACTTTTCATTTTTGACATTTAGCATTGTGACATTTGTCATTTGACATCTTTGACATTTGCCATCTTGAAATTTGTCATTTTTGACATTTTTCATGGTGACACTTTTCATTTTTGACATTTAGCATTGTGACATTTGACATTTGACATCTTTGACATTTGCCATCTTGAAATTTGTCATTTTTGTTATTTTTCATGGTGACACTTTTCATTTTTGACATTTAGCATTGTGACATTTGTCATTTGACATCTTTGACATTTGCCATCTTGAAATTTGTTATTTTTGACATTTTATGGTGACACTTTTCATTTTTGACATTTAGCATTGTGACATTTGTCATTTGACATCTTTGACATTTGCCATCTTGAAATTTGTCATTTTTGACATTTTTCATGGTGACACTTTTCATTTTTGACATTTAGCATTGTGACATTTGTCATTTGACATCTTTGACATTTGCCATCTTGAAATTTGTCATTTTTGACATTTAGCATTGTGACATTTGTCATTTGACATCTTGGACATTTGCCATCTTAAAATTTGTCATTTTTGACATTTTTCATGGTGACACTTATCATTTTTGACATTTAGCATTGTGACATTTGTCAGTTTTGACATTTTCCATCTTGAAATTTGTCATTTTTGACATTTTTCATGGTGACACTTTTCATTTTTGACATTTAGCATTATGACATTTGTCATTTGACATCTTTGACATTTGCCATCTTGAAATTTGTTATTTTTGACATTTTTCATGGTGACACTTTTCATTTTTGACATTTAGCATTGTGACATTTGTCATTTGAGATCTTTGACATTTGCCATCTTGAAATTTGTCATTTTTGACATTTTTCATGGTGACACTTTTCATTTTTGACATTTAGCATTGTGACATTTGTCATTTGACATCTTTGACATTTGCCATCTTGAAATTTGTTATTTTTGACATTTTTCATGGTGACACCTTTCATTTTTGACATTTAGCATTGTGACATTTGTCATTTGACATCTTTGACATTTGCCATCTTGAAATTTGTCATATTTGACATTTTTCATGGTGACACTTTTCATTTTTGACATTTAGCATTGTGACATTTGTCAGTTTTGACATTTGCCATCTTGAAATTTGTTATTTTTGACATTTTTCATGGTGACACTTTTTATTTTTGACATTTAGCATTGTGACATTTGTCATTTGACATCTTTGACATTTGCCATCTTGAAATTTGTTATTTTTGACATTTTTCATGGTAACACTTTTCATTTTTGACATTTAGCATTGTGACATTTGTCATTTGACATCTTTGACATTTGCCATCTTGAAATTTGTCATTTTTGACATTTTTCATGGTGACACTTTTCATTTTTGACATTTAGCATTGTGACATTTGTCAGTTTTGACATTTGCCATCTTGAAATTTGTCATTTTTGACATTTTTCATGGTGACACTTTTCATTTTTGACATTTAACATTGTGACATTTGTCATTTGACATCTTTGACATTTGCCATCTTGAAAGTTGTCATTTTTGACATTTTTCATGGTGACACTTTTCATTTTTGACATTTAGCATTGTGACATTTGTCATTTGACACCTTTGACATTTGCCCTCTTGAAATTTGTCATGTTTGACATTTAGCATTGTGACATTTGTCATTTGACATCTTTGACATTTGCCATCTTGAAATTTGTTATTTTTGACATTTTTCATGGTGACACTTTTCTTTTTTGACATTTAGCATTGTGACATTTGTCAGTTTTGACATTTGCCATCTTGAAATTTTTCATTTTTGACATTTTTCATGGTGACACTTTTCATTTTTGACATTTAGCATTGTGACATTTGTCATTTGACATCTTAGACATTTGCCATCTTGAAATTTGTTATTTTTGACATTTTTCATGGTGACACCTTTCATTTTTGACATTTAGCATTGTGACATTTGTCATTTGACATCTTTGACATTTGCCATCTTGAAATTTGTCATTTTTGACATTTTTCATGGTGACACTTTTCATTTTTGACATTTAGCATTGTGACATTTGTCAGTTTTGACATTTGCCATCTTGAAATTTGTTATTTTTGACATTTTTCATGGTGACACTTTTCATTTTTGACATTTGGCATTGTGACATTTGTCATTTGACATCTTTGACATTTGCCATCTTGAAATTTGTCATTTTTGACATTTTTCATGGTGACACTTTTTATTTTTGACATTTAGCATTGTGACATTTGTCATTTGACATCTTTGACATTTGCCATCTTGAAATTTGTTATTTTTGACATTTTTCATGGTAACACTTTTCATTTTTGACATTTAGCATTGTGACATTTGTCATTTGACATCTTTGACATTTGCCATCTTGAAATTTGTCATTTTTGACATTTTTCATGGTGACACTTTTCATTTTTGACATTTAGCATTGTGACATTTTTCAGTTTTGACATTTGCCATCTTGAAATTTGTCATTTTTGACATTTTTCATGGTGACACTTTTCATTTTTTACATTTAGCATTGTGACATTTGTCAGTTTTGACATTTGCCATTTTGAAATTTGTCATTTTTGACATTAAGCATTGTGACACTTTTCATTTTTGACATTTAGCATTGTGACATTTGTCATTTGACATCTTTGACATTTGCCATATTAAAATTTGTTATTTTTGACATTTTTCATGGTGACACTTTTCATTTTTGACATTTAGCATTGTGACATTTGTCATTTGACATCTTAGACATTTGCCATCTTGAAATTTGTCATTTTTGACACTTTTCATTTTTGACATTTAGCATTGTGACATTTGTCATTTGACATCTTTGACATTTGCCATCTTGAAATTTGTCATTTTTGACATTTTTCATGGTGACACTTTTCATTTTTGACATTTAGCATTGTGACATTTGTCATTTGACATCTTTGACATTTGCCATCTTGAAATTTGTCATTTTTGACATTTTTCACGGTGACACTTTTCATTTTTGACATTTAGCATTGTGACATTTGTCATTTGACATCTTAGACATTTGCCATCTTGAAATTTGTCATTTTTGACACTTTTCATTTTTGACATTTAGCATTGTGACATTTGTCATTTGACATCTTTGACATTTGCCATCTTGAAATTTGTCATTTTTGACATTTTTCATGGTGACACTTTTCATTTTTGACATTTAGCATTGTGACATTTGTCATTTGACATCTTGGACATTTGCCATCTTGAAATTTGTCATTTTTGACATTTTTCATGGTGACACTTATCATTTTTGACATTGAGCATTGTGACATTTGTCAGTTTTGACATTTGCCATCTTGAAATTTGTCATTTTTGACATTTTTCATGGTGACACTTTTCATTTTTGACATTTAGCATTGTGACATTTGTCATGTGACATCTTTGACATTTGCCATCTTGAAATTTGACATTTTTGACATTTTTCATGGTGACACTTTTCATTTTTGACATTTAGCATTGTGACATTTGTCATTTGACATCTTTGACATTTGCCATCTTGAAATTTGTCATTTTTGACATTTTTCATGGTGACACTTTTCATTTTTGACATTTAGCATTGTGACATTTGACATTTGACATCTTTGACATTTGCCATCTTGAAATTTGTCATTTTTGTTATTTTTCATGGTGACACTTTTCATTTTTGACATTTAGCATTGTGACATTTGTCATTTGACATCTTTGACATTTGCCATCTTGAAATTTGTTATTTTTGACATTTTATGGTGACACTTTTCATTTTTGACATTTAGCATTGTGACATTTGTCATTTGACATCTTTGACATTTGCCATCTTGAAATTTGTCATTTTTGACATTTTTCATGGTGACACTTTTCATTTTTGACATTTAGCATTGTGACATTTGTCATTTGACATCTTTGACATTTGCCATCTTGAAATTTGTCATTTTTGACATTTAGCATTGTGACATTTGTCATTTGACATCTTGGACATTTGCCATCTTAAAATTTGTCATTTTTGACATTTTTCATGGTGACACTTATCATTTTTGACATTTAGCATTGTGACATTTGTCAGTTTTGACATTTTCCATCTTGAAATTTGTCATTTTTGACATTTTTCATGGTGACACTTTTCATTTTTGACATTTAGCATTATGACATTTGTCATTTGACATCTTTGACATTTGCCATCTTGAAATTTGTTATTTTTGACATTTTTCATGGTGACACTTTTCATTTTTGACATTTAGCATTGTGACATTTGTCATTTGAGATCTTTGACATTTGCCATCTTGAAATTTGTCATTTTTGACATTTTTCATGGTGACACTTTTCATTTTTGACATTTAGCATTGTGACATTTGTCATTTGACATCTTTGACATTTGCCATCTTGAAATTTGTTATTTTTGACATTTTTCATGGTGACACCTTTCATTTTTGACATTTAGCATTGTGACATTTGTCATTTGACATCTTTGACATTTGCCATCTTGAAATTTGTCATATTTGACATTTTTCATGGTGACACTTTTCATTTTTGACATTTAGCATTGTGACATTTGTCAGTTTTGACATTTGCCATCTTGAAATTTGTTATTTTTGACATTTTTCATGGTGACACTTTTTATTTTTGACATTTAGCATTGTGACATTTGTCATTTGACATCTTTGACATTTGCCATCTTGAAATTTGTTATTTTTGACATTTTTCATGGTAACACTTTTCATTTTTGACATTTAGCATTGTGACATTTGTCATTTGACATCTTTGACATTTGCCATCTTGAAATTTGTCATTTTTGACATTTTTCATGGTGACACTTTTCATTTTTGACATTTAGCATTGTGACATTTGTCAGTTTTGACATTTGCCATCTTGAAATTTGTCATTTTTGACATTTTTCATGGTGACACTTTTCATTTTTGACATTTAACATTGTGACATTTGTCATTTGACATCTTTGACATTTGCCATCTTGAAAGTTGTCATTTTTGACATTTTTCATGGTGACACTTTTCATTTTTGACATTTAGCATTGTGACATTTGTCATTTGACACCTTTGACATTTGCCCTCTTGAAATTTGTCATGTTTGACATTTAGCATTGTGACATTTGTCATTTGACATCTTTGACATTTGCCATCTTGAAATTTGTTATTTTTGACATTTTTCATGGTGACACTTTTCTTTTTTGACATTTAGCATTGTGACATTTGTCAGTTTTGACATTTGCCATCTTGAAATTTTTCATTTTTGACATTTTTCATGGTGACACTTTTCATTTTTGACATTTAGCATTGTGACATTTGTCATTTGACATCTTAGACATTTGCCATCTTGAAATTTGTCAATTTTGACACTTTTCTTTTTTGACATTTAGCATTGTAACATTTGTCATTGACATCTTTGACATTTGCCTTCTTGAAATTTGTCATTTTTTAAATTTTTCATGGTGACACTTTTTATTTTTGACATTTAGCATTGTGACATTTGTCAGTTTTGACATTTGCCATCTTGAAATTTGTCATTTTTGACATTTTTCATGGTGACACTTTTCATTTTTGACATTTAGCATTGTGACATTTGTCATTTGACATCTTTGACATTTCCCATCTTGAAATTTGTTATTTTTGACATTTTTCATGGTGACACTTTCCATTTTTGACATTTGTCAGTTTTGACATTTGCCATTTTGAAATTTGTCATTTTTGACATTTAGCATTGTGACACTTTTCATTTTTGACATTTAGCATTGTGACATTTATCATTTGACATCTTAGACATTTGCCATCTTGAAATTTGTCATTTTTGACACTTTTCATTTTTGACATTTAGCATTGTGACATTTGTCATTTGACATCTTTGACATTTGCCATCTTGAAATTTGTCATTTTTGACATTTTTCATGGTGTCACTTTTCATTTTTGACATTTAGCATTGTGACATTTGTCCTGTGACATCTTTGACATTTGCCATCTTGAAATTT
Organism: Altica lythri; assembly: GCA_964028335.1. Taxonomy (NCBI): domain Eukaryota; kingdom Metazoa; phylum Arthropoda; class Insecta; order Coleoptera; family Chrysomelidae; genus Altica; species Altica lythri. The sequence goes on along the minus strand of OZ034800.1, from coordinate 21,526,640 downwards.
GTCATTTTTGACATTTTTTATGGTGACACTTTTCATTTTTGACATTTAGCATTGTGACATTTGTCATTTGACATCTTTGACATTTGCCATCTTGAAATTTGTCATTTTTGACATTTTTCATGGTGACACTTCTCATTATTGACATTTAGCATTGTGATATTTGTCAGTTTTGACATTTGCCATCTTGAAATTTGTCATTTTTGACATTTTTCATGGTGACACTTTTCATTTTTTACATTTAGCATTGTGACATTTGTCATTTGACATCTTTGACATTTGCCATCTTGAAATTTGTTATTTTTGACATTTTTCATGGTGACACTTTTCATTTTTGACATTTAGCATTGTGACATTTGTCATTTGACATCTTTGACATTTGCCATCTTGAAATTTGTCATTTTTGACATTTTTCATGGTGACACTTTTCATTTTTGACATTTAGCATTGTGACATTTGTCATTTGACATCTTTGACATTTGCTATCTTGAAATTTGTCATTTTTGACATTTTTCACGGTGACACTTTTCATTTTTGACATTTAGCATTGTGACATTTGTCAGTTTTGACATTTGCCATCTTGAAATTTGTCATTTTTGACATTTTTCACGGTGACACTTTTCATTTTCGACATTTGGCATTGTGACATTTGTCATTTGACATCTTAGACATTTGCCATCTTGAAATTTGTCATTTTTGACACTTTTCATTTTTGACATTTAGCATTGTGACATTTGTCATTTGACATCTTTGACATTTGCCATCTTGAAATTTGTCATTTTTGACATTTTTCATGGTGACACTTTTCATTTTTGACATTTAGCATTGTGACATTTGTCATTTGACATCTTGGACATTTGCCATCTTGAAATTTGTCATTTTTGACATTTTTCATGGTGACACTTATCATTTTTGACATTGAGCATTGTGACATTTGTCAGTTTTGACATTTGCCATCTTGAAATTTGTCATTTTTGACATTTTTCATGGTGACACTTTTCATTTTTGACATTTAGCATTGTGACATTTGTCATGTGACATCTTTGACATTTGCCATCTTGAAATTTGACATTTTTGACATTTTTCATGGTGACACTTTTCATTTTTGACATTTAGCATTGTGACATTTGTCATTTGACATCTTTGACATTTGCCATCTTGAAATTTGTCATTTTTGACATTTTTCATGGTGACACTTTTCATTTTTGACATTTAGCATTGTGACATTTGACATTTGACATCTTTGACATTTGCCATCTTGAAATTTGTCATTTTTGTTATTTTTCATGGTGACACTTTTCATTTTTGACATTTAGCATTGTGACATTTGTCATTTGACATCTTTGACATTTGCCATCTTGAAATTTGTTATTTTTGACATTTTATGGTGACACTTTTCATTTTTGACATTTAGCATTGTGACATTTGTCATTTGACATCTTGGACATTTGCCATCTTGAAATTTGTCATTTTTGACATTTTTCATGGTGACACTTATCATTTTTGACATTAAGCATTGTGACATTTGTCAGTTTTGACATTTGCCATCTTGAAATTTGTCATTTTTGACATTTTTCATGGTGACACTTTTCATTTTTGACATTTAGCATTGTGACATTTGTCATGTGACATCTTTGACATTTGCCATCTTGAAATTTGTCATTTTTGACATTTTTCATGGTGACACTTTTCATTTTTGACATTTAGCATTGTGACATTTGTCATTTGACATCTTTGACATTTGCCATCTTGAAATTTGTCATTTTTGACATTTTTTATGGTGACACTTTTCATTTTTGACATTTAGCATTGTGACATTTGTCATTTGACATCTTTGACATTTGCCATCTTGAAATTTGTCACTTTTGTTATTTTTCATGGTGACACTTTTTATTTTTGACATTTAGCATTGTGACATTTGTCATTTGACATCTTTGACATTTGCCATCTTTAAATTTGTTATTTTTGACATTTTTCATGGTGACACTTTTCATTTTTGACATTTAGCATTGTGACATTTGTCATTTGACATCTTTGACATTTGCCATCTTGAAATTTGTCATTTTTGACATTTTTCATGGTGACACTTTTCATTTTTGACATTTAGCATTGTGACATTTGTCATTTGACATCTTTGACATTTGCCATCTTGAAATTTGTCATTTTTGACATTTAGCATTGTGACATTTGTCATTTGACATCTTGGACATTTGCCATCTTGAAATTTGTCATTTTTGACATTTTTCATGGTGACACTTATCATTTTTGACATTTAGCATTGTGACATTTGTCAGTTTTGACATTTGCCATCTTGAAATTTGTCATTTTTGACATTTTTCATGGTGACACTTTTCATTTTTGACATTTAGCATTGTGACATTTGTCATTTGACATCGTTGACATTTGCCATCTTGAAATTTGTTATTTTTGACATTTTTCATGGTGACACTTTTCATTTTTGACATTTAGCATTGTGACATTTGTCATTTGACATCTTTGACATTTGCCATCTTGAAATTTGTCATTTTTGACATTTTTCATGGTGACACTTTTCATTTTTGACATTTAGCATTGTGACATTTGTCATTTGACATCTTTGACATTTGCCATCTTGAAATTTGTTATTTTTGACATTTTTCATGGTGACACTTTTCATTTTTGACATTTAGCATTGTGACATTTGTCATTTGACATCTTTGACATTTGCCATCTTAAAATTTGTTATTTTTGACATTTTTCATGGTGACACTTTTCATTTTTGACATTTAGCATTGTGACATTTGTCATTTGACATCTTTGACATTTGCCATCTTGAAATTTGTCATTTTTGACATTTTTCATGGTGACACTTTTCATTTTTGACATTTAGCATTGTGACATTTGTCAGTTTTGACATTTGCCATCTTGAAATTTGTCATTTTTGACATTTTTCATGGTGACACTTTTCATTTTTGACATTTGTCATTTGACATCTTTGACATTTGCCATCTTGAAATTTGTCATTTTTGACATTTTTCATGGTGACACTTTTCATTTTTGACATTTAGCATTGTGAGATTTGTCATTTGACATCTTTGACATTTGCCATCTTGAAATTTGTTATTTTTGACATTTTTCATGGTGACACTTTTCATTTTTGACATTTAGCATTGTGACATTTGTCATTTGACATCTTTGACATTTGCCATCTAGAAATTTGTCATTTTTGACATTTTTCATGGTGACACTTTTCATTTTTGACATTTAGCATTGTGACATTTGTCATTTGACATCTTTGACATTTGCCATCTTGAAATTTGTCGTTTTTGACATTTAGCATTGTGACATTTGTCATTTGACATCTTTGACATTTGCCATCTTAAAATTTGTTATTTTTGACATTTTTCATGTTGACACTTTTCATTTTTGACATTTAGCATTGTGACATTTGTCAGTTTTGACATTTGCCATCTTGAAATTTGTCATTTTTGCCATTTTTCATGGTGACACTTCTCATTTTTAACATTTAGCATTGTGACATTTGTCATTTGACATCTTAGACATTTGTCATCTTGAAATTTGTCATTTTTGACACTTTTCATTTTTGACATTTAGCATTGTGACATTTGTCATTTGACATCTTTGACATTTGCCATCTTGAAATTTGTCATTTTTGACATTTTTCATGGTGACACTTTTCATTTTTGACATTTAGCATTGTAACATTTGTCAGTTTTGACATTTGTTATCTTGAAATTTGTCATTTTTGACATTTTTCATGGTGACACTTTTCATTTATGACATTTAGCATTGTGACATTTGTCATTTGACATCTTTGACATTTGCCATCTTGAAATTTGTTATTTTTGACATTTTTCATGGTGACACTTTTCATTTTTGACATTTAGCATTGTGACATTTGTCATTTGACATCTTTGACATTTGCCATCTTGAAATTTGTCATTTTTGACATTTTTCATGGTGACACTTTTCTTTTTTGACATTTAGCATTGTGACATTTGTCAGTTTTGACATTTGCCATCTTGAAATTTGTCATTTTTGACATTTTTCATGGTGACACTTTTCATTTTTGACATTTAGCATTGTGACATTTGTCATTTGACATCTTTGACATTTGCCATCTTGAAATTTGTCATTTTTGACATTTTTCATGGTGACACTTTTCATTTTTGACATTTAGCATTGTGACATTTGTCATTTGACATCTTTGACATTTGCCATCTTGAAATTTGTTATTTTTGACATTTTTCATGGTGACACTTTTCATTTTTGACATTTAGCATTGTGACATTTGTCATTTGACATCTTTGACATTTGCCATCTTAAAATTTGTTATTTTTGACATTTTTCATGGTGACACTTTTCATTTTTGACATTTAGCATTGTGACATTTGTCATTTGACATCTTTGACATTTGCCATCTTGAAATTTGTCATTTTTGACATTTTTCATGGTGACACTTTTCATTTTTGACATTTAGCATTGTGACATTTGTCAGTTTTGACATTTGCCATCTTGAAATTTGTCATTTTTGACATTTTTCATGGTGACACTTTTCATTTTTGACATTTGTCATTTGACATCTTTGACATTTGCCATCTTGAAATTTGTCATTTTTGACATTTTTCATGGTGACACTTTTCATTTTTGACATTTAGCATTGTGAGATTTGTCATTTGACATCTTTGACATTTGCCATCTTGAAATTTGTTATTTTTGACATTTTTCATGGTGACACTTTTCATTTTTGACATTTAGCATTGTGACATTTGTCATTTGACATCTTTGACATTTGCCATCTAGAAATTTGTCATTTTTGACATTTTTCATGGTGACACTTTTCATTTTTGACATTTAGCATTGTGACATTTGTCATTTGACATCTTTGACATTTGCCATCTTGAAATTTGTCGTTTTTGACATTTAGCATTGTGACATTTGTCATTTGACATCTTTGACATTTGCCATCTTAAAATTTGTTATTTTTGACATTTTTCATGGTGACACTTTTCATTTTTGACATTTAGCATTGTGACATTTGTCAGTTTTGACATTTGCCATCTTGAAATTTGTCATTTTTGCCATTTTTCATGGTGACACTTCTCATTTTTAACATTTAGCATTGTGACATTTGTCATTTGACATCTTAGACATTTGTCATCTTGAAATTTGTCATTTTTGACACTTTTCATTTTTGACATTTAGCATTGTGACATTTGTCATTTGACATCTTTGACATTTGCCATCTTGAAATTTGTCATTTTTGACATTTTTCATGGTGACACTTTTCATTTTTGACATTTAGCATTGTGACATTTGTCAGTTTTGACATTTGTTATCTTGAAATTTGTCATTTTTGACATTTTTCATGGTGACACTTTTCATTTATGACATTTAGCATTGTGACATTTGTCATTTGACATCTTTGACATTTGCCATCTTGAAATTTGTTATTTTTGACATTTTTCATGGTGACACTTTTCATTTTTGACATTTAGCATTGTGACATTTGTCATTTGACATCTTTGACATTTGCCATCTTGAAATTTGTCATTTTTGACATTTTTCATGGTGACACTTTTCTTTTTTGACATTTAGCATTGTGACATTTGTCAGTTTTGACATTTGCCATCTTGAAATTTGTCATTTTTGACATTTTTCATGGTGACACTTTTCATTTTTGACATTTAGCATTGTGACATTTGTCATTTGACATCTTAGACATTTGCCATCTTGAAATTTGTCAATTTTGACACTTTTCATTTTTGACATTTAGCATTGTAACATTTGTCATTTGACATCTTTGACATTTGCCATCTTGAAATTTGTCATTTTTGACATTTTTCATGGTGACACTTTTTATTTTTGACATTTAGCATTGTGACATTTGTCAGTTTTGACATTTGCCATCTTGAAATTTGTCATTTTTGACATTTTTCATGGTGACACTTTTCATTTTTGACATTTAGCATTGTGACATTTGTCATTTGACATCTTTGACATTTGCCATCTTGAAATTTGTCCTTTTTGACATTTTTCATGGTGACACTTTTCATTTTTGACATTTAGCATTGTGACATTTGTCATTTGACATCTTTTACATTTGCCATCTTGAAATTTGTCATTTTTGACATTTAGCATTGTGACATTTGTCATTTGACATCTTTGACATTTGCCATCTTGAAATTTGTTATTTTTGACATTTTTCATGGTGACACTTTTCATTTTTGACATTTAGCATTGTGACATTTGTCAGTTTTGACATTTGCCATTTTGAAATTTGTCATTTTTGACATTTAGCATTGTGACACTTTTCATTTTTGACATTTAGCATTGTGACACTTTTCATTTTTGACATTTAGCATTGTGACATTTGTCATTTGACATCTTAGACATTTGCCATCTTGAAATTTGTTATTTTTGACACTTTTCATTTTTGACATTTAGCATTGTGACATTTGTCATTTGACATCTTTGACATTTGCCATCTTGAAATTTGTCATTTTTGACATTTTTCATGGTGTCACTTTTTATTTTTGACATTTAGCATTGTGACATTTGTCATGTGACATCTTTGACATTTGCCATCTTGAAATTTGTCATTTTTGACATTTTTTATGGTGACACTTTTTATTTTTGACATTTAGCATTGTGACATTTGACATCTTTGACATTTGCCATCTTGAAATTTGTCATTTTTGACATTTTTCATGGTGACACTTTTCATTTTTGACATTTAGCATTGTGACATTTGTCAGTTTTGACATTTGCCATTTTGAAATTTGTCATTTTTGACATTTAGCATTGTGACACTTTTCATTTTTGACATTTAGCATTGTGACATTTGTCATTTGACATCTTTGACATTTGCCATATTAAAATTTGTTATTTTTGACATTTTTCATGGTGACACTTTTCATTTTTGACATTTAGCATTGTGACATTTGTCATTTGACATCTTTGACATTTGCCATCTTGAAATTTGTCATTTTTGACATTTTTCATGGTGACAGTTTTCATTTTTGACATTTAGCATTGTGACATTTGTCATTTGACATCTTTGACATTTGCCATCTTGAAATTTGTCATTTTTGACATTTTTCACGGTGACACTTTTCATTTTTGACATTTAGCATTGTGACATTTGTCATTTGACATCTTAGACATTTGCCATCTTGAAATTTGTCATTTTTGACACTTTTCATTTTTGACATTTAGCATTGTGACATTTGTCATTTGACATCTTTGACATTTGCCATCTTGAAATTTGTCATTTTTGACATTTTTCATGGTGACACTTTTCATTTTTGACATTTAGCATTGTGACATTTGTCATTTGACATCTTGGACATTTGCCATCTTGAAATTTGTCATTTTTGACATTTTTCATGGTGACACTTATCATTTTTGACATTGAGCATTGTGACATTTGTCAGTTTTGACATTTGCCATCTTGAAATTTGTCATTTTTGACATTTTTCATGGTGTCACTTTTTATTTTTGACATTTAGCATTGTGACATTTGTCATGTGACATCTTTGACATTTGCCATCTTGAAATTTGTCATTTTTGACATTTTTTATGGTGACACTTTTCATTTTTGACATTTAGCATTGTGACATTTGACATCTTTGACATTTGCCATCTTGAAATTTGTCATTTTTGACATTTTTCATGGTGACACTTTTCATTTTTGACATTTAGCATTGTGACATTTGTCAGTTTTGACATTTGCCATCTTGAAATTTGTCATTTTTGACATTTTTCATGGTGACACTTTTCATTTTTTACATTTAGCATTGTGACATTTGTCAGTTTTGACATTTGCCATTTTGAAATTTGTCATTTTTGACATTTAGCATTGTGACACTTTTCATTTTTGACATTTAGCATTGTGACATTTGTCATTTGACATCTTTGACATTTGCCATATTAAAATTTGTTATTTTTGACATTTTTCATGGTGACACTTTTCATTTTTGACATTTAGCATTGTGACATTTGTCATTTGACATCTTAGACATTTGCCATCTTGAAATTTGTCATTTTTGACACTTTTCATTTTTGACATTTAGCATTGTGACATTTGTCATTTGACATCTTTGACATTTGCCATCTTGAAATTTGTCATTTTTGACATTTTTCATGGTGACACTTTTCATTTTTGACATTTAGCATTGTGACATTTGTCATTTGACATCTTGGACATTTGCCATCTTGAAATTTGTCATTTTTGACATTTTTCATGGTGACACTTATCATTTTTGACATTGAGCATTGTGACATTTGTCAGTTTTGACATTTGCCATCTTGAAATTTGTCATTTTTAACATTTTTCATGGTGACACTTTTCATTTTTGACATTTAGCATTGTGACATTTGTCATGTGACATCTTTGACATTTGCCATCTTGAAATTTGACATTTTTGACATTTTTCATGGTGACACTTTTCATTTTTGACATTTAGCATTGTGACATTTGTCATTTGACATCTTTGACATTTGCCATCTTGAAATTTGTTATTTTTGACATTTTATGGTGACACTTTTCATTTTTGACATTTAGCATTGTGACATTTGTCATTTGACATCTTTGACATTTGCCATCTTGAAATTTGTCATTTTTGACATTTTTCATGGTGACACTTTTCATTTTTGACATTTAGCATTGTGACATTTGTCATTTGACATCTTTGACATTTGCCATCTTGAAATTTGTCATTTTTGACATTTAGCATTGTGACATTTGTCATTTGACATCTTGGACATTTGCCATCTTAAAATTTGTCATTTTTGACATTTTTCATGGTGACACTTATCATTTTTGACATTTAGCATTGTGACATTTGTCAGTTTTGACATTTTCCATCTTGAAATTTGTCATTTTTGACATTTTTCATGGTGACACTTTTCATTTTTGACATTTAGCATTATGACATTTGTCATTTGACATCTTTGACATTTGCCATCTTGAAATTTGTTATTTTTGACATTTTTCATGGTGACACTTTTCATTTTTGACATTTAGCATTGTGACATTTGTCATTTGACATCTTTGACATTTGCCATCTTGAAATTTGTCATTTTTGACATTTTTCATGGTGACACTTTTCATTTTTGACATTTAGCATTGTGACATTTGTCATTTGACATCTTTGACATTTGCCATCTTGAAATTTGTTATTTTTGACATTTTTCATGGTGACACTTTTCATTTTTGACATTTAGCATTGTGACATTTGTCATTTGACATCTTTGACATTTGCCATCTTGAAATTTGTCATTTTTGACATTTTTCATGGTGACACTTTTCATTTTTGACATTTAGCATTGTGACATTTGTCAGTTTTGACATTTGCCATCTTGAAATTTGTTATTTTTGACATTTTTCATGGTGACACTTTTCATTTTTGACATTTGGCATTGTGACATTTGTCATTTGACATCTTTGACATTTGCCATCTTGAAATTTGTCATTTTTGACATTTTTCATGGTGACACTTTTTATTTTTGACATTTAGCATTGTGACATTTGTCATTTGACATCTTTGACATTTGCCATCTTGAAATTTGTTATTTTTGACATTTTTCATGGTAACACTTTTCATTTTTGACATTTAGCATTGTGACATTTGTCATTTGACATCTTTGACATTTGCCATCTTGAAATTTGTCATTTTTGACATTTTTCATGGTGACACTTTTCATTTTTGACATTTAGCATTGTGACATTTGTCAGTTTTGACATTTGCCATCTTGAAATTTGTCATTTTTGCCATTTTTCATGGTGACACTTTTCATTTTTGACATTTAGCATTGTGACATTTGTCATTTGACATCTTAGACATTTGTCATCTTGAAATTTGTCATTTTTGACACTTTTCATTTTTGACATTTAGCATTGTGACATTTGTCATTTGACATCTTTGACATTTGCCATCTTGAAATTTGTCATTTTTGACATTTTTCATGGTGACACTTTTCATTTTTGACATTTAGCATTGTGACATTTGTCAGTTTTGACATTTGCCATCTTGAAATTTGTCATTTTTGACATTTTTCATGGTGACACTTTTCATTTTTGACATTTAACATTGTGACATTTGTCATTTGACATCTTTGACATTTGCCATCTTGAAATTTGTCATTTTTGACATTTTTCATGGTGACACTTTTCATTTTTGATATTTAGCATTGTGACATTTGTCATTTGACATCTTTGACATTTGCCCTCTTGAAATTTGTCATGTTTGACATTTAGCATTGTGACATTTGTCATTTGACATCTTTGACATTTGCCATCTTGAAATTTGTTATTTTTGACATTTTTCATGGTGACACTTTTCTTTTTTGACATTTAGCATTGTGACATTTGTCAGTTTTGACATTTGCCATCTTGAAATTTGTCATTTTTGACATTTTTCATGGTGACACTTTTCATTTTTGACATTTAGCATTGTGACATTTGTCATTTGACATCTTAGACATTTGCCATCTTGAAATTTGTCAATTTTGACACTTTTCTTTTTTGACATTTAGCATTGTAACATTTGTCATTTGACATCTTTGACATTTGCCATCTTGAAATTTGTCATTTTTTAAATTTTTCATGGTGACACTTTTTATTTTTGACATTTAGCATTGTGACATTTGTCAGTTTTGACATTTGCCATCTTGAAATTTGTCATTTTTGACATTTTTCATGGTGACACTTTTCATTTTTGACATTTAGCATTGTGACATTTGTCATTTGACATCTTTGACATTTCCCATCTTGAAATTTGTTATTTTTGACATTTTTCATGGTGACACTTTTCATTTTTGACATTTGGCATTGTGACATTTGTCAGTTTTGACATTTGCCATTTTGAAATTTGTCATTTTTGACATTTAGCATTGTGACACTTTTCATTTTTGACATTTAGCATTGTGACATTTATCATTTGACATCTTAGACATTTGCCATCTTGAAATTTGTCATTTTTGACACTTTTCATTTTTGACATTTAGCATTGTGACATTTGTCATTTGACATCTTTGACATTTGCCATCTTGAAATTTGTCATTTTTGACATTTTTCATGGTGTCACTTTTCATTTTTGACATTTAGCATTGTGACATTTGTCCTGTGACATCTTTGACATTTGCCATCTTGAAATTTGTCATTTTTGACATTTTTTATGGTGACACTTTTCATTTTTGACATTTAGCATTGTGACATTTGTCATTTGACATCTTTGACATTTGCCATCTTGAAATTTGTCATTTTTGACATTTTTCATGGTGACACTTTTCATTATTGACATTTAGCATTGTGACATTTGTCAGTTTTGACATTTGCCATCTTGAAATTTGTCATTTTTGACATTTTTCATGGTGACACTTTTCATTTTTTACATTTAGCATTGTGACATTTGTCATTTGACATCTTTGACATTTGCCATCTTGAAATTTGTTATTTTTGACATTTTTCATGGTGACACTTTTCATTTTTGACATTTAGCATTGTGACATTTGTCATTTGACATCTTTGACATTTGCCATCTTGAAATTTGTCATTTTTGACATTTTTCATGGTGACACTTTTCATTTTTGACATTTAGCATTGTGACATTTGTCATTTGACATCTTTGACATTTGCCATCTTGAAATTTGTCATTTTTGACATTTTTCACGGTGACACTTTTCATTTTTGACATTTAGCATTGTGACATTTGTCATTTGACATCTTAGACATTTGCCATCTTGAAATTTGTCATTTTTGACACTTTTCATTTTTGACATTTAGCATTGTGACATTTGTCATTTGACATCTTTGACATTTGCCATCTTGAAATTTGTCATTTTTGACATTTTTCATGGTGACACTTTTCATTTTTGACATTTAGCATTGTGACATTTGTCATTTGACATCTTGGACATTTGCCATCTTGAAATTTGTCATTTTTGACATTTTTCATGGTGACACTTATCATTTTTGACATTAAGCATTGTGACATTTGTCAGTTTTGACATTTGCCATCTTGAAATTTGTCATTTTTGACATTTTTCACGGTGACACTTTTCATTTTTGACATTTAGCATTGTGACATTTGTCATGTGACATCTTTGACATTTGCCATCTTGAAATTTGTCATTTTTGACATTTTTCATGGTGACACTTTTCATTTTTGACATTTAGCATTGTGACATTTGTCATTTGACATCTTTGACATTTGCCATCTTGAAATTTGTCATTTTTGACATTTTTCATGGTGACACTTTTCATTTTTGACATTTAGCATTGTGACATTTGTCATTTGACATCTTTGACATTTGCCATCTTGAAATTTGTTATTTTTGACATTTTTCATGGTGACACTTTTCATTTTTGACATTTAGCATTGTGACATTTGTCATTTGACATCTTTGACATTTGCCATCTTGAAATTTGTCATTTTTGACATTTTTCATGGTGACACTTTTCATTTTTGACATTTAGCATTGTGACATTTGTCAGTTTTGACATTTGCCATCTTGAAATTTGTCATTTTTGACATTTTTCATGGTGACACTTTTCATTTTTGACATTTGTCATTTGACATCTTTGACATTTGCCATCTTGAAATTTGTCATTTTTGACATTTTTCATGGTGACACTTTTCATTTTTGACATTTAGCATTGTGAGATTTGTCATTTGACATCTTTGACATTTGCCATCTTGAAATTTGTTATTTTTGACATTTTTCATGGTGACACTTTTCATTTTTGACATTTAGCATTGTGACATTTGTCATTTGACATCTTTGACATTTGCCATCTTGAAATTTGTTATTTTTGACATTTTTCATTGTGACACTTTTCATTTTTGACATTTAGCATTGTGACATTTGTTATTTGACATCTTTGACATTTGCCATCTTGAAATTTGTCGTTTTTGACATTTAGCATTGTGACATTTGTCATTTGACATCTTTGACATTTGCCATCTTAAAATTTGTTATTTTTGACATTTTTCATGGTGACACTTTTCATTTTTGACATTTAGCATTGTGACATTTGTCAGTTTTGACATTTGCCATCTTGAAATTTGTCATTTTTGCCATTTTTCATGGTGACACTTCTCATTTTTGACATTTAGCATTGTGACATTTGTCATTTGACATCTTAGACATTTGTCATCTTGAAATTTGTCATTTTTGACACTTTTCATTTTTGACATTTAGCATTGTGACATTTGTCATTTGACATCTTTGACATTTGCCATCTTGAAATTTGTCATTTTTGACATTTTTCATGGTGACACTTTTCATTTTTGACATTTAGCATTGTGACATTTGTCAGTTTTGACATTTGCCATCTTGAAATTTGTCATTTTTGACATTTTTCATGGTGACACTTTTCATTTTTGACATTTAGCATTGTGACATTTGTCATTTGACATCTTTGACATTTGCCATCTTGAAATTTGTCATTTTTGACATTTTTCATGGTGACACTTTTCATTTTTGACATTTAGCATTGTGACATTTGTCATTTGACATCTTTGACATTTGCCCTCTTGAAATTTGTCATGTTTGACATTTAGCATTGTGACATTTGTCATTTGACATCTTTGACATTTGTCATCTTAAAAATTTGTCATTTTTGACACTTTTCATTTTTGACATTTAGCATTGTGACATTTGTCATTTGACATCTTTGACATTTGCCATCTTGAAATTTGTCATTTTTGACATTTTTCATGGTGACACTTTTCATTTTTGACATTTAGCATTGTGACATTTGTCAGTTTTGACATTTGCTATCTTGAAATTTGTCATTTTTGACATTTAGCATTTTGACACTTTTCATTTTTAACATTTAGCATTGTGACATTTGTCAGTTTTGACATTTGCCATCTTGAAATTTGTCATTTTTGACATTTTTCATGGTGACACTTTTCATTTTTGACATTTAGCATTGTGACATTTGTCATTTGACATCTTTGACATTTGCCATTTTGAAATTTGTCATTTTTGACATTTTTCATGGTGACACTTTTCATTTTTGACATTTAGCATTGTGACATTTGTCATTTGACATCTTTGACATTTGCCATCTTGAAATTTGTCATTTTTGACATTTTTCATGGTGACACTTTTCTTTTTTGACATTTAGCATTGTGACATTTGTCAGTTTTGACATTTGCCATCTTGAAATTTGTCATTTTTGACATTTTTCATGGTGACACTTTTCATTTTTGACATTTAGCATTGTGACATTTGTCATTTAACATCTTAGACATTTGCCATCTTGAAATTTGTCATTTTTGACAATTTTCATTTTTGACATTTAGCATTGTGACATTTGTCATTTGACATCTTTGACATTTGCCATCTTGAAATTTGTCATCTTTGACAATTTCATGGTGACACTTTTCATTTTTGACATTTAGCATTGTGACATTTGTCAGTTTTGACATTTGCCATCTTGAAATTTGTCATTTTTAACATTTTTCATGGTGACACTTTTCATTTTTGACATTTAGCATTGTGACATTTGTCATTTGACATCTTTGACATTTGCCATCTTAAAATTTGTTATTTTTGACATTTTTCATGGTGACACTTTTCATTTTTGACATTTAGCATTGTGACATTTGTCATTTGACATCTTTGACATTTGCCATCTTGAAATTTGTCATTTTTGACATTTTTCATGGTGACACTTTTCATTTTTGACATTTAGCATTGTGACATTTGTCAGTTTTGACATTTGCCATCTTGAAATTTGTCATTTTTGACATTTTTCATGGTGACACTTTTCATTTTTGACATTTGTCATTTGACATCTTTGACATTTGCCATCTTGAAATTTGTCATTTTTGACATTTTTCATGGTGACACTTTTCATTTTTGACATTTAGCATTGTGAGATTTGTCATTTGACATCTTTGACATTTGCCATCTTGAAATTTGTTATTTTTGACATTTTTCATGGTGACACTTTTCATTTTTGACATTTAGCATTGTGACATTTGTCATTTGACATCTTTGACATTTGCCATCTTGAAATTTGTCATTTTTGACGTTTTTCATGGTGACACTTTTCATTTTTGACATTTAGCATTGTGACATTTGTCATTTGACTTCTTTGACATTTGCCATCTTGAAATTTGTCGTTTTTGACATTTAGCATTGTGACATTTGTCATTTGACATCTTTGACATTTGCCATCTTAAAATTTGTTATTTTTGACATTTTTCATGGTGACACTTTTCATTTTTGACATTTAGCATTGTGACATTTGTCAGTTTTGACATTTGCCATCTTGAAATTTGTCATTTTTGCCATTTTTCATGGTGACACTTCTCATTTTTGACATTTAGCATTGTGACATTTGTCATTTGACATCTTAGACATTTGTCATCTTGAAATTTGTCATTTTTGACACTTTTCATTTTTGACATTTAGCATTGTGACATTTGTCATTTGACATCTTTGACATTTGCCATCTTGAAATTTGTCATTTTTGACATTTTTCATGGTGACACTTTTCATTTTTGACATTTAGCATTGTGACATTTGTCAGTTTTGACATTTGCCATCTTGAAATTTGTCATTTTTGACATTTTTCATGGTGACACTTTTCATTTATGACATTTAGCATTGTGACATTTGTCATTTGACATCTTTGACATTTGCCATCTTGAAATTTGTTATTTTTGACATTTTTCATGGTGACACTTTTCATTTTTGACATTTAGCATTGTGACATTTGTCATTTGACATCTTTGACATTTGCCATTTTGAAATTTGTCATTTTTGACATTTTTCATGGTGACACTTTTCTTTTTTGACATTTAGCATTGTGACATTTGTCAGTTTTGACATTTGCCATCTTGAAATTTGTCATTTTTGACATTTTTCATGGTGACACTTTTCATTTTTGACATTTAGCATTGTGACATTTGTCATTTGACATCTTAGACATTTGCCATCTTGAAATTTGTCAATTTTGACACTTTTCATTTTTGACATTTAGCATTGTAACATTTGTCATTTGACATCTTTGACATTTGCCATCTTGAAATTTGTCATTTTTGACATTTTTCATGGTGACACTTTTTATTTTTGACATTTAGCATTGTGACATTTGTCAGTTTTGACATTTGCCATCTTGAAATTTGTCATTTTTGACATTTTTCATGGTGACACTTTTCATTTTTGACATTTAGCATTGTGACATTTGTCATTTGACATCTTTGACATTTGCCATCTTGAAATTTGTCATTTTTGACATTTTTCATGGTGACACTTTTCATTTTTGACATTTAGCATTGTGACATTTGTCATTTGACATCTTTTACATTTGCCATCTTGAAATTTGTCATTTTTGACATTTAGCATTGTGACATTTGTCATTTGACATCTTTGACATTTGCCATCTTGAAATTTGTTATTTTTGACATTTTTCATGGTGACACTTTTCATTTTTGACATTTAGCATTGTGACATTTGTCAGTTTTGACATTTGCCATTTTGAAATTTGTCATTTTTGACATTTAGCATTGTGACACTTTTCATTTTTGACATTTAGCATTGTGACACTTTTCATTTTTGACATTTAGCATTGTGACATTTGTCATTTGACATCTTAGACATTTGCCATCTTGAAATTTGTCATTTTTGACACTTTTCATTTTTGACATTTAGCATTGTGACATTTGTCATTTGACATCTTTGACATTTGCCATCTTGAAATTTGTCATTTTTGACATTTTTCATGGTGTCACTTTTTATTTTTGACATTTAGCATTGTGACATTTGTCATGTGACATCTTTGACATTTGCCATCTTGAAATTTGTCATTTTTGACATTTTTTATGGTGACACTTTTTATTTTTGACATTTAGCATTGTGACATTTGACATCTTTGACATTTGCCATCTTGAAATTTGTCATTTTTGACATTTTTCATGGTGACACTTTTCATTTTTGACATTTAGCATTGTGACATTTGTCAGTTTTGACATTTGCCATTTTGAAATTTGTCATTTTTGACATTTAGCATTGTGACACTTTTCATTTTTGACATTTAGCATTGTGACATTTGTCATTTGAAATCTTTGACATTTGCCATATTAAAATTTGTTATTTTTGACATTTTTCATGGTGACACTTTTCATTTTTGACATTTAGCATTGTGACATTTGTCATTTGACATCTTTGACATTTGCCATCTTGAAATTTGTCATTTTTGACATTTTTCATGGTGACACTTTTCATTTTTGACATTTAGCATTGTGACATTTGTCATTTGACATCTTGGACATTTGCCATCTTGAAATTTGTCATTTTTGACATTTTTCATGGTGACACTTTTCATTTTTGACATTTAGCATTGTGACATTTGTCAGTTTTGACATTTGCCATTTTGAAATTTGTCATTTTTTACATTTAGCATTGTGACACTTTTCATTTTTGACATTTAGCATTGTGACACTTTTCATTTTTGACATTTAGCATTGTGACATTTGTCATTTGACATCTTAGACATTTGCCATCTTGAAATTTGTCATTTTTGACACTTTTCATTTTTGACATTTAGCATTGTGACATTTGTCATTTGACATCTTTGACATTTGCCATCTTGAAATTTGTCATTTTTGACATTTTTCATGGTGTCACTTTTTATTTTTGACATTTAGCATTGTGACATTTGTCATGTGACATCTTTGACATTTGCCATCTTGAAATTTGTCATTTTTGACATTTTTTATGGTGACACTTTTCATTTTTGACATTTAGCATTGTGACATTTGACATCTTTGACATTTGCCATCTTGAAATTTGTCATTTTTGACATTTTTCATGGTGACACTTTTCATTTTTGACATTTAGCATTGTGACATTTGTCAGTTTTGACATTTGCCATTTTGAAATTTGTCATTTTTGACATTTAGCATTGTGACACTTTTCATTTTTGACATTTAGCATTGTGACATTTGTCATTTGACATCTTTGACATTTGCCATATTAAAATTTGTTATTTTTGACATTTTTCATGGTGACTATTTTCATTTTTGACATTTAGCATTGTGACATTTGTCATTTGCCATCTTGAAATTTGTCATTTTTGACATTTTTCATGGTGACACTTTTCATTTTTGACATTTAGCATTGTGACATTTGTCATTTGATATCTTTGACATTTGCCATCTTGAAATTTGTCATTTTTGACATTTTTCACGGTGACACTTTTCATTTTTGACATTTAGCATTGTGACATTTGTCATTTGACATCTTAGACATTTGCCATCTTGAAATTTGTCATTTTTGACACTTTTCATTTTTGACATTTAGCATTGTGACATTTGTCATTTGACATCTTTGACATTTGCCATCTTGAAATTTGTCATTTTTGACATTTTTCATGGTGACACTTTTCATTTTTGACATTTAGCATTGTGACATTTGTCATTTGACATCTTGGACATTTGCCATCTTGAAATTTGTCATTTTTGACATTTTTCATGGTGACACTTATCATTTTTGACATTGAGCATTGTGACATTTGTCAGTTTTGACATTTGCCATCTTGAAATTTGTCATTTTTGACATTTTTCATGGTGTCACTTTTTATTTTTGACATTTAGCATTGTGACATTTGTCATGTGACATCTTTGACATTTGCCATCTTGAAATTTGTCATTTTTGACATTTTTTATGGTGACACTTTTCATTTTTGACATTTAGCATTGTGACATTTGACATCTTTGACATTTGCCATCTTGAAATTTGTCATTTTTGACATTTTTCATGGTGACACTTTTCATTTTTGACATTTAGCATTGTGACATTTGTCAGTTTTGACATTTGCCATCTTGAAATTTGTCATTTTTGACATTTTTCATGGTGACACTTTTCATTTTTTACATTTAGCATTGTGACATTTGTCAGTTTTGACATTTGCCATTTTGAAATTTGTCATTTTTGACATTTAGCATTGTGACACTTTTCATTTTTGATATTTAGCATTGTGACATTTGTCATTTGACATCTTTGACATTTGCCATATTAAAATTTGTTATTTTTGACATTTTTCATGGTGACACTTTTCATTTTTGACATTTAGCATTGTGACATTTGTCATTTGACATCTTAGACATTTGCCATCTTGAAATTTGTCATTTTTGACACTTTTCATTTTTGACATTTAGCATTGTGACATTTGTCATTTGACATCTTTGATATTTGCCATCTTGAAATTTGTCATTTTTGACATTTTTCATGGTGACACTTTACATTTTTGACATTTAGCATTGTGACATTTGTCATTTGACATCTTTGACATTTGCCATCTTGAAATTTGTCATTTTTGACATTTTTCACGGTGACACTTTTCATTTTTGACATTTAGCATTGTGACATTTGACATCTTAGACATTTGCCATCTTGAAATTTGTCATTTTTGACACTTTTCATTTTTGACATTTAGCATTGTGACATTTGTCATTTGACATCTTTGACATTTGCCATCTTGAAATTTGTCATTTTTGACATTTTTCATGGTGACACTTTTCATTTTTGACATTTAGCATTGTGACATTTGTCATTTGACATCTTGGACATTTGCCATCTTGAAATTTGTCATTTTTGACATTTTTCATGGTGACACTTATCATTTTTGACATTGAGCATTGTGACATTTGTCAGTTTTGACATTTGCCATCTTGAAATTTGTCATTTTTGACATTTTTCATGGTGACACTTTTCATTTTTGACATTTAGCATTGTGACATTTGTCATGTGACATCTTTGACATTTGCCATCTTGAAATTTGACATTTTTGACATTTTTCATGGTGACACTTTTCATTTTTGACATTTAGCATTGTGACATTTGTCATTTGACATCTTTGACATTTGCCATCTTGAAATTTGTCATTTTTGACATTTTTCATGGTGACACTTTTCATTTTTGACATTTAGCATTGTGACATTTGACATTTGACATCTTTGACATTTGCCATCTTGAAATTTGTCATTTTTGTTATTTTTCATGGTGACACTTTTCATTTTTGACATTTAGCATTGTGACATTTGTCATTTGACATCTTTGACATTTGCCATCTTGAAATTTGTTATTTTTGACATTTTATGGTGACACTTTTCATTTTTGACATTTAGCATTGTGACATTTGTCATTTGACATCTTTGACATTTGCCATCTTGAAATTTGTCATTTTTGACATTTTTCATGGTGACACTTTTCATTTTTGACATTTAGCATTGTGACATTTGTCATTTGACATCTTTGACATTTGCCATCTTGAAATTTGTCATTTTTGACATTTAGCATTGTGACATTTGTCATTTGACATCTTGGACATTTGCCATCTTAAAATTTGTCATTTTTGACATTTTTCATGGTGACACTTATCATTTTTGACATTTAGCATTGTGACATTTGTCAGTTTTGACATTTTCCATCTTGAAATTTGTCATTTTTGACATTTTTCATGGTGACACTTTTCATTTTTGACATTTAGCATTATGACATTTGTCATTTGACATCTTTGACATTTGCCATCTTGAAATTTGTTATTTTTGACATTTTTCATGGTGACACTTTTCATTTTTGACATTTAGCATTGTGACATTTGTCATTTGACATCTTTGACATTTGCCATCTTGAAATTTGTCATTTTTGACATTTTTCATGGTGACACTTTTCATTTTTGACATTTAGCATTGTGACATTTGTCATTTGACATCTTTGACATTTGCCATCTTGAAATTTGTTATTTTTGACATTTTTCATGGTGACACCTTTCATTTTTGACATTTAGCATTGTGACATTTGTCATTTGACATCTTTGACATTTGCCATCTTGAAATTTGTCATTTTTGACATTTTTCATGGTGACACTTTTCATTTTTGACATTTAGCATTGTGACATTTGTCAGTTTTGACATTTGCCATCTTGAAATTTGTCATTTTTGACATTTTTCATGGTGACACTTTACATTTTTGACATTTAGCATTGTGACATTTGTCATTTGACATCTTTGACATTTGCCATCTTGAAATTTGTCATTTTTGACATTTTTCATGGTGACACTTTTCATTTTTGACATTTAGCATTGTGACATTTGTCATTTGACATCTTTTACATTTGCCATCTTGAAATTTGTCATTTTTGACATTTAGC
Organism: Altica lythri; assembly: GCA_964028335.1. Lineage (NCBI taxonomy): Eukaryota > Metazoa > Arthropoda > Insecta > Coleoptera > Chrysomelidae > Altica > Altica lythri. The sequence continues at coordinate 21,505,465 of OZ034800.1, read as the reverse complement.
ATTGTGACATTTGTCATTTGACATCTTTGACATTTGCCATCTTGAAATTTGTTATTTTTGACATTTTTCATGGTGACACTTTTCATTTTTGACATTTAGCATTGTGACATTTGTCAGTTTTGACATTTGCCATTTTGAAATTTGTCATTTTTGACATTTAGCATTGTGACACTTTTCATTTTTGACATTTAGCATTGTGACACTTTTCATTTTTGACATTTAGCATTGTGACATTTGTCATTTGACATCTTAGACATTTGCCATCTTGAAATTTGTCATTTTTGACACTTTTCATTTTTGACATTTAGCATTGTGACATTTGTCATTTGACATCTTTGACATTTGCCATCTTGAAATTTGTCATTTTTGACATTTTTCATGGTGTCACTTTTTATTTTTGACATTTAGCATTGTGACATTTGTCATGTGACATCTTTGACATTTGCCATCTTGAAATTTGTCATTTTTGACATTTTTTATGGTGACACTTTTTATTTTTGACATTTAGCATTGTGACATTTGACATCTTTGACATTTGCCATCTTGAAATTTGTCATTTTTGACATTTTTCATGGTGACACTTTTCATTTTTGACATTTAGCATTGTGACATTTGTCAGTTTTGACATTTGCCATTTTGAAATTTGTCATTTTTGACATTTAGCATTGTGACACTTTTCATTTTTGACATTTAGCATTGTGACATTTGTCATTTGACATCTTTGACATTTGCCATATTAAAATTTGTTATTTTTGACATTTTTCATGGTGACACTTTTCATTTTTGACATTTAGCATTGTGACATTTGTCATTTGACATCTTTGACATTTGCCATCTTGAAATTTGTCATTTTTGACATTTTTCATGGTGACACTTTTCATTTTTGACATTTAGCATTGTGACATTTGTCATTTGACATCTTGGACATTTGCCATCTTGAAATTTGTCATTTTTGACATTTTTCATGGTGACACTTTTCATTTTTGACATTTAGCATTGTGACATTTGTCAGTTTTGACATTTGCCATTTTGAAATTTGTCATTTTTTACATTTAGCATTGTGACACTTTTCATTTTTGACATTTAGCATCGTGACACTTTTCATTTTTGACATTTAGCATTGTGACATTTGTCATTTGACATCTTAGACATTTGCCATCTTGAAATTTGTCATTTTTGACACTTTTCATTTTTGACATTTAGCATTGTGACATTTGTCATTTGACATCTTTGACATTTGCCATCTTGAAATTTGTCATTTTTGACATTTTTCATGGTGTCACTTTTTATTTTTGACATTTAGCATTGTGACATTTGTCATGTGACATCTTTGACATTTGCCATCTTGAAATTTGTCATTTTTGACATTTTTTATGGTGACACTTTTCATTTTTGACATTTAGCATTGTGACATTTGACATCTTTGACATTTGCCATCTTGAAATTTGTCATTTTTGACATTTTTCATGGTGACACATTTCATTTTTGACATTTAGCATTGTGACATTTGTCAGTTTTGACATTTGCCATTTTGAAATTTGTCATTTTTGACATTTAGCATTGTGACACTTTTCATTTTTGACATTTAGCATTGTGACATTTGTCATTTGACATCTTTGACATTTGCCATATTAAAATTTGTTATTTTTGACATTTTTCATGGTGACACTTTTCATTTTTGACATTTAGCATTGTGACATTTGTCATTTGCCATCTTGAAATTTGTCATTTTTGACATTTTTCATGGTGACACTTTTCATTTTTGACATTTAGCATTGTGACATTTGTCATTTGATATCTTTGACATTTGCCATCTTGAAATTTGTCATTTTTGACATTTTTCACGGTGACACTTTTCATTTTTGACATTTAGCATTGTGACATTTGTCATTTGACATCTTAGACATTTGCCATCTTGAAATTTGTCATTTTTGACACTTTTCATTTTTGACATTTAGCATTGTGACATTTGTCATTTGACATCTTTGACATTTGCCATCTTGAAATTTGTCATTTTTGACATTTTTCATGGTGACACTTTTCATTTTTGACATTTAGCATTGTGACATTTGTCATTTGACATCTTGGACATTTGCCATCTTGAAATTTGTCATTTTTGACATTTTTCATGGTGACACTTATCATTTTTGACATTGAGCATTGTGACATTTGTCAGTTTTGACATTTGCCATCTTGAAATTTGTCATTTTTGACATTTTTCATGGTGTCACTTTTTATTTTTGACATTTAGCATTGTGACATTTGTCATGTGACATCTTTGACATTTGCCATCTTGAAATTTGTCATTTTTGACATTTTTTATGGTGACACTTTTCATTTTTGACATTTAGCATTGTGACATTTGACATCTTTGACATTTGCCATCTTGAAATTTGTCATTTTTGACATTTTTCATGGTGACACTTTTCATTTTTGACATTTAGCATTGTGACATTTGTCCGTTTTGACATTTGCCATCTTGAAATTTGTCATTTTTGACATTTTTCATGGTGACACTTTTCATTTTTTACATTTAGCATTGTGACATTTGTCAGTTTTGACATTTGCCATTTTGAAATTTGTCATTTTTGACATTTAGCATTGTGACACTTTTCATTTTTGACATTTAGCATTGTGACATTTGTCATTTGACATCTTTGACATTTGCCATATTAAAATTTGTTATTTTTGACATTTTTCATGGTGACACTTTTCATTTTTGACATTTAGCATTGTGACATTTGTCATTTGACATCTTAGACATTTGCCATCTTGAAATTTGTCATTTTTGACACTTTTCATTTTTGACATTTAGCATTGTGACATTTGTCATTTGACATCTTTGATATTTGCCATCTTGAAATTTGTCATTTTTGACATTTTTCATGGTGACACTTTTCATTTTTGACATTTAGCATTGTGACATTTGTCATTTGACATCTTTGACATTTGCCATCTTGAAATTTGTCATTTTTGACATTTTTCACGGTGACACTTTTCATTTTTGACATTTAGCATTGTGACATTTGACATCTTAGACATTTGCCATCTTGAAATTTGTCATTTTTGACACTTTTCATTTTTGACATTTAGCATTGTGACATTTGTCATTTGACATCTTTGACATTTGCCATCTTGAAATTTGTCATTTTTGACATTTTTCATGGTGACACTTTTCATTTTTGACATTTAGCATTGTGACATTTGTCATTTGACATCTTGGACATTTGCCATCTTGAAATTTGTCATTTTTGACATTTTTCATGGTGACACTTATCATTTTTGACATTGAGCATTGTGACATTTGTCAGTTTTGACATTTGCCATCTTGAAATTTGTCATTTTTGACATTTTTCATGCTGACACTTTTCATTTTTGACATTTAGCATTGTGACATTTGTCATGTGACATCTTTGACATTTGCCATCTTGAAATTTGACATTTTTGACATTTTTCATGGTGACACTTTTCATTTTTGACATTTAGCATTGTGACATTTGTCATTTGACATCTTTGACATTTGCCATCTTGAAATTTGTCATTTTTGACATTTTTCATGGTGACACTTTTCATTTTTGACATTTAGCATTGTGACATTTGACATTTGACATCTTTGACATTTGCCATCTTGAAATTTGTCATTTTTGTTATTTTTCATGGTGACACTTTTCATTTTTGACATTTAGCATTGTGACATTTGTCATTTGACATCTTTGACATTTGCCATCTTGAAATTTGTTATTTTTGACATTTTATGGTGACACTTTTCATTTTTGACATTTAGCATTGTGACATTTGTCATTTGACATCTTTGACATTTGCCATCTTGAAATTTGTCATTTTTGACATTTAGCATTGTGACATTTGTCATTTGACATCTTGGACATTTGCCATCTTAAAATTTGTCATTTTTGACATTTTTCATGGTGACACTTATCATTTTTGACATTTAGCATTGTGACATTTGTCAGTTTTGACATTTTCCATCTTGAAATTTGTCATTTTTGACATTTTTCATGGTGACACTTTTCATTTTTGACATTTAGCATTATGACATTTGTCATTTGACATCTTTGACATTTGCCATCTTGAAATTTGTTATTTTTGACATTTTTCATGGTGACACTTTTCATTTTTGACATTTAGCATTGTGACATTTGTCATTTGACATCTTTGACATTTGCCATCTTGAAATTTGTCATTTTTGACATTTTTCATGGTGACACTTTTCATTTTTGACATTTAGCATTGTCACATTTGTCATTTGACATCTTTGACATTTGCCATCTTGAAATTTGTTATTTTTGACATTTTTCATGGTGACACCTTTCATTTTTGACATTTAGCATTGTGACATTTGTCATTTGACATCTTTGACATTTGCCATCTTGAAATTTGTCATTTTTGACATTTTTCATGGTGACACTTTTCATTTTTGACATTTAGCATTGTGACATTTGTCAGTTTTGACATTTGCCATCTTGAAATTTGTTATTTTTGACATTTTTCATGGTGACACTTTTCATTTTTGACATTTGGCATTGTGAGATTTGTCATTTGACATCTTTGACATTTGCCATCTTGAAATTTGTCATTTTTGACATTTTTCATGGTGACACTTTTTATTTTTGACATTTAGCATTGTGACATTTGTCATTTGACATCTTTGACATTTGCCATCTTGAAATTTGTTATTTTTGACATTTTTCATGGTAACACTTTTCATTTTTGACATTTAGCATTGTGACATTTGTCATTTGACATCTTTGACATTTGCCATCTTGAAATTTGTCATTTTTGACATTTTTCATGGTGACACTTTTCATTTTTGACATTTAGCATTGTGACATTTGTCAGTTTTGACATTTGCCATCTTGAAATTTGTCATTTTTGACATTTTTCATGGTGACACTTTTCATTTTTTACATTTAGCATTGTGACATTTGTCAGTTTTGACATTTGCCATTTTGAAATTTGTCATTTTTGACATTTAGCATTGTGACACTTTTCATTTTTGACATTTAGCATTGTGACATTTGTCATTTGACATCTTTGACATTTGCCATATTAAAATTTGTTATTTTTGACATTTTTCATGGTGACACTTTTCATTTTTGACATTTAGCATTGTGACATTTGTCATTTGACATCTTAGACATTTGCCATCTTGAAATTTGTCATTTTTGACACTTTTCATTTTTGACATTTAGCATTGTGACATTTGTCATTTGACATCTTTGACATTTGCCATCTTGAAATTTGTCATTTTTGACATTTTTCATGGTGACACTTTTCATTTTTGACATTTAGCATTGTGACATTTGTCATTTGACATCTTTGACATTTGCCATCTTGAAATTTGTCATTTTTGACATTTTTCACGGTGACACTTTTCATTTTTGACATTTAGTATTGTGACATTTGTCATTTGACATCTTAGACATTTGCCATCTTGAAATTTGTCATTTTTGACACTTTTCATTTTTGACATTTAGCATTGTGACATTTGTCATTTGACATCTTTGACATTTGCCATCTTGAAATTTGTCATTTTTGACATTTTTCATGGTGACACTTTTCATTTTTGACATTTAGCATTGTGACATTTGTCATTTGACATCTTGGACATTTGCCATCTTGAAATTTGTCATTTTTGACATTTTTCATGGTGACACTTATCATTTTTGACATTGAGCATTGTGACATTTGTCAGTTTTGACATTTGCCATCTTGAAATTTGTCATTTTTGACATTTTTCATGGTGACACTTTTCATTTTTGACATTTAGCATTGTGACATTTGTCATGTGACATCTTTGACATTTGCCATCTTGAAATTTGACATTTTTGACATTTTTCATGGTGACACTTTTCATTTTTGACATTTAGCATTGTGACATTTGTCATTTGACATCTTTGACATTTGCCATCTTGAAATTTGTCATTTTTGACATTTTTCATGGTGACACTTTTCATTTTTGACATTTAGCATTGTGACATTTAACATTTGACATCTTTGACATTTGCCATCTTGAAATTTGTCATTTTTGTTATTTTTCATGGTGACACTTTTCATTTTTGACATTTAGCATTGTGACATTTGTCATTTGACATCTTTGACATTTGCCATCTTGAAATTTGTTATTTTTGACATTTTATGGTGACACTTTTCATTTTTGACATTTAGCATTGTGACATTTGTCATTTGACATCTTTGACATTTGCCATCTTGAAATTTGTCATTTTTGACATTTTTCATGGTGACACTTTTCATTTTTGACATTTAGCATTGTGACATTTGTCATTTGACATCTTTGACATTTGCCATCTTGAAATTTGTCATTTTTGACATTTAGCATTGTGACATTTGTCATTTGACATCTTGGACATTTGCCATCTTAAAATTTGTCATTTTTGACATTTTTCATGGTGACACTTATCATTTTTGACATTTAGCATTGTGACATTTGTCAGTTTTGACATTTTCCATCTTGAAATTTGTCATTTTTGACATTTTTCATGGTGACACTTTTCATTTTTGACATTTAGCATTATGACATTTGTCATTTGACATCTTTGACATTTGCCATCTTGAAATTTGTTATTTTTGACATTTTTCATGGTGACACTTTTCATTTTTGACATTTAGCATTGTGACATTTGTCATTTGAGATCTTTGACATTTGCCATCTTGAAATTTGTCATTTTTGACATTTTTCATGGTGACACTTTTCATTTTTGACATTTAGCATTGTGACATTTGTCATTTGACATCTTTGACATTTGCCATCTTGAAATTTGTTATTTTTGACATTTTTCATGGTGACACCTTTCATTTTTGACATTTAGCATTGTGACATTTGTCATTTGACATCTTTGACATTTGCCATCTTGAAATTTGTCATTTTTGACATTTTTCATGGTGACACTTTTCATTTTTGACATTTAGCATTGTGACATTTGTCAGTTTTGACATTTGCCATCTTGAAATTTGTTATTTTTGACATTTTTCATGGTGACACTTTTCATTTTTGACATTTGGCATTGTGACATTTGTCATTTGACATCTTTGACATTTGCCATCTTGAAATTTGTCATTTTTGACATTTTTTATGGTGACACTTTTTATTTTTGACATTTAGCATTGTGACATTTGTCATTTGACATCTTTGACATTTGCCATCTTGAAATTTGTTATTTTTGACATTTTTCATGGTAACACTTTTCATTTTTGACATTTAGCATTGTGACATTTGTCATTTGACATCTTTGACATTTGCCATCTTGAAATTTGTCATTTTTGACATTTTTCATGGTGACACTTTTCATTTTTGACATTTAGCATTGTGACATTTGTCAGTTTTGACATTTGCCATCTTGAAATTTGTCATTTTTGCCATTTGTCATGGTGACACTTTTCATTTTTGACATTTAGCATTGTGACATTTGTCATTTGACATCTTAGACATTTGTCATCTTGAAATTTGTCATTTTTGACACTTTTCATTTTTGACATTTAGCATTGTGACATTTGTCATTTGACATCTTTGACATTTGCCATCTTGAAATTTGTCATTTTTGACATTTTTCATGGTGACACTTTTCATTTTTGACATTTAGCATTGTGACATTTGTCAGTTTTGACATTTGCCATCTTGAAATTTGTCATTTTTGACATTTTTCATGGTGACACTTTTCATTTTTGACATTTAACATTGTGACATTTGTCATTTGACATCTTTGACATTTGCCATCTTGAAAGTTGTCATTTTTGACATTTTTCATGGTGACACTTTTCATTTTTGACATTTAGCATTGTGACATTTGTCATTTGACATCTTTGACATTTGCCCTCTTGAAATTTGTCATGTTTGACATTTAGCATTGTGACATTTGTCATTTGACATCTTTGACATTTGCCATCTTGAAATTTGTTATTTTTGACATTTTTCATGGTGACACTTTTCTTTTTGACATTTTTTATGGTGACACTTTTCATTTTTGACATTTAGCATTGTGACATTTGTCATTTGACATCTTTGACATTTGCCATCTTGAAATTTGTCACTTTTGTTATTTTTCATGGTGACACTTTTTATTTTTGACATTTAGCATTGTGACATTTGTCATTTGACATCTTTGACATTTGCCATCTTTAAATTTGTTATTTTTGACATTTTTCATGGTGACACTTTTCATTTTTGACATTTAGCATTGTGACATTTGTCATTTGACATCTTTGACATTTGCCATCTTGAAATTTGTCATTTTTGACATTTTTCATGGTGACACTTTTCATTTTTGACATTTAGCATTGTGACATTTGTCATTTGACATCTTTGACATTTGCCATCTTGAAATTTGTCATTTTTGACATTTAGCATTGTGACATTTGTCATTTGACATCTTGGACATTTGCCATCTTGAAATTTGTCATTTTTGACATTTTTCATGGTGACACTTATCATTTTTGACATTTAGCATTGTGACATTTGTCATTTTTGACATTTTTCATGGTGACACTTTTCATTTTTGACATTTAGCATTGTGACATTTGTCATTTGACATCTTTGACATTTGCCATCTTGAAATTTGTTATTTTTGACATTTTTCATGGTGACACTTTTCATTTTTGACATTTAGCATTGTGACATTTGTCATTTGACATCTTTGACATTTGTCATCTTGAAATTTGTCATTTTTGACATTTTTCATGGTGACACTTTTCATTTTTGACATTTAGCATTGTGACATTTGTCATTTGACATCTTTGACATTTGCCATCTTGAAATTTGTTATTTTTGACATTTTTCATGGTGACACTTTTCATTTTTGACATTTAGCATTGTGACATTTGTCATTTGACATCTTTGACATTTGCCATCTTAAAATTTGTTATTTTTGACATTTTTCATGGTGACACTTTTCATTTTTGACATTTAGCATTGTGACATTTGTCATTTGACATCTTTGACATTTGCCATCTTGAAATTTGTCATTTTTGACATTTTTCATGGTGACACTTTTCATTTTTGATATTTAGCATTGTGACATTTGTCAGTTTTGACATTTGCCATCTTGAAATTTGTCATTTTTGACATTTTTCATGGTGACACTTTTCATTTTTGACATTTGTCATTTGACATCTTTGACATTTGCCATCTTGAAATTTGTCATTTTTGACATTTTTCATGGTGACACTTTTCATTTTTGACATTTAGCATTGTGAGATTTGTCATTTGACATCTTTGACATTTGCCATCTTGAAATTTGTTATTTTTGACATTTTTCATGGTGACACTTTTCATTTTTGACATTTAGCATTGTGACATTTGTCATTTGACATCTTTGACATTTGCCATCTTGAAATTTGTCATTTTTGACATTTTTCATGGTGACACTTTTCATTTTTGACATTTAGCATTGTGACATTTGTCATTTGACATCTTTGACATTTGCCATCTTGAAATTTGTCGTTTTTGACATTTAGCATTGTGACATTTGTCATTTGACATCTTTGACATTTGCCATCTTAAAATTTGTTATTTTTGACATTTTTCATGGTGACACTTTTCATTTTTGACATTTAGCATTGTGACATTTGTCAGTTTTGACATTTGCCATCTTAAAATTTGTCATTTTTGCCATTTTTCATGGTGACACTTCTCATTTTTGACATTTAGCATTGTGACATTTGTCATTTGACATCTTAGACATTTGTCATCTTGAAATTTGTCATTTTTGACACTTTTCATTTTTGACATTTAGCATTGTGACATTTGTCATTTGACATCTTTGACATTTGCCATCTTGAAATTTGTCATTTTTGACATTTTTCATGGTGACACTTTTCATTTTTGACATTTAGCATTGTGACATTTGTCAGTTTTGACATTTGCCATCCTGAAATTTGTCATTTTTGACATTGTTCATGGTGACACTTTTCATTTATGACATTTAGCATTGTGACATTTGTCATTTGACATCTTTGACATTTGCCATCTTGAAATTTGTTATTTTTGACATTTTTCATGGTGACACTTTTCATTTTTGACATTTAGCATTGTGACATTTGTCATTTGACATCTTTGACATTTGCCATCTTGAAATTTGTCATTTTTGACATTTTTCATGGTGACACTTTTCTTTTTTGACATTTAGCATTGTGACATTTGTCAGTTTTGACATTTGCCATCTTGAAATTTGTCATTTTTGACATTTTTCATGGTGACACTTTTCATTTTTGACATTTAGCATTGTGACATTTGTCATTTGACATCTTTGACATTTGCCATCTTGAAATTTGTCATTTTTGACATTTTTCATGGTGACACTTTTCATTTTTGACATTTAGCATTGTGACATTTGTCATTTGACATCTTTGACATTTGCCATCTTAAAATTTGTTATTTTTGACATTTTTCATGGTGACACTTTTCATTTTTGACATTTAGCATTGTGACATTTGTCATTTGACATCTTTGACATTTGCCATCTTGAAATTTGTCATTTTTGACATTTTTCATGGTGACACTTTTCATTTTTGACATTTAGCATTGTGACATTTGTCAGTTTTGACATTTGCCATCTTGAAATTTGTCATTTTTGACATTTTTCATGGTGACACTTTTCATTTTTGACATTTGTCATTTGACATCTTTGACATTTGCCATCTTGAAATTTGTCATTTTTGACATTTTTCATGGTGACACTTTTCATTTTTGACATTTAGCATTGTGAGATTTGTCATTTGACATCTTTGACATTTGCCATCTTGAAATTTGTTATTTTTGACATTTTTCATGGTGACACTTTTCATTTTTGACATTTAGCATTGTGACATTTGTCATTTGACATCTTTGACATTTGCCATCTTGAAATTTGTCATTTTTGACATTTTTCATTTTGACACTTTTCATTTTTGACATTTAGCATTGTGACATTTGTCATTTGACATCTTTGACATTTGCCATCTTGAAATTTGTCGTTTTTGACATTTAGCATTGTGACATTTGTCATTTGACATCTTTGACATTTGCCATCTTAAAATTTGTTATTTTTGACATTTTTCATGGTGACACTTTTCATTTTTGACATTTAGCATTGTGACATTTGTCAGTTTTGACATTTGCCATCTTGAAATTTGTCATTTTTGCCATTTTTCATGGTGACACTTCTCATTTTTGACATTTAGCATTGTGACATTTGTCATTTGACATCTTAGACATTTGTCATCTTGAAATTTGTCATTTTTGACACTTTTCATTTTTGACATTTAGCATTGTGACATTTGTCATTTGACATCTTTGACATTTGCCATCTTGAAATTTGTCATTTTTGACATTTTTCATGGTGACACTTTTCATTTTTGACATTTAGCATTGTGACATTTGTCAGTTTTGACATTTGCCATCCTGAAATTTGTCATTTTTGACATTGTTCATGGTGACACTTTTCATTTATGACATTTAGCATTGTGACATTTGTCATTTGACATCTTTGACATTTGCCATCTTGAAATTTGTTATTTTTGACATTTTTCATGGTGACACTTTTCATTTTTGACATTTAGCATTGTGACATTTGTCATTTGACATCTTTGACATTTGCCATCTTGAAATTTGTCATTTTTGACATTTTTCATGGTGACACTTTTCTTTTTTGACATTTAGCATTGTGACATTTGTCAGTTTTGACATTTGCCATCTTGAAATTTGTCATTTTTGACATTTTTCATGGTGACACTTTTCATTTTTGACATTTAGCATTGTGACATTTGTCATTTGACATCTTAGACATTTGCCATCTTGAAATTTGTCAATTTTGACACTTTTCATTTTTGACATTTAGCATTGTAACATTTGTCATTTGACATCTTTGACATTTGCCATCTTGAAATTTGTCATTTTTGACATTTTTCATGGTGACACTTTTTATTTTTGACATTTAGCATTGTGACATTTGTCAGTTTTGACATTTGCCATCTTGAAATTTGTCATTTTTGACATTTTTCATGGTGACACTTTTCATTTTTGACATTTAGCATTGTGACATTTGTCATTTGACATCTTTGACATTTGCCATCTTGAAATTTGTCATTTTTGACATTTTTCATGGTGACACTTTTCATTTTTGACATTTAGCATTGTGACATTTGTCATTTGACATCTTTTACATTTGCCATCTTGAAATTTGTCATTTTTGACATTTAGCATTGTGACATTTGTCATTTGACATCTTTGACATTTGCCATCTTGAAATTTGTTATTTTTGACATTTTTCATGGTGACACTTTTCATTTTTGACATTTAGCATTGTGACATTTGTCAGTTTTGACATTTGCCATTTTGAAATCTGTCATTTTTGACATTTAGCATTGTGACACTTTTCATTTTTGACATTTAGCATTGTGACACTTTTCATTTTTGACATTTAGCATTGTGACATTTGTCATTTGACATCTTAGATATTTGCCATCTTGAAATTTGTCATTTTTGACACTTTTCATTTTTGACATTTAGCATTGTGACATTTGTCATTTGACATCTTTGACATTTGCCATCTTGAAATTTGTCATTTTTGACATTTTTCATGGTGTCACTTTTTATTTTTGACATTTAGCATTGTGACATTTGTCATGTGACATCTTTGACATTTGCCATCTTGAAATTTGTCATTTTTGACATTTTTTATGGTGACACTTTTTATCTTTGACATTTAGCATTGTGACATTTGACATCTTTGACATTTGCCATCTTGAAATTTGTCATTTTTGACATTTTTCATGGTGACACTTTTCATTTTTGACATTTAGCATTGTGACATTTGTCAGTTTTGACATTTGCCATTTTGAAATTTGTCATTTTTGACATTTAGCATTGTGACACTTTTCATTTTTGACATTTAGCATTGTGACATTTGTCATTTGACATCTTTGACATTTGCCATATTAAAATTTGTTATTTTTGACATTTTTCATGGTGACACTTTTCATTTTTGACATTTAGCATTGTGACATTTGTCATTTGACATCTTTGACATTTGCCATCTTGAAATTTGTCATTTTTGACATTTTTCATGGTGACACTTTTCATTTTTGACATTTAGCATTGTGACATTTGTCATTTGACATCTTTGACATTTGCCATCTTGAAATTTGTCATTTTTGACATTTTTCACGGTGACACTTTTCATTTTTGACATTTAGCATTGTGACATTTGTCATTTGACATCTTAGACATTTGCCATCTTGAAATTTGTCATTTTTGACACTTTTCATTTTTGACATTTAGCATTGTGACATTTGTCATTTGACATCTTTGACATTTGCCATCTTGAAATTTGTCATTTTTGACATTTTTCATGGTGACACTTTTCATTTTTGACATTTAGCATTGTGACATTTGTCATTTGACATCTTGGACATTTGCCATCTTGAAATTTGTCATTTTTGACATTTTTCATGGTGACACTTATCATTTTTGACATTGAGCATTGTGACATTTGTCAGTTTTGACATTTGCCATCTTGAAATTTGTCATTTTTGACATTTTTCATGGTGTCACTTTTTATTTTTGACATTTAGCATTGTGACATTTGTCATGTGACATCTTTGACATTTGCCATCTTGAAATTTGTCATTTTTGACATTTTTTATGGTGACACTTTTCATTTTTGACATTTAGCATTGTGACATTTGACATCTTTGACATTTGCCATCTTGAAATTTGTCATTTTTGACATTTTTCATGGTGACACTTTTCATTTTTGACATTTAGCATTGTGACATTTGTCAGTTTTGACATTTGCCATCTTGAAATTTGTCATTTTTGACATTTTTCATGGTGACACTTTTCATTTTTTACATGTAGCATTGTGACATTTGTCAGTTTTGACATTTGCCATTTTGAAATTTGTCATTTTTGACATTTAGCATTGTGACACTTTTCATTTTTGACATTTAGCATTGTGACATTTGTCATTTGACATCTTTGACATTTGCCATATTAAAATTTGTTATTTTTGACATTTTTCATGGTGACACTTTTCATTTTTGACATTTAGCATTGTGACATTTGTCATTTGACATCTTAGACATTTGCCATCTTGAAATTTGTCATTTTTGACACTTTTCATTTTTGACATTTAGCATTGTGACATTTGTCATTTGACATCTTTGACATTTGCCATCTTGAAATTTGTCATTTTTGACATTTTTCATGGTGACACTTTTCATTTTTGACATTTAGCATTGTGACATTTGTCATTTGACATCTTTGACATTTGCCATCTTGAAATTTGTCATTTTTGACATTTTTCACGGTGACACTTTTCATTTTTGACATTTAGCATTGTGACATTTGTCATTTGACATCTTAGACATTTGCCATCTTGAAATTTGTCATTTTTGACACTTTTTATTTTTGACATTTAGCATTGTGACATTTGTCATTTGACATCTTTGACATTTGCCATCTTGAAATTTGTCATTTTTGACATTTTTCATGGTGACACTTTTCATTTTTGACATTTAGCATTGTGACATTTGTCATTTGACATCTTGGACATTTGCCATCTTGAAATTTGTCATTTTTGACATTTTTCATGGTGACACTTATCATTTTTGACATTGAGCATTGTGACATTTGTCAGTTTTGACATTTGCCATCTTGAAATTTGTCATTTTTGACATTTTTCATGGTGACACTTTTCATTTTTGACATTTAGCATTGTGACATTTGTCATGTGACATCTTTGACATTTGCCATCTTGAAATTTGACATTTTTGACATTTTTCATGGTGACACTTTTCATTTTTGACATTTAGCATTGTGACATTTGTCATTTGACATCTTTGACATTTGCCATCTTGAAATTTGTTATTTTTGACATTTTATGGTGACACTTTTCATTTTTGACATTTAGCATTGTGACATTTGTCATTTGACATCTTTGACATTTGCCATCTTGAAATTTGTCATTTTTGACATTTTTCATGGTGACACTTTTCATTTTTGACATTTAGCATTGTGACATTTGTCATTTGACATCTTTGACATTTGCCATCTTGAAATTTGTCATTTTTGACATTTAGCATTGTGACATTTGTCATTTGACATCTTGGACATTTGCCATCTTAAAATTTGTCATTTTTGACATTTTTCATGGTGACACTTATCATTTTTGACATTTAGCATTGTGACATTTGTCAGTTTTGACATTTTCCATCTTGAAATTTGTCATTTTTGACATTTTTCATGGTGACACTTTTCATTTTTGACATTTAGCATTATGACATTTGTCATTTGACATCTTTGACATTTGCCATCTTGAAATTTGTTATTTTTGACATTTTTCATGGTGACACTTTTCATTTTTGACATTTAGCATTGTGACATTTGTCATTTGACATCTTTGACATTTGCCATCTTGAAATTTGTCATTTTTGACATTTTTCATGGTGACACTTTTCATTTTTGACATTTAGCATTGTGACATTTGTCATTTGACATCTTTGACATTTGCCATCTTGAAATTTGTTATTTTTGACATTTTTCATGGTGACACCTTTCATTTTTGACATTTAGCATTGTGACATTTGTCATTTGACATCTTTGACATTTGCCATCTTGAAATTTGTCATTTTTGACATTTTTCATGGTGACACTTTTCATTTTTGACATTTAGCATTGTGACATTTGTCAGTTTTGACATTTGCCATCTTGAAATTTGTTATTTTTGACATTTTTCATGGTGACACTTTTCATTTTTGACATTTGGCATTGTGACATTTGTCATTTGACATCTTTGACATTTGCCATCTTGAAATTTGTCATTTTTGACATTTTTCATGGTGACACTTTTTATTTTTGACATTTAGCATTGTGACATTTGTCATTTGACATCTTTGACATTTGCCATCTTGAAATTTGTTATTTTTGACATTTTTCATGGTAACACTTTTCATTTTTGACATTTAGCATTGTGACATTTGTCATTTGACATCTTTGACATTTGCCATCTTGAAATTTGTCATTTTTGACATTTTTCATGGTGACACTTTTCATTTTTGACATTTAGCATTGTGACATTTGTCAGTTTTGACATTTGCCATCTTGAAATTTGTCATTTTTGCCATTTTTCATGGTGACACTTTTCATTTTTGACATTTAGCATTGTGACATTTGTCATTTGACATCTTAGACATTTGTCATCTTGAAATTTGTCATTTTTGACACTTTTCATTTTTGACATTTAGCATTGTGACATTTGTCATTTGACATCTTTGACATTTGCCATCTTGAAATTTGTCATTTTTGACATTTTTCATGGTGACACTTTTCATTTTTGACATTTAGCATTGTGACATTTGTCAGTTTTGACATTTGCCATCTTGAAATTTGTCATTTTTGACATTTTTCATGGTGACACTTTTCATTTTTGACATTTAACATTGTGACATTTGTCATTTGACATCTTTGACATTTGCCATCTTGAAATTTGTCATTTTTGACATTTTTCATGGTGACACTTTTCATTTTTGACATTTAGCATTGTGACATTTGTCATTTGACATCTTTGACATTTGCCCTCTTGAAATTTGTCATGTTTGACATTTAGCATTGTGACATTTGTCATTTGACATCTTTGACATTTGCCATCTTGAAATTTGTTATTTTTGACATTTTTCATGGTGACACTTTTCTTTTTTGACATTTAGCATTGTGACATTTGTCAGTTTTGACATTTGCCATCTTGAAATTTGTCATTTTTGACATTTTTCATGGTGACACTTTTCATTTTTGACATTTAGCATTGTGACATTTGTCATTTGACATCTTAGACATTTGCCATCTTGAAATTTGTCAATTTTGACACTTTTCTTTTTTGACATTTAGCATTGTAACATTTGTCATTTGACATCTTTGACATTTGCCATCTTGAAATTTGTCATTTTTTAAATTTTTCATGGTGACACTTTTTATTTTTGACATTTAGCATTGTGACATTTGTCAGTTTTGACATTTGCCATCTTGAAATTTGTCATTTTTGACATTTTTCATGGTGACACTTTTCATTTTTGACATTTAGCATTGTGATATTTGTCATTTGACATCTTTGACATTTCCCATCTTGAAATTTGTTATTTTTGACATTTTTCATGGTGACACTTTTCATTTTTGACATTTAGCATTGTGACATTTGTCATTTGACATCTTTGACATTTGCCATCTTGAAATTTGTCATTTTTGACATTTTTCATGGTGACACTTTTCATTTTTGACATTTAGCATTGTGACATTTGTCAGTTTTGACATTTGCCATCTTGAAATTTGTCATTTTTGCCATTTTTCATGGTGACACTTTTCATTTTTGACATTTAGCATTGTGACATTTGTCATTTGACATCTTAGACATTTGTCATCTTGAAATTTGTCATTTTTGACACTTTTCATTTTTGACATTTAGCATTGTGACATTTGTCATTTGACATCTTTGACATTTGCCATCTTGAAATTTGTCATTTTTGACATTTTTCATGGTGACACTTTTCATTTTTGACATTTAGCATTGTGACATTTGTCAGTTTTGACATTTGCCATCTTGAAATTTGTCATTTTTGACATTTTTCATGGTGACACTTTTCATTTTTGACATTTAACATTGTGACATTTGTCATTTGACATCTTTGACATTTGCCATCTTGAAATTTGTCATTTTTGACATTTTTCATGGTGACACTTTTCATTTTTGACATTTAGCATTGTGACATTTGTCATTTGACATCTTTGACATTTGCCCTCTTAAAATTTGTCATGTTTGACATTTAGCATTGTGACATTTGTCATTTGACATCTTTGACATTTGCCATCTTGAAATTTGTTATTTTTGACATTTTTCACGGTGACACTTTTCATTTTTGACATTTAGCATTGTGACATTTGTCATTTGACATCTTAGACATTTGCCATCTTGAAATTTGTCATTTTTGACACTTTTCATTTTTGACATTTAGCATTGTGACATTTGTCATTTGACATCTTTGACATTTGCCATCTTGAAATTTGTCATTTTTGACATTTTTCATGGTGACACTTTTCATTTTTGACATTTAGCATTGTGACATTTGTCATTTGACATCTTGGACATTTGCCATCTTGAAATTTGTCATTTTTGACATTTTTCATGGTGACACTTATCATTTTTGACATTAGGCATTGTGACATTTGTCAGTTTTGACATTTGCCATCTTGAAATTTGTCATTTTTGACATTTTTCATGGTGACACTTTTCATTTTTGACATTTAGCATTGTGACATTTGTCATGTGACATCTTTGACATTTGCCATCTTGAAATTTGTCATTTTTGACATTTTTCATGGTGACACTTTTCATTTTTGACATTTAGCATTGTGACATTTGTCATTTGACATCTTTGACATTTGCCATCTTGAAATTTGTCATTTTTGACATTTTTTATGGTGACACTTTTCATTTTTGACATTTAGCATTGTGACATTTGTCATTTGACATCTTTGACATTTGCCATCTTGAAATTTGTCATTTTTGTTATTTTTCATGGTGACACTTTTTATTTTTGACATTTAGCATTGTGACATTTGTCATTTGACATCTTTGACATTTGCCATCTTTAAATTTGTTATTTTTGACATTTTTCATGGTGACACTTTTTATTTTTGACATTTAGCATTGTGACATTTGTCATTTGACATCTTTGACATTTGCCATCTTGAAATTTGTCATTTTTGACATTTTTCATGGTGACACTTTTCATTTTTGACATTTAGCATTGTGACATTTGTCATTTGACATCTTTGACATTTGCCATCTTGAAATTTGTTATTTTTGACATTTTTCATGGTGACACTTTTCATTTTTGACATTTAGCATTGTGACATTTGTCATTTGACATCTTTGACATTTGCCATCTTGAAATTTGTCATTTTTGACATTTTTCATGGTGACACTTTTCATTTTTGACATTTAGCATTGTGACATTTGTCAGTTTTGACATTTGCCATCTTGAAATTTGTCATTTTTGACATTTTTCATGGTGACACTTTTCATTTTTGACATTTGTCATTTGACATCTTTGACATTTGCCATCTTGAAATTTGTCATTTTTGACATTTTTCATGGTGACACTTTTCATTTTTGACATTTAGCATTGTGAGATTTGTCATTTGACATCTTTGACATTTGCCATCTTGAAATTTGTTATTTTTGACACTTTTCATGGTGACACTTTTCATTTTTGACATTTAGCATTGTGACATTTGTCATTTGACATCTTTGACATTTGCCATCTTGAAATTTGTTATTTTTGACATTTTTCATGGTGACACTTTTCATTTTTGACATTTAGCATTGTGACATTTGTTATTTGACATCTTTGACATTTGCCATCTTGAAATTTGTCGTTTTTGACATTTAGCATTGTGACATTTGTCATTTGACATCTTTGACATTTGCCATCTTAAAATTTGTTATTTTTGACATTTTTCATGGTGACACTTTTCATTTTTGACATTTAGCATTGTGACATTTGTCAGTTTTGACATTTGCCATCTTGAAATTTGTCATTTTTGCCATTTTTCATGGTGACACTTCTCATTTTTGACATTTAGCATTGTGACATTTGTCATTTGACATCTTAGACATTTGTCATCTTGAAATTTGTCATTTTTGACACTTTTCATTTTTGACATTTAGCATTGTGACATTTGTCATTTGACATCTTTGACATTTGCCATCTTGAAATTTGTCATTTTTGACATTTTTCATGGTGACACTTTTCATTTTTGACATTTAGCATTGTGACATTTGTCAGTTTTGACATTTGCCATCTTGAAATTTGTCATTTTTGACATTTTTCATGGTGACACTTTTCATTTTTGACATTTAGCATTGTGACATTTGTCATTTGACATCTTTGACATTTGCCATCTTGAAATTTGTCATTTTTGACATTTTTCATGGTGACACTTTTCATTTTTGACATTTAGCATTGTGACATTTGTCATTTGACATCTTTGACATTTGCCCTCTTGAAATTTGTCATGTTTGACATTTAGCATTGTGACATTTGTCATTTGACATCTTTGACATTTGTCATCTTAAAAATTTGTCATTTTTGACACTTTTCATTTTTGACATTTAGCATTGTGACATTTGTCATTTGACATCTTTGACATTTGCCATCTTGAAATTTGTCATTTTTGACATTTTTCATGGTGACACTTTTCATTTTTGACATTTAGCATTGTGACATTTGTCAGTTTTGACATTTGCTATCTTGAAATTTGTCATTTTTGACATTTAGCATTTTGACACTTTTCATTTTTAACATTTAGCATTGTGACATTTGTCAGTTTTGACATTTGCCATCTTGAAATTTGTCATTTTTGAGATTTTTCATGGTGACACTTTTCATTTTTGACATTTAGCATTGTGACATTTGTCATTTGACATCTTTGACATTTGCCATTTTGAAATTTGTCATTTTTGACATTTTTCATGGTGACACTTTTCATTTTTGACATTTAGCATTGTGACATTTGTCATTTGACATCTTTGACATTTGCCATCTTGAAATTTGTCATTTTTGACATTTTTCATGGTGACACTTTTCTTTTTTGACATTTAGCATTGTGACATTTGTCAGTTTTGACATTTGCCATCTTGAAATTTGTCATTTTTGACATTTTTCATGGTGACACTTTTCATTTTTGACATTTAGCATTGTGACATTTGTCATTTAACATCTTAGACATTTGCCATCTTGAAATTTGTCATTTTTGACAATTTTCATTTTTGACATTTAGCATTGTGACATTTGTCATTTGACATCTTTGACATTTGCCATCTTGAAATTTGTCATTTTTGACAATTTCATGGTGACACTTTTCATTTTTGACATTTAGCATTGTGACATTTGTCAGTTTTGACATTTGCCATCTTGAAATTTGTCATTTTTAACATTTTTCATGGTGACACTTTTCATTTTTGACATTTAGCATTGTGACATTTGTCATTTGACATCTTTGACATTTGCCATCTTAAAATTTGTTATTTTTGACATTTTTCATGGTGACACTTTTCATTTTTGACATTTAGCATTGTGACATTTGTCATTTGACATCTTTGACATTTGCCATCTTGAAATTTGTCATTTTTGACATTTTTCATGGTGACACTTTTCATTTTTGACATTTAGCATTGTGACATTTGTCAGTTTTGACATTTGCCATCTTGAAATTTGTCATTTTTGACATTTTTCATGGTGACACTTTTCATTTTTGACATTTGTCATTTGACATCTTTGACATTTGCCATCTTGAAATTTGTCATTTTTGACATTTTTCATGGTGACACTTTTCATTTTTGACATTTAGCATTGTGAGATTTGTCATTTGACATCTTTGACATTTGCCATCTTGAAATTTGTTATTTTTGACATTTTTCATGGTGACACTTTTCATTTTTGACATTTAGCATTGTGACATTTGTCATTTGACATCTTTGACATTTGCCATCTTGAAATTTGTCATTTTTGACATTTTTCATGGTGACACTTTTCATTTTTGACATTTAGCATTGTGACATTTGTCATTTGACATCTTTGACATTTGCCATCTTGAAATTTGTCGTTTTTGACATTTAGCATTGTGACATTTGTCATTTGACATCTTTGACATTTGCCATCTTAAAATTTGTTATTTTTGACATTTTTCATGGTGACACTTTTCATTTTTGACATTTAGCATTGTGACATTTGTCAGTTTTGACATTTGCCATCTTGAAATTTGTCATTTTTGCCATTTTTCATGGTGACACTTCTCATTTTTGACATTTAGCATTGTGACATTTGTCATTTGACATCTTAGACATTTGTCATCTTGAAATTTGTCATTTTTGACACTTTTCATTTTTGACATTTAGCATTGTGACATTTGTCATTTGACATCTTTGACATTTGCCATCTTGAAATTTGTCATTTTTGACATTTTTCATGGTGACACTTTTCATTTTTGACATTTAGCATTGTGACATTTGTCAGTTTTGACATTTGCCATCTTGAAATTTGTCATTTTTGACATTTTTCATGGTGACACTTTTCATTTATGACATTTAGCATTGTGACATTTGTCATTTGACATCTTTGACATTTGCCATCTTGAAATTTGTTATTTTTGACATTTTTCATGGTGACACTTTTCATTTTTGACATTTAGCATTGTGACATTTGTCATTTGACATCTTTGACATTTGCCATCTTGAAATTTGTCATTTTTGACATTTTTCATGGTGACACTTTTCTTTTTTGACATTTAGCATTGTGACATTTGTCAGTTTTGACATTTGCCATCTTGAAATTTGTCATTTTTGACATTTTTCATGGTAACACTTTTCATTTTTGACATTTAGCATTGTGACATTTGTTATTTGACATCTTAGACATTTGCCATCTTGAAATTTGTCAATTTTGACACTTTTCATTTTTGACATTTAGCATTGTAACATTTGTCATTTGACATCTTTGACATTTGCCATCTTGAAATTTGTCATTTTTGACATTTTTCATGGTGACACTTTTTATTTTTGACATTTAGCATTGTGACATTTGTCAGTTTTGACATTTGCCATCTTGAAATTTGTCATTTTTGACATTTTTCATGGTGACACTTTTCATTTTTGACATTTAGCATTGTGACATTTGTCATTTGACATCTTTGACATTTGCCATCTTGAAATTTGTCATTTTTGACATTTTTCATGGTGACACTTTTCATTTTTGACATTTAGCATTGTGACATTTGTCATTTGACATCTTTTACATTTGCCATCTTGAAATTTGTCATTTTTGACATTTAGCATTGTGACATTTGTCATTTGACATCTTTGACATTTGCCATCTTGAAATTTGTTATTTTTGACATTTTTCATGGTGACACTTTTCATTTTTGACATTTAGCATTGTGACATTTGTCAGTTTTGACATTTGCCATTTTGAAATTTGTCATTTTTGACATTTAGCATTGTGACACTTTTCATTTTTGACATTTAGCATTGTGACACTTTTCATTTTTGACATTTAGCATTGTGACATTTGTCATTTGACATCTTAGACATTTGCCATCTTGAAATTTGTCATTTTTGACACTTTTCATTTTTGACATTTAGCATTGTGACATTTGTCATTTGACATCTTTGACATTTGCCATCTTGAAATTTGTCATTTTTGACATTTTTCATGGTGTCACTTTTTATTTTTGACATTTAGCATTGTGACATTTGACATGTGACATCTTTGACATTTGCCATCTTGAAATTTGTCATTTTTGACAATTTTTATGGTGACACTTTTTATTTTTGACATTTAGCATTGTGACATTTGACATCTTTGACATTTGCCATCTTGAAATTTGTCATTTTTGACATTTTTCATGGTGACACTTTTCATTTTTGACATTTAGCATTGTGACATTTGTCAGTTTTGACATTTGCCATTTTGAAATTTGTCATTTTTGACATTTAGCATTGTGACACTTTTCATTTTTGACATTTAGCATTGTGACATTTGTCATTTGACATCTTTGACATTTGCCATATTAAAATTTGTTATTTTTGACATTTTTTATGGTGACACTTTTCATTTTTGACATTTAGCATTGTGACATTTGTCATTTGACATCTTTGACATTTGCCATCTTGAAATTTGTCATTTTTGACATTTTTCATGGTGACACTTTTCATTTTTGACATTTAGCATTGTGACATTTGTCATTTGACATCTTGGACATTTGCCATCTTGAAATTTGTCATTTTTGACATTTTTCATGGTGACACTTATCATTTTTGACATTGAGCATTGTGACATTTGTCAGTTTTGACATTTGCCATCTTGAAATTTGTCATTTTTGACATTTTTCATGGTGTCACTTTTTATTTTTGACATTTAGCATTGTGACATTTGTCATGTGACATCTTTGACATTTGCCATCTTGAAATTTGTCATTTTTGACATTTTTTATGGTGACACTTTTCATTTTTGACATTTAGCATTGTGACATTTGACATCTTTGACATTTGCCATCTTGAAATTTGTCATTTTTGACATTTTTCATGGTGACACTTTTCATTTTTGACATTTAGCATTGTGACATTTGTCAGTTTTGACATTTGCCATCTTGAAATTTGTCATTTTTGACATTTTTCATGGTGACACTTTTCATTTTTTACATTTAGCATTGTGACATTTGTCAGTTTTGACATTTGCCATTTTGAAATTTGTCATTTTTGACATTTAGCATTGTGACACTTTTCATTTTTGACATTTAGCATCGTGACATTTGTCATTTGACATCTTTGACATTTGCCATATTAAAATTTGTTATTTTTGACATTTTTCATGGTGACACTTTTCATTTTTGACATTTAGCATTGTGACATTTGTCATTTGACATCTTAGACATTTGCCATCTTGAAATTTGTCATTTTTGACACTTTTCATTTTTGACATTTAGCATTGTGACATTTGTCATTTGACATCTTTGACATTTGCCATCTTGAAATTTGTCATTTTTGACATTTTTCATGGTGACACTTTTCATTTTTGACATTTAGCATTGTGACATTTGTCATTTGACATCTTTGACATTTGCCATCTTGAAATTTGTCATTTTTGACATTTTTCACGGTGACACTTTTCATTTTTGACATTTAGCATTGTGACATTTGTCATTTGACATCTTAGACATTTGCCATCTTGAAATTTCTCATTTTTGACACTTTTCATTTTTGACATTTAGCATTGTGACATTTGTCATTTGACATCTTTGACATTTGCCATCTTGAAATTTGTCTTTTTGACATTTTTCATGGTGACACTTTTCATTTTTGACATTTAGCATTGTGACATTTGTCATTTGACATCTTGGACATTTGCCATCTTGAAATTTGTCATTTTTGACATTTTTCATGGTGACACTTATCATTTTTGACATTGAGCATTGTGACATTTGTCAGTTTTGACATTTGCCATCTTGAAATTTGTCATTTTTGACATTTTTCATGGTGACACTTTTCATTTTTGACATTTAGCATTGTGACATTTGTCATGTGACATCTTTGACATTTGCCATCTTGAAATTTGACATTTTTGACATTTTTCATGGTGACACTTTTTATTTTTGACATTTAGCATTGTGACATTTGTCATTTGACATCTTTGACATTTGCCATCTTGAAATTTGTTATTTTTGACATTTTATGGTGACACTTTTCATTTTTGACATTTAGCATTGTGACATTTGTCATTTGACATCTTTGACATTTGCCATCTTGAAATTTGTCATTTTTGACATTTTTCATGGTGACACTTTTCATTTTTGACATTTAGCATTGTGACATTTGTCATTTGACATCTTTGACATTTGCCATCTTGAAATTTGTCATTTTTGACATTTAGCATTGTGACATTTGTCATTTGACATCTTGGACATTTGCCATCTTAAAATTTGTCATTTTTGACATTTTTCATGGTGACACTTATCATTTTTGACATTTAGCATTGTGACATTTGTCAGTTTTGACATTTTCCATCTTGAAATTTGTCATTTTTGACATTTTTCATGGTGACACTTTTCATTTTTGACATTTAGCATTATGAAATTTGTCATTTGACATCTTTGACATTTGCCATCTTGAAATTTGTTATTTTTGACATTTTTCATGGTGACACTTTTCATTTTTGACATTTAGCATTGTGACATTTGTCATTTGACATCTTTGACATTTGCCATCTTGAAATTTGTCATTTTTGACATTTTTCATGGTGACACTTTTCATTTTTGACATTTAGCATTGTGACATTTGTCATTTGACATCTTTGACATTTGCCATCTTGAAATTTGTTATTTTTGACATTTTTCATGGTGACACCTTTCATTTTTGACATTTAGCATTGTGACATTTGTCATTTGACATCTTTGACATTTGCCATCTTGAAATTTGTCATTTTTGACATTTTTCATGGTGACACTTTTCATTTTTGACATTTAGCATTGTGACATTTGTCAGTTTTGACATTTGCCATCTTGAAATTTGTTATTTTTGACATTTTTCATGGTGACACTTTTCATTTTTGACATTTGGCATTGTGACATTTGTCATTTGACATCTTTGACATTTGCCATCTTGAAATTTGTCATTTTTGACATTTTTCATGGTGACACTTTTTATTTTTGACATTTAGCATTGTGACATTTGTTATTTGACATCTTTGACATTTGCCATCTTGAAATTTGTTATTTTTGACATTTTTCATGGTAACACTTTTCATTTTTGACATTTAGCATTGTGACATTTGTCATTTGACATCTTTGACATTTGCCATCTTGAAATTTGTCATTTTTGACATTTTTCATGGTGACACTTTTCATTTTTGACATTTAGCATTGTGACATTTGTCAGTTTTGACATTTGCCATCTTGAAATTTGTCATTTTTGCCATTTTTCATGGTGACACTTTTCATTTTTGACATTTAGCATTGTGACATTTGTCATTTGACATCTTAGACATTTGTCATCTTGAAATTTGTCATTTTTGACACTTTTCATTTTTGACATTTAGCATTGTGACATTTGTCATTTGACATCTTTGACATTTGCCATCTTGAAATTTGTCATTTTTGACATTTTTCATGGTGACACTTTTCATTTTTGACATTTAGCATTGTGACATTTGTCAGTTTTGACATTTGCCATCTTGAAATTTGTCATTTTTGACATTTTTCATGGTGACACTTTTCATTTTTGACATTTAACATTGTGACATTTGTCATTTGACATCTTTGACATTTGCCATCTTGAAATTTGTCATTTTTGACATTTTTCATGGTGACACTTTTCATTTTTGACATTTAGCATTGTGACATTTGTCATTTGACATCTTTGACATTTACCCTCTTGAAATTTGTCATGTTTGACATTTAGCATTGTGACATTTGTCATTTGACATCTTTGACATTTGCCATCTTGAAATTTGTTATTTTTGACATTTTTCATGGTGACACTTTTCTTTTTTGACATTTAGCATTGTGACATTTGTCAGTTTTGACATTTGCCATCTTGAAATTTGTCATTTTTGACATTTTTCATGGTGACACTTTTCATTTTTGACATTTAGCATTGTGACATTTGTCATTTGACATCTTAGACATTTGCCATCTTGAAATTTGTCAATTTTGACACTTTTCTTTTTTGACATTTAGCATTGTAACATTTGTCATTTGACATCTTTGACATTTGCCATCTTGAAATTTGTCATTTTTTAAATTTTTCATGGTGACACTTTTTATTTTTGACATTTAGCATTGTGACATTTGTCAGTTTTGACATTTGCCATCTTGAAATTTGTCATTTTTGACATTTTTCATGGTTACACTTTTCATTTTTGACATTTAGCATTGTGACATTTGTCATTTGACATCTTTGACATTTCCCATCTTGAAATTTGTTATTTTTGACATTTTTCATGGTGACACTTTTCATTTTTGACATTTGGCATTGTGACATTTGTCAGTTTTGACATTTGCCATTTTGAAATTTGTCATTTTTGACATTTAGCATTGTGACACTTTTCATTTTTGACATTTAGCATTGTGACATTTATCATTTGACATCTTAGACATTTGCCATCTTGAAATTTGTCATTTTTGACACTTTTCATTTTTGACATTTAGCATTGTGACATTTGTCATTTGACATCTTTGACATTTGCCATCTTGAAATTTGTCATTTTTAACATTTTTCATGGTGTCACTTTTCATTTTTGACATTTAGCATTGTGACATTTGTCCTGTGACATCTTTGACATTTGCCATCTTGAAATTTGTCATTTTTGACATTTTTTATGGTGACACTTTTCATTTTTGACATTTAGCATTGTGACATTTGTCATTTGACATCTTTGACATTTGCCATCTTGAAATTTGTCATTTTTGACATTTTTCATGGTGACACTTTTCATTATTGACATTTAGCATTGTGACATTTGTCAGTTTTGACATTTGCCATCTTGAAATTTGTCATTTTTGACATTTTTCATGGTGACACTTTTCATTTTTTACATTTAGCATTGTGACATTTGTCATTTGACATCTTTGACATTTGCCATCTTGAAATTTGTTATTTTTGACATTTTTCATGGTGACACTGTTCATTTTTGACATTTAGCATTGTGACATTTGTCATTTGACATCTTTGACATTTGCCATCTTGAAATTTGTCATTTTTGACATTGTTCATGGTGACACTTTTCATTTTTGACATTTAGCATTGTGACATTTGTCATTTGACATCTTTGACATTTGCCATCTTGAAATTTGTCATTTTTGACATTTTTCACGGTGACACTTTTTATTTTTGACATTTAGCATTGTGACATTTGTCATTTGACATCTTAGACATTTGCCATCTTGAAATTTGTCATTTTTGACACTTTTCATTTTTGACATTTAGCATTGTGACATTTGTCATTTGACATCTTTGACATTTGCCATCTTGAAATTTGTCATTTTTGACATTTTTCATGGTGACACTTTTCATTTTTGACATTTAGCATTGTGACATTTGTCATTTGACATCTTGGACATTTGCCATCTTGAAATTTGTCATTTTTGACATTTTTCATGGTGACACTTATCATTTTTGACATTAAGCATTGTGACATTTGTCAGTTTTGACATTTGCCATCTTGAAATTTGTCATTTTTGACATTTTTCATGGTGACACTTTTCATTTTTGACATTTAGCATTGTGACATTTGTCATGTGACATCTTTGACATTTGCCATCTTGAAATTTGTCATTTTTGACATTTTTCATGGTGACACTTTTCATTTTTGACATTTAGCATTGTGACATTTGTCATTTGACATCTTTGACATTTGCCATCTTGAAATTTGTCATTTTTGACATTTTTTATGGTGACACTTTTCATTTTTGACATTTAGCATTGTGACATTTGTCATTTGACATCTTTGACATTTGCCATCTTTAAATTTGTTATTTTTGACATTTTTCATGGTGACACTTTTCATTTTTGACATTTAGCATTGTGACATTTGTCATTTGACATCTTTGACATTTGCCATCTTGAAATTTGTCATTTTTGACATTTTTCATGGTGACACTTTTCATTTTTGACATTTAGCATTGTGACATTTGTCATTTGACATCTTTGACATTTGCCATCTTGAAATTTGTCATTTTTGACATTTAGCATTGTGACATTTGTCATTTGACATCTTGGACATTTGCCATCTTGAAATTTGTCATTTTTGACATTTTTCATGGTGACACTTATCATTTTTGACATTTAGCATTGTGACATTTGTCAGTTTTGACATTTGCCATCTTGAAATTTGTCATTTTTGACATTTTTCATGGTGACACTTTTCATTTTTGACATTTAGCATTGTGACATTTGTCATTTGACATCTTTGACATTTGCCATCTTGAAGTTTGTTATTTTTGACATTTTTCATGGTGACACTTTTCATTTTTGACATTTAGCATTGTGACATTTGTCATTTGACATCTTTGACATTTGCCATCTTGAAATTTGTCATTTTTGACATTTTTCATGGTGACACTTTTCATTTTTGACATTTAGCATTGTGACATTTGTCATTTGACATCTTTGACATTTGCCATCTTGAAATTTGTTATTTTTGACATTTTTTATGGTGACACTTTTCATTTTTGACATTTAGCATTGTGACATTTGTCATTTGACATCTTTGACATTTGCCATCTTGAAATTTGTCATTTTTGACATTTTTCATGGTGACACTTTTCATTTTTGACATTTAGCATTGTGACATTTGTCAGTTTTGACATTTGCCATCTTGAAATTTGTCATTTTTGACATTTTTCATGGTGACACTTTTCATTTTTGACATTTGTCATTTGACATCTTTGACATTTGCCATCTTGAAATTTGTCATTTTTGACATTTTTCATGGTGACACTTTTCATTTTTGACATTTAGCATTGTGAGATTTGTCATTTGACATCTTTGACATTTGCCATCTTGAAATTTGTTATTTTTGACATTTTTCATGGTGACACTTTTCATTTTTGACATTTAGCATTGTGACATTTGTCATTTGACATCTTTGACATTTGCCATCTTGAAATTTGTTATTTTTGACATTTTTCATGGTGACACTTTTCATTTTTGACATTTAGCATTGTGACATTTGTTATTTGACATCTTTGACATTTGCCATCTTGAAATTTGTCGTTTTTGACATTTAGCATTGTGACATTTGTCATTTGACATCTTTGACATTTGCCATCTTAAAATTTGTTATTTTTGACATTTTTCATGGTGACACTTTTCATTTTTGACATTTAGCATTGTGACATTTGTCAGTTTTGACATTTGCCATCTTGAAATTTGTCATTTTTGCCATTTTTCATGGTGACACTTCTCATTTTTGACATTTAGCATTGTGACATTTGTCATTTGACATCTTAGACATTTGTCATCTTGAAATTTGTCATTTTTGACACTTTTCATTTTTGACATTTAGCATTGTGACATTTGTCATTTGACATCTTTGACATTTGCCATCTTGAAATTTGTCATTTTTGACATTTTTCATGGTGACACTTTTCATTTTTGACATTTAGCATTGTGACATTTGTCAGTTTTGACATTTGCCATCTTGAAATTTGTCATTTTTGACATTTTTCATGGTGACACTTTTCATTTTTGACATTTAGCATTGTGACATTTGTCATTTGACATCTTTGACATTTGCCATCTTGAAATTTGTCATTTTTGACATTTTTCATGGTGACACTTTTCATTTTTGACATTTAGCATTGTGACATTTGTCATTTGACATCTTTGACATTTGCCCTCTTGAAATTTGTCATGTTTGACATTTAGCATTGTGACATTTGTCATTTGACATCTTTGACATTTGTCATCTTAAAAATTTGTCATTTTTGACACTTTTCATTTTTGACATTTAGCATTGTGACATTTGTCATTTGACATCTTTGACATTTGCCATCTTGAAATTTGTTATTTTTGACATTTTTCATGGTGACACTTTTCATTTTTGACATTTAGCATTGTGACATTTGTCAGTTTTGACATTTGCTATCTTGAAATTTGTCATTTTTGACATTTAGCATTTTGACACTTTTCATTTTTAACATTTAGCATTGTGACATTTGTCAGTTTTGACATTTGCCATCTTGAAATTTGTCATTTTTGACATTTTTCATGGTGACACTTTTCATTTTTGACATTTAGCATTGTGACATTTGTCATTTGACATCTTTGACATTTGCCATTTTGAAATTTGTCATTTTTGACATTTTTCATGGTGACACTTTTCATTTTTGACATTTAACATTGTGACATTTGTCATTTGACATCTTTGACATTTGCCATCTTGAAATTTGTCATTTTTGACATTTTTCATGGTGACACTTTTCTTTTTTGACATTTAGCATTGTGACATTTGTCAGTTTTGACATTTGCCATCTTGAAATTTGTCATTTTTGACATTTTTCATGGTGACACTTTCCATTTTTGACATTTAGCATTGTGACATTTGTCATTTAACATCTTAGACATTTGCCATCTTGAAATTTGTCATTTTTGACAATTTTCATTTTTGACATTTAGCATTGTGACATTTGTCATCTTTGACATTTGCCATCTTGAAATTTGTCATTTTTGACAATTTCATGGTGACACTTTTCATTTTTGACATTTAGCATTGTGACATTTGTCAGTTTTGACATTTGCCATCTTGAAATTTGTCATTTTTAACATTTTTCATGGTGACACTTTTCATTTTTGACATTTAGCATTGTGACATTTGTCATTTGACATCTTTGACATTTGCCATCTTGAAATTTGTCATTTTTGACATTTTTCATGGTGACACTTTTCATTTTTGACATTTAGCATTGTGACATTTGTCATTTGACATCGTTTACATTTGCCATCTTGAAATTTGTCATTTTTGACATTTAGCATTGTGACATTTGTCATTTGACATCTTTGACATTTGCCATCTTGAAATTTGTCATTTTTGACATTTTTCATGGTGACACTTTTCATTTTTGGGATTTGGCATTGTGACATTTGTCATTGGACATCTTTGACATTTGCCATCTTGAAGTTTGTCATTTTTGACATTTTTCATGGTGACACTTTTCATTTTTGACATTTAGCATTGTGACATTTGTCATTTGACATCTTTGACATTTGCTATCTTGAAATTTGTCATTTTTGACATTTTTCATGGTGACACTTTTCATTTTTGACATTTAGCATTGTGACATTTGTCAGTTTTGACATTTGCCATCTTAAAATTTGTCATTTTTGACATTTTTCATGGTGACACTTTTCATTTTTGACATTTAGCATTGTGACATTTGTCATTTGACATCTTAGACATTTTTCATCTTGAAATTTGTCATTTTTGACACTTTTCATTTTTGACATTTAGCATTGTGACATTTGTCATTTGACATCTTTGACATTTGGCATCTTGAAATTTGTCATTTTTGACATTTAGCATTGTGACATTTGTCATTTGACATCTTTGACATTTGCCATCTTGAAATTTGTCATTTTTGACATTTTTTATGGTGACACTTTTCATTTTTGACATTTAGCATTGTGACATTT
The DNA here is from genome assembly GCA_964028335.1 of Altica lythri. NCBI lineage: Eukaryota > Metazoa > Arthropoda > Insecta > Coleoptera > Chrysomelidae > Altica > Altica lythri. The sequence goes on along the minus strand of OZ034800.1, from coordinate 21,472,715 downwards.
GTCAGTTTTGACATTTGCCATCTTGAAATTTGTCATTTTTGACATTTGCCATCTTGAAATTTGTCATTTTTGACATTTTTCATGGTGACACTTTTCATTTTTGACATTTAGCATTGTGACATTTGTCATTTGACATCTTTGACATTTGCCATCTTGAAATTTGTCATTTTTGACATTTTTCATGGTGACACTTTTCATTTTTGACATTTAGCATTGTGACATTTGTCATTTGACATCTTTGACATTTGCCATCTTGAAATTTGTTATTTTTGACATTTTTCATGGTGACACTTATCATTTTTGACATTTAGCATTGTGACATTTGTCATTTGACATCTTTGACATTTGCCATCTTGAAATTTGTCATTTTTGACATTTTTCATGGTGACACTTTTCATTTTTGACATTTAGCATTGTGACATTTGTCATTTGACATCTTGGACATTTTCCATCTTAAAATTTGTTATTTTTGACATTTTTCTTTGTGACACTTTTCATTTTTGACATTTAGCATTGTGACATTTGTCATTTGACATCTTAGACATTTGCCATCTTGAAATTTGTCATTTTTGACATTTAGCATTGTGACATTTGTCATTTGACATCTTTGACATTTGCCATCTTGAAATTTGTTATTTTTGACATTTTTCATGGTGACACTTATCATTTTTGACATTTAGCATTGTGACATTTGTCATTTGACATCTTTGACATTTGCCATCTTGAAATTTGTCATTTTTGACATTTTTCATGGTGACACTTTTCATTTTTGACATTTAGCATTGTGACATTTGTTATTTGACATCTTGGACATTTGCCATCTTGAAATTTGTTATTTTTGACATTTTTTATGGTGACACTTTTCATTTTTGACATTAAGCATTGTGACATTTGTCATTTGACATCTTTGACATTTGCCATCTTGAAATTTGTCATTTCTGACATTTTTCATGGTGACACCTTTCATTTTTGACAGTTAGCATTGTGACATTTGTCATTTGACATCTTTGACATTTGCCATCTTGAAATTTGTCATTTTTGACATTTAGCATTGTGACATTTGTCATTTGACATCTTTGACATTTGCCATCTTGAAATTTGTTATTTTTGACATTTTTCATGGTGACACTTTTCATTTTTGACATTTAGCATTGTGACATTTGTCAGTTTTGACATTTGCCATCTTGAAATTTGTCATTTTTGACATTTAGCATTGTGACATTTGTCATTTGACATCTTTGACATTTGCCATCTTGAAATTTGTCATTTTTGACATTTTTCATGGTGACACTTTTCATTTTTGACATTTAGCATTGTGATATTTGTCATTTGACATCTTTGACATTTGCCATCTTGAAATTTGTCATTTTTGACATTTAGCATTGTGATATTTGTCATTTGACATCTTTGACATTTGCCATCTTGAAATTTGTCATTTTTGACATTTTTCATTTTTGACATTTAGCATTGTGACATTTGTCATTTGACATCTTTGACATTTGCCATCTTGAAACTTGTTATTTTTGACATTTTTCATGGTGACACTTTTCATTTTTGACATTTAGCATTGTGACATTTGTCATTTGACATCTTTGACATTTGCCATCTTGAAATTTGTCATTTTTGACATTTTTCATTGTGACACTTTTCATTTTTGACATTTAGCATTGTGACATTTGTCATTTGACATATTTGACATTTGCCATCTTGAAATTTGTCATTTTTGCCATTTTTCATGGTGACACTTTTCATTTTTGACATTTAGCATTGTGACATTTGTCAGTTTTGACATTTGCCATCTTGAAATTTGTCATTTTTGACATTTTTCATGGTGATACTTTTCATTTTTGACATTTAGCATTGTGACATTTGTCATTTGACATCTTAGACATTTGCCATCTTGAAATTTGTCATTTTTGACACTTTTCATTTTTGACATTTAGCATTGTGACATTTGTCATTTGACATCTTTGACATTTGCCATCTTGAAATTTGTAATTTTTGACATTTTTCATGGTGACACTTTTTATTTTTGACATTTAGCATTGTGACATTTGTCAGTTTTGACATTTGCCATCTTGAAATTTGTCATTTTTGACATTTTTCATGGTGACACTTTTTATTTTTGACATTTAGCATTGTGACATTTGTCATTTGACATCTTTGACATTTGCCATCTTGAAATTTGTCATTTTTGACATTTTTCATGGTGACACTTTTTATTTTTGACATTTAGCATTGTGACATTTGTCAGTTTTGACATTTTTGACATTTTTCATGGTGACACTTTTCATTTTTGACATTTAGCATTGTGACATTTGTTAGTTTTGACATTTGCCATCTTGAAATTTGTCATTTTTGACATTTTTCATGGTGACACTTTTTATTTTTGACATTTAGCATTGTGACATTTGTCAGTTTTGACATTTGCCATCTTGAAATTTGTCATTTTTGACATTTTTCATGGTGACACTTTTCATTTTTGACATTTAGCATTGTGACATTTGTCATTTGACATCTTTGACATTTGCCATCTTGAAATTTGTCATTTTTGACATTTAGCATTGTGACATTTGTCATTTGACATCTTTGACATTTGCCATCTTGAAATTTGTTATTTTTGACATTTTTCATGGTGACACTTTTCATTTTTGACATTTAGCATTGTGACATTTGTCAGTTTTGACATTTGCCATCTTGAAATTTGTCATTTTTGACATTTAGCATTGTGACATTTGTCATTTGACATCTTTGACATTTGCCATCTTGAAATTTGTCATTTTTGACATTTTACATGGTGACACTTTTCATTTTTGACATTTAGCATTGTGATATTTGTCATTTGACATCTTTGACATTTGCCATCTTGAAATTTGTCATTTTTGACATTTAGCATTGTGATATTTGTCATTTGACATCTTTGACATTTGCCATCTTGAAATTTGTCATTTTTGACATTTTTTATTTTTGACATTTAGCATTGTGATATTTGTCATTTGACATCTTTGACATTTGCCATCTTGAAACTTGTTATTTTTGACATTTTTCATGGTGACACTTTTCATTTTTGACATTTAGCATTGTGACATTTGTCATTTGACATCTTTGACATTTGCCATCTTGAAATTTGTCATTTTTGACATTTTTCATGGTGACACTTTTCATTTTTGACATTTAGCATTGTGACATTTGACATCTTTGACATTTGCCATATTAAAATTTGTTATTTTTGACATTTTTCATGGTGACACTTTTCATTTTTGACATTTAGCATTGTGACATTTGTCATTTGACATCTTAGACATTTGCCATCTTGAAATTTGTCATTTTTGACATTTTTCATGGTGACACTTTTCATTTTTTACATTTAGCATTGTGACATTTGTCAGTTTTGACATTTGCCATTTTGAAATTTGTCATTTTTGACATTTAGCATTGTGACACTTTTCATTTTTGACATTTAGCATTGTGACATTTGTCATTTGACATCTTTGACATTTGCCATATTAAAATTTGTTATTTTTGACATTTTTCATGGTGACACTTTTCATTTTTGACATTTAGCATTGTGACATTTGTCATTTGACATCTTAGACATTTGCCATCTTGAAATTTGTCATTTTTGACACTTTTCATTTTTGACATTTAGCATTGTGACATTTGTCATTTGACATCTTTGACATTTGCCATCTTGAAATTTGTCATTTTTGACATTTTTCATGGTGACACTTTTCATTTTTGACATTTAGCATTGTGACATTTGTCATTTGACATCTTTGACATTTGCCATCTTGAAATTTGTCATTTTTGACATTTTTCACGGTGACACTTTTCATTTTTGACATTTAGCATTGTGACATTTGTCATTTGACATCTTAGACATTTGCTATCTTGAAATTTGTCATTTTTGACACTTTTCATTTTTGACATTTAGCATTGTGACATTTGTCATTTGACATCTTTGACATTTGCCATCTTGAAATTTGTCATTTTTGACATTTTTCATGGTGACACTTTTCATTTTTGACATTTAGCATTGTGACATTTGTCATTTGACATCTTGGACATTTGCCATCTTGAAATTTGTCATTTTTGACATTTTTCATGGTGACACTTATCATTTTTGACATTGAGCATTGTGACATTTGTCAGTTTTGACATTTTCCATCTTAAAATTTGTCATTTTTGACATTTTTCATGGTGACACTTTTCATTTTTGACATTTAGCATTGTGACATTTGTCATGTGAGATCTTTGACATTTGCCATCTTGAAATTTGACATTTTTGACATTTTTCATGGTGACACTTTTTATTTTTGACATTTAGCATTGTGACATTTGTCATGTGAGATCTTTGACATTTGCCATCTTGAAATTTGTCATTTTTGACATTTTTCATGGTGACACTTTTCATTTTTGACATTAAGCATTGTGACATTTGACATTTGACATCTTTGACATTTGCCATCTTGAAATTTGTCATTTTTGTTATTTTTCATGGTGACACTTTTTATTTTTGACATTTAGCATTGTGACATTTGTCATTTGACATCTTTGACATTTGCCATCTTGAAATTTGTTATTTTTGACATTTTATGGTGACACTTTTCATTTTTGACATTTAGCATTGTGACATTTGTCATTTGACATCTTTGAGATTTGCCATCTTGAAATTTGTCATTTTTGACATTTTTCATGGTGACACTTTTCATTTTTGACATTTAGCATTGTGACATTTGTCATTTGACATCTTTGACATTTGCCATCTTGAAATTTGTCATTTTTGACATTTAGCATTGTGACATTTGTCATTTGACATCTTGGACATTTGCCATCTTAAAATTTGTCATTTTTGACATTTTTCATGGTGACACTTATCATTTTTGACATTTAGCATTGTGACATTTGTCAGTTTTGACATTTTCCATCTTGAAATTTGTCATTTTTGACATTTTTCATGGTGACACTTTTCATTTTTGACATTTAGCATTATGACATTTGTCATTTGACATCTTTGACATTTGCCATCTTGAAATTTGTTATTTTTGACATTTTTCATGGTGACACTTTTCATTTTTGACATTTAGCATTGTGACATTTGTCATTTGACATCTTTGACATTTGCCATCTTGAAATTTGTCATTTTTGACATTTTTCATGGTGATACTTTTCATTTTTGACATTTAGCATTGTGACATTTGTCATTTGACATCTTTGACATTTGCCATCTTGAAATTTGTTATTTTTGACATTTTTCATGGTGACACCTTTCATTTTTGACATTTAGCATTGTGACATTTGTCATTTGACATCTTTGACATTTGCCATCTTGAAATTTGTCATTTTTGACATTTTTCATGGTGACACTTTTCATTTTTGACATTTAGCATTGTGACATTTGTCAGTTTTGACATTTGCCATCTTGAAATTTGTTATTTTTGACATTTTTCATGGTGACACTTTTCATTTTTGACATTTGGCATTGTGACATTTGTCATTTGACATCTTTGACATTTGCCATCTTGAAATTTGTCATTTTTGACATTTTTCATGGTGACACTTTTTATTTTTGACATTTAGCATTGTGACATTTGTCATTTGACATCTTTGACATTTGCCATCTTGAAATTTGTTATTTTTGACATTTTTCATGGTAACACTTTTCATTTTTGACCTTTAGCATTGTGACATTTGTCATTTGACATCTTTGACATTTGCCATCTTGAAATTTGTCATTTTTGACATTTTTCATGGTGACACTTTTCATTTTTGACATTTAGCATTGTGACATTTGTCAGTTTTGACATTTGCCATCTTGAAATTTGTCATTTTTGCCATTTTTCATGGTGACACTTTCCATTTTTGACATTTAGCATTGTGACATTTGTCATTTGACATCTTAGACATTTGTCATCTTGAAATTTGTCATTTTTGACACTTTTCATTTTTGACATTTAGCATTGTGACATTTGTCATTTGACATCTTTGACATTTGCTATCTTGAAATTTGTCATTTTTGACATTTTGCATGGTGACACTTTTCATTTTTGACATTTAGCATTGTGACATTTGTCAGTTTTGACATTTGCCATCTTGAAATTTGTCATTTTTGACATTTTTGATGGTGACACTTTTCATTTTTGACATTTAACATTGTGACATTTGTCATTTGACATCTTTGACATTTGCCATCTTGAAATTTGTCATTTTTGACATTTTTCATGGTGACACTTTTCATTTTTGACATTTAGCATTGTGACATTTGTCATTTGACATCTTTGACATTTGCCCTCTTGAAATTTGTCATGTTTGACATTTAGCATTGTGACATTTGTCATTTGACATCTTTGACATTTGCCATCTTGAAATTTGTTATTTTTGACATTTTTCATGGTGACACTTTTCTTTTTTGACATTTAGCATTGTGACATTTGTCAGTTTTGACATTTGCCATCTTGAAATTTGTCATTTTTGACATTTTTCATGGTGACACTTTTCATTTTTGACATTTAGCATTGTGACATTTGTCATTTGACATCTTAGACATTTGCCATCTTGAAATTTGTCAATTTTGACACTTTTCTTTTTTGACATTTAGCATTGTAACATTTGTCATTTGACATCTTTGACATTTGCCATCTTGAAATTTGTCATTTTTTAAATTTTTCATGGTGACACTTTTTATTTTTGACATTTAGCATTGTGACATTTGTCAGTTTTGACATTTGCCATCTTGAAATTTGTCATTTTTGACATTTTTCATGGTGACACTTTTCATTTTTGACATTTAGCATTGTGACATTTGTCATTTGACATCTTTGACATTTCCCATCTTGAAATTTGTTATTTTTGACATTTTTCATGGTGACACTTTTCATTTTTGACATTTGGCATTGTGACATTTGTCAGTTTTGACATTTGCCATTTTGAAATTTGTCATTTTTGACATTTAGCATTGTGACACTTTTCATTTTTGACATTTAGCATTGTGACATTTATCATTTGACATCTTAGACATTTGCCATCTTGAAATTTGTCATTTTTGACACTTTTCATTTTTGACATTTAGCATTGTGACATTTGTCATTTGACATCTTTGACATTTGCCATCTTGAAATTTGTCATTTTTGACATTTTTCATGGTGTCACTTTTCATTTTTGACATTTAGCATTGTGACATTTGTCCTGTGACATCTTTGACATTTGCCATCTTGAAATTTGCCATTTTTGACATTTTTTATGGTGACACTTTTCATTTTTGACATTTAGCATTGTGACATTTGTCATTTGACATCTTTGACATTTGCCATCTTGAAATTTGTCATTTTTGACATTTTTCATGGTGACACTTTTCATTATTGACATTTAGCATTGTGACATTTGTCAGTTTTGACATTTGCCATCTTGAAATTTGTCATTTTTGACATTTTTCATGGTGACACTTTTCATTTTTTACATTTAGCATTGTGACATTTGTCATTTGACATCTTTGACATTTGCCGTCTTGAAATTTGTTATTTTTGACATTTTTCATGGTGACACTTTTCATTTTTGACATTTAGCATTGTGACATTTGTCATTTGACATCTTTGACATTTGTCATCTTGAAATTTGTCATTTTTGACATTTTTCATGGTGACACTTTTCATTTGACATCTTTGACATTTGCCATCTTGAAATTTGTCATTTTTGACATTTTTCACGGTGACACTTTTCATTTTTGACATTTAGCATTGTGACATTTGTCATTTGACATCTTAGACATTTGCCATCTTGAAATTTGTCATTTTTGACACTTTTCGTTTTTGACATTTAGCATTGTGACATTTGTCATTTGACATCTTTGACATTTGCCATCTTGAAATTTGTCATTTTTGACATTTTTCATGGTGACACTTTTCATTTTTGACATTTAGCATTGTGACATTTGTCATTTGACATCTTGGACATTTGCCATCTTGAAATTTGTCATTTTTGACATTTTTCATGGTGACACTTATCATTTTTGACATTAAGCATTGTGACATTTGTCAGTTTTGACATTTGCCATCTTGAAATTTGTCATTTTTGACATTTTTCATGGTGACACTTTTCATTTTTGACATTTAGCATTGTGACATTTGTCATGTGACATCTTTGACATTTGCCATCTTGAAATTTGTCATTTTTGACATTTTTCATGGTGACACTTTTCATTTTTGACATTTAGCATTGTGACATTTGTCATTTGACATCTTTGACATTTGCCATCTTGAAATTTGTCATTTTTGACATTTTTTATGGTGACACTTTTCATTTTTGACATTTAGCATTGTGACATTTGTCATTTGACATCTTTGACATTTGCCATCTTGAAATTTGTCATTTTTGTTATTTTTCATGGTGACACTTTTTATTTTTGACATTTAGCATTGTGACATTTGTCATTTGACATCTTTGACATTTGCCATCTTTAAATTTGTTATTTTTGACATTTTTCATGGTGACACTTTTCATTTTTGACATTTAGCATTGTGACATTTGTCATTTGACATCTTTGACATTTGCCATCTTGAAATTTGTCATTTTTGACATTTTTCATGGTGACACTTTTCATTTTTGACATTTAGCATTGTGACATTTGTCATTTGACATCTTTGACATTTGCCATCTTGAAATTTGTCATTTTTGACATTTAGCATTGTGACATTTGTCATTTGACATCTTGGACATTTGCCATCTTGAAATTTGTCATTTTTGACATTTTATGGTGACACTTATCATTTTTGACATTTAGCATTGTGACATTTGTCAGTTTTGACATTTGCCATCTTGAAATTTGTCATTTTTGACATTTTTCATGGTGACACTTTTCATTTTTGACATTTAGCATTGTGACATTTGTCATTTGACATCTTTGACATTTGCCATCTTGAAATTTGTTATTTTTGACATTTTTCATGGTGACACTTTTCATTTTTGACATTTAGCATTGTGACATTTGTCATTTGACATCTTTGACATTTGCCATCTTGAAATTTGTCATTTTTGACATTTTTCATGATGACACTTTTCATTTTTGACATTTAGCATTGTGACATTTGTCATTTGACATCTTTGACATTTGCCATCTTGAAATTTGTTATTTTTGACATTTTTCATGGTGACACTTTTCATTTTTGACATTTAGCATTGTGACATTTGTCATTTGACATCTTTGACATTTGCCATCTTGAAATTTGTCATTTTTGACATTTTTCATGGTGACACTTTTCATTTTTGACATTTAGCATTGTGACATTTGTCAGTTTTGACATTTGCCATCTTGAAATTTGTCATTTTTCATGGTGACACTTTTCATTTTTGACATTTGTCATTTGACATCTTTGATATTTGCCATCTTGAAATTTGTCATTTTTGACATTTTTCATGGTGACACTTTTCATTTTTGACATTTAGCATTGTGAGATTTGTCATTTGACATCTTTGACATTTGCCATCTTGAAATTTGTTATTTTTGACATTTTTCATGGTGACACTTTTCATTTTTGACATTTAGCATTGTGACATTTGTCATTTGACATCTTTGACATTTGCCATCTTGAAATTTGTCATTTTTGACATTTTTCATGGTGACACTTTTCATTTTTGACATTTAGCATTGTGACATTTGTCATGTGACATCTTTGACATTTGCCATCTTGAAATTTGTCATTTTTGACATTTTTCATGGTGACACTTTTCATTTTTGACATTTAGCATTGTGACATTTGTCATTTGACATCTTTGACATTTGCCATCTTGAAATTTGTCATTTTTGACATTTTTTATGGTGACACTTTTCATTTTTGACATTTAGCATTGTGACATTTGTCATTTGACATCTTTGACATTTGCCATCTTGAAATTTGTCATTTTTGTTATTTTTCATGGTGACACTTTTTATTTTTGACATTTAGCATTGTGACATTTGTCATTTGACATCTTTGACATTTGCCATCTTTAAATTTGTTATTTTTGACATTTTTCATGGTGACACTTTTCATTTTTGACATTTAGCATTGTGACATTTGTCATTTGACATCTTTGACATTTGCCATCTTGAAATTTGTCATTTTTGACATTTTTCATGGTGACACTTTTCATTTTTGACATTTAGCATTGTGACATTTGTCCTTTGACATCTTTGACATTTGCCATCTTGAAATTTGTCATTTTTGACATTTAGCATTGTGACATTTGTCATTTGACATCTTTGACATTTGCCATCTTGAAATTTGTCATTTTTGACATTTTTCATGGTGACACTTTTCATTTTTGACATTTAGCATTGTGACATTTGTCATTTGACATCTTTGACATTTGCCATCTTGAAATTTGTCATTTTTGACATTTTTCACGGTGACACTTTTCATTTTTGACATTTAGCATTGTGACATTTGTCATTTGACATCTTAGACATTTGCCATCTTGAAATTTGTCATTTTTGACACTTTTCGTTTTTGACATTTAGCATTGTGACATTTGTCATTTGACATCTTTGACATTTGCCATCTTGAAATTTGTCATTTTTGACATTTTTCATGGTGACACTTTTCATTTTTGACATTTAGCATTGTGACATTTGTCATTTGACATCTTGGACATTTGCCATCTTGAAATTTGTCATTTTTGACATTTTTCATGGTGACACTTATCATTTTTGACATTAAGCATTGTGACATTTGTCAGTTTTGACATTTGCCATCTTGAAATTTGTCATTTTTGACATTTTTCATGGTGACACTTTTCATTTTTGACATTTAGCATTGTGACATTTGTCATGTGACATCTTTGACATTTGCCATCTTGAAATTTGTCATTTTTGACATTTTTCATGGTGACACTTTTCATTTTTGACATTTAGCATTGTGACATTTGTCATTTGACATCTTTGACATTTGCCATCTTGAAATTTGTCATTTTTGACATTTTTTATGGTGACACTTTTCATTTTTGACATTTAGCATTGTGACATTTGTCATTTGACATCTTTGACATTTGCCATCTTGAAATTTGTCATTTTTGTTATTTTTCATGGTGACACTTTTTATTTTTGACATTTAGCATTGTGACATTTGTCATTTGACATCTTTGACATTTGCCATCTTTAAATTTGTTATTTTTGACATTTTTCATGGTGACACTTTTCATTTTTGACATTTAGCATTGTGACATTTGTCATTTGACATCTTTGACATTTGCCATCTTGAAATTTGTCATTTTTGACATTTTTCATGGTGACACTTTTCATTTTTGACATTTAGCATTGTGACATTTGTCATTTGACATCTTTGACATTTGCCATCTTGAAATTTGTCATTTTTGACATTTAGCATTGTGACATTTGTCATTTGACATCTTGGACATTTGCCATCTTGAAATTTGTCATTTTTGACATTTTATGGTGACACTTATCATTTTTGACATTTAGCATTGTGACATTTGTCAGTTTTGACATTTGCCATCTTGAAATTTGTCATTTTTGACATTTTTCATGGTGACACTTTTCATTTTTGACATTTAGCATTGTGACATTTGTCATTTGACATCTTTAACATTTGCCATCTTGAAATTTGTTATTTTTGACATTTTTCATGGTGACACTTTTCATTTTTGACATTTAGCATTGTGACATTTGTCATTTGACATCTTTGACATTTGCCATCTTGAAATTTGTCATTTTTGACATTTTTCATGATGACACTTTTCATTTTTGACATTTAGCATTGTGACATTTGTCATTTGACATCTTTGACATTTGCCATCTTGAAATTTGTTATTTTTGACATTTTTCATGGTGACACTTTTTATTTTTGACATTTAGCATTGTGACATTTGTCATTTGACATCTTTGACATTTGCCATCTTGAAATTTGTCATTTTTGACATTTTTCATGGTGACACTTTTCATTTTTGACATTTAGCATTGTGACATTTGTCAGTTTTGACATTTGCCATCTTGAAATTTGTCATTTTTCATGGTGACACTTTTCATTTTTGACATTTGTCATTTGACATCTTTGATATTTGCCATCTTGAAATTTGTCATTTTTGACATTTTTCATGGTGACACTTTTCATTTTTGACATTTAGCATTGTGAGATTTGTCATTTGACATTTTTGACATTTGCCATCTTGAAATTTGTTATTTTTGACATTTTTCATGGTGACACTTTTCATTTTTGACATTTAGCATTGTGACATTTGTCATTTGACATCTTTGACATTTGCCATCTTGAAATTTGTCATTTTTGACATTTTTCATGGTGACACTTTTCATTTTTGACATTTAGCATTGTGACATTTGTCATGTGACATCTTTGACATTTGCCATCTTGAAATTTGTCATTTTTGACATTTTTCATGGTGACACTTTTCATTTTTGACATTTAGCATTGTGACATTTGTCATTTGACATCTTTGACATTTGCCATCTTGAAATTTGTCATTTTTGACATTTTTTATGGTGACACTTATCATTTTTGACATTAAGCATTGTGACATTTGTCAGTTTTGACATTTGCCATCTTGAAATTTGTCATTTTTGACATTTTTCATGGTGACACTTTTCATTTTTGACATTTAGCATTGTGACATTTGTCATGTGACATCTTTGACATTTGCCATCTTGAAATTTGTCATTTTTGACATTTTTCATGGTGACACTTTTCATTTTTGACATTTAGCATTGTGACATTTGTCATTTGACATCTTTGACATTTGCCATCTTGAAATTTGTCATTTTTGACATTTTTTATGGTGACACTTTTCATTTTTGACATTTAGCATTGTGACATTTGTCATTTGACATCTTTGACATTTGCCATCTTGAAATTTGTCATTTTTGTTATTTTTCATGGTGACACTTTTTATTTTTGACATTTAGCATTGTGACATTTGTCATTTGACATCTTTGACATTTGCCATCTTTAAATTTGTTATTTTTGACATTTTTCATGGTGACACTTTTCATTTTTGACATTTAGCATTGTGACATTTGTCATTTGACATCTTTGACATTTGCCATCTTGAAATTTGTCATTTTTGACATTTTTCATGGTGACACTTTTCATTTTTGACATTTAGCATTGTGACATTTGTCATTTGACATCTTTGACATTTGCCATCTTGAAATTTGTCATTTTTGACATTTAGCATTGTGACATTTGTCATTTGACATCTTGGACATTTGCCATCTTGAAATTTGTCATTTTTGACATTTTATGGTGACACTTATCATTTTTGACATTTAGCATTGTGACATTTGTCAGTTTTGACATTTGCCATCTTGAAATTTGTCATTTTTGACATTTTTCATGGTGACACTTTTCATTTTTGACATTTAGCATTGTGACATTTGTCATTTGACATCTTTGACATTTGCCATCTTGAAATTTGTTATTTTTGACATTTTTCATGGTGACACTTTTCATTTTTGACATTTAGCATTGTGACATTTGTCATTTGACATCTTTGACATTTGCCATCTTGAAATTTGTCATTTTTGACATTTTTCATGATGACACTTTTCATTTTTGACATTTAGCATTGTGACATTTGTCATTTGACATCTTTGACATTTGCCATCTTGAAATTTGTTATTTTTAACATTTTTCATGGTGACACTTTTCATTTTTGACATTTAGCATTGTGACATTTGTCATTTGACATCTTTGACATTTGCCATCTTGAAATTTGTCATTTTTGACATTTTTCATGGTGACACTTTTCATTTTTGACATTTAGCATTGTGACATTTGTCAGTTTTGACATTTGCCATCTTGAAATTTGTCATTTTTCATGGTGACACTTTTCATTTTTGACATTTGTCATTTGACATCTTTGATATTTGCCATCTTTAAATTTGTCATTTTTGACATTTTTCATGGTGACACTTTTCATTTTTGACATTTAGCATTGTGAGATTTGTCATTTGACATCTTTGACATTTGCCATCTTGAAATTTGTTATTTTTGACATTTTTCATGGTGACACTTTTCATTTTTGACATTTAGCATTGTGACATTTGTCATTTGACATCTTTGACATTTGCCATCTTGAAATTTGTCATTTTTGACATTTTTCATGGTGACACTTTTCATTTTTGACATTTAGCATTGTGACATTTGTCATGTGACATCTTTGACATTTGCCATCTTGAAATTTGTCATTTTTGACATTTTTCATGGTGACACTTTTCATTTTTGACATTTAGCATTGTGACATTTGTCATTTGACATCTTTGACATTTGCCATCTTGAAATTTGTCATTTTTGACATTTTTTATGGTGACACTTTTCATTTTTGACATTTAGCATTGTGACATTTGTCATTTGACATCTTTGACATTTGCCATCTTGAAATTTGTCATTTTTGTTATTTTTCATGGTGACACTTTTTATTTTTGACATTTAGCATTGTGACATTTGTCATTTGACATCTTTGACATTTGCCATCTTTAAATTTGTTATTTTTGACATTTTTCATGGTGACACTTTTCATTTTTGACATTTAGCATTGTGACATTTGTCATTTGACATCTTTGACATTTGCCATCTTGAAATTTGTCATTTTTGACATTTTTCATGGTGACACTTTTCATTTTTGACATTTAGCATTGTGACATTTGTCCTTTGACATCTTTGACATTTGCCATCTTGAAATTTGTCATTTTTGACATTTAGCATTGTGACATTTGTCATTTGACATCTTGGACATTTGCCATCTTGAAATTTGTCATTTTTGACATTTTTCATGGTGACACTTATCATTTTTGACATTTAGCATTGTGACATTTGTCAGTTTTGACATTTGCCATCTTGAAATTTGTCATTTTTGACATTTTTCATGGTGACACTTTTCATTTTTGACATTTAGCATTGTGACATTTGTCATTTGACATCTTTGACATTTGCCATCTTGAAATTTGTTATTTTTGACATTTTTCATGGTGACACTTTTCATTTTTGACATTTAGCATTGTGACATTTGTCATTTGACATCTTTGACATTTGCCATCTTGAAATTTGTCATTTTTGACATTTTTCATGGTGACACTTTTCATTTTTGACATTTAGCATTGTGACATTTGTCATTTGACATCTTTGACATTTGCCATCTTGAAATTTGTTATTTTTGACATTTTTCATGGTGACACTTTTCATTTTTGACATTTAGCATTGTGACATTTGTCATTTGACATCTTTGACATTTGCCATCTTGAAATTTGTCATTTTTGACATTTTTCATGGTGACACTTTTCATTTTTGACATTTGTCATTTGACATCTTTGACATTTGCCATCTTGAAATTTGTCATTTTTGACATTTTTCATGGTGACACTTTTCATTTTTGACATTTAGCATTGTGAGATTTGTCATTTGACATCTTTGACATTTGCCATCTTGAAATTTGTTATTTTTGACATTTTTCATGGTGACACTTTTCATTTTTGACATTTAGCATTGTGACATTTGTCATTTGACATCTTTGACATTTGCCATCTTGAAATTTGTCATTTTTGACATTTTTCATGGTGACACTTTTCATTTTTGACATTTAGCATTGTGACATTTGTCATTTGACATCTTTGACATTTGCCATCTTGAAATTTGTCGTTTTTGACATTTAGCATTGTGACATTTGTCATTTGACATCTTTGACATTTGCCATCTTAAAATTTGTTATTTTTGACATTTTTCATGGTGACACTTTTCATTTTTGACATTTAGCATTGTGACATTTGTCAGTTTTGACATTTGCCATCTTGAAATTTGTCATTTTTGCCATTTTTCATGGTGACACTTCTCATTTTTGACATTTAGCATTGTGACATTTGTCATTTGACATCTTAGACATTTGTCATCTTGAAATTTGTCATTTTTGACACTTTTCATTTTTGACATTTAGCATTGTGACATTTGTCATTTGACATCTTTGACATTTGCCATCTTGAAATTTGTCATTTTTGACATTTTTCATGGTGACACTTTTCATTTTTGACATTTAGCATTGTGACATTTGTCAGTTTTGACATTTGCCATCTTGAAATTTGTCATTTTTGACATTTTTCATGGTGACACTTTTCATTTTTGACATTTAGCATTGTGACATTTGTCATTTGACATCTTTGACATTTGCCATCTTGAAATTTGTCATTTTTGACATTTTTCATGGTGACACTTTTCATTTTTGACATTTAGCATTGTGACATTTGTCATTTGACATCTTTGACATTTGCCCTCTTGAAATTTGTCATGTTTGACATTTAGCATTGTGACATTTGTCATTTGACATCTTTGACATTTGTCATCTTAAAAATTTGTCATTTTTGACACTTTTCATTTTTGACATTTAGCATTGTGACATTTGTCATTTGACATCTTTGACATTTGCCATCTTAAAATTTGTCATTTTTGACATTTTTCATGGTGACACTTTTCATTTTTGACATTTAGCATTGTGACATTTGTCAGTTTTGACATTTGCCATCTTGAAATTTGTCATTTTTGACATTTAGCATTTTGACACTTTTCATTTTTAACATTTAGCATTGTGACATTTGTCAGTTTTGACATTTGCCATCTTGAAATTTGTCATTTTTGACATTTTTCATGGTGACACTTTTCATTTTTGACATTTAGCATTGTGACATTTGTCATTTGACATCTTTGACATTTGCCATTTTGAAATTTGTCATTTTTGACATTTTTCATGGTGACACTTTTCATTTTTGACATTTAGCATTGTGACATTTGTCATTTGACATCTTTGACATTTGCCATCTTGAAATTTGTCATTTTTGACATTTTTCATGGTGACACTTTTCTTTTTTGACATTTAGCATTGTGACATTTGTCAGTTTTGACATTTGCCATCTTGAAATTTGTCATTTTTGACATTTTTCATGGTGACACTTTTCATTTTTGACATTTAGCATTGTGACATTTGTCATTTAACATCTGAGACATTTGCCATCTTGAAATTTGTCATTTTTGACAATTTTCATTTTTGACATTTAGCATTGTGACATTTGTCATTTGACATCTTTGACATTTGCCATCTTGAAATTTGTCATTTTTGACAATTTCATGGTGACACTTTTCATTTTTGACATTTAGCATTGTGACATTTGTCAGTTTTGACATTTGCCATCTTGAAATTTGTCATTTTAGACATTTTTCATGGTGACACTTTTCATTTTTGACATTTAGCATTGTGACATTTGTCATTTGACATCTTTGACATTTGCCATCTTGAAATTTGTCATTTTTGACATTTTTCATGGTGACCCTTTTCATTTTTGACATTTAGCATTGTGACATTTGTCATTTGACATCGTTTACATTTGCTATCTTGAAATTTGTCATTTTTGACATTTAGCATTGTGACATTTGTCATTTGACATCTTTGACATTTGCCATCTTAAAATTTGTCATTTTTGACCTTTTTCATGGTGACACTTTTCATTTTTGAGAATAAGCATTGTGACATTTGTCATTGGACATCTTTAACATTTGCCATCTTGAAATTTGTCATTTTTGACATTTTTCATGGTGACACTTTTCATTTTTGACATTTAGCATTGTGACATTTGTCATTTGACATCTTTGACATTTGCTATCTTGAAATTTGTCATTTTTGACATTTTTCATGGTGACACTTTTCATTTTTGACATTTAGCATTGTGACATTTGTCAGTTTTGACATTTGCCATCTTAAAATTTGTCATTTTTGACATTTTTCATGGTGACACTTTTCATTTTTGACATTTAGCATTGTGACATTTGTCGTTTGACATCTTAGACAATTTTCATCTTGAAATTTGTCATTTTTGACACTTTTCATTTTTGACATTTAGCATTGTGACATTTGTCATTTGACATCTTTGACATTTGGCATCTTGAGATTTGTCATTTTTGACATTTAGCATTGTGACATTTGTCATTTGACATCTTTGACATTTGCCATCTTGAAATTTGTTATTTTTGACATTTTTCATGGTGACACTTTTCATTTTTGACATTTAGCATTGTGACATTTGTCAGTTTTGACATTTGCCATCTTGAAATTAGTCATTTTTGACATTTTTCATGGTGACACTTTTCATTTTTGACATTTAGCATTGTGACATTTGTCATTTGACATCTTAGACATTTGCCATCTTGAAATTTGTCATTGTTGACACTTTTCATTTTTGACATTTAGCATTGTGACATTTGTCATTTGACATCTTTGACATTTGCCATCTTGAAATTTGTCATTTTTGACATTTTTTATGGTGACACTTTTCATTTTTGACATTTAGCATTGTGACATTTGTCAGTTTTGACATTTGCCATCTTGAAATTTGTCATTTTTGACATTTGCCATCTTGAAATTTGTCATTTTTGACATTTTTCATGGTGACACTTTTCATTTTTGACATTTAGCATTGTGACATTTGTCATTTGACATCTTTGACATTTGCCATCTTGAAATTTGTCATTTTTGACATTTTTCATGGTGACACTTTTCATTTTTGACATTTAGCATTGTGACATTTGTCATTTGACATCTTTGACATTTGCCATCTTGAAATTTGTTATTTTTGACATTTTTCATGGTGACACTTATCATTTTTGACATTTAGCATTGTGACATTTGTCATTTGACATCTTTGACATTTGCCATCTTGAAATTTGTCATTTTTGACATTTTTCATGGTGACACTTTTCATTTTTGACATTTAGCATTGTGACATTTGTCATTTGACATCTTGGACATTTGCCATCTTACAATTTGTTATTTTTGACATTTTTCTTTGTGACACTTTTCATTTTTGACATTTAGCATTGTGACATTTGTCATTTGACATCTTAGACATTTGCCATCTTGAAATTTGTCATTTTTGACATTTAGCATTGTGACATTTGTCATTTGACATCTTTGACATTTGCCATCTTGAAATTTGTTATTTTTGACATTTTTCATGGTGACACTTATCATTTTTGACATTTAGCATTGTGACATTTGTCATTTGACATCTTTGACATTTGCCATCTTGAAATTTGTCATTTTTGACATTTTTCATGGTGACACTTTTCATTTTTGACATTTAGCATTGTGACATTTGTTATTTGACATCTTGGACATTTGCCATCTTGAAATTTGTTATTTTTGACATTTTTTATGGTGACACTTTTCATTTTTGACATTTAGCATTGTGACATTTGTCATTTGACATCTTTGACATTTGCCATCTTGAAATTTGTCATTTCTGACATTTTTCATGGTGACACTTTTCATTTTTGACATTTAGCATTGTGACATTTGTCATTTGACATCTTTGACATTTGCCATCTTGAAATTTGTCATTTTTGACATTTAGCATTGTGACATTTGTCATTTGACATCTTTGACATTTGCCATCTTGAAATTTGTTATTTTTGACATTTTTCATGGTGACACTTTTTATTTTTGACATTTAGCCTTGTGACATTTGTCAGTTTTGACATTTGCCATCTTGAAATTTGTCATTTATGACATTTAGCATTGTGACATTTGTCATTTGACATCTTTGACATTTGCCATCTTGAAATTTGTCATTTTTGACATTTTTCATGGTGACACTTTTCATTTTTGACATTTAGCATTGTGATATTTGTCATTTGACATCTTTGACATTTGCCATCTTGAAATTTGTCATTTTTGACATTTAGCATTGTGATATTTGTCATTTGACATCTTTGACATTTGCCATCTTGAAATTTGTCATTTTTGACATTTTTCATTTTTGACATTTAGCATTGTGACATTTGTCATTTGACATCTTTGACATTTGCCATCTTGAAACTTGTTATTTTTGACATTTTTCATGGTGACACTTTTCATTTTTGACATTTAGCATTGTGACATTTGTCATTTGACATCTTTGACATTTGCCATCCTGAAATTTGTCATTTTTGACATTTTTCATTGTGACACTTTTCATTTTTGACATTTAGCATTGTAACATTTGTCATTTGACATATTTGACATTTGCCATCTTGAAATTTGTCATTTTTGCCATTTTTCATGGTGACACTTTTCATTTTTGACATTTAGCATTGTGACATTTGTCAGTTTTGACATTTGCCATTTTGAAATTTGTCATTTTTGACATTTTTCATGGTGATACTTTTCATTTTTGACATTTAGCATTGTGACATTTGTCATTTGACATCTTAGACATTTGCCATCTTGAAATTTGTCATTTTTGACACTTTTCATTTTTGACATTTAGCATTGTGACATTTGTCATTTGACATGTTTGACATTTGCCATCTTGAAATTTGTAATTTTTGACATTTTTCATGGTGACACTTTTTATTTTTGACATTTAGCATTGTGACATTTGTCAGTTTTGACATTTGCCATCTTGAAATTTGTCATTTTTGACATTTTTCATGGTGACACTTTTCATTTTTGACATTTAGCATTGTGACATTTGTCATTTGACATCTTTGACATTTGCCATCTTGAAATTTGTCATTTTTGACATTTTTCATGGTGACACTTTATATTTTTGACATTTAGCATTGTGACATTTGTCAGTTTTGACATTTTTGACATTTTTCATGGTGACACTTTTCATTTTTGAGATTTAGCATTGTGACATTTGTCAGTTTTGACATTTGCCATCTTGAAATTTGTCATTTTTGACATTTTTCATGGTGACACTTTTCATTTTTGACATTTAGCATTGTGACATTTGTCAGTTTTGACATTTGCCATCTTGAAATTTGTCATTTTTGACATTTTTCATGGTGACACTTTTCATTTTTGACATTTAGCATTGTGACATTTGTCATTTGACATCTTTGACATTTGCCATCTTGAAATTTGTCATTTTTGATATTTAGCATTGTGACATTTGTCATTTGACATCTTTGACATTTGCCATCTTGAAATTTGTTATTTTTGACATTTTATGGTGACACTTTTCATTTTTGACATTTAGCATTGTGACATTTGTCAGTTTTGACATTTGCCATCTTGAAATTTGTCATTTTTGACATTTAGCATTGTGACATTTGTCATTTGACATCTTTGACATTTGCCATCTTGAAATTTGTCATTTTTGACATTTTACATGGTGACACTTTTCATTTTTGACATTTAGCATTGTGATATTTGTCATTTGACATCTTTGACATTTGCCATCTTGAAATTTGTCAGTTTTGACATTTAGCATTGTGATATTTGTCATTTGACATCTTTGACATTTGCCATCTTGAAATTTGTCATTTTTGACATTTTTTATTTTTGACATTTAGCATTGTGATATTTGTCATTTGACATCTTTGACATTTGCCATCTTGAAACTTGTTATTTTTGACATTTTTCATGGTGACACTTTTCATTTTTGACATTTAGCATTGTGACATTTGTCATTTGACATCTTTGATATTTGCCATCTTGAAATTTGTCATTTTTGACATTTTTCATGGTGACACTTTTCATTTTTGACATTTAGCATTGTGACATTTGTCATTTGACATCTTTGACATTTGCCATCTTGAAATTTGTCATTTTTGACATTTAGCATTGTGACATTTGTCATTTGACATCTTTGACATTTGCCATCTTGAAATTTGTTATTTTTGACATTTTTCATGGTGATATTTTTCATTTTTGACATTTAGCATTGTGACATTTGTCAGTTTTGACATTTGCCATCTTGAAATTTGTCATTTTTGACATTTAGCATTGTGACATTTGTCATTTGACATCTTTGACATTTGCCATCTTGAAATTTGTCATTTTTGACATTTTTCATGGTGACACTTTTCATTTTTGACATTTAGCATTGTGATATTTGTCATTTGACATCTTTGACATTTGCCATCTTGAAATTTGTCATTTTTGACATTTAGCATTGTGATATTTGTCATTTGACATCTTTGACATTTGCCATCTTAAAATTTGTCATTTTTGACATTTTTCATTTTTGACATTTAGCATTGTGACATTTGTCATTTGACATCTTTGAAATTTGCCATCTTGAAACATGTTATTTTTGACATTTTTTATGGTGACACTTTTCATTTTTGACATTTAGCATTGTGACATTTGTCATTTGACATCTTTGACATTTGCCATCTTGAAATTTGTCATTTTTGACATTTTTCATGGTGACACTTTTCATTTTTGACATTTAGCATTGTGACATTTGTCATTTGACATCTTTGACATTTGCCATCTTGAAATTTGTCATTTTTGCCATTTTTCATGGTGACACTTTTCATTTTTGACATTTAGCATTGTGACATTTGTCAGTTTTGACATTTGCCATCTTGAAATTTGTCATTTTTGACATTTTTCATGGTGATACTTTTCATTTTTGACATTTAGCATTGTGACATTTGTCATTTGACATCTTAGACATTTGCCATCTTGAAATTTGTCATTTTTGACACTTTTCATTTTTGACATTTAGCATTGTGACATTTGTCATTTGACATCTTTGACATTTGCCATCTTGAAATTTGTCATTTTTGACATTTTTTATGGTGACACTTTTCATTTTTGACATTTAGCATTGTGACATTTGTCAGTTTTGACATTTGCCATCTTGAAATTTGTCATTTTTGACATTTTTCATGGTGACACTTTTCATTTTTGACATTTAGCATTGTGACATTTGTCATTTGACATCTTTGACATTTCCCATCTTGAAATTTGTTATTTTTGACATTTTTCATGGTGACACTTTTCATTTTTGACATTTGGCATTGTGACATTTGTCAGTTTTGACATTTGCCATTTTGAAATTTGTCATTTCTGACATTTAGCATTGTGACACTTTTCATTTTTGACATTTAGCATTGTGACATTTATCATTTGACATCTTAGACATTCGCCATCTTGAAATTTGTCATTTTTGACACTTTTCATTTTTGACATTTAGCATTGTGACATTTGTCATTTGACATCTTTGACATTTGCCATCTTGAAATTTGTCATTTTTGACATTTTTCATGGTGTCCCTTTTCATTTTTGACATTTAGCATTGTGACATTTGTCCTGTGACATCTTTGACATTTGCCATCTTGAAATTTGTCATTTTTGACATTTTTTATGGTGACACTTTTCATTTTTGACATTTAGCATTGTGACATTTGTCATTTGACATCTTTGACATTTGCCATCTTGAAATTTGTCATTTTTGCCATTTTTCATGGTGACACTTTTCATTTTTGACATTTAGCATTGTGACATTTGTCAGTTTTGACATTTGCCATCTTGAAATTTGTCATTTTTGACATTTTTCATGGTGATACTTTTCATTTTTGACATTTAGCATTGTGACATTTGTCATTTGACATCTTAGACATTTGCCATCTTGAAATTTGTCATTTTTGACACTTTTCATTTTTGACATTTAGCATTGTGACATTTGTCATTTGACATCTTTGACATTTGCCATCTTGAAATTTGTCATTTTTGACATTTTTTATGGTGACACTTTTCATTTTTGACATTTAGCATTGTGACATTTGTCAGTTTTGACATTTTTGACATTTTTCATGGTGACACTTTTCATTTTTCACATTTAGCATTGTGACATTTGTCAGTTTTGACATTTGCCATCTTGAAATTTGTCATTTTTGACATTTTTCATGGTGACACTTTTCATTTTTGACATTTAGCATTGTGACATTTGTCAGTTTTGACATTTGCCATCTTGAAATTTGTCATTTTTGACATTTTTCATGGTGACACTTTTCATTTTTGACATTTAGCATTGTGACATTTGTCATTTGACATCTTTGACATTTGCCATCTTGAAATTTGTCATTTTTGACATTTAGCATTGTGACATTTGTCATTTGACATCTTTGACATTTGCCATCTTGAAATTTGTTATTTTTGACATTTTTCATGGTGACACTTTTCATTTTTGACATTTAGCATTGTGACATTTGTCAGTTTTGACATTTGCCATCTTGAAATTTGTCATTTTTGACATTTAGCATTGTGACATTTGTCATTTGACATCTTTGACATTTGCCATCTTGAAATTTGTCATTTTTGACATTTTTCATGGTGACACTTTTCATTTTTGACATATAGCATTGTGATATTTGTCATTTGACATCTTTGACATTTGCCATCTTGAAATTTGTCATTTTTAACATTTAGCATTGTGATATTTGTCATTTGACATCTTTGACATTTGCCATCTTGAAATTTGTCATTTTTGACATTTTTCATTTTTGACATTTAGCATTGTGACATTTGTCATTTGACATCTTTGACATTTGCCATCTTGAAACTTGTTATTTTTGACATTTTTCATGGTGACACTTTTCATTTTTGACATTTAGCATTGTGACATTTGTCATTTGACATCTTTGACATTTGCCATCTTGAAATTTGTCATTTTTGACATTTTTCATGGTGACACTTTTCATTTTTGACATTTAGCATTGTGACATTTGTCATTTGACATCTTTGACATTTGCCATCTTGAAATTTGTCATTTTTGACATTTTTCATGGTGACACTTTTCATTTTTGACATTTAGCATTGTGACATTTGTCAGTTTTGACATTTGCCATCTTGAAATTTGTCATTTTTGACATTTTTCATGGTGATACTTTTCATTTTTGACATTTAGCGTTGTGACATTTGTCATTTGACATCTTAGACATTTGCCATCTTAAAATTTGTCATTTTTGACACTTTTCATTTTTGACATTTAGCATTGTGACATTTGTCAGTTTTGACATTTGCCATCTTGAAATTTGTCATTTTTGACATTTTTCATGGTGACATTTTTCATTTTTGACATTTAGCATTGTGACATTTGTCATTTGACATCTTTGACATTTGCCATCTTGAAATTTGTCATTTTTGACATTTTTCATGGTGACACTTTTCATTTTTGACATTTAGCATTGTCACATTTGTCATTTGACATCTTTGACATTTGCCATCTTAAAATTTGTCATTTTTGACATTTAGCATTGTGACATTTGTCATTTGACATCTTTGCATTTGCTATCTTGAAATTTGTTATTTTTGACATTTTTCATGGTCACACTTTGCATTTTTGACATTTAGCATTGTGACATTTGTCAGTTTTGACATTTGCCATCTTGAAATTTGTCATTTTTGACATTTAGCATTGTGACACTTTTCATTTTTGACATTAAGCATTGTGACCTTTGTCATTTGACATCTTTGACATTTGCCATCTTGAAATTTGTCATTTTTGACATTTTTCATGGTGACACTTTTCATTTTTGACATTTAGCATTGTGACATTTGTCATTTGACATCTTTGACATTTGCCATCTTGAAATTTGTCATTTTTGACATTTTTCATGGTGACACTTTTCATTTTTGACATTTAGCATTGTGACATTTGTTATTTGACATCTTTGACATTTGCCATCTTAAAATTTGTTATTTTTGACATTTTTCATGGTGACACTTATCATTTTTGACATTTAGCATTGTGACATTTGTCATTTGACATCTTTGACATTTGCCATCTTGAAATTTGTCATTTTTGACATTTTTCATGGTGACACTTTTCATTTTTGACATTTAGCATTGTGACATTTGTCATTTGACATCTTGGACATTTGCCATCTTGAAATTTGTTATTTTTGACATTTTTCATGGTGACACTTATCATTTTTGACATTTAGCATTGTAACATTTGTCAGTTTTGACATTTGCCATCTTGAAATTTGTCATTTTTGACATTTTTCATGGTGACACTTTTCATTTTTTACATTTAGCATTGTGACATTTGTCATTTGACAACTTTGACATTTGCCATCTTAAAATTTGTCATTTTTGACATTTTTCATGGTGACACTTTTCATTTTTGACATTTAGCATTGTGACATTTGTCATTTGACATCTTTGACATTTGCCATCTTGAAATTTGTCATTTTTGACATTTTTCATGGTGACACTTTTCATTTTTGACATTTAGCATTGTGACATTTGTCATTTGACATCTTTGACATTTGCCATCTTGAAATTTGTCATTTTTGACATTTTTCATGGTGACACTTTTCATTTTTGACATTTAGCATTGTGACATTTGTCATTTGACATCTTTGACATTTGCCATCTTGAAATTTGTCATTTTTGACATTTTTTATGGTGACACTTTTCATTTTTGACATTTAGCATTGTGACATTTGTCATTTGACATCTTTGACATTTGCCAACGTGAAATTTGTCATTTTTGACATTTTTCATGGTGACACTTATCATTTTTGACATTTAGCATTGTGACATTTGTCAGTTTTGACATTTGCCATCTTGAAATTTGTCATTTTTGACATTTTTCATGGTGACACTTTTCATTTTTGACATTTAGCATTGTGACATTTGTCATTTGACATCTTTGACATTTGCCATCTTGAAATTTGTCATTTTTGACATTTAGCATTGTGACACTTTTCATTTTTGACATTTAGCATTGTGACATTTGTCATTTGACATCTTTGACATTTGCCATCTTGAAATTTGTCATTTTTGACATTTTTCATGGTGACACTTTTCATTTTTGACATTTAGCATTGTGATATTTGTCATTTGACATCTTTGACATTTGCCATCTTAAAATTTGTCATTTTTGACATTTAGCATTGTGATATTTGTCATTTGACATCTTTGACATTTGCCATCTTGAAATTTGTCATTTTTGACATTTTTCATTTTTGACATTTAGCATTGTGACATTTGTCATTTGACATCTTTGACATTTGCCATCTTGAAACTTGTTATTTTTGACATTTTTCATGGTGACACTTTTTATTTTTGACATTTAGCATTGTGACATTTGTCATTTGACATCTTTGACATTTGCCATCTTGAAATTTGTCATTTTTGACATTTTTCATGGTGACACTTTTCATTTTTGACATTTAGCATTGTGACATTTGTCATTTGACATCTTTGACATTTGTCATCTTGAAATTTGTCATTTTTGACATTTTTCATGGTGACACTTTTCATTTTTGACATTTAGCATTGTGACATTTGTCAGTTTTGACATTTGCCATCTTGTAATTTGTCATTTTTGACATTTTTCATGGTGATACTTTTCATTTTTGACATTTAGCGTTGTGACATTTGTCATTTGACATCTTAGACATTTGCCATCTTGAAATTTGTCATTTTTGACACTTTTCATTTTTGACATTTAGCATTGTGACATTTCTCATTTGACATCTTTGACATTTGCCATCTTGAAATTTGTCATTTTTGACATTTTTCATGGTGACACTTTTCATTTTTGACATTTAGCATTGTGACATTTGTCAGTTTTGACATTTGCCATCTTGAAATTTGTCATTTTTGACATTTTTCAAGGTGACATTTTTCATTTTTGACATTTAGCATTGTGACATTTGTCATTTGACATCTTTGACATTTGCCATCTTGAAATTTGTCATTTTTGACATTTTTCATGGTGACACTTTTCATTTTTGACATTTAGAATTGTGACATTTGTCATTTGACATCTTTGACATTTGCCATCTTGAAATTTGTCATTTTTGACATTTAGCATTGTGACATTTGTCATTTGACATCTTTGACATTTGCTATCTTGAAATTTGTTATTTTTGACATTTTTCATGGTCACACTTTTCATTTTTGACATTTAGCATTGTGACATTTGTCAGTTTTGACATTTGCCATCTTGAAATTTGTCATTTTTGACATTTAGCATTGTGACACTTTTCATTTTTGACATTTAGCATTGTGACATTTGTCATTTGACATCTTTGACATTTGCCATCTTGAAATTTGTCATTTTTGACATTTTTCATAGTGACACTTTTCATTTTTGACATTTAGCATTGTGACATTTGTCATTTGACATCTTTGACATTTGCCATCTTGAAATTTGTCATTTTTGACATTTTTCATGGTGACACTTTTCATTTTTGACATTTAGCATTGTGACATTTGTCATTTGACATCTTTGACATTTGCCATCTTGAAATTTGTCATTTTTGACATTTTTCATGGTGACACTTTTCATTTTTGACATTTAGCATTGTGACATTTGTTATTTGACATCTTTGACATTTGCCATCTTGAAATTTGTTATTTTTGACATTTTTCATGGTGACACTTATCATTTTTGACATTTAGCATTGTGACATTTGTCATTTGACATCTTTGACATTTGCCATCTTGAAATTTGTCATTTTTGACATTTTTCATGGTGACACTTATCATTTTTGACATTTAGCATTGTGACATTTGTCATTTGACATCTTTGACATTTGCTATCTTGAAATTTGTCATTTTTGACATTTTTCATGGTGACACTTTTCATTTTTGACATTTAGCATTGTGACATTTGTCATTTGACATCTTGGACATTTGCCATCTTGAAATTTGTTATTTTTGACATTTTTCATGGTGACACTTATCATTTTTGACATTTAGCATTGTAACATTTGTCAGTTTTGACATTTGCCATCTTGAAATTTGTCATTTTTGACATTTTTCATGGTGACACTTTTCATTTTTGACATTTAGCATTGTGACATTTGTCATTTGACAACTTTGACATTTGCCATCTTAAAATTTGTCATTTTTGACATTTTTCATGGTGACACTTTTCATTTTTGACATTTAGCATTGTGACATTTGTCATTTGACATCTTTGACATTTGCCATCTTGAAATTTGTCATTTTTGACATTTTTCATGGTGACACTTTTCATTTTTGACATTTAGCATTGTGACATTTGTCATTTGACATCTTTGATATTTGCCATCTTGAAATTTGTCATTTTTGACATTTTTCATGGTGACACTTTTCATTTTTGAAATTTAGCATTGTGACATTTGTCATTTGACATCTTTGACATTTGCCATCTTGAAATTTGTCATTTTTGACATTTTTTATGGTGACACTTTTCATTTTTGACATTTAGCATTGTGACATTTGTCATTTGACATCTTTGACATTTGCCAACGTGAAATTTGTCATTTTTGACATTTTTCATGGTGACACTTATCATTTTTGACATTTAGCATTGTGACATTTGTCAGTTTTGACATTTGCCATCTTGAAATTTGTCATTTTTGACATTTTTCATGGTGACACTTTTCATTTTTGACATTTAGCATTGTGACATTTGTCATTTGACATCTTTGACATTTGCCATCTTGAAATTTGTCATTTTTGACATTTAGCATTGTAACACTTTTCATTTTTGACATTTAGCATTGTGACATTTGTCATTTGACATCTTTGACATTTGCCATCTTGAAATTTGTCATTTTTGACATTTTTCATGGTGACACTTTTCATTTTTGACATTTAGCATTGTGATATTTGTCATTTGACATCTTTGACATTTGCCATCTTAAAATTTGTCATTTTTGACATTTAGCATTGTGATATTTGTCATTTGACATCTTTGACATTTGCCATCTTGAAATTTGTCATTTTTGACATTTTTCATTTTTGACATTTAGCATTGTGACATTTGTCATTTGACATCTTTGACATTTGCCATCTTGAAACTTGTTATTTTTGACATTTTTCATGGTGACACTTTTTATTTTTGACATTTAGCATTGTGACATTTGTCATTTGACATCTTTGACATTTGCCATCTTGAAATTTGTCATTTTTGACATTTTTCATGGTGACACTTTTCATTTTTGACATTTAGCATTGTGACATTTGTCATTTGACATCTTTGACATTTGCCATCTTGAAATTTGTCATTTTTGACATTTTTCATGGTGACACTTTTCATTTTTGACATTTAGCATTGTGACATTTGTCAGTTTTGACATTTGCCATCTTGTAATTTGTCATTTTTGACATTTTTCATGGTGATACTTTTCATTTTTGACATTTAGCGTTGTGACATTTGTCATTTGACATCTTAGACATTTGCCATCTTGAAATTTGTCATTTTTGACACTTTTCATTTTTGACATTTAGCATTGTGACATTTCTCATTTGACATCTTTGACATTTGCCATCTTAAAA
Organism: Altica lythri; assembly: GCA_964028335.1. Classification (NCBI taxonomy): domain Eukaryota; kingdom Metazoa; phylum Arthropoda; class Insecta; order Coleoptera; family Chrysomelidae; genus Altica; species Altica lythri. The sequence continues at coordinate 21,442,673 of OZ034800.1, read as the reverse complement.
TTTGTCATTTTTGACATTTTTCATGGTGACACTTTTCATTTTTGACATTTAGCATTGTGACATTTGTCAGTTTTGACATTTGCCATCTTGAAATTTGTCATTTTTGACATTTTTCAAGGTGACATTTTTCATTTTTGACATTTAGCATTGTGACATTTGTCATTTGACATCTTTGACATTTGCCATCTTGAAATTTGTCATTTTTGACATTTTTCATGGTGACACTTTTCATTTTTGACATTTAGAATTGTGACATTTGTCATTTGACATCTTTGACATTTGCCATCTTGAAATTTGTCATTTTTGACATTTAGCATTGTGACATTTGTCATTTGACATCTTTGACATTTGCTATCTTGAAATTTGTTATTTTTGACATTTTTCATGGTCACACTTTTCATTTTTGACATTTAGCATTGTGACATTTGTCAGTTTTGACATTTGCCATCTTGAAATTTGTCATTTTTGACATTTAGCATTGTGACACTTTTCATTTTTGACATTTAGCATTGTGACATTTGTCATTTGACATCTTTGACATTTGCCATCTTGAAATTTGTCATTTTTGACATTTTTCATAGTGACACTTTTCATTTTTGACATTTAGCATTGTGACATTTGTCATTTGACATCTTTGACATTTGCCATCTTGAAATTTGTCATTTTTGATATTTTTCATGGTGACACTTTTCATTTTTGACATTTAGCATTGTGACATTTGTCATTTGACATCTTTGACATTTGCCATCTTGAAATTTGTCATTTTTGACATTTTTCATGGTGACACTTTTCATTTTTGACATTTAGCATTGTGACATTTGTTATTTGACATCTTTGACATTTGCCATCTTGAAATTTGTTATTTTTGACATTTTTCATGGTGACACTTATCATTTTTGACATTTAGCATTGTGACATTTGTCATTTGACATCTTTGACATTTGCCATCTTGAAATTTGTCATTTTTGACATTTTTTATGGTGACACTTTTCATTTTTGACATTTAGCATTGTGACATTTGTCATTTGACATCTTTGACATTTGCCAACGTGAAATTTGTCATTTTTGACATTTTTCATGGTGACACTTATCATTTTTGACATTTAGCATTGTGACATTTGTCAGTTTTGACATTTGCCATCTTGAAATTTGTCATTTTTGACATTTTTCATGGTGACACTTTTCATTTTTGACATTTAGCATTGTGACATTTGTCATTTGACATCTTTGACATTTGCCATCTTGAAATTTGTCATTTTTGACATTTAGCATTGTGACACTTTTCATTTTTGACATTTAGCATTGTGACATTTGTCATTTGACATCTTTGACATTTGCCATCTTGAAATTTGTCATTTTTGACATTTTTCATGGTGACACTTTTCATTTTTGACATTTAGCATTGTGATATTTGTCATTTGACATCTTTGACATTTGCCATCTTAAAATTTGTCATTTTTGACATTTAGCATTGTGATATTTGTCATTTGACATCTTTGACATTTGCCATCTTGAAATTTGTCATTTTTGACATTTTTCATTTTTGACATTTAGCATTGTGACATTTGTCATTTGACATCTTTGACATTTGCCATCTTGAAACTTGTTATTTTTGACATTTTTCATGGTGACACTTTTTATTTTTGACATTTAGCATTGTGACATTTGTCATTTGACATCTTTGACATTTGCCATCTTGAAATTTGTCATTTTTGACATTTTTCATGGTGACACTTTTCATTTTTGACATTTAGCATTGTGACATTTGTCATTTGACATCTTTGACATTTGCCATCTTGAAATTTGTCATTTTTGACATTTTTCATGGTGACACTTTTCATTTTTGACATTTAGCATTGTGACATTTGTCAGTTTTGACATTTGCCATCTTGTAATTTGTCATTTTTGACATTTTTCATGGTGATACTTTTCATTTTTGACATTTAGCGTTGTGACATTTGTCATTTGACATCTTAGACATTTGCCATCTTGAAATTTGTCATTTTTGACACTTTTCATTTTTGACATTTAGCATTGTGACATTTCTCATTTGACATCTTTGACATTTGCCATCTTGAAATTTGTCATTTTTGACATTTTTCATGGTGACACTTTTCATTTTTGACATTTAGCATTGTGACATTTGTCAGTTTTGACATTTGCCATCTTGTAATTTGTCATGTTTGACATTTTTCAAGGTGACATTTTTCATTTTTGACATTTAGCATTGTGACATTTGTCATTTGACATCTTTGACATTTGCCATCTTGAAATTTGTCATTTTTGACATTTTTCATGGTGACACTTTTCATTTTTGACATTTAGAATTGTGACATTTGTCATTTGACATCTTTGACATTTGCCATCTTGAAATTTGTCATTTTTGACATTTAGCATTGTGACATTTGTCATTTGACATCTTTGACATTTGCTATCTTGAAATTTGTTATTTTTGACATTTTTCATGGTCACACTTTTCATTTTTGACATTTAGCATTGTGACATTTGTCAGTTTTGACATTTGCCATCTTGAAATTTGTCATTTTTGACATTTAGCATTGTGACACTTTTCATTTTTGACATTTAGCATTGTGACATTTGTCATTTGACATCTTTGACATTTGCCATCTTGAAATTTGTCATTTTTGACATTTTTCATGGTGACACTTTTCATTTTTGACATTTAGCATTGTGACATTTGTCATTTGACATCTTTGACATTTGCCATCTTGAAATTTGTCATTTTTGACATTTTTCATGGTGACACTTTTCATTTTTGACATTTAGCATTGTGACATTTGTTATTTGACATCTTTGACATTTGCCATCTTGAAATTTGTTATTTTTGACATTTTTCATGGTGACACTTATCATTTTTGACATTTAGCATTGTGACATTTGTCATTTGACATCTTTGACATTTGCCATCTTGAAATTTGTCATTTTTGACATTTTTCATGGTGACACTTTACATTTTTGACATTTAGCATTGTGACATTTGTCATTTGACATCTTGGACATTTGCCATCTTGAAATTTGTTATTTTTGACATTTTTCATGGTGACACTTATCATTTTTGACATTTAGCATTGTGACATTTGTCAGTTTTGACATTTGTCAGTTTTGACATTTGCCATCTTGAAATTTGTCATTTTTGACATTTTTCATGGTGACACTTTTCATTTTTGACATTTAGCATTGTGACATTTGTCATTTGACATCTTTGACATTTGCCATCTTAAAATTTGTCATTTTTGACATTTTTCATGGTGACACTTTTCATTTTTGACATTTAGCATTGTGACATTTGTCATTTGACATCTTTGACATTTGCCATCTTGAAATTTGTCATTTTTGACATTTTTCATGGTGACACTTTTCATTTTTGACATTTAGCATTGTGACATTTGTCATTTGACATCTTTGACATTTGCCATCTTGAAATTTGTCATTTTTGACATTTTGTATGGTGACACTTTTCATTTTTGACATTTAGCATTGTGACATTTGTTATTTGACATCTTTGACATTTGCCATCTTGAAATTTGTCATTTTTGACATTTTTCATGGTGACACTTATCATTTTTGACATTTAGCATTGTGACATTTGTTATTTGACATTTGCCATCTTGAAATTTGTCATTTTTGACATTTTTCATGGTGACACTTATCATTTTTGACATTTAGCATTGTGACATTTGTCATTTGACATCTTGGACATTTGCCATCTTGAAATTTGTTATTTTTGACATTTTTCATGGTGACACTTATCATTTTTGACATTTAGCATTGTGACATTTGTCAGTTTTGAAATTTGCCATCTTGAAATTTGTCACTTTTGACATTTTTTATGGTGACACTTTTCATTTTTGACATTTAGCATTGTGACATTTGTCATTTGACATCTTTGACATTTGCCATCTTGAAATTTGTCATTTTTGACATTTTTCATGGTGACACTTTTCCTTTTTGACATTTAGCATTGTGACATTTGTCATTTGACATCTTTGACATTTGCCATCTTGAAATTTGTCATTTTTGACATTTTTCATGGTGACACTTTTCATTTTTGACATTTAGCATTGTGACATTTGTTATTTGACATCTTTGACATTTGCCATCTTGAAATTTGTTATTTTTGACATTTTTCATGGTGACACTTTTCATTTTTGACATTTAGCATTGTGACATTTGTCAGTTTTGACATTTGCCATTTTGAAATTTGTCATTTTTGACATTTAGCATTGTGACACTTTTCATTTTTGACATTTAGCATTGTGACATTTGTCATTTGACATCTTAGACATTTGCCATCTTGAAATTTGTCATTTTTGACACTTTTCATTTTTGACATTTAGCATTGTGACATTTGTCATTTGACATCTTTGACATTTGCCATCTTGAAATTTGTCATTTTTGGCATTTTTCATGGTGTCACTTTTCATTTTTGACATTTAGCATTGTGACATTTGTCATGTGACATCTTTGACATTTGCCATCTTGAAATTTGTCATTTTTGACATTTTTATGGTGACACTTTTCATTTTTGACATTTAGCATTGTGACATTTGTCATTTGACATCTTTGACATTTGCCATCTTGAAATTTGTCATTTTTGACATTTTTCATGGTGACACTTTTCATTATTGACATTTAGCATTGTGACATTTGTCAGTTTTGACATTTGCCTTTTTGAAATTTGTCATTTTTGACATTTTTCATGGTGACACTTTTCATTTTTTACATTCAGCATTGTGACATTTGTCATTTGACATCTTTGACATTTGCCATCTTGAAATTTGTTATTTTTGACATTTTTCATGGTGACACTTTTCATTTTTGACATTTAGCATTGTGACATTTGTCATTTGACATCTTTGACATTTGCCATCTTGAAATTTGTCATTTTTGACATTTTTCATGGTGACACTTTTCATTTTTGACATTTAGCATTGTGACATTTGTCATTTGACATCTTTGACATTTGCCATCTTGAAATTTGTCATTTTTGACATTTTTCACGGTGACACTTTTCATTTTTGACATTTAGCATTGTGACATTTGTCATTTGACATCTTAGACATTTGCCATCCTGAAATTTGTCATTTTTGACACTTTTCATTTTTGACATTTAGCATTGTGACATTTGTCATTTGACATCTTTGACATTTGCCATCTTGAAATTTGTCATTTTTGACATTTTTCATGGTGACACTTTTCATTTTTGACATTTAGCATTGTGACATTTGTCATTTGACATCTTGGACATTTGCCATCTTGAAATTTGTCATTTTTGACATTTTTCATGGTGACACTTATCATTTTTGACATTAAGCATTGTGACATTTGTCAGTTTTGACATTTGCCATCTTGAAATTTGTCATTTTTGACATTTTTCATGGTGACACTTTTCATTTTTGACATTTAGCATTGTGACATTTGTCATGTGACATCTTTGACATTTGCCATCTCGAAATTTGTCATTTTTGACATTTTTCATGGTGACACTTTTCATTTTTGACATTTAGCATTGTGACATTTGTCATTTGACATCTTTGACATTTGCCATCTTGAAGTTTGTCATTTTTGACATTTTTTATGGTGACACTTTTCATTTTTGACATTTAGCATTGTGACATTTGTCATTTGACATCTTTGACATTTGCCATCTTGAAATTTGTCATTTTTGAGATTTTTATGGTGACACTTTTCATTTTTGACATTTAGCATTGTGACATTTGTCATTTGACATCTTTGACATTTGCCATCTTGAAATTTGTCATTTTTGACATTTTTCATGGTGACACTTTTCATTATTGACATTTAGCATTGTGACATTTGTCAGTTTTGACATTTGCCATTTTGAAATTTGTCATTTTTGACATTTTTCATGGTGACACTTTTCATTTTTTACATTCAGCATTGTGACATTTGTCATTTGACATCTTTGACATTTGCCATCTTGAAATTTGTTATTTTTGACATTTTTCATGGTGACACTTTTCATTTTTGACATTTAGCATTGTGACATTTGTCATTTGACATCTTTGACATTTGCCATCTTGAAATTTGTCATTTTTGACATTTTTCATGGTGACACTTTTCATTTTTGACATTTAGCATTGTGACATTTGTCATTTGACATCTTTGACATTTGCCATCTTGAAATTTGTCATTTTTGACATTTTTCACGGTGACACTTTTCATTTTTGACATTTAGCATTGTGACATTTGTCATTTGACATCTTAGACATTTGCCATCCTGAAATTTGTCATTTTTGACACTTTTCATTTTTGACATTTAGCATTGTGACATTTGTCATTTGACATCTTTGACATTTGCCATCTTGAAATTTGTCATTTTTGACATTTTTCATGGTGACACTTTTCATTTTTGACATTTAGCATTGTGACATTTGTCATTTGACATCTTGGACATTTGCCATCTTGAAATTTGTCATTTTTGACATTTTTCATGGTGACACTTATCATTTTTGACATTAAGCATTGTGACATTTGTCAGTTTTGACATTTGCCATCTTGAAATTTGTCATTTTTGACATTTTTCATGGTGACACTTTTCATTTTTGACATTTAGCATTGTGACATTTGTCATGTGACATCTTTGACATTTGCCATCTCGAAATTTGTCATTTTTGACATTTTTCATGGTGACACTTTTCATTTTTGACATTTAGCATTGTGACATTTGTCATTTGACATCTTTGACATTTGCCATCTTGAAGTTTGTCATTTTTGACATTTTTTATGGTGACACTTTTCATTTTTGACATTTAGCATTGTGACATTTGTCATTTGACATCTTTGACATTTGCCATCTTGAAATTTGTCATTTTTGTTATTTTTCATGGTGACACTTTTCATTTTTGACATTTAGCATTGTGACATTTGTCATTTGACATCTTTGACATTTGCCATCTTTAAATTTGTTATTTTTGACATTTTTTAAGGTGACACTTTTCATTTTTGACATTTAGCATTGTGACATTTGTCATTTGACATCTTTGACATTTGCCATCTTGAAATTTGTCATTTTTGACATTTTTCATGGTGACACTTTTCATTTTTGACATTTAGCATTGTGACATTTGTCATTTGACATCTTTGACATTTGCCATCTTGAAATTTGTCATTTTTGACATTTAGCATTGTGACATTTGTCATTTGACATCTTGGACATTTGCCATCTTGAAATTTGTCATTTTTGACATTTTTCATGGTGACACTTATCATTTTTGACATTTAGCATTGTGACATTTGTCAGTTTTGACATTTGCCATCTTGAAATTTGTCATTTTTGACATTTTTCATGGTGACACTTTTTATTTTTGACATCTAGCATTGTGACATTTGTCATCTTTGACATTTGCCATCTTGAAATTTGTTATTTTTGACATTTTTCATGGTGACACTTTTCATTTTTGACATTTAGCATTGTGACATTTGTCATTTGACATCTTTGACATTTGCCATCTTGAAATTTGTCATTTTTGACATTTTTCATGGTGACACTTTTCATTTTTGACATTTAGCATTGTGACATTTGTCATTTAACATCTTTGACATTTGCCATCTTGAAATTTGTTATTTTTGACATTTTTCATGGTGACACTTTTCATTTTTGACATTTAGCATTGTGACATTTGTCATTTGACATCTTTGACATTTGCCATCTTGAAATTTGTCATTTTTGACATTTTTCATGGTGACACTTTTCATTTTTGACATTTGTCATTTGACATCTTTGACATTTGCCATCTTGAAATTTGTCATTTTTGACATTTTTCATGGTGACACTTTTCATTTTTGACATTTAGCATTGTGAGATTTGTCATTTGACATCTTTGACATTTGCCATCTTGAAATTTGTTCTTTTTGACATTTTTCATGGTGACACTTTTCATTTTTGACATTTAGCATTGTGACATTTGTCATTTGACATCTTTGACATTTGCCATCTTGAAATTTGTCATTTTTGACATTTTTCATGGTGACACTTTTCATTTTTGACATTTAGCATTGTGACATTTGTCATTTGACATCTTTGACATTTGCCATTTTGAAATTTGTCATTTTTGACATTTTTATGGTGACACTTTTCATTTTTGACATTTAGCATTGTGACGTTTGTCATTTGACATCTTTGACATTTGCCATCTTGAAATTTGTTATTTTTGACATTTTTCATGGTGACACTTTTCATTTTTGACATTTAGCATTGTGACATTTGTCATTTGACATCTTTGACATTTGCCATCTTGAAATTTGTTATTTTTGACATTTTTCATGGTGACACTTTTCATTTTTGACATTTAGCATTGTGACATTTGTCAGTTTTGACATTTGCCATCTTGAAATTTGTCATTTTTGACATTTTTCATGGTGACATTTTTCATTTTTGACATTTAGCATTGTGACATTTGTCATTTGACATCTTTGACATTTGCCATCTTGAAATTTGTCATTTTTGACATTTTTCATGGTGACACTTTTCATTTTTGACATTTAGCATTGTGACATTTGTCATTTGACATCTTTGACATTTGCAATCTTGAAATTTGTCGTTTTTGACATTTAGCATTGTGACATTTGTCATTTGACATCTTTGACATTTGCCATCTTAAAATTTGTTATTTTTGACATTTTTTATGGTGACACTTTTCATTTTTGACATTTAGCATTGTGACATTTGTCATTTGACATCTTTGACATTTGCCATCTTGAAATTTGTCATTTTTGACATTTTTCATGGTAACACTTTTCATTTTTGACATTTAGCATTGTGACGTTTGTCATTTGACATCTTTGACATTTGCCATCTTGAAATTTGTTATTTTTGACATTTTTCATGGTGACACTTTTCATTTTTGACATTTAGCATTGTGACATTTGTCATTTGACATCTTTGACATTTGCCATCTTGAAATTTGTTATTTTTGACATTTTTCATGGTGACACTTTTCATTTTTGACATTTAGCATTATGACATTTGTCAGTTTTGACATTTGCCATCTTGAAATTTGTCATTTTTGACATTTTTCATGGTGACATTTTTCATTTTTGACATTTAGCATTGTGACATTTGTCATTTGACATCTTTGACATTTGCCATCTTGAAATTTGTCATTTTTGACATTTTTCATGGTGACACTTTTCATTTTTGACATTTAGCATTGTGACATTTGTCATTTGACATCTTTGACATTTGCAATCTTGAAATTTGTCGTTTTTGACATTTAGCATTGTGACATTTGTCATTTGACATCTTTGACATTTGCCATCTTAAAATTTGTTATTTTTGACATTTTTTATGGTGACACTTTTCATTTTTGACATTTAGCATTGTGACATTTGTCAGTTTTGACATTTGCCATCTTGAAATTTGTCATTTTTGCCATTTTTCATGGTGACACTTTTCATTTTTGACATTTAGCATTGTGACATTTGTCATTTGACATCTTTGACATTTGCCATCTTGAAATTTGTCATTTTTGACATTTTTCATGGTGACGCTTTTCATTTTTGACATTTAGCATTGTGACATTTGTCAGTTTTGACATTTGCCATCTTGAAATTTGTCATTTTTGACATTTTTTATGGTGACACTTTTCATTTTTGACATTTGTCATTTGACATCTTTGACATTTGCCATCTTGAAATTTGTCATTTTTGACATTTTTCATGGTGATACTTTTCATTTTTGACATTTAGCATTGTGAGATTTGTCATTTGACATCTTTGACATTTGCCATCTTGAAATTTGTTATTTTTGACATTTTTCATGGTGACACTTTTCATTTTTGACATTTAGCATTGTGACATTTGTCATTTGACATCTTTGACATTTGCGATCTTGAAATTTGTCATTTTTGACATTTTTCATGGTGACACTTTTCATTTTTGACATTTAGCATTGTGACATTTGTCATTTGACATCTTTGACATTTGCCATTTTGAAATTTGTCATTTTTGACATTTTTATGGTGACACTTTTCATTTTTGACATTTAGCATTGTGACGTTTGTCATTTGACATCTTTGACATTTGCCATCTTGAAATTTGTTATTTTTGACATTTTTCATGGTGACACTTTTCATTTTTGACATTTAGCATTGTGACATTTGTCATTTGACATCTTTGACATTTAGCATTGTGACATTTGTCATTTGACATCTTTGACATTTGCCATCTTGAAATTTGTTATTTTTGACATTTTTCATGGTGACACTTTTCATTTTTGACATTTAGCATTGTGACATTTGTCAGTTTTGACATTTGCCATCTTGAAATTTGTCATTTTTGACATTTTTCATGGTGACATTTTTCATTTTTGACATTTAGCATTGTGACATTTGTCATTTGACATCTTTGACATTTGCCATCTTGAAATTTGTCATTTTTGACATTTTTCATGGTGACAATTTTCATTTTTGACATTTAGCATTGTGACATTTGTCATTTGACATCTTTGACATTTGCCATCTTGAAATTTGTCGTTTTTGACATTTAGCATTGTGACATTTGTCATTTGACATCTTTGACATTTGCCATCTTAAAATTTGTTATTTTTGACATTTTTCATGGTTACACTTTTCATTTTTGACATTTAGCATTGTGACATTTGTCATTTTTGACATTTGCCATCTTGAAATTTGTCATTTTTGCCATTTTTCATGGTGACACTTTTCATTTTTGACATTTAGCATTGTGACATTTGTCATTTGACATCTTAGACATTTGTCATCTTGAAATTTGTCATTTTTGACACTTTTCATTTTTGACATTTAGCATTGTGACATTTGTCATTTGACATCTTTGACATTTGCCATCTTGAAATTTGTCATTTTTGACATTTTTCATGGTGACACTTTTCATTTTTGACATTTAGCATTGTGACATTTGTCAGTTTTGACATTTGCCATCTTGAAATTTGTCATTTTTGACATTTTTTATGGTGACATTTTTCATTTTTGACATTTAGCATTGTGACATTTGTCATTTGACATCTTTGACATTTGCCATCTTGAAATTTGTCATTTTTGACATTTTTCATGGTGACACTTTTCATTTTTGACATTTAGCATTGTGACATTTGTCATTTGACATCTTTGACATTTGCCCTTTTGAAATTTGTCATGTTTGACATTTAGCATTGTGACATTTGTCATTTGACATCTTTGACATTTGTCATCTTGAAATTTGTCATTTTTGACACTTTTCATTTTTGACATTTAGCATTGTGACATTTGTCATTTGACATCTTTGACATTTGCCATCTTGAAATTTGTCATTTTTGACATTTTTCATGGTGACACTTTTCATTTTTGACATTTAGCATTGTGACATTTGTCAGTTTTGACATTTGCCATCTTGAAATTTGTCATTTTCGACATTTAGCATTTTGACACTTTTCATTTTTAACATTTAGCATTGTGACATTTGTCATTTGACATCTTTAATATTTGCCATCTTGAAATTTGTCATTTTTGACATTTTTCATGGTGACACTTTTCATTTTTGACATTTAGCATTGTGGCATTTGTCATTTGACATCTTTGACATTTGCCATCTTGAAATTTGTCATTTTTGACATTTAGCATTGTGATATTTGTCATTTGACATCTTTGACATTTGCCATCTTGAAATTTGTCATTTTTGACATTTTTCATGGTGACACTTTTCATTTTTGACATTTAGCATTGTGACATTTGTCATTTGACATCTTTGACATTTGCCATTTTGAAATTTGTCATTTTTGACATTTTTCATGGTGACACTTTTCATTTTTGACATTTAGCATTGTGACATTTGTCATTTGACATCTTTGACATTTGCCATCTTGAAATTTGTCATTTTTGACATTTTTCATGGTGACACTTTTCTTTTTTGACATTTAGCATTGTGACATTTGTCAGTTTTGACATTTGCCATCTTGAAATTTGTCATTTTTGACATTTTTCATGGTGACACTTTTCATTTTTGACATTTAGCATTGTGACATTTGTCATTTAACATCTTAGACATTTGCCATCTTAAAATTTGTCATTTTTGACAATTTTCATTTTTGACATTTAGCATTGTGACATTTGTCATTTGACATCTTTGACATTTGCCATCTTGAAATTTGTCATTTTTGACAATTTCATGGTGACACTTTTCATTTTTGACATTTAGCATTGTGACATTTGTCAGTTTTGACATTTGCCATCTTGAAATTTGTCATTTTTGACATTTTTCATGGTGACACTTTTCATTTTTGACATTTAGCATTGTGACATTTGTCATTTGACATCTTTGACATTTGCCATCTTAAAATTTGTCATTTTTGACATTTTTCATGGTGACACTTTTCATTTTTGACATTTAGCATTGTGACATTTGTCATTTGACATCGTTTACATTTGCCATCTTGAAATTTGTCATTTTTGACATTTAGAATTGTGACATTTGTCATTTGACATCTTTGACATTTGCCATCTTGAAATTTGTCATTTTTGACATTTTTCATGGTGACACTTTTCATTTTTGACATTAAGCATTGTGACATTTGTCATTGGACATCTTTGACATTTGCCATCTTGAAATTTGTCATTTTTGACATTTTTCATGGTGACACTTTTCATTTTTGACATTTAGCATTGTGACATTTGTCAGTTTTGACATTTGCCATCTTAAAATTTGTCATTTTTGACATTTTTCATGGTGACACTTTTCATTTTTGACATTTAGCATTGTGACATTTGTCATTTGACATCTTAGACATTTTCCATCTTAAAATTTGTCATTTTTGACACTTTTCATTTTTGACATTTAGCATTGTGACATTTGTCATTTGACATCTTTGACATTTGCCATCTTGAAATTTGTCATTTTTGACATTTTTCATGGTAACACTTTTCATTTTTGACATTTAGCATTGTGACATTTGTCATTTGACATCTTTGACATTTGCCATCTTGAAATTTGTCATTTTTGACATTTTTCATGGTGACACTTTTCATTTTTGACATTTAGCCGTGTGACATTTGTCATTTGACATTTTTGACATTTGCCATCTTGAAATTTGTTATTTTTGACATTTTTCATGGTGACACTATTCATTTTTGACATTTAGCATTGTTACATTTGTCATTTGACATCTTTGACATTTGGCATCTTGAAATTTGTCATTTTTGACATTTAGCATTGTGACATTTGTCATTTGACATCTTTGACATTTGCCATCTTGAAATTTGTTATTTTTGACATTTTTCATGGTGACACTTTTCATTTTTGACATTTAGCATTGTGACATTTGTCAGTTTTGACATTTACCATCTTGAAATTAGTCATTTTTGACATTTTTCATGGTGACACTTTTCATTTTTGACATTTAGCATTGTGACATTTGTAATTTGACATCTTAGACATTTGCCATCTTGAAATTTGTCATTGTTGACACTTTTCATTTTTGACATTTAGCATTGTGACATTTGTCATTTGACATCTTTGACATTTGCCATCTTGAAATTTGTCATTTTTGACATTTTTTAGGGTGACACTTTTCATTTTTGACATTTAGCATTGTGACATTTGTCAGTTTTGACATTTGTCATCTTGAAATTTGTCATTTTTGACATTTTTCATGGTGACACTTTTCATTTTTGACATTTAGCATTGTGACATTTGTCATTTGACATCTTTGACATTTGCCATCTTGAAATTTGTCATTTTTGACATTTTTCATGGTGACACTTTTCATTTTTGACATTTAGCATTGTGACATTTGTCATTTGACATCTTTGACATTTGCCATCTTGAAATTGGTTATTTTTGACATTTTTCATGGTGACACTTATCATTTTTGACATTTAGCATTGTGACATTTGTCATTTGACATCTTTGACATTTGCCATCTTGAAATTTGTCAGTTTTGACATTTTTCATGGTGACACTTTTCATTTTTGACATTTAGCATTGTGACATTTGTCATTTGACATCTTGGACATTTGCCATCTTAAAATTTGTTATTTTTGACATTTTTCTTTGTGACACTTTTCATTTTTGACATTTAGCATTGTGACATTTGTCATTTGACATCTTTGACATTTGCCATCTTAAAATTTGTCATTTTTGACATTTAGCATTGTGACATTTGTCATTTGACATCTTTGACATTTGCCATCTTGAAATTTGTTATTTTTGACATTTTTCATGGTGACACTTATCATTTTTGACATTTAGCATTGTGACATTTGTCATTTGACATCTTTGACATTTGCCATCTTGAAATTTGTCATTTTTGACATTTTTCATGGTGACACTTTTCATTTTTGACATTTAGCATTGTGACATTTGTCATTTGACATCTTGGACATTTGCCATATTGAAATTTGTTATTTTTGACATTTTTTATGGTGACACTTTTCATTTTTGACATTTAGCATTGTGACATTTGTCATTTGACATCTTTGACATTTGCCATCTTGAAATTTGTCATTTTTGACATTTTTCATGGTGACACTTTTCATTTTTGACATTTAGCATTGTGACATTTGTCATTTGACATCTTTGACATTTGCCATCTTGAAATTTGTCATTTTTGACATTTAGCATTGTGACATTTGTCATTTGACATCTTTGACATTTGCCATCTTGAAATTTGTTATTTTTGACATTTTTCATGGTGACACTTTTCATTTTTGACATTTAGCATTGTGACATTTGTCAGTTTTGACATTTGCCATCTTGAAATTTGTCATTTTTGACATTTGGCATTGTGACATTTGTCATTTGACATCTTTGACATTTGCCATCTTGAAATTTGTCATTTTTGACATTTTTCATAGTGACACTTTTCATTTTTGACATTTAGCATTGTGATATTTGTCATTTGACATCTTTGACATTTGCCATCTTGAAATTTGTCATTTTTGACATTTAGCATTGTGATATTTGTCATTTGACATCTTTGACATTTGCCATCTTGAAATTTGTCATTTTTGACATTTTTCATTTTTGACATTTAGCATTGTGACATTTGTCATTTGACATCTTTGACATTTGCCATCTTGAAACTTGTTATTTTTGACATTTTTTATGGTGACACTTTTCATTTTTGACATTTAGCATTGTGACATTTGTCATTTGACATCTTTGACATTTGCCATCTTGAAATTTGTCATTTTTGACATTTTTCATGGTGACACTTTTCATTTTTGACATTTAGCATTGTGACATTTGTCATTTGTCCGTTTTGACATTTGCCATCTTGAAATTTGTCATTTTTGACATTTTTCATGGTGATACTTTTCATTTTTGACATTTAGCATTGTGACATTTGTCATTTGACATCTTAGACATTTGCCATCTTGAAATTTGTCATTTTTGACACTTTTCATTTTTGACATTTAGCATTGTGACATTTGTCATTTGACATCATGACATTTGCCATCTTGAAATTTGTAATTTTTGACATTTTTCATGGTGACACTTTTCATTTTTGACATTTAGCATTGTGACATTTGGCAGTTTTGACATTTGCCATCTTGAAATTTGTCATTTTTGACATTTTTCATGGTGACACTTTTCATTTTTGACATTTAGCATTGTGACATTTGTCATTTGACATCTTTGACATTTGCCATCTTGAAATTTGTCATTTTTGACATTTTTCATGGTGACACTTTTTATTTTTGACATTTAGCATTGTGACATTTGTCAGTTTTGACATTTTTGACATTTTTCATGGTGACACTTTTCATTTTTGACATTTAGCATTGTGACATTTGTCAGTTTTGACATTTGCCATCTTGAAATTTGTCATTTTTGACATTTTTCATGGTGACACTTTTCATTTTTGACATTTAGCATTGTGACATTTGTCAGTTTTGACATTTGCCATCTTGAAATTTGTCATTTTTGACATTTTTCATGGTGACACTTTTCATTTTTGACATTTAGCATTGTGACATTTGTCATTTGACATCTTTGACATTTGCCATCTTGAAATTTGTTATTTTTGACATTTTTCATGGTGACACTTTTCATTTTTGACATTTAGCATTGTGACATTTGTCAGTTTTGACATTTGCCATCTTGAAATTTGTCATTTTTGACATTTAGCATTGTGACATTTGTCATTTGACATCTTTGACATTTGCCATCTTGAAATTTGTCATTTTTGACATTTTTCATGGTGACACTTTTCATTTTTGACATTTAGCATTGTGATATTTGTCATTTCACATCTTTGACATTTGCCATCTTGAAATTTGTCATTTTTGACATTTAGCATTGTGATATTTGTCATTTGACATCTTTGACATTTGCCATCTTGAAATTTGTCATTTTTGACATTTTTTATTTTTGACATTTAGCATTGTGACATTTGTCATTTGACATCTTTGACATTTGCCATCTTGAAACTTGTTATTTTTGACATTTTTCATGGTGACACTTTTCATTTTTGACATTTAGCATTGTGACATTTGTCATTTGACATCTTTGACATTTGCCATCTTGAAACATGTTATTTTTGACATTTTTCATGGTGACACTTTTTATTTTTGACATTTAGCATTGTGACATTTGTCATTTGACATCTTTGACATTTGCCATCTTGAAATTTGTCATTTTTGACATTTTTCATGGTGACACTTTTTATTTTTGACATTTAGCATTGTGACATTTGTCATTTGACATCTTTGACATTTGCCATCTTGAAATTTGTCATTTTTGCCATTTTTCATGGTGACACTTTTCATTTTTGACATTTAGCATTGTGACATTTGTCAGTTTTGACATTTGCCATCTTGAAATTTGTCATTTTAGACATTTTTCATGGTGATACTTTTCATTTTTGACATTTAGCATTGTGACATTTGTCATTTGACATCTTAGACATTTGCCATCTTGAAATTTGTCATTTTTGACACTTTTCATTTTTGACATTTAGCATTGTGACATTTGTCATTTGACATCTTTGACATTTGCCATCTTGAAATTTGTCATTTTTGACATTTTTTATGGTGACACTTTTCATTTTTGACATTTAGCATTGTGACATTTGTCAGTTTTGACATTTGCCATCTTGAAATTTGTCATATTTGACATTTTTCATGGTGACACTTTTCATTTTTGACATTTAGCATTGTGACATTTGTCAGTTTTGACATTTTTGACATTTTTCATGGTGACACTTTTCATTTTTCACATTTAGCATTGTGACATTTGTCAGTTTTGACATTTGCCATCTTGAAATTTGTCATTTTTGACATTTTTCATGGTGACACTTTTCATTTTTGACATTTAGCATTGTGACATTTGTCAGTTTTGACATTTGCCATCTTGAAATTTGTCATTTTTGACATTTTTCATGGTGACACTTTTCATTTTTGACATGTAGCATTGTGACATTTGTCATTTGACATCTTTGACATTTGCCATCTTGAAATTTGTTATTTTTGACATTTAGCATTGTGACATTTGTCATTTGACATCTTTGACATTTGCCATCTTGAAATTTGTTATTTTTGACATTTTTCATGGTGACACTTTTCATTTTTGACATTTAGCATTGTGACATTTGTCAGTTTTGACATTTGCCATCTTGAAATTTGTCATTTTTGACATTTAGCATTGTGACATTTGTCATTTGACATCTTTGACATTTGCCATCTTGAAATTTGTCATTTTTGACATTTTTCATGGTGACACTTTTCATTTTTGACATATAGCATTGTGATATTTGTCATTTGACATCTTTGACATTTGCCATCTTGAAATTTGTCATTTTTGACATTTAGCATTGTGATATTTGTCATTTGACATCTTTGACATTTGCCATCTTGAAATTTGTCATTTTTGACATTTTTCATTTTTGACATTTAGCATTGTGACATTTGTCATTTGACATCTTTGACATTTGCCATCTTGAAACTTGTTATTTTTGACATTTTTCATGGTGACACTTTTCATTTTTGACATTTAGCATTGTGACATTTGTCATTTGACATCTTTGACATTTGCCATCTTGAAATTTGTCATTTTTGACATTTTTTATGGTGACTCTTTTCATTTTTGACATTTAGCATTGTGACATTTGTCATTTGACATCTTTGACATTTGCCATCTTGAAATTTGTCATTTTTGACATTTTTCATGGTGACACTTTTCATTTTTGACATTTAGCATTGTGACATTTGTCAGTTTTGACATTTGCCATCTTGAAATTTGTCATTTTTGACATTTTTCATGGTGATACTTTTCATTTTTGACATTTAGCGTTGTGACATTTGTCATTTGACATCTTAGACATTTGCCATCTTGAAATTTGTCATTTTTGACACTTTTCATTTTTGACATTTAGCATTGTGACATTTCTCATTTGACATCTTTGACATTTGCCATCTTGAAATTTGTCATTTTTGACATTTTTCATGGTGACACTTTGCATTTTTGACATTTAGCATTGTGACATTTGTCAGTTTTGACATTTGCCATCTTGAAATTTGTCATTTTTGACATTTTTCATGGTGACATTTTTCATTTTTGACATTTAGCATTGTGACATTTGTCATTTGACATCTTTGACATTTGCCATCTTGAAATTTGTCATTTTTGACATTTTTCATGGTGACACTTTTCATTTTTGACATTTAGCATTGTCACATTTGTCATTTGACATCTTTGACATTTGCCATCTTGAAATTTGTCATTTTTGACATTTAGCATTGTGACATTTGTCATTTGACATCTTTGCATTTGCTATCTTGAAATTAGTTATTTTTGACATTTTTCATGGTCACACTTTTCATTTTTGACATTTAGCATTGTGACATTTGTCAGTTTTGACATTTGCCATCTTGAAATTTGTCATTTTTGACATTTAGCATTGTGACACTTTTCATTTTTGACATTAAGTATTGTGACATTTGTCATTTGACATCTTTGACATTTGCCATCTTGAAATTTGTCATTTTTGACATTTTTCATGGTGACACTTTTCATTTTTGACATTTAGCATTGTGACATTTGTCATTTGACATCTTTGACATTTGCCATCTTGAAATTTGTTATTTTTGACATTTAGCATTGTGACATTTGTCATTTGACATCTTTGACATTTGCCATCTTGAAATTTGTTATTTTTGACATTTTTCATGGTGACACTTTTCATTTTTGACATTTAGCATTGTGACATTTGTCAGTTTTGACATTTGCCATCTTGAAATTTGTCATTTTTGACATTTAGCATTGTGACATTTGTCATTTGACATCTTTGACATTTGCCATCTTGAAATTTGTCATTTTTGACATTTTTCATGGTGACACTTTTCATTTTTGACATATAGCATTGTGATATTTGTCATTTGACATCTTTGACATTTGCCATCTTGAAATTTGTCATTTTTGACATTTAGCATTGTGATATTTGTCATTTGACATCTTTGACATTTGCCATCTTGAAATTTGTCATTTTTGACATTTTTCATTTTTGACATTTAGCATTGTGACATTTGTCATTTGACATCTTTGACATTTGCCATCTTGAAACTTGTTATTTTTGACATTTTTCATGGTGACACTTTTCATTTTTGACATTTAGCATTGTGACATTTGTCATTTGACATCTTTGACATTTGCCATCTTGAAATTTGTCATTTTTGACATTTTTTATGGTGACTCTTTTCATTTTTGACATTTAGCATTGTGACATTTGTCATTTGACATCTTTGACATTTGCCATCTTGAAATTTGTCATTTTTGACATTTTTCATGGTGACACTTTTCATTTTTGACATTTAGCATTGTGACATTTGTCAGTTTTGACATTTGCCATCTTGAAATTTGTCATTTTTGACATTTTTCATGGTGATACTTTTCATTTTTGACATTTAGCGTTGTGACATTTGTCATTTGACATCTTAGACATTTGCCATCTTGAAATTTGTCATTTTTGACACTTTTCATTTTTGACATTTAGCATTGTGACATTTCTCATTTGACATCTTTGACATTTGCCATCTTGAAATTTGTCATTTTTGACATTTTTCATGGTGACACTTTTCATTTTTGACATTTAGCATTGTGACATTTGTCAGTTTTGACATTTGCCATCTTGAAATTTGTCATTTTTGACATTTTTCATGGTGACATTTTTCATTTTTGACATTTAGCATTGTGACATTTGTCATTTGACATCTTTGACATTTGCCATCTTGAAATTTGTCATTTTTGACATTTTTCATGGTGACACTTTTCATTTTTGACATTTAGCATTGTCACATTTGTCATTTGACATCTTTGACATTTGCCATCTTGAAATTTGTCATTTTTGACATTTAGCATTGTGACATTTGTCATTTGACATCTTTGCATTTGCTATCTTGAAATTAGTTATTTTTGACATTTTTCATGGTCACACTTTTCATTTTTGACATTTAGCATTGTGACATTTGTCAGTTTTGACATTTGCCATCTTGAAATTTGTCATTTTTGACATTTAGCATTGTGACACTTTTCATTTTTGACATTAAGTATTGTGACATTTGTCATTTGACATCTTTGACATTTGCCATCTTGAAATTTGTCATTTTTGACATTTTTCATGGTGACACTTTTCATTTTTGACATTTAGCATTGTGACATTTGTCATTTGACATCTTTGACATTTGCCATCTTGAAATTTGTCATTTTTGACATTTTTTATGGTGACACTTTTCATTTTTGACATTTAGCATTGTGACATTTGTCATTTGACATCTTTGACATTTGCCATCTTGAAATTTGTCATTTTTGACATTTTTCATGGTGACACTTTTCATTTTTGACATTTAGCATTGTGACATTTGTTATTTGACATCTTTGACATTTGCCATCTTGAAACTTGTTATTTTTGACATTTTTCATGGTGACACTTTTCATTTTTGACATTTAGCATTGTGACATTTGTCATTTGACATCTTTAACATTTGCCATCTTGAAATTTGTCAGTTTTGACATTTTTCATGGTGACACTTTTCATTTTTGACATTTAGCATTGTGACATTTGTCATTTGACATCTTTGACATTTGCCATCTTGAAATTTGTCATTTTTGACATTTTTCATGGTAACACTTTTCATTTTTAACATTTAGCATTGTGACATTTGTCAGTTTTGACATTTGCCATCTTGAAATTTGTCATTTTTGACATTTTTCATGGTGATACTTTTTTTTTTTGACATTTAGCGTTGTGACATTTGTCATTTGACATCTTAGACATTTGCCATCTTGAAATTTGTCATTTTTGACATTTAGCATTGTGATATTTGTCATTTGACATCTTTGACATTTGCCATCTTGAAATTTGTCATTTTTGACATTTTTCATTTTTGACATTTAGCATTGTGACATTTGTCATTTGACATCTTTGACATTTGCCATCTTGAAACTTGTTATTTTTGACATTTTTCATGATGACACTTTTCATTTTTGACATTTAGCATTGTGACATTTGTCAGTTTTGACATTTGCCATCTTGAAATTTGTAATTTTTGACATTTTTCATGGTGACACTTTTCATTTTTGACATTTAGCATTGTGACATTTGTCAGTTTTGACATTTGCCATCTTGAAATTTGTCATTTTTGACATTTTTCATGGTGACACTTTTCATTTTTGACATTTAACATTGTGACATTTGTCATTTGACATCTTTGACATTTGCCATCTTGAAATTTGTCATTTTTGACATTTTTCATGGTGACACTTTTTATTTTTGACATTTAGCATTGTGACATTTGTCAGTTTTGACATTTTTGACATTTTTCATGGTGACACTTTTCATTTTTGACATTTAGCATTGTGACATTTGTCAGTTTTGACATTTGCTATCTTGAAATTTGTCATTTTTGACATTTTTCATGGTGACACTTTTCATTTTTGACATTTAGCATTGTGACATTTGTCAGTTTTGACATTTGCCATCTTGAAATGTGTCATTTTTGACATTTTTCATGGTGACACTTTTCATTTTTGACATTTAGCATTGTGACATTTGTCATTTGACATCTTTGACATTTGCCATCTTGAAATTTGTCATTTTTGACATTTACCATTGTGACATTTGTCATTTGACATCTTTGACATTTGCCATCTTGAAATTTGTTATTTTTGACATTTTTCATGGTGACACTTTTCATTTTTGACATTTAGCATTGTGACATTTGTCAGTTTTGACATTTGCCATCTTGAAATTTGTCATTTTTGACATTTAGCATTGTGACATTTGTCATTTGACATCTTTGACATTTGCCATCTTGAAATTTGTCATTTTTGACATTTTTCATGGTGACACTTTTCATTTTTGACATTTAGCATTGTGATATTTGTCATTTGACATCTTTGACATTTGCCATCTTGAAATTTGTCATTTTTGACATTTAGCATTGTGATATTTGTCATTTGACATCTTTGACATTTGCCATCTTGAAATTTGTCATTTTTGACATTTTTTATTTTTGACATTTAGCATTGTGACATTTGTCATTTGACATCTTTGACATTTGCCATCTTGAAACTTGTTATTTTTGACATTTTTAATGGTGACACTTTTCATTTTTGACATTTAGCATTGTGACATTTGTCATTTGACATCTTTGACATTTGCCATCTTGAAATTTGTCATTTTTGACATTTTTCATGGTGACACTTTTCATTTTTGACATTTAGCATTGTGACATTTGTCATTTGACATCTTTGACATTTGATATCTTGAAATTTGTCATTTTTGACATTTAGCATTGTGACATTTGTCATTTGACATCTTTGACATTTGCCATCTTGAAATTTGTTATTTTTGACATTTTTTATGGTGACACTTTTCATTTTTGACATTTAGCATTGTGAAATTTGTCAGTTTTGACATTTGCCATCTTGAAATTTGTCATTTTTGACATTTAGCATTGTGACATTTGTCATTTGACATCTTTGACATTTGCCATCTTGAAATTTGTCATTTTTGACATTTTTCATGGTGACACTTTTCATTTTTGACATTTAGCATTGTGATATTTGTCATTTGACATCTTTGACATTTGCCATCTTGAAATTTGTCATTTTTGACATTTAGCATTGTGATATTTGTCATTTGACATCTTTGACATTTGCCATCTTAAAATTTGTCATTTTTGACATTTTTCATTTTTGACATTTAGCATTGTGACATTTGTCATTTGACATTTTTGACATTTGCCATCTTGAAACATGTTATTTTTGACATTTTTCATGGTGACACTTTTCATTTTTGACATTTAGCATTGTGACATTTGTCATTTGACATCTTTGACATTTGCCATCTTGAAATTTGTCATTTTTGACATTTTTCATGGTGACACTTTTCATTTTTGACATTTAGCATTGCGACATTTGTCATTTGACATCTTTGACATTTGCCATCTTAAAATTTGTCATTTTTGCCATGTTTTATGATGACACTTTTCATTTTTGACATTTAGCATTGTGACATTTGTCAGTTTTGACATTTGCCATCTTGAAATTTGTCATTTTTGACATTTTTTATGGTGATACTTTTCATTTTTGACATTTAGCATTGTGACATTTGTCATTTGACATCTTAGACATTTGCCATCTTGAAATTTGTCATTTTTGACACTTTTCATTTTTGACATTTAGCATTGTGACATTTGTCATTTGACATCTTTGACATTTGCCATCTTGAAATTTGTCATTTTTGACATTTTTTATGGTGACACTTTTCATTTTTGACATTTAGCATTGTGACATTTGTCAGTTTTGACATTTGCCATCTTGAAATTTGTCATTTTTGACATTTTTCATGGTGACACTTTTCATTTTTGACATTTAGCATTGTGACATTTGTCATTTGACATCTTTGACATTTGCCATCTTGAAATTTGTCAATTTTGACATTTTTCATGGTGACACTTTTCATTTTTGACATTTAGCATTGTGACATTTGTCAGTTTTGACATTTTTGACATTTTTCATGGTGACACTTTTCATTTTTCACATTTAGCATTGTGACATTTGTCAGTTTTGACATTTGCCATCTTGAAATTTGTCATTTTTGACATTTTTCATGGTGACACTTTTCATTTTTGACATTTAGCATTGTGACATTTGTCAGTTTTGACATTTGCCATCTTGAAATTTGTCATTTTTGACATTTTTCATAGTGACACTTTTCATTTTTGACATTTAGCATTGTGACATTTGTCATTTGACATCTTTGACATTTGCCATCTTGAAATTTTTCATTTTTGACATTTAGCATTGTGATATTTGTCATTTGACATCTTTGACATTTGCCATCTTGAAATTTGTTATTTTTGACATTTTTCATGGTGACACTTTTCATTTTTGACATTTAGCATTGTGACATTTGTCAGTTTTGACATTTGCCATCTTGAAATTTGTCATTTTTGACATTTAGCATTGTGACATTTGTCATTTGACATCTTTGACATTTGCCATCTTGAAATTTGTCATTTTTGACATTTTTCATGGTGACACTTTTTATTTTTGACATATAGCATTGTGATATTTGTCATTTGACATCTTTGACATTTGCCATCTTGAAATTTGTCATTTTTGACATTTAGCATTGTAATATTTGTCATTTGACATCTTTGACATTTGCCATCTTGAAATTTGTCATTTTTGACATTTTTCATTTTTGACATTTAGCATTGTGACATTTGTCATTTGACATCTTTGACATTTGCCATCTTGAAACTTGTTATTTTTGACATTTTTCATGGTGACACTTTTCATTTTTGACATTTAGCATTGTGACATTTGTCATTTGACATCTTTGACATTTGCCATCTTGAAATTTGTCATTTTTGACATTTTTCATGGTGACACTTTTCATTTTTGACATTTAGCATTGTGACATTTGTCATTTGACATCTTTGACATTTGCCATCTTGAAATTTGTCATTTTTGACATTTTTCATGGTGACACTTTTCATTTTTGACATTTAGCATTGTGACATTTGTCAGTTTTGACATTTGCCATCTTGAAATTTGTCATTTTTGACATTTTTCATGGTGATACTTTTCATTTTTGACATTTAGCGTTGTGACATTTGTCATTTGACATCTTAGACATTTGCCATCTTGAAATTTGTCATTTTTGACACTTTTCATTTTTGACATTTAGCATTGTGACATTTCTCATTTGACATCTTTGACATTTGCCATCTTGAAATTTGTCATTTTTGACATTTTTCATGGTGACACTTTTCATTTTTGACATTTAGCATTGTGACATTTGTCAGTTTTGACATTTGCCATCTTGAAATTTGTCATTTTTGACATTTTTCGTGGTGACATTTTTCATTTTTGACATTTAGCATTGTGACATTTGTCATTTGACATCTTTGACATTTGCCATTTTGGAATTTGTCATTTTTGACATTTTTCATGGTGACACTTTTCATTTTTGACATTTAGCATTGTCACATTTGTCATTTGACATCTTTGACATTTGCCATCTTGAAATTTGTCATTTTTGACATTTAGCATTGTGACATTTGTCATTTGACATCTTTGCATTTGCTATCTTGAAATTTGTTATTTTTGACATTTTTCATGGTCACACTTTTCATTTTTGACATTTAGCATTGTGACATTTGTCAGTTTTGACATTTGCCATCTTGAAATTTTTCATTTTTGACATTTAGCATTGTGACACTTTTCATTTTTGACATTAAGCATTGTGACATTTGTCATTTGACATCTTTGACATTTGCCATCTTGAAATTTGTCATTTTTGACATTTTTCATGGTGACACTTTTCATTTTTGACATTTCGCATTGTGACATTTGTCATTTGACATCTTTGACATTTGCCATCTTGAAATTTGTCATTTTTGACATTTTTCATGGTGACACTTTTCATTTTTAACATTTAGCATTGTGACATTTGTCATTTGACATCTTTGACATTTGCCATCTTGAAATTTGTCATTTTTGACATTTTTCATGGTGACACTTTTCATTTTTGACATTTAGCATTGTGACATTTGTTATTTGACATCTTTGACATTTGCCATCTTGAAATTTGTTATTTTTGACATTTTTCATGGTGACACTTATCATTTTTGACATTTAGCATTGTGACATTTGTCATTTGACATCTTTGACATTTGCCATCTTGAAATTTGTCATTTTTGACATTTTTCATGGTGACACTTTTCATTTTTGACATTTAGCATTGTGACATTTGTCATTTGACATCTTGGACATTTGCCATCTTGAAATTTGTTATTTTTGACATTTTTCATGGTGACACTTATCATTTTTGACATTTAGCATTGTAACATTTGTCAGTTTTGACATTTGCCATCTTGAAATTTGTCATTTTTGACATTTTTCATGGTGACACTTTTCATTTTTGACATTTAGCATTGTGACATTTGTCATTTGACATCTTTGACATTTGCCATCTTAAAATTTGTCATTTTTGACATTTTTCATGGTGACACTTTTCATTTTTGACATTTAGCATTGTGACATTTGTCATTTGACATTTGCTATCTTGAAATTTGTCATTTTTGACATTTTTCATGGTGACACTTTTCATTTTTGACATTTAGCATTGTGACATTTGTCATTTGACATCTTTGACCTTTGCCATCTTGAAATTTGTCATTTTTGACATTTTTCATGGTGACACTTTTCATTTTTGACATTTAGCATTGTGACATTTGTCATTTGACATCTTTGACATTTGCCATCTTGAAATTTGTCATTTTTGACATTTTTTATGGTGACACTTTTCATTTTTGACATTTAGCATTGTGACGTTTGTCATTTGACATCTTTGACATTTGCCAACGTGAAATTTGTCATTTTTGACATTTTTCATGGTGACACTTATCATTTTTGACATTTAGCATTGTGACATTTGTCAGTTTTGACATTTGCCATCTTGAAATTTGTCATTTTTGACATTTTTCATGGTGACACTTTTCATTTTTGACATTTAGCATTGTGACATTTGTCATTTGACATCTTTGACATTTGCCATCTTGAAATTTGTCATTTTTGACATTTTTCATGGTGACACTTTTCATTTTTGACATTTAGCATTGTGATATTTGTCATTTGACATCTTTGACATTTGCCATCTTGAAATTTGTCATTTAGCATTGTGATATTTGTCATTTGACATCTTTGACATTTGCCATCTTGAAATTTGTCATTTTTGACATTTTTCATTTTTGACATTTAGCATTGTGACATTTGTCATTTGACATCTTTGACATTTGCCATCTTGAAACTTGTTATTTTTGACATTTTTCATGGTGACACTTTTCATTTTTGACATTTAGCATTGTGACATTTGTCATTTGACATCTTTGACATTTGCCATCTTGAAATTTGTCATTTTTGACATTTTTCATGGTGACACTTTTCATTTTTGACATTTAGCATTGTGACATTTGTCAGTTTTGACATTTGCCATCTTGAAATTTGTCATTTTTGACATTTTTCATGGTGATACTTTTCATTTTTGACATTTAGCGTTCTGACATTTGTCATTTGACATCTTAGACATTTGCCATCTTAAAATTTGTCATTTTTGACACTTTTCATTTTTGACATTTAGCATTGTGACATTTCTCATTTGACATCTTTGACATTTGCCATCTTGAAATTTGTCATTTTTGACATTTTTCATGGTGACACTTTTCATTTTTGACATTTAGCATTGTGACATTTGTCAGTTTTGTCATTTGCCATCTTGAAATTTGTCATTTTTGACATTTTTCATGGTGACATTTTTCATTTTTGACATTTAGCATTGTGACATTTGTCATTTGACATTTTTGACATTTGCCATCTTGAAATTTGTCATTTTTGACATTTTTCATGGTGACACTTTTCATTTTTGACATTTAGCATTGTGACATTTGTCATTTGACATCTTTGACATTTGCCATCTTGAAATTTGTCATTTTTGACATTTAGCATTGTGACATTTGTCATTTGACATCTTTGACATTTGCTATCTTGAAATTTGTTATTTTTGACATTTTTCATGGTCACACTTTTCATTTTTGACATTTAGCATTGTGACATTTGTCAGTTTTGACATTTGCCATCTTGAAATTTGTCATTTTTGACATTTAGCATTGTGACACTTTTCATTTTTGACATTTAGCATTGTGACATTTGTCATTTGACATCTTTGACATTTGCCATCTTGAAATTTGTCATTTTTGACATTTTTCATGGTGACACTTTTCATTTTTGACATTTAGCATTGTGACATTTGTCATTTGACATCTTTGACATTTGCCATCTTGAAATTTGTCATTTTTGACATTTTTCATGGTGACACTTTTCATTTTTGACATTTAGCATTGTGACATTTGTCATTTGACATCTTTGACATTTGCCATCTTGAAATTTGTCATTTTTGACATTTTTCATGGTGACACTTTTCATTTTTGACATTTAGCATTGTGACATTTGTTATTTGACATCTTTGACATTTGCCATCTTGAAATTTGTTATTTTTGACATTTTTCATGGTGACACTTATCATTTTTGACATTTAGCATTGTGACATTTGTCATTTGACATCTTTGACATTTGCCATCTTGAAATTTGTCATTTTTGACATTTTTCATGGTGACACTTTTCATTTTTGACATTTAGCATTGTGACATTTGTCATTTGACATCTTGGACATTTGCCATCTTGAAATTTGTTATTTTTGACATTTTTCATGGTGACACTTATCATTTTTGACATTTAGCATTGTGACATTTGTCATTTGACATCTTTGACATTTGCCATCTTAAAATTTGTCATTTTTGACATTTTTCATGGTGACACTTTTCATTTTTGACATTTAGCATTGTGACATTTGTTATTTGACATCTTTGACATTTGCCATCTTGAAATTTGTCATTTTTGTCATTTTTTATGGTGACACTTTTCATTTTTGACATTTAGCATTGTGACATTTGTCATTTGACATCTTTGACATTTGCCAACGTGAAATTTGTCATTTTTGACATTTTTCATGGTGACACTTATCATTTTTGACATTTAGCATTGTGACATTTGTCAGTTTTGACATTTGCCATCTTGAAATTTGTCATTTTTGACATTTAGCATTGTGACATTTGTTATTTGACATCTTTGACATTTGCCATCTTGAAATTTGTTATTTTTGACATTTTTCATGGTGACACTTATCATTTTTGACATTTAGCATTGTGACATTTGTTATTTGACATCTTTGACATTTGCCATCTTGAAATTTGTCATTTTTGACATTTTTCATGGTGATACTTTTCATTTTTGACATTTAGCGTTGTGACATTTGTCATTTGACATCTTAGACATTTGCCATCTTGAAATTTGTCATTTTTGACACTTTCCGTTTTTGACATTTAGCATTGTGACATTTCTCATTTGACATCTTTGACATTTGCCATCTTGAAATTTGTCATTTTTGACATTTTTCATGGTGACACTTTTCATTTTTGACATTTAGCATTGTGACATTTGTCAGTTTTGACATTTGCCATCTTGAAATTTGTCATTTTTGACATTTTTCATGGTGACATTTTTCATTTTTGACATTTAGCATTGTGACATTTGTCATTTGACATCTTTGACATTTGCCATTTTGAAATTTGTCATTTTTGACATTTTTTATGGTGACACTTTTCATTTTTGACATTTAGCATTGTCACATTTGTCATTTGACATCTTTGACATTTGCCATCTTGAAATTTGTCATTTTTGACATTTAGCATTGTGACATTTGTCATTTGACATCTTTGCATTTGCTATCTTGAAATTTGTTATTTTTGACATTTTTCATGGTCACACTTTTCATTTTTGACATTTAGCATTGTGACATTTGTCAGTTTTGACATTTGCCATCTTAAAATTTTTCATTTTTGACATTTAGCATTGTGACACTTTTCATTTTTGACATTAAGCATTGTGACATTTGTCATTTGACATCTTTGACATTTGCCATCTTGAAATTTGTCATTTTTGACATTTTTCATGGTGACACTTTTCATTTTTGACATTTCGCATTGTGACATTTGTCATTTGACATCTTTGACATTTGCCATCTTGAAATTTGTCATTTTTGACATTTTTCATGGTGACACTTTTCATTTTTAACATTTAGCATTGTGACATTTGTCATTTGACATCTTTGACATTTGCCATCTTGAAATTTGTCATTTTTGACATTTTTCATGGTGACAGTTTTCATTTTTGACATTTAGCATTGTGACATTTGTTATTTGACATCTTTGACATTTGCCATCTTGAAATTTGTTATTTTTGACATTTTTCATGGTGACACTTATCATTTTTGACATTTAGCATTGTGACATTTGTCATTTGACATCTTTGACATTTGCCATCTTGAAATTTGTCATTTTTGACATTTTTCATGGTGCCACTTTTCATTTTTGACATTTAGCATTGTGACATTTGTCATTTGACATCTTGGACATTTGCCATCTTGAAATTTGTTATTTTTGACATTTTTCATGGTGACACTTATCATTTTTGACATTTAGCATTGTAACATTTGTCAGTTTTGACATTTGCCATCTTGAAATTTGTCATTTTTGACATTTTTCATGGTGACACTTTTCATTTTTGACATTTAGCATTGTGACATTTGTCATTTGACATCTTTGACATTTGCCATCTTAAAATTTGTCATTTTTGACATTTTTCATGGTGACACTTTTCATTTTTGACATTTAGCATTGTGACATTTGTCATTTGACATTTGCCATCTTGAAATTTGTCATTTTTGACATTTTTCATGGTGACACTTTTCATTTTTGACATTTAGCATTGTGACATTTGTCATTTGACATCTTTGACCTTTGCCATCTTGAAATTTGTCATTTTTGACATTTTTCATGGTGACACTTTTCATTTTTGACATTTAGCATTGTGACATTTGTCATTTGACATCTTTGACATTTGCCATCTTGAAATTTGTCATTTTTGACATTTTTTATGGTGACACTTTTCATTTTTGACATTTAGCATTGTGACGTTTGTCATTTGACATCTTTGACATTTGCCAACGTGAAATTTGTCATTTTTGACATTTTTCATGGTGACACTTATCATTTTTGACATTTAGCATTGTGACATTTGTCAGTTTTGACATTTGCCATCTTGAAATTTGTCATTTTTGACATTTTTCATGGTGACACTTTTCATTTTTGACATTTAGCATTGTGACATTTGTCATTTGACATCTTTGACATTTGCCATCTTGAAATTTGTCATTTTTGACATTTTTCATTGTGACACTTTTCATTTTTGACATTTAGCATTGTGATATTTGTCATTTGACATCTTTGACATTTGCCATCTTGAAATTTGTCATTTTTGACATTTAGCATTGTGATATTTGTTATTTGACATCTTTGACATTTGCCATCTTGAAATTTGTCATTTTTGACATTTTTCATTTTTGACATTTAGCATTGTGACATTTGTCATTTGACATCTTTGACATTTGCCATCTTGAAACTTGTTATTTTTGACATTTTTCATGGTGACACTTTTCATTTTTGACATTTAGCATTGTGACATTTGTCATTTGACATCCTTGACATTTGCCATCTTGAAATTTGTCATTTTTGACATTTTTCATGGTGACACTTTTCATTTTTGACATTTAGCATTGTGACATTTGTCAGTTTTGACATTTGCCATCTTGAAATTTGTCATTTTTGACATTTTTCATGGTGATACTTTTCATTTTTGACATTTAGCGTTGTGACATTTGTCATTTGACATCTTAGACATTTGCCATCTTAAAATTTGTCATTTTTGACACTTTTCATTTTTGACATTTAGCATTGTGACATTTCTCATTTGACATCTTTGACATTTGCCATCTTGAAATTTGTCATTTTTGACATTTTTCATGGTGACACTTTTCATTTTTGACATTTAGCATTGTGACATTTGTCAGTTTTGTCATTTGCCATCTTGAAATTTGTCATTTTTGACATTTTTCATGGTGACATTTTTCATTTTTGACATTTAGCATTGTGACATTTGTCATTTGACATTTTTGACATTTGCTATCTTGAAATTTGTCATTTTTGACATTTTTCATGGTGACACTTTTCATTTTTGACATTTAGCATTGTGACATTTGTCATTTGACATCTTTGACATTTGCCATCTTGAAATTTGTCATTTTTGACATTTAGCATTGTGACATTTGTCATTTGACATCTTTGACATTTGCTATCTTGAAATTTGTCATTTTTGACATTTTTCATGGTGACACTTTTCATTTTTGACATTTAGCATTGTGACATTTGTCAGTTTTGACATTTGCCATCTTGAAATTTGTCATTTTTGACATTTTTCATGGTGATACTTTTCATTTTTGACATTTAGCATTGTGACATTTGTCATTTGACATCTTTGACATTTGCCATCTTGAAATTTGTCATTTTTGACATTTTTCATGGTGACACTTTTCATTTTTGACATTTAGCATTGTGACATTTGTCAGTTTTGACATTTGCCATCTTGAAATTTGTCATTTTTGACATTTTTCATGGTGATACTTTTCATTTTTGACATTTAGCGTTGTGACATTTGTCATTTGACATCTTAGACATTTGCCATCTTGAAATTTGTCATTTTTGACACTTTTCATTTTTGACATTTAGCATTGTGACATTTCTCATTTGACATCTTTGACATTTGCCATCTTGAAATTTGTCATTTTTGACATTTTTCATGGTGACACTTTTCATTTTTGACATTTAGCATTGTGACATTTGTCAGTTTTGACATTTGCCATCTTGAAATTTGTCATTTTTGACATTTTTCATGGTGACACTTTTCATTTTTGACATTTAGCATTGTGACATTTGTCATTTGACATCTTTGACATTTGCCATCTTGAAATTTGTCATTTTTGACATTTTTCATGGTGACACTTTTCATTTTTGACATTTAGCATTGTGATATTTGTCATTTGACATCTTTGACATTTGCCATCTTGAAATTTGTCATTTTTGACATTTAGCATTGTGATATTTGTCATTTGACATCTTTGACATTTGCCATCTTGAAATTTGTCATTTTTGACATTTTTCATTTTTGACATTTAGCATTGTGACATTTGTCATTTGACATCTTTGACATTTGTCATCTTGAAACTTGTTATTTTTGACATTTTTCATGGTGACACTTTTCATTTTTGACATTTAGCATTGTGACATTTGTCATTTGACATCTTTGACATTTGCCATCTTGAAATTTGTCATTTTTGACATTTTTCATGGTGACACTTTTCATTTTTGACATTTAGCATTGTGACATTTGTCAGTTTTGACATTTGCCATCTTGAAATTTGTCATTTTTGACATTTTTCATGGTGATACTTTTCATTTTTGACATTTAGCGTTGTGACATTTGTCATTTGACATCTTAGACATTTGCCATCTTAAAATTTGTCATTTTTGACACTTTTCATTTTTGACATTTAGCATTGTGACATTTCTCATTTGACATCTTTGACATTTGCCATCTTGAAATTTGTCATTTTTGACATTTTTCATGGTGACACTTTTCATTTTTGACATTTAGCATTGTGACATTTGTCAGTTTTGTCATTTGCCATCTTGAAATTTGTCATTTTTGACATTTTTCATGGTGACATTTTTCATTTTTGACATTTAGCATTGTGACATTTGTCATTTGACATTTTTGACATTTGCCATCTTGAAATTTGTCATTTTTGACATTTTTCATGGTGACACTTTTCATTTTTGACATTTAGCATTGTGACATTTGTCATTTGACATCTTTGACATTTGCCATCTTGAAATTTGTCATTTTTGACATTTAGCATTGTGACATTTGTCATTTGACATCTTTGACATTTGCTATCTTGAAATTTGTTATTTTTGACATTTTTCATGGTCACACTTTTCATTTTTGACATTTAGCATTGTGACATTTGTCAGTTTTGACATTTGCCATCTTGAAATTTCTCATTTTTGACATTTAGCATTGTGACACTTTTCATTTTTGACATTTAGCATTGTGACATTTGTCATTTGACATCTTTGACATTTGCCATCTTGAAATTTGTCATTTTTGACATTTTTCATGGTGACACTTTTCATTTTTGACATTTAGCATTGTGACATTTGTCATTTGACATCTTTGACATTTGCCATCTTGAAATTTGTCATTTTTGACATTTTTCATGGTGACACTTTTCATTTTTGACATTTAGCATTGTGACATTTGTCATTTGACATCTTTGACATTTGCCATCTTGAAATTTGTCATTTTTGACATTTTTCATGGTGACACTTTTCATTTTTGACATTTAGCATTGTGACATTTGTTATTTGACATCTTTGACATTTGCCATCTTGAAATTTGTTATTTTTGACATTTTTCATGGTGACACTTATCATTTTTGACATTTAGCATTGTGACATTTGTCATTTGACATCTTTGACATTTGCCATCTTGAAATTTGTCATTTTTGACATTTTTCATGGTGACACTTTTCATTTTTGACATTTAGCATTGTGACATTTGTCATTTGACATCTTGGACATTTGCCATCTTGAAATTTGTTATTTTTGACATTTTTCATGGTGACACTTATCATTTTTGACATTTAGCATTGTGACATTTGTCATTTGACATCTTTGACATTTGCCATCTTAAAATTTGTCATTTTTGACATTTTTCATGGTGACACTTTTCATTTTTGACATTTAGCATTGTGACATTTGTTATTTGACATCTTTGACATTTGCCATCTTGAAATTTGTCATTTTTGACATTTTTTATGGTGACACTTTTCATTTTTGACATTTAGCATTGTGACATTTGTCATTTGACATCTTTGACATTTGCCAACGTGAAATTTGTCATTTTTGACATTTTTCATGGTGACACTTATCATTTTTGACATTTAGCATTGTGACATTTGTCAGTTTTGACATTTGCCATCTTGAAATTTGTCATTTTTGACATTTAGCATTGTGACATTTGTTATTTGACATCTTTGACATTTGCCATCTTGAAATTTGTTATTTTTGACATTTTTCATGGTGACACTTATCATTTTTGACATTTAGCATTGTGACATTTGTTATTTGACATCTTTGACATTTGCCATCTTGAAATTTGTCATTTTTGACATTTTTCATGGTGATACTTTTCATTTTTGACATTTAGCGTTGTGACATTTGTCATTTGACATCTTAGACATTTGCCATCTTGAAATTTGTCATTTTTGACACTTTCCATTTTTGACATTTAGCATTGTGACATTTCTCATTTGACATCTTTGACATTTGCCATCTTGAAATTTGTCATTTTTGACATTTTTCATGGTGACACTTTTCATTTTTGACATTTAGCATTGTGACATTTGTCAGTTTTGACATTTGCCATCTTGAAATTTGTCATTTTTGACATTTTTCATGGTGACATTTTTCATTTTTGACATTTAGCATTGTGACATTTGTCATTTGACATCTTTGACATTTGCCATTTTGAAATTTGTCATTTTTGACATTTTTCATGGTGACACTTTTCATTTTTGACATTTAGCATTGTCACATTTGTCATTTGACATCTTTGACATTTGCCATCTTGAAATTTGTCATTTTTGACATTTAGCATTGTGACATTTGTCATTTGACATCTTTGCATTTGCTATCTTGAAATTTGTTATTTTTGACATTTTTCATGGTCACACTTTTCATTTTTGACATTTAGCATTGTGACATTTGTCAGTTTTGACATTTGCCATCTTGAAATTTTTCATTTTTGACATTTAGCATTGTGACACTTTTCATTTTTGACATTAAGCATTGTGACATTTGTCATTTGACATCTTTGACATTTGCCATCTTGAAATTTGTCATTTTTGACATTTTTCATGGTGACACTTTTCATTTTTGACATTTCGCATTGTGACATTTGTCATTTGACATCTTTGACATTTGCCATCTTGAAATTTGTCATTTTTGACATTTTTCATGGTGACACTTTTCATTTTTAACATTTAGCATTGTGACATTTGTCATTTGACATCTTTGACATTTGCCATCTTGAAATTTGTCATTTTTGACATTTTTCATGGTGACACTTTTCATTTTTGACATTTAGCATTGTGACATTTGTTATTTGACATCTTTGACATTTGCCATCTTGAAATTTGTTATTTTTGACATTTTTCATGGTGACACTTATCATTTTTGACATTTAGCATTGTGACATTTGTCATTTGACATCTTTGACATTTGCCATCTTGAAATTTGTCATTTTTGACATTTTTCATGGTGACACTTTTCATTTTTGACATTTAGCATTGTGACATTTGTCATTTGACATCTTGGACATTTGCCATCTTGAAATTTGTTATTTTTGACATTTTTCATGGTGACACTTATCATTTTTGACATTTAGCATTGTAACATTTGTCAGTTTTGACATTTGCCATCTTGAAATTTGTCATTTTTGACATTTTTCATGGTGACACTTTTCATTTTTGACATTTAGCATTGTGACATTTGTCATTTGACATCTTTGACATTTGCCATCTTAAAATTTGTCATTTTTGACATTTTTCATGGTGACACTTTTCATTTTTGACATTTAGCATTGTGACATTTGTCATTTGACATTTGCCATCTTGAAATTTGTCATTTTTGACATTTTTCATGGTGACACTTTTCATTTTTGACATTTAGCATTGTGACATTTGTCATTTGACATCTTTGACCTTTGCCATCTTGAAATTTGTCATTTTTGACATTTTTCATGGTGACACTTTTCATTTTTGACATTTAGCATTGTGACATTTGTCATTTGACATCTTTGACATTTGCCATCTTGAAATTTGTCATTTTTGACATTTTTTATGGTGACACTTTTCATTTTTGACATTTAGCATTGTGACGTTTGTCATTTGACATCTTTGACATTTGCCAACGTGAAATTTGTCATTTTTGACATTTTTCATGGTGACACTTATCATTTTTGACATTTAGCATTGTGACATTTGTCAGTTTTGACATTTGCCATCTTGAAATTTGTCATTTTTGACATTTTTCATGGTGACACTTTTCATTTTTGACATTTAGCATTGTGACATTTGTCATTTGACATCTTTGACATTTGCCATCTTGAAATTTGTCATTTTTGACATTTTTCATGGTGACACTTTTCATTTTTGACATTTAGCATTGTGATATTTGTCATTTGACATCTTTGACATTTGCCATCTTGAAATTTGTCATTTTTGACATTTAGCATTGTGATATTTGTCATTTGACATCTTTGACATTTGCCATCTTGAAATTTGTCATTTTTGACATTTTTCATTTTTGACATTTAGCATTGTGACATTTGTCATTTGACATCTTTGACATTTGCCATCTTGAAACTTGTTATTTTTGACATTTTTCATGGTGACACTTTTCATTTTTGACATTTAGCATTGTGACATTTGTCATTTGACATCTTTGACATTTGCCATCTTGAAATTTGTCATTTTTGACATTTTTCATGGTGACACTTTTCATTTTTGACATTTAGCATTGTGACATTTGTCAGTTTTGACATTTGCCATCTTGAAATTTGTCATTTTTGACATTTTTCATGGTGATACTTTTCATTTTTGACATTTAGCGTTGTGACATTTGTCATTTGACATCTTAGACATTTGCCATCTTAAAATTTGTCATTTTTGACACTTTTCATTTTTGACATTTAGCATTGTGACATTTCTCATTTGACATCTTTGACATTTGCCATCTTGAAATTTGTCATTTTGGACATTTTTTATGGTGACACTTTTCATTTTTGACATTTAGCATTGTGACATTTGTCAGTTTTGTCATTTGCCATCTTGAAATTTGTCATTTTTGACATTTTTCATGGTGACATTTTTCATTTTTGACATTTAGCATTGTGACATTTGTCATTTGACATTTTTGACATTTGCCATCTTGAAATTTGTCATTTTTGACATTTTTCATGGTGACACTTTTCATTTTTGACATTTAGCATTGTGACATTTGTCATTTGACATCTTTGACATTTGCCATCTTGAAATTTGTCATTTTTGACATTTAGCATTGTGACATTTGTCATTTGACATCTTTGACATTTGCTATCTTGAAATTTGTCATTTTTGACATTTTTCATGGTGACACTTTTCATTTTTGACATTTAGCATTGTGACATTTGTCAGTTTTGACATTTGCCATCTTGAAATTTGTCATTTTTGACATTTTTCATGGTGATACTTTTCATTTTTGACATTTAGCATTGTGACATTTGTCATTTGACATCTTTGACATTTGCCATCTTGAAATTTGTCATTTTTGACATTTTTCATGGTGACACTTTTCATTTTTGACATTTAGCATTGTGACATTTGTCAGTTTTGACATTTGCCATCTTGAAATTTGTCATTTTTGAAATTTTTCATGGTGATACTTTTCATTTTTGACATTTAGCGTTGTGACATTTGTCATTTGACATCTTAGACATTTGCCATCTTGAAATTTGTCATTTTTGACACTTTTCATTTTTGACATTTAGCATTGTGACATTTCTCATTTGACATCTTTGACATTTGCCATCTTGAAATTTGTCATTTTTGACATTTTTCATGGTGACACTTTTCATTTTTGACATTTAGCATTGTGACATTTGTCAGTTTTAACATTTGCCATCTTGAAATTTGTCATTTTTGACATTTTTCATGGTGACATTTTTCATTTTTGACATTTAGCATTGTGACATTTGTCATTTGACATCTTTGACATTTGCCATTTTGAAATTTGTCATTTTTGACATTTTTCATGGTGACACTTTTCATTTTTGACATTTAGCATTGTCACATTTGTCATTTGACATCTTTGACATTTGCCATCTTGAAATTTGTCATTTTTGACATTTAGCATTGTGACATTTGTCATTTGACATCTTTGCATTTGCTATCTTGAAATTTGTTATTTTTGACATTTTTCATGGTCACACTTTTCATTTTTGACATTTAGCATTGTGACATTTGTCAGTTTTGACATTTGCCATCTTGAAATTTTTCATTTTTGACATTTAGCATTGTGACACTTTTCATTTTTGACATTAAGCATTGTGACATTTGTCATTTGACATCTTTGACATTTGCCATCTTGAAATTTGTCATTTTTGACATTTTTCATGGTGACACTTTTCATTTTTGACATTTCGCATTGTGACATTTGTCATTTGACATCTTTGACATTTGCCATCTTGAAATTTGTCATTTTTGACATTTTTCATGTTGACACTTTTCATTTTTAACATTTAGCATTGTGACATTTGTCATTTGACATCTTTGACATTTTCCATCTTGAAATTTGTCATTTTTGACATTTTTCATGGTGACACTTTTCATTTTTGACATTTAGCATTGTGACATTTGTTATTTGACATCTTTGACATTTGCCATCTTGAAATTTGTTATTTTTGACATTTTTCATGGTGACACTTATCATTTTTGACATTTAGCATTGTGACATTTGTCATTTGACATCTTTGACATTTGCCATCTTGAAATTTGTCATTTTTGACATTTTTCATGGTGACACTTTTCATTTTTGACATTTAGCATTGTGACATTTGTCATTTGACATCTTGGACATTTGCCATCTTGAAATTTGTTATTTTTGACATTTTTCATATTGACACTTATCATTTTTGACATTTAGCATTGTAACATTTGTCAGTGTTGACATTTGCCATCTTGAAATTTGTCATTTTTGACATTTTTCATGGTGACACTTTTCATTTTTGACATTTAGCATTGTAACATTTGTCATTTGACATCTTTGACATTTGCCATCTTAAAATTTGTCATTTTTGACATTTTTCATGGTGACACTTTTCATTTTTGACATTTAGCATTGTGACATTTGTCATTTGACATTTGCCATCTTAAAATTTGTCATTTTTGACATTTTTCATGGTGACACTTTTCATTTTTGACATTTAGCATTGTGACATTTGTCATTTGACATCTTTGACCTTTGCCATCTTGAAATTTGTCATTTTTGACATTTTTCATGGTGACACTTTTCATTTTTGACATTTAGCATTGTGACATTTGTCATTTGACATCTTTGACATTTGCCATCTTGAAATTTGTCATTTTTGACATTTTTTATGGTGACACTTTTCATTTTTGACATTTAGCATTGTGACGTTTGTCATTTGACATCTTTGACATTTGCCAACGTGAAATTTGTCATTTTTGACATTTTTCATGGTGACACTTATCATTTTTGACATTTAGCATTGTGACATTTGTCAGTTTTGACATTTGCCATCTTGAAATTTGTCATTTTTGACATTTTTCATGGTGACACTTTTCATTTTTGACATTTAGCATTGTGACATTTGTCATTTGACATCTTTGACATTTGCCATCTTGAAATTTGTCATTTTTGACATTTTTCATGGTGACACTTTTCATTTTTGACATTTAGCATTGTGATATTTGTCATTTGACATCTTTGACATTTGCCATCTTGAAACTTGTCATTTTTGACATTTAGCATTGTGATATTTGTCATTTGACATCTTTGACATTTGCCATCTTGAAATTTGTCATTTTTGACATTTTTCATTTTTGACATTTAGCATTGTGACATTTGTCATTTGACATCTTTGACATTTGCCATCTTGAAACTTGTTATTTTTGACATTTTTCATGGTGACACTTTTCATTTTTGACATTTAGCATTGTGACATTTGTCATTTGACATCTTTGACATTTGCCATCTTGAAATTTGTCATTTTTGACATTTTTCATGGTGACACTTTTCATTTTTGACATTTAGCATTGTGACATTTGTCAGTTTTGACATTTGCCATCTTGAAATTTGTCATTTTTGACATTTTTCATGGTGATACTTTTCATTTTTGACATTTAGCGTTGTGACATTTGTCATTTGACATCTTAGACATTTGCGATCTTAAAATTTGTCATTTTTGACACTTTTCATTTTTGACATTTAGCATTGTGACATTTCTCATTTGACATCTTTGACATTTGCCATCTTGAAATTTGTCATTTTTGACATTTTTCATGGTGACACTTTTCATTTTTGACATTTAGCATTGTGACATTTGTCAGTTTTGTCATTTGCCATCTTGAAATTT
This sequence comes from Altica lythri, assembly GCA_964028335.1. NCBI lineage: Eukaryota > Metazoa > Arthropoda > Insecta > Coleoptera > Chrysomelidae > Altica > Altica lythri. The sequence goes on along the minus strand of OZ034800.1, from coordinate 21,401,399 downwards.
GTCATTTTTGACATTTTTCATGGTGACATTTTTCATTTTTGACATTTAGCATTGTGACATTTGTCATTTGACATTTTTGACATTTGCCATCTTGAAATTTGTCATTTTTGACATTTTTCATGGTGACACTTTTCATTTTTGACATTTAGCATTGTGACATTTGTCATTTGACATCTTTGACATTTGCCATCTTGAAATTTGTCATTTTTGACATTTAGCATTGTGACATTTGTCATTTGACATCTTTGACATTTGCTATCTTGAAATTTGTTATTTTTGACATTTTTCATGGTCACACTTTTCATTCTTGACATTTAGCATTGTGACATTTGTCAGTTTTGACATTTGCCATCTTGAAATTTGTCATTTTTGACATTTAGCATTGTGACACTTTTCATTTTTGACATTTAGCATTGTGACATTTGTCATTTGACATCTTTGACATTTGCCATCTTGAAATTTGTCATTTTTGACATTTTTCATGGTGACACTTTTCATTTTTGACATTTAGCATTGTGACATTTGTCATTTGACATCTTTGACATTTGCCATCTTGAAATTTGTCATTTTTGACATTTTTCATGGTGACACTTTTCATTTTTGACATTTAGCATTGTGACATTTGTCATTTGACATCTTTGACATTTGCCATCTTGAAATTTGTCATTTTTGACATTTTTCAGGGTGACACTTTTCATTTTTGACATTTAGCATTGTGACATTTGTTATTTGACATTTGCCATTTTGAAATTTGTTATTTTTGACATTTTTTATGGTGACACTTATCATTTTTGACATTTAGCATTGTGACATTTGTCATTTGACATCTTTGACATTTGCCATCTTGAAATTTGTCATTTTTGACATTTTTCATGGTGACACTTTTCATTTTTGACATTTAGCATTGTGACATTTGTCATTTGACATCTTGGACATTTGCCATCTTGAAATTTGTTATTTTTGACATTTTTCATGGTGACACTTATCATTTTTGACATTTAGCATTGTGACATTTGTCATTTGACATCTTTGACATTTGCCATCTTAAAATTTGTCATTTTTGACATTTTTCATGGTGACACTTTTCATTTTTGACATTTAGCATTGTGACATTTGTTATTTGACATCTTTGACATTTGCCATCTTGAAATTTGTCATTTTTGACATTTTTTATGGTGACACTTTTCATTTTTGACATTTAGCATTGTGACATTTGTCATTTGACATCTTTGACATTTGCCAACGTGAAATTTGTCATTTTTGACATTTTTCATGGTGACACTTATCATTTTTGACATTTAGCATTGTGACATTTGTCAGTTTTGACATTTGCCTTTTTGAAATTTGTCATTTTTGACATTTAGCATTGTGACATTTGTTATTTGACATCTTTGACATTTGCCATCTTGAAATTTGTTATTTTTGACATTTTTCATGGTGACACTTATCATTTTTGATATTTAGCATTGTGACATTTGTTATTTGACATCTTTGACATTTGCCATCTTGAAATTTGTCATTTTTGACATTTTTCATGGTGACACTTTTCATTTTTGACATTTAGCATTGTGACATTTGTCATTTGACATCTTGGACATTTGCCATCTTGAAATTTGTTATTTTTGACATTTTTCATGGTGACACTTATCATTTTTGACATTTAGCATTGTGACATTTGTCATTTGACATCTTTGACATTTGCCATCTTAAAATTTGTCATTTTTGACATTTTTCATGGTGACACTTTTCATTTTTGACATTTAGCATTGTGACATTTGTTATTTGACATCTTTGACATTTGCCATCTTGAAATTTGTCATTTTTGACATTTTTTATGGTGACACTTTTCATTTTTGACATTTAGCATTGTGACATTTGTCATTTGACATCTTTGACATTTGCCAACGTGAAATTTGTCATTTTTGACATTTTTCATGGTGACACTTATCATTTTTGACATTTAGCATTGTGACATTTGTCAGTTTTGACATTTGCCATCTTGAAATTTGTCATTTTTGACATTTAGCATTGTGACATTTGTCATTTGACATCTTTGACATTTGCCATCTTGAAATTTGTCATTTTTGACATTTTTCATGGTGACACTTTTCATTTTTGACATTTAGCATTGTGACATTTGTCATTTGACATCTTTGACATTTGCCATCTTGAAATTTGTCATTTTTGACATTTTTCATAGTGACACTTTTCATTTTTGACATTTAGCATTGTGACATTTGTCATTTGACATCTTTGACATTTGCCATCTTGAAATTTGTCATTTTTGACATTTTTCATGGTGACACTTTTCATTTTTGACATTTAGCATTGTGACATTTGTCATTTGACATCTTTGACATTTGCCATCTTGAAATTTGTCATTTTTGACATTTTTCAGGGTGACACTTTTCATTTTTGACATTTAGCATTGTGACATTTGTTATTTGACATCTTTGACATTTGCCATCTTGAAATTTGTTATTTTTGACATTTTTCATGGTGACACTTATCATTTTTGACATTTAGCATTGTGACATTTGTCATTTGACATCTTTGACATTTGCCATCTTGAAATTTGTCATTTTTGACATTTTTCATGGTGACACTTTTTATTTTTGACATTTAGCATTGTGACATTTGTCATTTGACATCTTGGACATTTGCCATCTTGAAATTTGTTATTTTTGACATTTTTCATGGTGACACTTATCATTTTTGACATTTAGCATTGTGACATTTGTCATTTGACATCTTTGATATTTGCCATCTTAAAATTTGTCATTTTTGACATTTTTCATGGTGACACTTTTCATTTTTGACATTTAGCATTGTGACATTTGTTATTTGACATCTTTGACATTTGCCATCTTGAAATTTGTCATTTTTGACATTTTTTATTGTGACACTTTTCATTTTTGACATTTAGCATTGTGACATTTGTCATTTGACATCTTTGACATTTGCCAACGTGAAATTTGTCATTTTTGACATTTTTCATGGTGACACTTATCATTTTTGACATTTAGCATTGTGACATTTGTCAGTTTTGACATTTGCCTTTTTGAAATTTGTCATTTTTGACATTTAGCATTGTGACATTTGTTATTTGACATCTTTGACATTTGCCATCTTGAAATTTGTTATTTTTGACATTTTTCATGGTGACACTTATCATTTTTGACATTTAGCATTGTGACATTTGTTATTTGACATCTTTGACATTTGCCATCTTGAAATTTGTCATTTTTGACATTTTTCATGGTGACACTTTTCATTTTTGACATTTAGCATTGTGACATTTGTCATTTGACATCTTGGACATTTGCCATCTTGAAATTTGTTATTTTTGACATTTTTCATGGTGACACTTATCATTTTTGACATTTAGCATTGTGACATTTGTCATTTGACATCTTTGACATTTGCCATCTTAAAATTTGTCATTTTTGACATTTTTCATGGTGACACTTTTCATTTTTGACATTTAGCATTGTGACATTTGTTATTTGACATCTTTGACATTTGCCATCTTGAAATTTGTCATTTTTGACATTTTTTATGGTGACACTTTTCATTTTTGACATTTAGCATTGTGACATTTGTCATTTGACATCTTTGACATTTGCCAACGTGAAATTTGTCATTTTTGACATTTTTCATGGTGACACTTATCATTTTTGACATTTAGCATTGTGACATTTGTCAGTTTTGACATTTGCCATCTTGAAATTTGTCATTTTTGACATTTAGCATTGTGACATTTGTCATTTGACATCTTTGACATTTGCCATCTTGAAATTTGTCATTTTTGACATTTTTCATGGTGACACTTTTCATTTTTGACATTTAGCATTGTGACATTTGTCATTTGACATCTTTGACATTTGCCATCTTGAAATTTGTCATTTTTGACATTTTTCATGGTGACACTTTTCATTTTTGACATTTAGCATTGTGACATTTGTCATTTGACATCTTTGACATTTGCCATCTTGAAATTTGTCATTTTTGACATTTTTCATGGTGACACTTTTCATTTTTGACATTTAGCATTGTGACATTTGTCATTTGACATCTTGGACATTTGCCATCTTGAAATTTGTTATTTTTGACATTTTTCATGGTGACACTTATCATTTTTGACATTTAGCATTGTGACATTTGTCAGTTTTGACATTTGCCATCTTGAAATTTGTCATTTTTGACATTTTTCATGGTGACACTTTTCATTTTTGACATTTAGCATTGTGACATTTGTCATTTGACATCTTTGACAATTGTCATCTTAAAATTTGTCATTTTTGACATTTTTCATGGTGACACTTTTTATTTTTGACATTTAGCATTGTGACATTTGTCATTTGACATCTCTGACATTTGCCATCTTGAAATTTGTCATTTTTGACATTTTTCATGGTGACACTTTTCATTTTTGACATTTAGCATTGTGACATTTGTCATTTGATATCTTTGACATTTGCCATCTTGAAATTTGTCATTTTTGACATTTTTTATGGTGACACTTTTCATTTTTGACATTTAGCATTGTGACATTTGTCATTTGACATCTTTGACATTTGCCAACGTGAAATTTGTCATTTTTGACATTTTTCATGGTGACACTTATCATTTTTGACATTTAGCATTGTGACATTTGTCAGTTTTGACATTTGCCATCTTGAAATTTGTCATTTTTGACATTTTTCATGGTGACACTTTTCATTTTTGACATTTAGCATTGTGACATTTGTCATTTGACATCTTTGACATTTGCCATCCTGAAATTTGTCATTTTTGACATTTTTCATGGTGACACTTATCATTTTTGACATTTAGCATTGTGACATTTGTCAGTTTTGACATTTGCCATCTTGAAATTTGTCATTTTTGACATTTAGCATTGTGACACTTTTCATTTTTGACATTTAGCATTGTGACATTTGTCATTTGACATCTTTGACATTTGCCATCTTGAAATTTGTCATTTTTGACATTTTTCATGGTGACACTTTTCATTTTTGACATTTAGCATTGTGACATTTGTCATTTGACATCTTTGACATTTGCCATCTTGAAATTTGTCATTTTTGACATTTTTCATGGTGACACTTTTCATTTTTGACATTTAGCATTGTGACATTTGTCATTTGACATCTTGGACATTTGCCATCTTGAAATTTGTTATTTTTGACATTTTTCATGGTGACACTTATCATTTTTGACATTTAGCATTGTGACATTTGTCAGTTTTGACATTTGCCATCTTGAAATTTGTCATTTTTGACATTTTTCATGGTGACACTTTTCATTTTTGACATTTAGCATTGTGACATTTGTCATTTGACATCTTTGACAATTGTCATCTTAAAATTTGTCATTTTTGACATTTTTCATGGTGACACTTTTCATTTTTGACATTTAGCATTGTGACATTTGTTATTTGACATCTCTGACATTTGCCATCTTGAAATTTGTCATTTTTGACATTTTTCATGGTGACACTTTTCATTTTTGACATTTAGCATTGTGACATTTGTCATTTGACATCTTTGACATTTGCCATCTTGAAATTTGTCATTTTTGACATTTTTTATGGTGACACTTTTCATTTTTGACATTTAGCATTGTGACATTTGTCATTTGACATCTTTGACATTTGCCAACGTGAAATTTGTCATTTTTGACATTTTTCATGGTGACACTTATCATTTTTGACATTTAGCATTGTGACATTTGTCAGTTTTGACATTTGCCATCTTGAAATTTGTCATTTTTGACATTTTTCATGGTGACACTTTTCATTTTTGACATTTAGCATTTTGACATTTGTCATTTGACATCTTTGACATTTGCCATCTTAAAATTTGTCATTTTTGACATTTTTCATGGTGACACTTTTCATTTTTGACATTTAGCATTGTGACATTTGTCATTTGACATCTTTGACATTTGCCATTTTGAAGTTTTTCATTTTTGACATTTTTTATGGTGACACTTTTCATTTTTGACATTTAGCATTGTGACATTTGTCATTTGACATCTTTGACATTTGCCAACGTGAAATTTGTCATTTTTGACATTTTTCATGGTGACACTTATCATTTTTGACATTTAGCATTGTGACATTTGTCAGTTTTGACATTTGCCATCTTGAAATTTGTCATTTTTGACATTTTTCATGGTGACACTTTTTATTTTTGACATTTAGCATTGTGACATTTGTCATTTGACATCTTTGACATTTGCCATCTTGAAATTTGTCATTTTTGACATTTTTCATGGTGACACTTTTCATTTTTGACATTTAGCATTGTGACATTTGTCATTTGACATCTTTGACATTTGCCATCTTGAAATTTATCATTTTGCATTGTGACATTTGTCAGTTTTGACATTTGCCATCTTGAAATTTGTCATTTTTGACATTTAGCATTGTGACACTTTTCATTTTTGACATTTAGCATTGTGACATTTGTCATTTGACATCTTTGACATTTGCCATCTTGAAATTTGTCATTTTTGACATTTAGCATTGTGACACTTTTCATTTTTGACATTTAGCATTGTGATATTTGTCATTTGACATCTTTGACATTTGCCATCTTGAAATTTATCATTTTTGACATTTAGCATTGTGATATTTGTCATTTGACATCTTTGACATTTGCCATCTTGAAATTTGTCATTTTTGACATTTTTCATTTTTGACATTTAGCATTGTGACATTTGTCATTTGACATCTTTGACATTTGCCATCTTGAAACTTGTTATTTTTGACATTTTTCATGGTGACACTTTTCATTTTTGACATTTAGCATTGTGACATTTGTCATTTGACATCTTTGACATTGGCCATCTTGAAATTTGTCATTTTTGACATTTTTCATGGTGACACTTTTCATTTTTGACATTTAGCATTGTGACATTTGTCAGTTTTGAAATTTGCCATCTTGAAATTTGTCATTTTTGACATTTTTCATGGTGATACTTTTTATTTTTGACATTTAGCGTTGTGACATTTGTCATTTGACATCTTAGACATTTGCCATCTTGAAGTTTGTCATTTTTGACACTTTTCATTTTTGACATTTAGCATTGTGACATTTCTCATTTGACATCTTTGACATTTGCCATCTTGAAATTTGTCATTTTTGACATTTTTCATGGTGACACTTTTCATTTTTGACATTTAGCATTGTGACATTTGTCAGTTTTGACATTTGCCATCTTGAAATTTGTCATTTTTGACATTTTTCATGGTGACATTTTTCATTTTTGACATTTAGCATTGTGACATTTGTCATTTGACATCTTTGACATTTGCCATCTTGAAATATGTCATTTTTGACATTTTTCATGGTGACACTTTTCATTTTTGACATTTAGCATTGTGACATTTGTCATTTGACATCTTGGACATTTGCTATCTTGAAATTTGTTATTTTTGACATTTTTCATGGTGACACTTATCATTTTTGACATTTAGCATTGTGACATTTGTCAGTTTTGACATTTGCCATCTTGAAATTTGTCATTTTTGACATTTTTCATGGTGACACTTTTCATTTTTGACATTTAGCATTGTGACATTTGTCATTTGACATTTTTGACATTTGCCATCTTGAAATTTGTCATTTTTGACATTTTTCATGGTGACACTTTTCATTTTTAACATTTAGCATTGTGACATTTGTCATTTGACATCTTTGACATTTGCCATCTTGAAATTTGTCATTTTTGACATTTAGCATTGTGACATTTGTCATTTGACATCTTTGACATTTGCTATCTTGAAATTTGTTATTTTTGACATTTTTCATGGTCACACTTTTCATTTTTGACATTTAGCATTGTGACATTTGTCAGTTTTGACATTTGCCATCTTGAAATTTTTCATTTTTGACATTTAGCATTGTGACACTTTTCATTTTTGACATTAAGCATTGTGACATTTGTCATTTGACATCTTTAACATTTACCATCTTGAAATTTGTCATTTTTGACATTTTTCATGGTGACACTTTTCATTTTTGACATTTCGCATTGTGACATTTGTCATTTGACATCTTTGACATTTGCCATCTTGAAATTTGTCATTTTTGACATTTTTCATGGTGACACTTTTCATTTTTAACATTTAGCATTGTGACATTTGTCATTTGACATCTTTGACATTTGCCATCTTGAAATTTGTCATTTTTGACATTTTTCATGGTGACACTTTTCATTTTTGACATTTAGCATTGTGACATTTGTTATTTGACATCTTTGACATTTGCCATCTTGAAATTTGTTATTTTTGACATTTTTCATGGTGACACTTATCATTTTTGACATTTAGCATTGTGACATTTGTCATTTGACATCTTTGACATTTGCCATCTTGAAATTTGTCATTTTTGACATTTTTCATGGTGACACTTTTCATTTTTGACATTTAGCATTGTGACATTTGTCATTTGACATCTTGGACATTTGCCATCTTGAAATTTGTTATTTTTGACATTTTTCATGGTGACACTTATCATTTTTGACATTTAGCATTGTAACATTTGTCAGTTTTGACATTTGCCATCTTGAAATTTGTCATTTTTGACATTTTTCATGGTGACACTTTTCATTTTTGACATTTAGCATTGTGACATTTGTCATTTGACATCTTTGACATTTGCCATCTTAAAATTTGTCATTTTTGACATTTTTCATGGTGACACTTTTCATTTTTGACATTTAGCATTGTGACATTTGTCATTTGACATTTGCCATCTTGAAATTTGTCATTTTTGACATTTTTCATGGTGACACTTTTCATTTTTGACATTTAGCATTGTGACATTTGTCATTTGACATCTTTGACCTTTGCCATCTTGAAATTTGTCATTTTTGACATTTTTCATGGTGACACTTTTCATTTTTGACATTTAGCATTGTGACATTTGTCATTTGACATCTTTGACATTTGCCATCTTGAAATTTGTCATTTTTGACATTTTTTATGGTGACACTTTTCATTTTTGACATTTAGCATTGTGACGTTTGTCATTTGACATCTTTGACATTTGCCAACGTGAAATTTGTCATTTTTGACATTTTTCATGGTGACACTTATCATTTTTGACATTTAGCATTGTGACATTTGTCAGTTTTGACATTTGCCATCTTGAAATTTGTCATTTTTGACATTTTTCATGGTGACACTTTTCATTTTTGACATTTAGCATTATGACATTTGTCATTTGTCAGTTTTGACATTTGCCATCTTGAAATTTGTCATTTTTGACATTTTTCATGGTGACACTTTTCATTTTTGACATTTAGCATTGTGATATTTGTCATTTGACATCTTTGACATTTGCCATCTTGAAATTTGTCATTTTTGACATTTAGCATTGTGATATTTGTCATTTGACATCTTTGACATTTGCCATCTTGAAATTTGTCATTTTTGACATTTTTCATTTTTGACATTTAGCATTGTGACATTTGTCATTTGACATCTTTGACATTTGCCATCTTAAAACTTGTTATTTTTGACATTTTTCATGGTGACACTTTTCATTTTTGACATTTAGCATTGTGACATTTGTCATTTGACATCTTTGACATTTGCCATCTTGAAATTTGTCATTTTTGACATTTTTCATGGTGACACTTTTCATTTTTGACATTTAGCATTGTGACATTTGTCAGTTTTAACATTTGCCATCTTGAAATTTGTCATTTTTGACATTTTTCATGGTGATACTTTTCATTTTTGACATTTAGCGTTGTGACATTTGTCATTTGACATCTTAGACATTTGCCATCTTAAAATTTGTCATTTTTGACACTTTTCATTTTTGACATTTAGCATTGTGAAATTTCTCATTTGACATCTTTGACATTTGCCATCTTGAAATTTGTCATTTTTGACATTTTTCATGGTGACACTTTTCATTTTTGACATTTAGCATTGTGACATTTGTCAGTTTTGTCATTTGCCATCTTGAAATTTGTCATTTTTGACATTTTTCATGGTGACATTTTTCATTTTTGACATTTAGCATTGTGACATTTGTCATTTGACATTTTTGACATTTGCCATCTTGAAATTTGTCATTTTTGACATTTTTCATGGTGACACTTTTCATTTTTGACATTTAGCATTGTGACATTTGTCATTTGACATCTTTGACATTTGCCATCTTGAAATTTGTCATTTTTGACATTTAGGATTGTGACATTTGTCATTTGACATCTTTGACATTTGCTATCTTGAAATTTGTTATTTTTGACATTTTTCATGGTCACACTTTTCATTTTTGACATTTAGCATTGTGACATTTGTCAGTTTTGACATTTGCCATCTTGAAATTTGTCATTTTTGACATTTAGCATTGTGACACTTTTCATTTTTGACATTTAGCATTGTGACATTTGTCATTTGACATCTTTGACATTTGCCATCTTGAAATTTGTCATTTTTGACATTTTTCATGGTGACACTTTTCATTTTTGACATTTAGCATTGTGACATTTGTCATTTGACATCTTTGACATTTGCCATCTTGAAATTTGTCATTTTTGACATTTTTCATGGTGACACTTTTCATTTTTGACATTTAGCATTGTGACATTTGTCATTTGACATCTTTGACATTTGCCATCTTGAAATTTGTCATTTTTGACATTTTTCATGGTGACACTTTTCATTTTTGACATTTAGCATTGTGACATTTGTTATTTGACATCTTTGACATTTGCCATCTTGAAATTTGTTATTTTTGACATTTTTCATGGTGACACTTATCATTTTTGACATTTAGCATTGTGACATTTGTCATTTGACATCTTTGACATTTGCCATCTTGAAATTTGTCATTTTTGACATTTTTCATGGTGACACTTTTCATTTTTGACATTTAGCATTGTGACATTTGTCATTTGACATCTTGGACATTTGCCATCTTGAAATTTGTTATTTTTGACATTTTTCATGGTGACACTTATCATTTTTGACATTTAGCATTGTGACATTTGTCATTTGACATCTTTGACATTTGCCATCTTAAAATTTGTCATTTTTGACATTTTTCATGGTGACACTTTTCATTTTTGACATTTAGCATTGTGACATTTGTTATTTGACATCTTTGACATTTGCCATCTTGAAATTTGTCATTTTTGACATTTTTTATGGTGACACTTTTCATTTTTGACATTTAGCATTGTCACATTTGTCATTTGACATCTTTGACATTTGCCAACGTGAAATTTGTCATTTTTGACATTTTTCATGGTGACACTTATCATTTTTGACATTTAGCATTGTGACATTTGTCAGTTTTGACATTTGCCATCTTGAAATTTGTCATTTTTGACATTTAGCATTGTGACATTTGTTATTTGACATCTTTGACATTTGCCATCTTGAAATTTGTTATTTTTGACATTTTTCATGGTGACACTTATCATTTTTGACATTTAGCATTGTAACATTTGTTATTTGACATCTTTGACATTTGCCATCTTGAAATTTGTCATTTTTGACATTTTTCATGGTGACACTTTTCATTTTTGACATTTAGCATTGTAACATTTGTCATTTGACATCTTGGACATTTGCCATCTTGAAATTTGTTATTTTTGACATTTTTCATGGTGACACTTATCATTTTTGACATTTAGCATTGTGACATTTGTCATTTGACATCTTTGACATTTGCCATCTTAAAATTTGTCATTTTTGACATTTTTCATGGTGACACTTTTCATTTTTGACATTTAGCATTGTGACATTTGTTATTTGACATCTTTGACATTTGCCATCTTGAAATTTGTCATTTTTGACATTTTTTATGGTGACACTTTTCATTTTTGACATTTAGCATTGTGACATTTGTCATTTGACATCTTTGACATTTGCCAACGTGAAATTTGTCATTTTTGACATTTTTCATGGTGACACTTATCATTTTTGACATTTAGCATTGTGACATTTGTCAGTTTTGACATTTGCCATCTTGAAATTTGTCATTTTTGACATTTAGCATTGTGACACTTTTCATTTTTGACATTTAGCATTGTGACATTTGTCATTTGACATCTTTGACATTTGCCATCTTGAAATTTGTCATTTTTGACATTTTTCATGGTGACACTTTTCATTTTTGACATTTAGCATTGTGACATTTGTCATTTGACATCTTTGACATTTGCCATCTTGAAATTTGTCATTTTTGACAATTTTCATGGTGACACTTTTCATTTTTGACATTTAGCATTGTGACATTTGTCATTTGACATCTTTGACATTTGCCATCTTGAAATTTGTCATTTTTGACATTTTTCATGGTGACACTTTTCATTTTTGACATTTAGCATTGTGACATTTGTCATTTGACATCTTGGACATTTGCCATCTTGAAATTTGTTATTTTTGACATTTTTCATGGTGACACTTATCATTTTTGACATTTAGCATTGTGACATTTGTCAGTTTGGACATTTGCCATCTTGAAATTTGTCATTTTTGACATTTTTCATGGTGACACTTTTTATTTTTGACATTTAGCATTGTGACATTTGTCATTTGACATCTTTGACAATTGTCATCTTAAAATTTGTCATTTTTGACATTTTTCATGGTGACACTTTTTATTTTTGACATGTAGCATTGTGACATTTGTCATTTGACATCTCTGACATATGCCATCTTGAAATTTGTCATTTTTGACATTTTTCATGGTGACACTTTTCATTTTTGACATTTAGCATTGTGACATTTGTCATTTGATATCTTTGACATTTGCCATCTTGAAATTTGTCATTTTTGACATTTTTTATGGTGACACTTTTCATTTTTGACATTTAGCATTGTGACATTTGTCATTTGACATCTTTGACATTTGCCAACGTGAAATTTGTCATTTTTGACATTTTTCATGGTGACACTTATCATTTTTGACATTTAGCATTGTGACATTTGTCAGTTTTGACATTTGCCATCTTGAAATTTGTCATTTTTGACATTTTTCATGGTGACACTTTTCATTTTTGACATTTAGCATTGTGACATTTGTCATTTGACATCTTTGACATTTGCCATCTTGAAATTTGTTATTTTTGACATTTTTCATGGTGACACTTATCATTTTTGACATTTAGCATTGTGACATTTGTCAGTTTTGACATTTGCCATCTTGAAATTTGTCATTTTTGACATTTAGCATTGTGACACTTTTCATTTTTGACATTTAGCATTGTGACATTTGTCATTTGACATCTTTGACATTTGCCATCTTGAAATTTGTCATTTTTGACATTTTTCATGGTGACACTTTTCATTTTTGACATTTAGCATTGTGACATTTGTCAGTTTTGACATTTGCCATCTTGAAATTTGTCATTTTTGACATTTTTCATGGTGACACTTTTCATTTTTGACATTTAGCATTGTGACATTTGTCATTTGACATCTTGGACATTTGCCATCTTGAAATTTGTTATTTTTGACATTTTTCATGGTGACACTTATCATTTTTGACATTTAGCATTGTGACATTTGTCATTTGACATCTTTGACATTTGCCATCTTAAAATTTGTCATTTTTGACATTTTTCATGGTGACACTTTTCATTTTTGACATTTAGCATTGTGACATTTGTTATTTGACATCTTTGACATTTGCCATCTTGAAATTTGTCATTTTTGACATTTTTTATGGTGACACTTTTCATTTTTGACATTTAGCATTGTGACATTTGTCATTTGACATCTTTGACATTTGCCAACGTGAAATTTGTCATTTTTGACATTTTTCATGGTGACACTTATCATTTTTGACATTTAGCATTGTGACATTTGTCAGTTTTGACATTTGCCATCTTGAAATTTGTCATTTTTGACATTTAGCATTGTGACACTTTTCATTTTTGACATTTAGCATTGTGACATTTGTCATTTGACATCTTTGACATTTGCCATCTTGAAATTTGTCATTTTTGACATTTTTCATAGTGACACTTTTCATTTTTGACATTTAGCATTGTGACATTTGTCATTTGACATCTTTGACATTTGCCATCTTGAAATTTGTCATTTTTGACAATTTTCATGGTGACACTTTTCATTTTTGACATTTAGCATTGTGACATTTGTCATTTGACATCTTTGACATTTGCCATCTTGAAATTTGTCATTTTTGACATTTTTCATGGTGACACTTTTCATTTTTGACATTTAGCATTGTGACATTTGTCATTTGACATCTTGGACATTTGCCATCTTGAAATTTGTTATTTTTGACATTTTTCATGGTGACACTTATCATTTTTGACATTTAGCATTGTGACATTTGTCAGTTTGGACATTTGCCATCTTGAAATTTGTCATTTTTGACATTTTTCATGGTGACACTTTTTATTTTTGACATTTAGCATTGTGACATTTGTCATTTGACATCTCTGACATATGCCATCTTGAAATTTGTCATTTTTGACATTTTTCATGGTGACACTTTTCATTTTTGACATTTAGCATTGTGACATTTGTCATTTGATATCTTTGACATTTGCCATCTTGAAATTTGTCATTTTTGACATTTTTTATGGTGACACTTTTCATTTTTGACATTTAGCATTGTGACATTTGTCATTTGACATCTTTGACATTTGCCAACGTGAAATTTGTCATTTTTGACATTTTTCATGGTGACACTTATCATTTTTGACATTTAGCATTGTGACATTTGTCAGTTTTGACATTTGCCATCTTGAAATTTGTCATTTTTGACATTTTTCATGGTGACACTTTTCATTTTTGACATTTAGCATTGTGACATTTGTCATTTGACATCTTTGACATTTGCCATCTTGAAATTTGTTATTTTTGACATTTTTCATGGTGACACTTATCATTTTTGACATTTAGCATTGTGACATTTGTCAGTTTTGACATTTGCCATCTTGAAATTTGTCATTTTTGACATTTAGCATTGTGACACTTTTCATTTTTGACATTTAGCATTGTGACATTTGTCATTTGACATCTTTGACATTTGCCATCTTGAAATTTGTCATTTTTGACATTTTTCATGGTGACACTTTTCATTTTTGACATTTAGCATTGTGACATTTGTCATTTGACATCTTTGACATTTGCCATCTTGAAATTTGTCATTTTTGACATTTTTCATGGTGACACTTTTCATTTTTGACATTGAGCATTGTGACATTTGTCATTTGACATCTTGGACATTTGCCATCTTGAAATTTGTTATTTTTGACATTTTTTATGGTGACACTTATCATTTTTGACATTTAGCATTGTGACATTTGTCAGTTTTGACATTTGCCATCTTGAAATTTGTCATTTTTGACATTTTTCATGGTGACACTTTTCATTTTTGACATTTAGCATTGTGACATTTGTCATTTGACATCTTTGACAATTGTCATCTTAAAATTTGTCATTTTTGACATTTTTCGTGGTGACACTTTTCATTTTTGACATTTAGCATTGTGACATTTGTCATTTGACATCTCTGACATTTGCCATCTTGAAATTTGTCATTTTTGACATTTTTCATGGTGACACTTTTCATTTTTGACATTTAGCATTGTGACATTTGTCATTTGACATATTTGACATTTGCCATCTTGTCATTTTTGACATTTTTTATGGTGACACTTTTCATTTTTGACATTTAGCATTGTGACATTTGTCATTTGACATCTTTGACATTTGCCAACGTGAAATTTGTCATTTTTGACATTTTTCATGGTGACACTTATCATTTTTGACATTTAGCATTGTGACATTTGTCAGTTTTGACATTTGCCATCTTGAAATTTGTCATTTTTGACATTTTTCATGGTGACACTTTTCATTTTTGACATTTAGCATTGTGACATTTGTCATTTGACATCTTTGACATTTGCCATCTTGAAATTTGTCATTTTTGACATTTTTCATGGTGACACTTTTCATTTTTGACATTTAGCATTGTGACATTTGTCATTTGACATCTTTGACATTTGCCATTTTGAAGTTTTTCATTTTTGACATTTTTTATGGTGACACTTTTCATTTTTGACATTTAGCATTGTGACATTTGTCATTTGACATCGTTGACATTTGCCAACGTGAAATTTGTCATTTTTGACATTTTTCATGGTGACACTTATCATTTTTGACATTTAGCATTGTGACATTTGTCAGTTTTGACATTTGCCATCTTGAAATTTGTCATTTTTGACATTTTTCATGGTGACACTTTTTATTTTTGACATTTAGCATTGTGACATTTGTCATTTGACATCTTTGACATTTGCCATCTTGAAATTTGTCATTTTTGACATTTTTCATGGTGACACTTTTCATTTTTGACATTTAGCATTGTGACATTTGTCATTTGACATCTTTGACATTTGCCATCTTGAAATTTATCATTTTGCATTGTGACATTTGTCAGTTTTGACATTTGCCATCTTGAAATTTGTCATTTTTGACATTTAGCATTGTGACACTTTTCATTTTTGACATTTAGCATTGTGACATTTGTCATTTGACATCTTTGACATTTGCCATCTTGAAATTTGTCATTTTTGACATTTTTCATGGTGACACTTTTCATTTTTGACATTTAGCATTGTGACATTTGTCATTTGACATCTTTGACATTTGCCATCTTGAAATTTATCATTTTGCATTGTGACATTTGTCAGTTTTGACATTTGCCATCTTGAAATTTGTCATTTTTGACATTTAGCATTGTGACACTTTTCATTTTTGACATTTAGCATTGTGATATTTGTCATTTGACATCTTTGACATTTGCCATCTTGAAATTTGTCATTTTTGACATTTAGCATTGTGATATTTGTCATTTGACATCTTTGACATTTGCCATCTTGAAATTTGTCATTTTTGACATTTTTCATTTTTGACATTTAGCATTGTGACATTTGTCATTTGACATCTTTGACATTTGCCATCTTGAAACTTGTTATTTTTGACATTTTTCATGGTGACACTTTTCATTTTTGACATTTAGCATTGTGACATTTGTCAGTTTTGAAATTTGCCATCTTGAAATTTGTCATTTTTGACATTTTTCATGGTGATACTTTTTATTTTTGACATTTAGCGTTGTGACATTTGTCATTTGACATCTTAGACATTTGCCATCTTGAAGTTTGTCATTTTTGACACTTTTCATTTCTGACATTTAGCATTGTGACATTTCTCATTTGACATCTTTGACATTTGCCATCTTGAAATTTGTCATTTTTGACATTTTTCATGGTGACACTTTTCATTTTTGACATTTAGCATTGTGACATTTGTCAGTTTTGACATTTGCCATCTTGAAATTTGTCATTTTTGACATTTTTCATGGTGACATTTTTCATTTTTGACATTTAGCATTGTGACATTTGTCATTTGACATCTTTGACATTTGCCATCTTGAAATATGTCATTTTTGACATTTTTCATAGTGACACTTTTCATTTTTGACATTTAGCATTGTGACATTTGTCATTTGACATCTTGGACATTTGCCATCTTGAAATTTGTTATTTTTGACATTTTTCATGGTGACACTTATCATTTTTGACATTTAGCATTGTGACATTTGTCAGTTTTGACATTTGCCATCTTGAAATTTGTCATTTTTGACATTTTTCATGGTGACACTTTTCATTTTTGACATTTAGCATTGTGACATTTGTCATTTGACATCTTTGACATTTGCCATCTTGAAATTTATCATTTTGCATTGTGACATTTGTCAGTTTTGACATTTGCCATCTTGAAATTTGTCATTTTTGACATTTAGCATTGTGACACTTTTCATTTTTGACATTTAGCATTGTGATATTTGTCATTTGACATCTTTGACATTTGCCATCTTGAAATTTGTCATTTTTGACATTTAGCATTGTGATATTTGTCATTTGACATCTTTGACATTTGCCATCTTGAAATTTGTCATTTTTGACATTTTTCATTTTTGACATTTAGCATTGTGACATTTGTCATTTGACATCTTTGACATTTGCCATCTTGAAACTTGTTATTTTTGACATTTTTCATGGTGACACTTTTCATTTTTGACATTTAGCATTGTGACATTTGTCAGTTTTGAAATTTGCCATCTTGAAATTTGTCATTTTTGACATTTTTCATGGTGATACTTTTTATTTTTGACATTTAGCGTTGTGACATTTGTCATTTGACATCTTAGACATTTGCCATCTTGAAGTTTGTCATTTTTGACACTTTTCATTTTTGACATTTAGCATTGTGACATTTCTCATTTGACATCTTTGACATTTGCCATCTTGAAATTTGTCATTTTTGACATTTTTCATGGTGACACTTTTCATTTTTGACATTTAGCATTGTGACATTTGTCAGTTTTGACATTTGCCATCTTGAAATTTGTCATTTTTGACATTTTTCATGGTGACATTTTTCATTTTTGACATTTAGCATTGTGACATTTGTCATTTGACATCTTTGACATTTGCCATCTTGAAATATGTCATTTTTGACATTTTTCATGGTGACACTTTTCATTTTTGACATTTAGCATTGTGACATTTGTCATTTGACATCTTGGACATTTGCCATCTTGAAATTTGTTATTTTTGACATTTTTCATGGTGACACTTATCATTTTTGACATTTAGCATTGTGACATTTGTCAGTTTTGACATTTGCCATCTTGAAATTTGTCATTTTTGACATTTTTCATGGTGACACTTTTCATTTTTGACATTTAGCATTGTGACATTTGTCATTTGACATCTTTGACAATTGTCATCTTAAAATTTGTCATTTTTGACATTTTTCATGGTGACACTTTTTATTTTTGACATTTAGCATTGTGACATTTGTCATTTGACATCTCTGACATTTGCCATCTTAAAATTTGTCATTTTTGACATTTTTCATGGTGACACTTTTCATTTTTGACATTTAGCATTGTGACATTTGTCATTTGACATCTTTGACATTTGCCATCTTGAAATATGTCATTTTTGACATTTTTCATAGTGACACTTTTCATTTTTGACATTTAGCATTGTGACATTTGTCATTTGACATCTTGGACATTTGCCATCTTGAAATTTGTTATTTTTGACATTTTTCATGGTGACACTTATCATTTTTGACATTTAGCATTGTGACATTTGTCAGTTTTGACATTTGCCATCTTGAAATTTGTCATTTTTGACATTTTTCATGGTGACACTTTTCATTTTTGACATTTAGCATTGTGACATTTGTCATTTGACATCTTTGACATTTGCCATCTTGAAATTTATCATTTTGCATTGTGACATTTGTCAGTTTTGACATTTGCCATCTTGAAATTTGTCATTTTTGACATTTAGCATTGTGACACTTTTCATTTTTGACATTTAGCATTGTGATATTTGTCATTTGACATCTTTGACATTTGCCATCTTGAAATTTGTCATTTTTGACATTTAGCATTGTGATATTTGTCATTTGACATCTTTGACATTTGCCATCTTGAAATTTGTCATTTTTGACATTTTTCATTTTTGACATTTAGCA
The DNA here is from genome assembly GCA_964028335.1 of Altica lythri. NCBI lineage: Eukaryota > Metazoa > Arthropoda > Insecta > Coleoptera > Chrysomelidae > Altica > Altica lythri. The sequence goes on along the minus strand of OZ034800.1, from coordinate 21,381,826 downwards.
TTGTGACATTTGTCATTTGACATCTTTGACATTTGCCATCTTGAAACTTGTTATTTTTGACATTTTTCATGGTGACACTTTTCATTTTTGACATTTAGCATTGTGACATTTGTCAGTTTTGAAATTTGCCATCTTGAAATTTGTCATTTTTGACATTTTTCATGGTGATACTTTTTATTTTTGACATTTAGCGTTGTGACATTTGTCATTTGACATCTTAGACATTTGCCATCTTGAAGTTTGTCATTTTTGACACTTTTCATTTTTGACATTTAGCATTGTGACATTTCTCATTTGACATCTTTGACATTTGCCATCTTGAAATTTGTCATTTTTGACATTTTTCATGGTGACACTTTTCATTTTTGACATTTAGCATTGTGACATTTGTCAGTTTTGACATTTGCCATCTTGAAATTTGTCATTTTTGACATTTTTCATGGTGACATTTTTCATTTTTGACATTTAGCATTGTGACATTTGTCATTTGACATCTTTGACATTTGCCATCTTGAAATATGTCATTTTTGACATTTTTCATGGTGACACTTTTCATTTTTGACATTTAGCATTGTGACATTTGTCATTTGACATCTTGGACATTTGCCATCTTGAAATTTGTTATTTTTGACATTTTTCATGGTGACACTTATCATTTTTGACATTTAGCATTGTGACATTTGTCAGTTTTGACATTTGCCATCTTGAAATTTGTCATTTTTGACATTTTTCATGGTGACACTTTTCATTTTTGACATTTAGCATTGTGACATTTGTCATTTGACATCTTTGACAATTGTCATCTTAAAATTTGTCATTTTTGACATTTTTCATGGTGACACTTTTTATTTTTGACATTTAGCATTGTGACATTTGTCATTTGACATCTCTGACATTTGCCATCTTAAAATTTGTCATTTTTGACATTTTTCATGGTGACACTTTTCATTTTTGACATTTAGCATTGTGACATTTGTCATTTGACATCTTTGACATTTGCCATCTTGAAATTTGTCATTTTTGACATTTTTTATGGTGACACTTTTCATTTTTGACATTTAGCATTGTGACATTTGTCATTTGACATCTTTGACATTTGCCAACGTGAAATTTGTCATTTTTGACATTTTTCATGGTGACACTTATCATTTTTGACATTTAGCATTGTGACATTTGTCAGTTTTGACATTTGCCATCTTGAAATTTGTCATTTTTGACATTTTTCATGGTGACACTTTTCATTTTTGACATTTAGCATTGTGACATTTGTCATTTGACATCTTTGACATTTGCCATCTTGAAATTTGTCATTTTTGACATTTTTCATGGTGACACTTATCATTTTTGACATTTGTCAGTTTTGACATTTGCCATCTTGAAATTTGTCATTTTTGACATTTAGCATTGTGACACTTTTCATTTTTGACATTTAGCATTGTGACATTTGTCATTTGACATCTTTGACATTTGCCATCTTGAAATTTGTCATTTTTGACATTTTTCATGGTGACACTTTTCATTTTTGACATTTAGCATTGTGACATTTGTCATTTGACATTTTTGACATTTGCCATCTTGAAATTTGTCATTTTTGACATTTTTCATGGTGACACTTTTCATTTTTGACATTTAGCATTGTGACATTTGTCATTTGACATCTTGGACATTTGCCATCTTGAAATTTGTTATTTTTGACATTTTTCATGGTGACACTTATCATTTTTGACATTTAGCATTCTGACATTTGTCAGTTTTGACATTTGCCATCTTGAAATTTGTCATTTTTGACATTTTTCATGGTGACACTTTTCATTTTTGACATTTAGCATTGTGACATTTGTCATTTGACATCTTTGACAATTGTCATCTTAAAATTTGTCACTTTTGACATTTTTCATGGTGACACTTTTCATTTTTGACATTTAGCATTGTGACATTTGTCATTTGACATCTCTGACATTTGCCATCTTGAAATTTGTCATTTTTGACATTTTTCATGGTGACACTTTTCATTTTTGACATTTAGCATTGTGACATTTGTCATTTGACATCTTTGACATTTGCCATCTTGAAATTTGTCATTTTTGACATTTTTTATGGTGACACTTTTCATTTTTGACATTTAGCATTGTGACATTTGTCATTTGACATCTTTGACATTTGCCAACGTGAAATTTGTCATTTTTGACATTTTTCATGGTGACACTTATCATTTTTGACATTTAGCATTGTGACATTTGTCAGTTTTGACATTTGCCATCTTGAAATTTGCCATTTTTGAAATTTTTCATCGTGACACTTTTTATTTTTGACATTTAGCATTGTGACATTTGTCATTTGACATCTTTGACATTTGCCATCTTGAAATTTGTCATTTTTGACATTTTTCATGGTGACACTTTTCATTTTTGACATTTGGCATTGTGACATTTGTCATTTGACATCTTTGACATTTGCCATCTTAAAATTTGTCATTTTTGACATTTTTCATGGTGACACTTTTCATTTTTGACATTTAGCATTGTGACATTTGTTATTTGACATCTTTGACATTTGCCATCTTGAAATTTGTCATTTTTCACATTTTTTATGGTGACACTTTTCATTTTTGACATTTAGCATTGTGACATTTGTCATTTGACATCTTTGACATTTGCCAACGTGAAATTTGTCATTCTTGACATTTTTCATGGTGACACTTATCATTTTTGACATTTAGCATTGTGACATTTGTCAGTTTTGACATTTGCCATCTTGAAATTTGTCATTTTTGACATTTAGCATTGTGACATTTGTTATTTGACATCTTTGACATTTGCCATCTTGAAATTTGTTATTTTTGACATTTTTCATGGTGACACTTATCATTTTTGACATTTAGCATTGTGACATTTGTTATTTGACATCTTTGACATTTGCCATCTTGAAATTTGTCATTTTTGACATTTTTCATGGTGACACTTTTCATTTTTGACATTTAGCATTGTGACATTTGTCATTTGACATCTTGGACATTTGCCATCTTGAAATTTGTTATTTTTGACATTTTTCATGGTGACACTTATCATTTTTGACATTTAGCATTGTGACATTTGTCATTTGACATCTTTGACATTTGCCATCTTAAAATTTGTCATTTTTGACATTTTTCATGGTGACACTTTTCATTTTTGACATTTAGCATTGTGACATTTGTTATTTGACATCTTTGACATTTGCCATCTTGAAATTTGTCATTTTTGACATTTTTTATGGTGACACTTTTCATTTTTGACATTTAGCATTGTGACATTTGTCATTTGACATCTTTGACATTTGCCAACGTGAAATTTGTCATTTTTGACATTTTTCATGGTGACACTTATCATTTTTGACATTTAGCATTGTGACATTTGTCAGTTTTGACATTTGCCATCTTGAAATTTGTCATTTTTGACATTTAGCATTGTGACACTTTTCATTTTTGACATTTAGCATTGTGACATTTGTCATTTGACATCTTTGACATTTGCCATCTTGAAATTTGTCATTTTTGACATTTTTCATGGTGACACTTTTCATTTTTGACATTTAGCATTGTGACATTTGTCATTTGACATCTTTGACATTTGCCATCTTGAAATTTGTCATTTTTGACATTTTTCATGGTGACACTTTTCATTTTTGACATTTAGCATTGTGACATTTGTCATTTGACATCTTTGACATTTGCCATCTTCAAATTTGTCATTTTTGACATTTTTCATGGTGACACTTTTCATTTTTGACATTTAGCATTGTGACATTTGTCATTTGACATCTTGGACATTTGCCATCTTGAAATTTGTTATTTTTGACATTTTTCATGGTGACACTTATCATTTTTGACATTTAGCATTGTGACATTTGTCAGTTTTGACATTTGCCATCTTGAAATTTGTCATTTTTGAAATTTTTTATGGTGACACTTTTCATTTTTGACATTTAGCATTGTGACATTTGTCATTTGACATCTTTGACAATTGTCATCTTAAAATTTGTCATTTTTGACATTTTTCATGGTGACACTTTTTATTTTTGACATTTAGCATTGTGACATTTGTCATTTGACATCTCTGACATTTGCCATCTTGAAATTTGTCATTTTTGACATTTTTCATGGTGACACTTTTCATTTTTGACATTTAGCATTGTGACATTTGTCATTTGACATCTTTGACATTTGCCATCTTGAAATTTGTCATTTTTGACATTTTTTATGGTGACACTTTTCATTTTTGACATTTAGCATTGTGACATTTGTCATTTGACATCTTTGACATTTGCCAACGTGAAATTTGTCATTTTTGACATTTTTCATGGTGACACTTATCATTTTTGACATTTAGCATTGTGACATTTGTCAGTTTTGACATTTGCCATCTTGAAATTTGTCATTTTTGACATTTTTCATGGTGACACTTTTCATTTTTGACATTTAGCATTGTGACATTTGTCATTTGACATCTTTGACATTTGCCATCTTGAAATTTGTCATTTTTGACATTTTTCATGGTAACACTTATCATTTTTGACATTTAGCATTGACATTTGTCAGTTTTGACATTTGCCATCTTGAAATTTGTCATTTTTGACATTTAGCATTGTGACACTTTTCATTTTTGACATTTAGCATTGTGACATTTGTCATTTGACATCTTTGACATTTGCCATCTTGAAATTTGTCATTTTTGACATTTTTCATGGTGACACTTTTCATTTTTGACATTTAGCATTGTGACATTTGTCATTTGACATCTTTGACATTTGCCATCTTGAAATTTGTCATTTTTGACATTTTTCATGGTGACACTTTTCATTTTTGACATTTAGCATTGTGACATTTGTCATTTGACATCTTGGACATTTGCCATCTTGAAATTTGTTATTTTTGACATTTTTCATGGTGACACTTATCATTTTTGACATTTAGCATTGTGACATTTGTCAGTTTTGACATTTGCCATCTTGAAATTTGTCATTTTTGACATTTTTCATGGTGACACTTTTCATTTTTGACATTTAGCATTGTGACATTTGTCATTTGACATCTTTGACAATTGTCATCTTAAAATTTGTCATTTTTGACATTTTTCATGGTGACACTTTTCATTTTTGACATTTAGCATTGTGACATTTGTCATTTGACATCTCTGACATTTGCCATCTTGAAATTTGTCATTTTTGACATTTTTCATGGTGACACTTTTCATTTTTGACATTTAGCATTGTGACATTTGTCATTTGACATCTTTGACATTTGCCATCTTGAAATTTGTCATTTTTGACATTTTTTATGGTGACACTTTTCATTTTTGACATTTAGCATTGTGACATTTGTCATTTGACATCTTTGACATTTGCCAACGTGAAATTTGTCATTTTTGACATTTTTCATGGTGACACTTATCATTTTTGACATTTAGCATTGTGACATTTGTCAGTTTTGACATTTGCCATCTTGAAATTTGTCATTTTTGACATTTTTCATGGTGACACTTTTCATTTTTGACATTTAGCATTGTGACATTTGTCATTTGACATCTTTGACATTTGCCATCTTAAAATTTGTCATTTTTGACATTTTTCATGGTGACACTTTTCATTTTTGACATTTAGCATTGTGACATTTGTCATTTGACATCTTTGACATTTGCCATTTTGAAATTTTTCATTTTTGACATTTTTTATGGTGACACTTTTCATTTTTGACATTTAGCATTGTGACATTTGTCATTTGACATCTTTGACATTTGCCAACGTGAAATTTGTCATTTTTGACATTTTTCATGGTGACACTTATCATTTTTGACATTTAGCATTGTGACATTTGTCAGTTTTGACATTTGCCATCTTGAAATTTGTCATTTTTGACATTTTTCATGGTGACACTTTTTATTTTTGACATTTAGCATTGTGACATTTGTCATTTGACATCTTTGACATTTGCCATCTTGAAATTTGTCATTTTTGACATTTTTCATGGTGACACTTTTCATTTTTGACATTTAGCATTGTGACATTTGTCATTTGCCATCTTGAAATTTATCATTTTGCATTGTGACATTTGTCAGTTTTGACATTTGTCAGTTTTGACATTTGCCATCTTGAAATTTGTCATTTTTGACATTTAGCATTGTGACACTTTTCATTTTTGACATTTAGCATTGTGACATTTGTCATTTGACATCTTTGACATTTGCCATCTTGAAATTTGTCATTTTTGACATTTTTCATGGTGACACTTTTCATTTTTGACATTTAGCATTGTGACATTTGTCATTTGACATCTTTGACATTTGCCATCTTGAAATTTATCATTTTGCATTGTGACATTTGTCAGTTTTGACATTTGCCATCTTGAAATTTGTCATTTTTGACATTTAGCATTGTGACACTTTTCATTTTTGACATTTAGCATTGTGATATTTGTCATTTGACATCTTTGACATTTGCCATCTTGAAATTTGTCATTTTTGACATTTAGCATTGTGATATTTGTCATTTGACATCTTTGACATTTGCCATCTTGAAATTTGTCATTTTTGACATTTTTCATTTTTGACATTTAGCATTGTGACATTTGTCATTTGACATCTTTGACATTTGCCATCTTGAAACTTGTTATTTTTGACATTTTTCATGGTGACACTTTTCATTTTTGACATTTAGCATTGTGACATTTGTCATTTGACATCTTTGACATTGGCCATCTTGAAATTTGTCATTTTTGACATTTTTCATGGTGACACTTTTCATTTTTGACATTTAGCATTGTGACATTTGTCAGTTTTGAAATTTGCCATCTTGAAATTTGTCATTTTTGACATTTTTCATGGTGATACTTTTTATTTTTGACATTTAGCGTTGTGACATTTGTCATTTGACATCTTAGACATTTGCCATCTTGAAATTTGTCATTTTTGACACTTTTCATTTTTGACATTTAGCATTGTGACATTTCTCATTTGACATCTTTGACATTTGCCATCTTGAAATTTGTCATTTTTGACATTTTTCATGGTGACACTTTTCATTTTTGACATTTAGCATTGTGACATTTGTCAGTTTTGACATTTGCCATCTTGAAATTTGTCATTTTTGACATTTTTCATGGTGACATTTTTCATTTTTGACATTTAGCATTGTGACATTTGTCGTTTGACATCTTTGACATTTGCCATCTTGAAATTTGTCATTTTTGACATTTTTCATGGTGACACTTTTCATTTTTGACATTTAGCATTGTGACATTTGTCATTTGACATCTTGGACATTTGCCATCTTGAAATTTGTTATTTTTGACATTTTTCATGGTGACACTTATTATTTTTGACATTTAGCATTGTGACATTTGTCAGTTTTGACATTTGCCATCTTGAAATTTGTCATTTTTGACATTTTTCATGGTGACACTTTTCATTTTTGACATTTAGCATTGTGACATTTGTCATTTGACATCTTTGACAATTGTCATCTTAAAATTTGTCATTTTTGACATTTTTCATGGTGACACTTTTTATTTTTGACATTTAGCATTGTGACATTTGTCATTTGACATCTCTGACATTTGCCATCTTGAAATTTGTCATTTTTGACATTTTTCATGGTGACACTTTTCATTTTTGACATTTAGCATTGTGACATTTGTCATTTGACATCTTTGACATTTGCCATCTTGAAATTTGTCATTTTTGACATTTTTTATGGTGACACTTTTCATTTTTGACATTTAGCATTGTGACATTTGTCATTTGACATCTTTGACATTTGCCAACGTGAAATTTGTCATTTTTGACATTTTTCATGGTGACACTTATCATTTTTGACATTTAGCATTGTGACATTTGTCAGTTTTGACATTTGCCATCTTGAAATTTGTCATTTTTGACATTTTTCATGGTGACACTTTTCATTTTTGACATTTAGCATTGTGACATTTGTCATTTGACATCTTTGACATTTGCCATCTTGAAATTTGTCATTTTTGACATTTTTCATGGTGACACTTATCATTTTTGACATTTAGCATTGTGACATTTGTCAGTTTTGACATTTGCCATGTTGAAATTTGTCATTTTTGACATTTAGCATTGTGACACTTTTCATTTTTGACATTTAGCATTGTGACATTTGTCATTTGACATCTTTGACATTTGCCATCTTGAAATTTGTCATTTTTGACATTTTTCATGGTGACACTTTTCATTTTTGACATTTAGCATTGTGACATTTGTCATTTGACATTTTTGACATTTGCCATCTTGAAATTTGTCATTTTTGACATTTTTCATGGTGACACTTTTCATTTTTGACATTTAGCATTGTGACATTTGTCATTTGACATCTTGGACATTTGCCATCTTGAAATTTGTTATTTTTGACATTTTTCATGGTGACACTTATTATTTTTGACATTTAGCATTGTGACATTTGTCAGTTTTGACATTTGCCATCTTGAAATTTGTCATTTTTGACATTTTTCATGGTGACACTTTTCATTTTTGACATTTAGCATTGTGACATTTGTCATTTGACATCTTTGACAATTGTCATCTTAAAATTTGTCATTTTTGACATTTTTCATGGTGACACTTTTCATTTTTGACATTTAGCATTGTGACATTTGTCATTTGACATCTCTGACATTTGCCATCTTGAAATTTGTCATTTTTGACATTTTTCATGGTGACACTTTTCATTTTTGACATTTAGCATTGTGACATTTGTCATTTGACATCTTTGACATTTGCCATCTTGAAATTTGTCATTTTTGACATTTTTTATGGTGACACTTTTCATTTTTGACATTTAGCATTGTGACATTTGTCATTTGACATCTTTGACATTTGCCAACGTGAAATTTGTCATTTTTGACATTTTTCATGGTGACACTTATCATTTTTGACATTTAGCATTGTGACATTTGTCAGTTTTGACATTTGCCATCTTGAAATTTGCCATTTTTGACATTTTTCATCGTGACACTTTTCATTTTTGACATTTAGCATTGTGACATTTGTCATTTGACATCTTTGACATTTGCCATCTTGAAATTTGTCATTTTTGACATTTTTCATGGTGACACTTTTCATTTTTGACATTTAGCATTGTGACATTTGTCATTTGACATCTTTGACATTTGCCATCTTGAAATTTTTCATTTTTGACATTTTTTATGGTGACACTTTTCATTTTTGACATTTAGCATTGTGACATTTGTCATTTGACATCTTTGACATTTGCCAACGTGAAATTTGTCATTTTTGACATTTTTCATGGTGACACTTATCATTTTTGACATTTAGCATTGTGACATTTGCCATCTTGAAATTTGTCATTTTTGACATTTTTTATGGTGACACTTTTTATTTTTGACATTTAGCATTGTGACATTTGTCATTTGACATCTTTGACATTTGCCATCTTGAAATTTGTCATTTTTGACATTTTTCATGGTGACACTTTTCATTTTTGACATTTAGCATTGTGACATTTGTCATTTGACATCTTTGACATTTGCCATCTTGAAATTTATCATTTTGCATTGTGACATTTGTCAGTTTTGACATGTGCCATCTTGAAATTTGTCATTTTTGACATTTAGCGTTGTGACACTTTTCATTTTTGACATTTAGCATTGTGACATTTGTCATTTGACATCTTTGACATTTGCCATCTTGAAATTTGTCATTTTTGACATTTTTCATGGTGACACTTTTCATTTTTGACATTTAGCATTGTGACATTTGTCATTTGACATCTTTGACATTTGCCATCTTGAAATTTATCATTTTGCATTGTGACATTTGTCAGTTTTGACATTTGCCATCTTGAAATTTGTCATTTTTGACATTTATCATTGTGACACTTTTCATTTTTGACATTTAGCATTGTGATATTTGTCATTTGACATCTTTGACATTTGCCATCTTGAAATTTGTCATTTTTGACATTTAGCATTGTGATATTTGTCATTTGACATCTTTGACATTTGCCATCTTGAAATTTGTCATTTTTGACATTTTTCATTTTTGACATTTAGCATTGTGACATTTGTCATTTGACATCTTTGACATTTGCCATCTTGAAACTTGTTATTTTTGACATTTTTCCTGGTGACACTTTTTATTTTTGACATTTAGCATTGTGACATTTGTCATTTGACATCTTTGACATTTGCCATCTTGAAATTTGTCATTTTTGACATTTTTCATGGTGACACTTTTCATTTTTGACATTTAGCATTGTGACATTTGTCATTTGACATCTTTGACATTGGCCATCTTGAAATTTGTCATTTTTGACATTTTTCATGGTGACACTTTTCATTTTTGACATTTAGCATTGTGACATTTGTCAGTTTTGAAATTTGCCATCTTGAAATTTGTCATTTTTGACATTTTTCATGGTGATACTTTTCATTTTTGACATTTAGCGTTGTGACATTTGTCATTTGACATCTTAGACATTTGCCATCTTGAAATTTGTCATTTTTGACACTTTTCATTTTTGACATTTAGCATTGTGACATTTCTCATTTGACATCTTTGACATTTGCCATCTTAAAATTTGTCATTTTTGACATTTTTCATGGTGACACTTTTCATTTTTGACATTTAGCATTGTGACATTTGTCAGTTTTGACATTTGCCATCTTGAAATTTGTCATTTTTGACATTTTTCATGGTGACATTTTTCATTTTTGACATTTAGCATTGTGACATTTGTCATTTGACATCTTTGACATTTGCCATCTTGAAATTTGTCATTTTTGACATTTTTCATGGTGACACTTTTCATTTTTGACATTTAGCATTGTGACATTTGTCATTTGACATCTTTGACATTTGCCATCTTGAAATTTGTCATTTTTGACATTTAGCATTGTGACATTTGTCATTTGACATCTTTGACATTTGCTATCTTGAAATTTGTTATTTTTGACATTTTTCATGGTCACACTTTTCATTTTTGACATTTAGCATTGTGACATTTGTCAGTTTTGACATTTGCTATCTTAAAATTTGTCATTTTTGACATTTAGCATCGTGACACTTTTCATTTTTGACATTTAGCATTGTGACATTTGTCATTTGACATCTTTGACATTTGCCATCTTGAAATTTGTCATTTTTGACATTTTTTATGGTGACACTTTTCATTTTTGACATTTAGCATTGTGACATTTGTCATTTGACATCTTTGACATTTGCCATCTTGAAATTTGTCATTTTTGACATTTTTCATGGTGACACTTTTCATTTTTGACATTTAGCATTGTGACATTTGTCATTTGACATCTTTGACATTTGCCATCTTGAAATTTGTCATTTCTGACATTTGCCATCTTGAAATTTGTCATTTTTGACATTTTTCATGGTGACACTTTTCATTTTTGACATTTAGCATTGTGGCATTTGTTATTTGACATCTTTGACATTTGCCATCTTGAAATTTGTTATTTTTAACATTTTTCATGGTGACACTTATCATTTTTGACATTTAGCATTGTGACATTTGTCATTTGACATCTTTGACATTTGCCATCTTGAAATTTGTCATTTTTGACATTTTTCATGGTGACACTTTTCATTTTTGACATTTAGCATTGTGACATTTGTCATTTGACATCTTGGACATTTGCCATCTTGAAATTTGTTATTTTTGACATTTTTCATGGTGACACTTATCATTTTTGACATTTAGCATTGTGACATTTGTCAGTTTTGACATTTGCCATCTTAAAATTTGTCATTTTTGACATTTTTCATGGTGACACTTTTCATTTTTAACATTTAGCATTGTGACATTTGTCATTTGACATCTTTGACATTTGCCATCTTAAAATTTGTCATTTTTGACATTTTTCATGGTGACACTTTTCATTTTTGACATTTAGCATTGTGACATTTGTCATTTGACATCTTTGACATTTGCCATCTTGAAATTTGTCATTTATGACATTTTTTATGGTGACACTTTTCATTTTTGACATTTAGCATTGTGACATTTGTCATTTGACATCTTTGACATTTGCCAACGTGAAATTTGTCATTTTTGACATTTTTCATGGTGACACTTATCATTTTTGACATTTAGCATTGTGACATTTGTCAGTTTTGACATTTGCCATCTTGAAAGTTGTCATTTTTGACACTTTTCATGGTGACACTTTTCATTTTTGACATTTAGCATTGTGACATTTGTCATTTGACATCTTTGACATTTGCCATCTTGAAATTTGTCATTTTTGACATTTTTCATAGTGACACTTTTCATTTTTGACATTTAGCATTGTGACATTTGTCATTTGACATCTTTGACATTTGCCATCTTGAAATTTATCATTTTGCATTGTGACATTTGTCAGTTTTGACATTTGCCATCTTGAAATTTGTCATTTTTGACATTTAGCATTGTGACACTTTTCATTTTTGACATTTAGCATTGTGACATTTGTCATTTGACATCTTAGACATTTGCCATCTTGAAATTTGTCATTTTTGACACTTTTCATTTTTGACATTTAGCATTGTGACATTTGTCATTTGACATCTTTGACATTTGCCATCTTGAAATTTGTCATTTTTGACAATTTTCATTTTTGACATTTAGCATTGTGACATTTGTCACTTGACATCTTTGACATTTGCCATCTTGAAATTTGTTATTTTTGACATTTTTCATGGTGACACTTTTCATTTTTGACATTTAGCATTGTGACATTTGTCAGTTTTGACATTAGCCATCTTGAAATTTGTCATTTTTGACATTTTTCATGGTGACACTTTTCATTTTTGACATTTAGCATTGTGACATTTGTCATTTGACATCTTTGACATTTGCCATCTTAAAATTTGTCATTTTCGACATTTTTCATGGTGACACTTTTCATTTTTGACATTTAGCATTGTGACATTTGTCATTTGACATCTTTGACATTTGCCACCTTGAAATTTGTCATTTTGCATTGTGACATTTGTCAGTTTTGACATTTGCCATCTTGAAATTTGTCATTTTTGACACTTTTCATTTTTGACATTTAGCATTGTGACATTTGTCATTTGACATCTTTGACATTTGCCATCTTGAAATTTGTCATTTTTGACATTTTTCATGGTGACACTTTTCATTTTTGACATTTAGCATTGTGACATTTGTCATTTGACATCTTTGACATTTGCCATCTTGAAATTTGTCATTTTTGACATTTAGCATTGTGATATTTGTCATTTGACATCTTTGACATTTGCCATCTTGAAATTTGTCATTTTTGACATTTTTCATGGTGACACTTTTCATTTTTGACATTTAGCATTGTGACATTTGTCATTTGACATCTTTGACATTTGCCATCTTAAAATTTGTTATTTTTGACATTTTTCATGGTGACACTTTTCATTTTTGACATTTAGCATTGTGACATTTGTCATTTGCCATCTTTGACATTTGCCATCTTGAAATTTGTCATTTTTGACATTTTTCATGGTGACACTTTTCATTTTTTACATTTAGCATTGTGACATTTGTCATTTGACATCTTTGACATTTGCCATCTTGAAATTTGTCATTTTTGACATTTTTCATGGTGACACTTTTCATTTTTGACATTTAGCATTGTGACATTTGTAAGTTTTGACATTTGCCATCTTGAAATTTGTCATTTTTGACATTTTTCATGGTGACACTTTTCATTTTTGACATTTAGCATTGTGACATTTGTCATTTGACATCTTAGACATTTGCTATCTTGAAATTTGTCATTTTTGACACTTTTCATTTTTGACATTTAGCATTGTGACATTTATCATTTGACATCTTTGACATTTGCCATCTTGAAATTTGTCATTTTTGACATTTTTCGTGGTGACACTTTTCATTTTTGACATTTAGCATTGTGACATTTGTCATTTGACATCTTGGACATTTGCCATCTTGAAATATGTCATTTTTGACATTTTTCATGGTGACACTTATCATTTTTGACATTTAGCATTGTGACATTTGTCAGTTTTGACATTTGCCATCTTGAAATTTGTCATTTTTGACATTTTTCATGGTGACACTTTTCATTTGTGACATTAAGCATTGTGACATTTGTCATTTGAAATCTTTGACATTTGCCATCTTGAAATTTGTCATTTTTGACATTTTTCATGGTGACACTTTTCATTTTTGACATTTAGCATTGTGACATTTGTCAGTTGACATCTTTGACATTTGCCATCTTGAAATTTGTCATTTTTGACATTTAGCATTGTGACATTTGTCATTTGACATCTTTGACATTTGCCATCTTGAAATTTGTTATTTTTGACATTTTTCATGGTGACACTTTTTATTTTTGACATTTAGCATTGTGACATTTGTCAGTTTTGACATTTGCCATCTTGAAATTTGTCATTTTTGACATTTTTCATGGTGACACTTTTCATTTTTGACATTTAGCATTGTGACATTTGTCATTTGACATCTTTGACATTTGCCATCTTGAAATTTGTCATTTTTGACATTTTTCATGGTGACACTTTTCATTTTTGACATTTAGCATTGTGAAATTTGTCATTTGACATCTTGGACATTTGCCATCTTGAAATTTGTCATTTTTGACATTTTTCATGGTGACACTTTTCATTTTTGACATTTAGCATTGTGACATTTGTCATTTGACATCTTTGACATTTGCCATCTTAAAATTTGTCATTTTTGACATTTTTCATGGTGACACTTTTCATTTTTGACATTTAGCATTGTGACATTTGTCATTTGACATCTTTGACATTTGCCATCTTGAAATTTGTTATTTTTGACATTTTTCAAGGTGACACTTTTCATTTTTGACATTTAGCATTGTGACATTTGTCATTTGACATCTTTGACATTTGCCATCTTGAAATTTGTCATTTTTGACATTTTTCATGGTGACACTTTTTATTTTTGACATTGAGCATTGTGACATTTGTCATTTGACATCTTTGACATTTGCCATCTTGAAATTTGTCATTTTTGACATTTAGCATTGTGACATTTGTCATTTGACATCTTTGATATTTGCCATCTTGAAATTTGTCATTTTTGACATTTTTCATGGTGACACTTTTCATTTTTGACATTTAGCATTGTGACATTTGTCATTTGACATCTTTGACATTTGCCATCTTGAAATTTGTCATTTTTGACATTTTTCATGGTGACACTTTTCATTTTTGACATTTAGCATTGTGACATTTGTCATTTGACATCTTTGACATTTGCCATCTTGAAATTTGTCATTTTTGACATTTAGCATTTTGACATTTCTCATTTGACATCTTGGACATTTGCCATCTTGAAATTTGTTATTTTTGACATTTTTCATGGTGACACTTTTCATTTTTGACATTTAGCATTGTGACATTTGTCATTTGACATCTTTGACATTTGCCATCTTGAAATTTGTCATTTTTGACATTTTTCATGGTGACACTTTTCATTTTTGACATTTAGCATTGTGACATTTGTCATTTGACATCTTTGACATTTGCCATCTTGAAATTTGTCATTTTTGACATTTAGCATTGTAACATTTGTCATTTGGCATCTTTGATATTTGCCATTTTGAAATTTGTCATTTTTGGCATTTTTCATGGTGACACTTTTCATTTTTGACATTTAGCATTGTGACATTTGTCATTTGACATCTTTGACATTTGCCATCTTGAAATTTGTCATTTTTGACATTTTTCATGGTGACACTTTTCATTTTTGACATTTAGCATTGTGACATTTGTCATTTGACAACTTTGACATTTGCCATCTTGAAATTTGTTATTTTTGACATTTTTCATGGTGACACTTTTCATTTTTGACATTTAGCATTGTGACATATGTCATTGAACATCTTTGACATTTGCCATCTTGAAATTTGTCATTTTTGAAATTTTTCATGGTGACACTTTTCATTTTTAACATTTAGCATTGTTACATTTGTCATTTGACATCTTTGACATTTGCCATCTTGAAATTTGTCATTTTTGACATTTAGCATTGTGACATTTGTCATTTGACATCTTGGACATTTGCCATCTTAAAATTTGTTATTTTTGACATTTTTCATGGTGACACTTTTCATTTTTGACATTTAGCATTGTGACATTTGTCATTTGACATCTTTGACATTTGCCATCTTGAAATTTGTCATTTTTGACATTTTTCATGGTGACACTTTTCATTTTTGACATTTAGCATTGTGACATTTGTCATTTGACATCTTTGACATTTGCCATCTTGAAATTTGTCATTTTTGACATTTAGCATTGTAACATTTGTCATTTGACATCTTTGATATTTGCCATCTTGAAATTTGTCATTTTTGGCATTTTTCATGGTGACACTTTTCATTTTTGACATTTAGCATTGTGACATTTGTCATTTGACATCTTTGACATTTGCCATCTTGAAATTTGTCATTTTTGACATTTTTCATGGTGACACTTTTCATTTTTGACATTTAGCATTGTGACATTTGTCATTTGACATCTTTGACATTTGCCATCTTGAAATTTGTTATTTTTGACATTTTTCATGGTGACACTTTTCATTTTTGACATTTAGCATTGTGACATTTGTCATTTGACATCTTTGACATTTGCCATCTTGAAATTTGTCATTGTTGACATTTTTCATGGTGACACTTTTCATTTTTGACATTTAGCATTGTGACATTTGTCATTTGACATCTTTGAGATTTGCCATCCTGAAATTTGTTATTTTTGTCATTTTTCATGGTGACACTTATCATTTTTGACATTTAGCATTGTGACATTTGTCAGTTTTGACATTTGCCATCTTGAAATTTGTCATTTTTGACATTTTTCATGTTGACACTTTTCATTTTTGACATTTAGCATTGTGACATTTGTCATTGGACATCTTTGACATTTGCCATCTTGAAATTTGTTATTTTTGACATTTTTTATGGTGACACTTTTCATTTTTGACATTTAGCATTGTGACATTTGTCATTTGACATCTTTGACATTTGCCATCTTGAAATTTGTCATTTTTGACATTTTTCATGGTGACACTTTTTATTTTTGACATTGAGCATTGTGACATTTGTCATTTGACATCTTTGACATTTGCCATCTTGAAATTTGTCATTTTTGACATTTAGCATTGTGACATTTGTCATTTGACATCTTTGATATTTGCCATCTTGAAATTTGTCATTTTTGACATTTTTCATGGTGACACTTTTCATTTTTGACATTTAGCATTGTGACATTTGTCATTTGACATCTTTGACATTTGCCATCTTGAAATTTGTCATTTTTGACATTTTTCATGGTGACACTTTTCATTTTTGACATTTAGCATTGTGACATTTGTCATTTGACATCTTTGACATTTGCCATCTTGAAATTTGTCATTTTTGACATTTAGCATTTTGACATTTGTCATTTGACATCTTGGACATTTGCCATCTTGAAATTTGTTATTTTTGACATTTTTCATGGTGACACTTTTCATTTTTGACATTTAGCATTGTGACATTTGTCATTTGACATCTTTGACATTTGCCATCTTGAAATTTGTCATTTTTGACATTTTTCATGGTGACATTTTTCATTTTTAACATTTAGCATTGTGACATTTGTCATTTGACATCTTTGACATTTGCCATCTTGAAATTTGTTATTTTTGACATTTTTCATGGTAACACTTTTCATTTTTGACATTTAGCATTGTGACATTTGTCATTTGACATCTTTGACATTTGCCATCTTGAAATTTGTCATTTTTGACATTTTTCATGGTGACACTTTTCAGTTTTGACATTTAGCATTGTGACATTTGTCATTTGACATCTTTGACATTTGCCATCTTGAAATTTGTCATTTTTGAGATTTAGCATTGTGACATTTGTCATTTGACATCTTTGACATTTGCCATCTTGAAATTTGTTATTTTTGACCTTTTTCATGGTGACACTTTTCATTTTTGATATTTAGCATTGTGACATTTGTCAGTTTTGACATTTGCCATCTTGAAATTTGTCATTTTTGACTTTTTTCATGGTGACACTTTTCATTTTTGACATTTAGCATTGTGACATTTGTCATTTGACATCTTTGACATTTGCCATCTTGAAATTTGTTATTTTTGACATTTTTCATGGTGACACTTTTCATTTTTGACATTTAGCATTGTGACATTTGTCATTTGACATCTTTGACATTTGCCATCTTGAAATTTGTCATTTTTGACATTTTTCATGGTGACACTTTTTATTTTTGACATTTAGCATTGTGACATTTGTCATTTGACATCTTTGACATTTGCCATCTTGAAATTTGTCATTTTTGACATTTTTCATGGTGACACTTTTCATTTTTGACATTTAGCATTGTGACATTTGTCATTTGACATCTTTGACATTTGTCATCTTGAAATTTGTCATTTTTGACATTTAGCATTGTGACATTTGTCATTTGACATCTTTGATATTTGCCATCTTGAAATTTGTCATTTTTGACATTGTTCATGGTGAAACTTTTCATTTTTGACATTTAGCATTGTGACATTTGTCATTTGACATCTTTGACATTTGCCATCTTGAAATTTGTCATTTTTGACATTTTTCATGGTGAGACTTTTCATTTTTGACATTTAGCATTGTGACATTTGTCATTTGACATCTTAGACATTTGCCATCTTGAAATTTGTCATTTTTGACACTTTTCTTCTTTGACATTTAGCATTGTGACATTTGTCATTTGACATCTTTGACATTTGCCAGCTTGAAATTTGTCATTGTTGACATTTTTCATGGTGACACTTTTCATTTTTGACATTTAGCATTGTGACATTTGTCAGTTTTGACATTTGCCATCTTGAAATTTGTCATTTTTGACATTTTTCATGGTGACACTTTTCATTTTTGACATTTAGCATTGTGACATTTGTCATTTGACATCTTTGACATTTGCCATCTTGAAATTTGTCATTTTTGACATTTTTCTTGGTGACACTTTTCATTTTTGACAATTAGCATTGTGACATTTGTCATTTGACATCTTTGACATTTGCCATCTTGAAATTTGTCATTTTTGACATTTTTCATGGTGACACTTTTCATTTTTGACATTTAGCATTGTGACATTTGTCAGTGTTGACATTTGCCATCTTGAAATTTGTCATTTTTGACATTTTTCATGGTGACACTTTTCATTTTTGACATTTAGCATTGTGACATTTGTCATTTGACATCTTTGACATTTGCCATCTTGAAATTTGTCATTTTTGACATTTTTCATGGTGACACTTTTCATTTTTGACATTTAGCATTGTGACATTTGTCATTTGACATCTTTGACATTTGCCATCTTGAAATTTGTTATTTTTGACATTTTTTATGGTGACACTTTTCATTTTTGACATTTAGCATTGTGACATTTGTCATTTGACATCTTTGACATTTGCCATCTTGAAATTTGTCATTTTTGACATTTTTCATGGTGAAACTTTTCATTTTTGACATTTAGCATTGTGACATATGTCATTTGACATCTTTGACATTTGCCATTTTGAAATTTGTCATTTTTGACATTTTTCATAGTGACACTTTTCATTTTTGGCATTTAGCATTGCGACATTTGTCATCTTTGACATTTGCCATCTTGAAATTTGTTATTTTTGACATTTTTCATGGTGACACTTTTCATTTTTGACATTTAGCATTGTGACATTTGTCATTTGACATCTTTGACATTTGCCATCTTGAAATTTGTTATTTTTGACATTTTTCATGGTAACACTTTTCATTTTTGACATTTAGCATTGTGACATTTGTCAGTTTTGACATTTGCCATCTTGAAATTTGTCATTTTTGACATTTTTCATGGTGACACTTTTCATTTTTGACATTTAGCATTGTGACATTTGTCATTTGACATCTTTGACATTTGCCATCTTGAAATTTGTCATTTTTGACATTTAGCATTGTGACATTTGTCATTTGACATCTTTGACATTTGCCATCTTGAAATTTGTTATTTTTGACATTTTTTATGGTGACACTTTTCATTTTTGACATTTAGCATTGTGACATTTGTCAGTTTTGACATTTGCCATCTTGAAATTTGTCATTTTTGACATTTTTCATGGTGACACTATTCATTTTTGACATTTAGCATTGTGACATTTGTCATTTGACATCTTAGACATTTGTCATCTTGAAATTTGTCATTTTTGACACTTTTCATTTTTGACATTTAGCATTGTGACATTTGTCATTTGACATCTTTGACATTTGCCATCTTGAAATTTGTCATTTTTGACATTTTTCATGGTGACACTTTTCATTTTTGACATTTAGCATTGTGACATTTGTCAGTTTTGACATTTGCCATCTTGAAATTTGTCATTTTTGACATTTTTCATGGTGACACTTTTCATTTTTGACATTTCTAATCTAATCTAATCTAAACAACCTGGCATGGTCTCTCCTGTGGAGCCCCATGTTTGCGCACTGCTTCCTATGGGAATATTGTGACCAGGTTCGGCACCAAGAGTCCTTACATGCACCCGATGCGTGCAGGACTCTAGTTTGTTCAGCTGAAAATCAGCGTCCCGCTGATCTTCAGGTAGGCTAGAATCCAGGTATCCGAAATTCCTTGAGTTACTGTTGCCACAGAGCAGTTCCCTTGATAAGAGACTTGAGTCCTGTGACTAGCTCCTCAAGGTGGTGATAGGATTCAGGATTCGTGTCACCGAAGATGAGGAACCGTTTATAGTCCAAGGCCTCACACTCGAATAGAATGTGAGTTGCCGTCTCATCTTCCATGGCGCACAGTCGGCACGAGGTGGGTTCCTGTGTCAGAATCCCCATCCTCCGAAGGTGTAGTCTGAATGGTCCATGCCCAGTGAGCAGGCCCACTAGTACTCTTATCTGACTCCTACCAAGATTCAGTATGTCAAACGTCAGTTTTTTGGAGTAGCCTTTGAGCATCAGCTTCGAGTGCCTCAGCCCTGCAGTGTTACCCCAGTGCTTGGTTGACTCTTCCCAGACCTAGTCCCTGACTTTGGTCCTTACCCAGGCTCTAGGCAGTCCCAATACCGGTTCTGGACCAGTGAATCGTGTGTCCGCTCCCTTCTTGGCCAGAAGGTCCGCGGTTTCATTACCTTCAAAACCTTTGTGCCCTGGTATCCACTCCAAGAAAACACTGTTTTGTCTAGCCAGTTCATTGAGGTTTTGTATGCATTCCCAGATCAGCTTGGAACTAACCCGGAATTGTTTTAAGGCCAGCAGTGCAGCCTGGCTGTCTGAGAAGAAAGTTATCCTCTCCCCTCTCCAGCCACGGCCTCGGGCGTGGTCGGCAGCCTTTAGTAAGGCGTATACCTCTGCCTGGTACACGGTTGACTCTGTTCCCAAGCTAAAGTGCTGCCTAAGGTTGCGTGGACCACAGATCCCTGCACCGGTTCCTTCTGAAGTGCGAGATCCGTCAGTAAAGTACTTGATCCCTGCATCTTCGAAAATTCTTTGAGAGCCGTCCCCAGTCCACTCGTCTCTGTCTCTCAGTCGGACTTGGTATCGACTCTCAAAAATGTAACAGGGGATCATCTGGTCAGTTGGCAAGCCTGTCAACAGGACCTGACAATCTCCAGTGAACAGTGTGCGATGACGATGCAATCCATCACCATCACACCCGTTAACTTCCAGCCTGTGCGCTCCCGACATCGCCTCCCCTTTGATGAAAACACTGAGGGGTGGCAAGCCCAGGATAACTCCCAGTGCCGCTGTAGGGGCTGTCCTCATGGCCCCAGAGATCTGCAGGCAAGCAAGCCTCTGAAGCGAGTCCAGCTTCCTCTGAACAGTTGATTGCTCAACCTTTTTCCACCCTACGCATGATCCGTAGGAGACCATGGGTCTGACAAACGCCAGGTATATCCATCGGACGACCTTGGGTGAGAGTCCCCACGTCTTCCCCACAGATCGCCTAAGCATGTTTAAAACACGCTTAGACTTGTCTATAGTGTATTCTAAGTGCCGATTCCAGGTAAGTCTCTTGTCCAGATGGACGCCTAGGAACTTTACCTCCTCGGCAATTGTTATTCTTTCACCGAAGATTCTGGGTGGCGTTAAGCCCGCCAGCTTATACCTACGTGTGAAAGGTACGACTACCGTTTTGGCAGGGTTGACTGTGAGATGTCGACTCCTGCACCAGCGTTCTACCCTTGACAGAGCTCCGTTGAGCAGTTCCGTCATAGTGGTCACACAAAAGCCTCGGACTAAGATGACGAAATCGTCAGCATAGGCCTGGGCATGTATTCCCGACTCATTGAGCTCCCGGAGTAGAGGTTCAGGCGCCAGGTTCCACAACCGAGGGGAGATGACTCCCCCCTGTGGGCAGCCCCTAGTGGCCAACACCTCCCTCGAGACGCCAAACAGGTCGGCAGTGATAAGTCGCCCTCTCAGAAAGGTCTCAATCCACCCAGTGGTGGCAGAGTCTAGCCCTCTGAGGGAACCGACTATGGCATCGATAGAAGTGTCATCAAAGGCACCCTGGACATCTAGAAAGACGGCCAGAGCCACTTCTTTTCGGTCCAGCGCTGATTCTATCTTGTCAACCAAGACGCGCAGCGCGGTTTCTGTGGATTTCCCTGGCTGATAGGCGTAGTGGTGCCGATGAAGTGGGGACCTGACAAGCAGTTCCTCGTTCACGCGGCGATCCACCAGCCTTTCCAGGGTCTTCACAATGAAGGAAGAGAGACTAATGGGTCGATACGCCTTACGTTGGTCGAAGTTTTTTCGACCAGCCTTAGGTATAAAGACGACTCGCACCTTCCTCCAAGTGTACGGAATGTACCTGTAGGCCAGACTTGATCTAAACAGTCTGCACAGTGTTGGTATCAGGAGATCCAACCCATTCTGCAGAAAAGCTGCATAGACTCCGTCTGGACCAGGTGATTTAAAAGAGGAGAAGCTGCCTACGGCCCACCGTATTCTGTCCGCCGTGACGACAGCCTTGGCCACCTCCCAGTCCCCTCTGTCCGGTCTTCTGGCATGAAGTTCCGGAGTTGGGTCGGGAGGCCAGCCATCGGCCACGTCTAAGCAGCCAGGAAAGTGAGTTTTCAGCAACAATTCGATTGTTTCCTCTCCTGTTTTGGTATACGTCCCATCCGGCTTAAGCAAGTTGCCCACCTTCATGGTTACGTCTTTGGAAAGAGCTTTCTGAAGTCTGGCACCTGCATTGACATCCTCGATATCAGCGCAGTACCTCCTCCAAGATTCCCTCTTCGACTTCCGAAGTTCTCTGTTATAGGCCGTAAGAGCTGTGTGGTAGGATTGCCAACAACCATCACCATCACCGTCCCTCCTAGCTCTGTTCCAGAGTTTTCGGGTTTCTCTACGAAGCCGTTCTAGCCGCCTATTCCACCAGGGAGGTTGCTGAGAACTGGCCTTCTGGGTGAGAGGACAGCTTACATCGTAAGCTAAGAGTAAGGCATCTTGCAACCGCTAAGCCTCCTCATCTAAGTCCTCTGGTTTTCTGGGATTCACACTCCGGTCACCAAGGGCACTGCCTAGTTCCTCTTGAAAGAGTTCCCAGTCCGTGCGCCTCGGGTTCCTGAAGTAGTGTGGCTCCCGGCAATCTTTAAGGAAGTCGTAAAGGATATATCTATGATCAGACATAGACGCCTCTTCCGACACCCTCCAGTTACCCACCCTTCTCAACAATTGGTGGGATACAGCTGTGATATCCAGCACCTCCCGCCTGTTACGCGTGACAAAGGTGGGTTCGGAGCCCTGATTTAGTGTAACTAGGTTAAACAGAGATAAGAATTCAAGTAAAGACTCACCTCTGGCGTTGCTGTTGCTGCTGCCCCAGGTTGTGTGGTGGGCGTTGGCGTCCATCCCGATGAGGATGCCCCGTTGTCCACCTCCAAACTGTACCAGCAGCCTCTCCAGCTCCGGTGTCGGTATTTCCGGGGAGTCGTATGGTAGGTAGCATGACGCGATGATGATGTTCTTGCTGCCACCTACCTCTTTTGTGTTGACCTCCACCGTTGTTAGGTCACAGCTAGTGTGGTCCCACAACGGCATCAGCTCTACACCACTTCTCACAAAGATACAGGTTCTGGGTTTGTCAGCGGATCTGTCGTAAATGACAGTTCCGTGCGCCCCACTGAGTCCGGCCACTCTGCCATGAACCACCCAGGGCTCCTGGATGAGGGCCACCTCGACCTGTCCTTGTAGAAGCGTTTTAGTAAGGGCGGCTGACGCCGCCCTACTGTGGTGGAGGTTGACCTGGATGATCCCCCCCATTTTTAGGCCTTTTAACAGCCTTCTCCAGACTCGTGATGCGCACTTCGTCGAAAGCTAGGAAGATTCTCATCCTCGTAGCCTCCAGTGCCCTCATCGAGTCATGGTTGACCCTGAAGATAATGGATTTCGTCTTGCGACTCTTTTCATCATCCCCAACCCTCACCGCGTTGACAAAATGCCAACTTGAGGTATCGAGATCCCCGTTCTGCCTTGCCACTGCGGACAGAATGGCGTCCGGGGTTCTCTCGCTCATCACAGCCGGGACGGAGAAGATGATTCTCCCGCCTCTTGGAAGTTCCTTGGCCGACCTTACGATCAGCCTAGTTCCTTCCAAAGGGGGAAGACCATCCACCGTTTTCTTAAGCCACTCAACGGTGTCCTGGCCAGTGCAATAGAGCATCAAAGCTCCATCCTCAAGCCGGATCCCCCTGAAGTGGCTCTGGGCTGTCATTCTTTCCAGCAAGGCTTCCTGAGTCTGCAGGAACTGCTCCTCACTCAGCCGTTGCTGGGGGTAGTCTACAGGGGTGACCGCCATCTTAATGGCCGTCATGACCCCGCTGTACGTGGGTTTCTCCGGGTCAGCCTTAGATCTCTTCTGTGGCTGCCTATCGGAGTCTGGGGTGTCGCCATCCATCCTGTCCCTTTTCAGGCCGGATGGACCCGGCGTCCCCCCTGAGGTTGTAGTTTTAACCGCCGAGGGCGCCTCCAACCTCTCCTTCTGTCTCTTTCTCCGCTCAGCACCACTGGGCTTGCGCCTGTGTGCTGCAGCGGGTTGACCAGGATTTCCAGGGTCCATCAATTTTGACAGAGTCCCTTCCTTGCCTGGTAAAGCCGGAGTTGCAGCCTTGGGGGATCCAGCCGTCAGTGATTTCTCACCGTCCGGCAAGCTCCCCTTGGCAGCTTCCAGCTTTGCCTTCCTTCTACGCAGTTTCGCTGCTCCAGAAGGCATTTTTTTTTACATTTAGCATTGTGACATTTGTCATTTGACATCTTTGACATTTGCCATCTTGAAATTTGTCATGTTTGACATTTAGCATTGTGACATTTGTCATTTGACATTTGCCATCTTGAAATTTGTTATTTTTGACATTTTTCATGGTGACACTTTTCATTTTTGACATTTAGCATTGTGACATTTGTCAGTTTTGACATTTGTCATCTTGAAATTTGTCATTTTTGACATTTAGCATTGTGACACTTTTCATTTTTGACATTTAGCATTGTGACACTTTTCATTTTTGACATTTAGCATTGTGACATTTGTCATTTGACATCTTTGATATTTGCCAACTTGATATTTGTCATTTTTGACATTTTTCATGGTGACACTTTTCATTTTTGACATTTAGCATTGTGACATTTGTCATTTGACATCTTTGACATTTGCCATCTTGAAATTTGTCATTTTTGACATTTAGCATTGTGATATTTGTCATTTGACATCTTTGACATTTGCCATCTTGAAATTTGTTATTTTTGACATTTTTCATGGTGACACTTTTCATTTTTGACATTTAGCATTGTGACATTTGTCATGTGACATCTTTGACATTTGCCATCTTGAAATTTGTCATTTTTGACATTTTTCATGGTGACACTTTTCATTTTTGACATTTAGCATTGTGACATTTGTCAGTTTTGACATTTGCCATCTTGAAATTTGTCATTTTTGACATTTTTTATGGTGACACTTTTCATTTTTGACATTTAGCATTGTGACATTTGTCATTTGACATCTTTGACATTTGCCATCTTGAAATTTGTTATTTTTGACATTTTTCATGGTGACACTTTTCATTTTTGACATTTAGCATTGTGACATTTGTCATTTGACATCTTTGACATTTGCCATCTTGAAATTTGTCATTTTTGACATTTTTCATGGTGACACTTTTCATTTTTGACATTTAGCATTGTGACATTTGTCATTTGACATCTTTGACATTTGCCATCTTGAAATTTGTCATTTTTGTTATTTTTCATGGTGACACTTTTCATTTTTGACATTTAGCATTGTGACATTTGTCATTTGACATCTTTGACATTTGCCATCTTAAAATTTGTTATTTTTGACATTTTTTATGGTGACACTTTTCATTTTTAACATTTAGCATTGTGACATTTGTCATTTGACATCTTTGACATTTGCCATCTTGAAATTTGTCATTTTTGACATTTTTCATGGTGACACTTTTCATTTTTGACATTTAGCATTGTGACATTTGTCATTTGACATCTTTGACATTTGCCATCTTGAAATTTGTCATTTTTGACATTTAGCATTGTGACATTTGTCATTTGACATCTTGGACATTTGCCATCTTGAAATTTGTCATTTTTAACATTTTTCATGGTGACACTTATCATTTTTGACATTTAGCATTGTGAAATTTGTCAGTTTTGACATTTGCCATCTTGAAATTTGTCATTTTTGACATTTTTCATGGTGACACTTTTCATTTTTGACATTTAGCATTGTGACATTTGTCATTTGACATCGTTGACATTTGCCATCTTGAAATTTGTTATTTTTGACATTTTTCATGGTGACACTTTTCATTTTTGACATTTAGCATTGTGACATTTGTCATTTGACATCTTTGACATTTGCCATCATGAAATTTGTCATTTTTGACATTTTTCATGGTGACACTTTTCATTTTTGACATTTAGCATTGTGACATTTGTCATTTGACATCTTTGACATTTGCCATCTTAAAATTTGTTATTTTTGACATTTTTCATGGTGACACTTTTCATTTTTGACATTTAGCATTGTGACATTTGTCATTTGACATCTTTGACATTTGCCATCTTGAAATTTGTCATTTTTGACATTTTTCATGGTGAAACTTTTCTTTTTTGACATTTAGCATTGTGAGATTTGTCATTTGACATCTTTGACATTTGCCATCTTGAAATTTGTTATATTTGACATTTTTCATGGTGACACTTTTCATTTTTGACATTTAGCATTGTGACATTTGTCATTTGACATCTTTGACATTTGTCATCTTGAAATTTGTCATTTTTGACATTTTTCATGGTGACACTTTTCATTTTTGACATTTAGCATTGTGACATTTGTCAGTTTTGACATTTGCCATCTTGAAATTTGTCATTTTTGACATTTTTCATGGTGACACTTTTCATTTTTGACATTTGGCATTGTGACATTTGTCATTTGACATCTTTGACATTTGCCATCTTGAAATTTGTCATTTTTGACATTTTTCATGGTGACACTTTTCATTTTTGACATTTAGCATTGTGACATTTGTCATTTGACATCTTTGACATTTGCCATCTTGAAATTTGTTATTTTTGACATTTTTCATGGTGACACTTTACATTTTTGACATTTAGCATTGTGACATTTGTCATTTGACATCTTTGACATTTGCCATCTTGAAATTTGTCATTTTTGACATTTTTTATGGTGACACTTTTCATTTTTGACATTTAGCATTGTGACATTTCTCATTTGACATCTTTGACATTTGCCATCTTGAAATTTGTTATTTTTGACATTTTTCATGGTGACACTTTTCATTTTTGACATTTAGCATTGTGACATTTGTCAGTTTTGACATTTGCCATCTTGAAATTTGTCATTTTTGACATTTAGCATTGTGACACTTTTCATTTTTGACATTTAGCATTGTGACACTTTTCATTTTTGACATTTAGCATTGTGACATTTGTCATTTGACATCTTTGATATTTGCCAACTTGATATTTGTCATTTTTGACATTTTTCATGGTGACACTTTTCATTTTTGACATTTAGCATTGTGACATTTGTCATGTGACATCTTTGACATTTGCCATCTTGAAATTTGTCATTTTTGACATTTTTCATGGTGACACTTTACATTTTTGACATTTAGCATTGTGACATTTGTCATTTGACATCTTTGACATTTGCCATCTTGAAATTTGTTATTTTTGACATTTTTCATGGTGACACTTTTCATTTTTGACATTTAGCATTGTGACATTTGTCATGTGACATCTTTGACATTTGCCATCTTGAAATTTGTCATTTTTGACATTTTTCATGGTGACACTTTTCATTTTTGACATTTAGCATTGTGACATTTGTCAGTTTTGACATTTGCCATCTTGAAATTTGTCATTTTTGACATTTTTTATGGTGACACTTTTCATTTTTGACATTTAGCATTGTGACATTTGTCATTTGACATCTTTGACATTTGCCATCTTGAAATTTGTTATTTTTGACATTTTTCATGGTGACACTTTTCATTTTTGACATTTAGCATTGTGACATTTGTCATTTGACATCTTTGACATTTGCCATCTTGAAATTTGTCATTTTTGACATTTTTCATGGTGACACTTTTCATTTTTGACATTTAGCATTGTGACATTTGTCATTTGACATCTTTGACATTTGCCATCTTGAAATTTGTCATTTTTGTTATTTTTCATGGTGACACTTTTCATTTTTGACATTTAGCATTGTGACATTTGTCATTTGACATCTTTGACATTTGCCATCTTAAAATTTGTTATTTTTGACATTTTTTATGGTGACACTTTTCATTTTTAACATTTAGCATTGTGACATTTGTCATTTGACATCTTTGACATTTGCCATCTTGAAATTTGTCATTTTTGACATTTTTCATGGTGACACTTTTCATTTTTGACATTTAGCATTGTGACATTTGTCATTTGACATCTTTGACATTTGCCATCTTGAAATTTGTCATTTTTGACATTTAGCATTGTGACATTTGTCATTTGACATCTTGGACATTTGCCATCTTGAAATTTGTCATTTTTAACATTTTTCATGGTGACACTTATCATTTTTGACATTTAGCATTGTGAAATTTGTCAGTTTTGACATTTGCCATCTTGAAATTTGTCATTTTTGACATTTTTCATGGTGACACTTTTCATTTTTGACATTTAGCATTGTGACATTTGTCATTTGACATCGTTGACATTTGCCATCTTGAAATTTGTTATTTTTGACATTTTTCATGGTGACACTTTTCATTTTTGACATTTAGCATTGTGACATTTGTCATTTGACATCTTTGACATTTGCCATCATGAAATTTGTCATTTTTGACATTTTTCATGGTGACACTTTTCATTTTTGACATTTAGCATTGTGACATTTGTCATTTGACATCTTTGACATTTGCCATCTTAAAATTTGTTATTTTTGACATTTTTCATGGTGACACTTTTCATTTTTGACATTTAGCATTGTGACATTTGTCATTTGACATCTTTGACATTTGCCATCTTGAAATTTGTCATTTTTGACATTTTTCATGGTGAAACTTTTCTTTTTTGACATTTAGCATTGTGAGATTTGTCATTTGACATCTTTGACATTTGCCATCTTGAAATTTGTTATATTTGACATTTTTCATGGTGACACTTTTCATTTTTGACATTTAGCATTGTGACATTTGTCATTTGACATCTTTGACATTTGTCATCTTGAAATTTGTCATTTTTGACATTTTTCATGGTGACACTTTTCATTTTTGACATTTAGCATTGTGACATTTGTCAGTTTTGACATTTGCCATCTTCAAATTTGTCATTTTTGACATTTTTCATGGTGACACTTTTCATTTTTGACATTTGGCATTGTGACATTTGTCATTTGACATCTTTGACATTTGCCATCTTGAAATTTGTCATTTTTGACATTTTTCATGGTGACACTTTTCATTTTTGACATTTAGCATTGTGACATTTGTCATTTGACATCTTTGACATTTGCCATCTTGAAATTTGTTATTTTTGACATTTTTCATGGTGACACTTTACATTTTTGACATTTAGCATTGTGACATTTGTCATTTGACATCTTTGACATTTGCCATCTTGAAATTTGTCATTTTTGACATTTTTTATGGTGACACTTTTCATTTTTGACATTTAGCATTGTGACATTTCTCATTTGACATCTTTGACATTTGCCATCTTGAAATTTGTTATTTTTGACATTTTTCATGGTGACACTTTTCATTTTTGACATTTAGCATTGTGACATTTGTCAGTTTTGACATTTGCCATCTTGAAATTTGTCATTTTTGACATTTAGCATTGTGACACTTTTCATTTTTGACATTTAGCATTGTGACACTTTTCATTTTTGACATTTAGCATTGTGACATTTGTCATTTGACATCTTTGATATTTGCCAACTTGATATTTGTCATTTTTGACATTTTTCATGGTGACACTTTTTATTTTTGACATTTAGCATTGTGACATTTGTCATTTGACATCTTTGACATTTGCCATCTTGAAATTTGTCATTTTTGACATTTAGCATTGTGATATTTGTCATTTGACATCTTTGACATTTGCCATCTTGAAATTTGTTATTTTTGACATTTTTCATGGTGACACTTTTCATTTTTGACATTTAGCATTGTGACATTTGTCATGTGACATCTTTGACATTTGCCATCTTAAAATTTGTCATTTTTGACATTTTTTATGGTGACACTTTTCATTTTTGACATTTAGCATTGTGACATTTGTCATTTGACATCTTTGACATTTGCCATCTTGAAATTTGTCATTTTTGACATTTTTCATGGTGACACTTTTCATTTTTGACATTTAGCATTGTGACATTTGTCAGTTTTGACATTTGCCATCTTGAAATTTGTCATTTTTGACATTTTTTATGGTGACACTTTTCATTTTTGACATTTAGCATTGTGACATTTGTCATTTGACATCTTTGACATTTGCCATCTTGAAATTTGTTATTTTTGACATTTTTCATGGTGACACTTTTCATTTTTGACATTTAGCATTGTGACATTTGTCATTTGACATCTTTGACATTTGCCATCTTGAAATTTGTCATTTTTGACATTTTTCATGGTGACACTTTTCATTTTTGACATTTAGCATTGTGACATTTGTCATTTGACATCTTTGACATTTGCCATCTTGAAATTTGTCATTTTTGTTATTTTTCATGGTAACACTTTTCATTTTTGACATTTAGCATTGTGACATTTGTCATTTGACATCTTTGACATTTGCCATCTTGAAATTTGTTATTTTTGACATTTTTTATGGTGACACTTTTCATTTTTGACATTTAGCATTGTGACATTTGTCATTTGACATCTTTGACATTTGCCATCTTGAAATTTGTCATTTTTGACATTTTTCATGGTGACACTTTTCATTTTTGACATTTAGCATTGTGACATTTGTCATTTGACATCTTTGACATTTGCCATCTTGAAATTTGTCATTTTTGACATTTAGCATTGTGACATTTGTCATTTGACATCTTGGACATTTGCCATCTTGAAATTTGTCATTTTTGACATTTTTCATGGTGACACTTATCATTTTTGACATTTAGCATTGTGAAATTTGTCAGTTTTGACATTTGCCATCTTGAAATTTGTCATTTTTGACATTTTTCATGGTGACACTTTTCATTTTTGACATTTAGCATTGTGACATTTGTCATTTGACATCTTTGACATTTGCCATCTTGAAATTTGTTATTTTTGACATTTTTCATGGTGACACTTTTCATTTTTGACATTTAGCATTGTGACATTTGTCATTTGACATCTTTGACATTTGCCATCATGAAATTTGTCATTTTTGACATTTTTCATGGTGACACTTTTCATTTTTGACATTTAGCATTGTGACATTTGTCATTTGACATCTTTGACATTTGCCATCTTGAAATTTGTTATTTTTGACATTTTTTATGGTGACACTTTTCATTTTTGACATTTAGCATTGTGACATTTGTTATTTGACATCTTTGACATTTGCCATCTTGAAATTTGTCATTCTTGACATTTTTCATGGTGACACTTTTCATTTTTGACATTTAGCATTGTGACATTTGTCAGTTTTGACATTTGCCATCTTGAAATTTGTCATTTTTGACATTTTTCATGGTGACACTTTTTATTTTTGACATTTAGCATTGTGACATTTGTCATTTGACATCTTTGACATTTGCCATCTTGAAATTTGTCATTTTTGACATTTTATGGTGACACTTTTCATTTTTGACATTTAGCATTGTGACATTTGTCATTTGACATCTTTGACATTTGCCATTTTGAAATTTGTTATTTTTGACATTTTTCATGGTGACATTTTTCATTTTTGACATTTAGCATTGTGACATTTGTCATTTGACATCTTTGATATTTGCCATCTTGAAATTTGTCATTTTTGACATTTTTCATGGTGACACTTTTCATTTTTGACATTTAGCATTGTGACATTTGTCATTTGACATCTTTGACATTTGCCATCTTGAAATTTGTCATTTTTGATATTTTTCATGGTGACACTTTTCATTTTTGACATTTAGCATTGTGACATTTGTCATTTGACATCTTTGACATTCGCCATCTTGAAATTTGTCATTTTTGACATTTTTCATGGTGACACTTTTTATTTTTGACATTTAGCATTGTGACATTTGTCAGTTTTGACATTTGCCATCTTGAAATTTGTCATTTTTGACATTTTTCATGGTGACACTTTTCATTTTTGACATTTTGCATTGTGACATTTGTCATTTGACATCTTAGACATTTGCCATCTTGAAATTTGTCATTTTTGACACTTTTCATTTTTGACATTTAGCATTGTGACATTTGTCATTTGACATCTTTGACATTTGCCATCTTGAAATTTGTTATTTTTGACATTTTTCATGGTGACACTTTTCATTTTTGACATTTAGCATTGTGACATTTATCAGTTTTGACATTTGCCATCTTGAAATTTGTCATTTTTGACATTTTTCATGGTGACACTTTTCATTTTTGACATTTAGCATTGTGACATTTGTCATTTGACATCTTAGACATTTGCCATCTTGAAATTTGTCATTGTTGACACTTTTCATTTTTGACATTTAGCATTGTGACATTTGTCATTTGACATCTTTGACATTTGCCATCTTGAAATTTGTTATTTTTGACATTTTCATGGTGACACTTATCATTTTTGACATTTAGCATTCTGACATTTGTTATTTGACATCTTTGACATTTGCCATCTTGAAATTTGTCATTTTTAACATTTTTCATGGTGACACTTTTCATTTTTGACATTTAGCATTGTGACATTTGTCAGTTTTGATATTTGCCATCTTGAAATTTGTCATTTTTGACATTTTTCATGGTGACACTTTTCATTTTTGACATTTAGCATTGTGACATTTGTCATTTGACATCTTTGAGATTTGCCATCTTGAAATTTGTCATTTTTGACATTTTTCATGGTGACACTTTTCATTTTTGACATTTAGCATTGTGACATTTGTCATTTGACATCTTGGACATTTGCCATCTTAAAATTTGTTATTTTTGACATTTTTCATGGTAACACTTTTCATTTTTGACATTTAGCATTGTGACATTTGTCATTTGACATCTTTGACATTTGCCATCTTGAAATTTGTCATTTTTGACATTTAGCAGTGTGACATTTGTCATTTGACATCTTTGACATTTGCCATCTTGAAATTTGTCATTTTTGACATTTTTCATGGTGACACTTTTCATTTTTAACATTTGTCATTTGACATCTTTGACATTTGCCATCTTGAAATTTGTCATTTTTGACATTTTTCATGGTGACACTTTTCATTTTTGACATTTAGCATTGTGACATTTGTCATTTGACATCTTTGACATTTGCCATCTTGAAATTTGTTATTTTTGACATTTTTCATGGTGACACTTTTCATTTTTGACATTTAGCATTGTGACATTTGTCATTTGACATCTTTGACATTTGCCATCTTGAAATTTGTCATTTTTGACATTTTTTATGGTGACACTTTTTATTTTTGACATTTAGCATTGTGACATTTGTCAGTTTTGACATTTGCCATCTTTAAATTTGTCATTTTTGACATTTTTCATGGTGACACTTTTCATTTTTGACATTTAGCATTGTGACATTTGTCATTTGACATATTTGACATTTGCCATCTTGAAATTTGTCATTTTTGACATTTTTCATGGTGACACTTTTCATTTTTGACATTTAGCATTGTGACATTTGTCAGTTTTGACATTTGCCATCTTGAAATTTGTCATTTTTGACATTTTTCATGGTGACACTTTTCATTTTTGACATTTAGCATTGTGACATTTGTCATTTGACATCTTAGACATTTGCCATCTTGAAATTTGTCATTTTTGACACTTTTCATTTTTGACATTTAGCATTGTGACATTTGTCATTTGACATCTTTGACATTTGCCATCTTGAAATTTGTCATTTTTGACATTTTTCATGGTAACACTTTTCATTTTTTACATTTAGCATTGTGACATTTGTCATTTGACATCTTTGACATTTGCCATCTTGAAATTTGTCATTTTTGACATTTTTCATGGTGACACTTTTCATTTTTGACAGTTAGCATTGTGACATTTGACATCTTTGACATTTGCCATCTTGAAATTTGTTATTTTTGACATTTTTCATGGTGACACTTTTCATTTTTGACATTTAGCATTGTGACATTTGACATCTTTGACATTTGGCATCTTGAAATTTGTCATTTTTGACATTTAGCATTGTGACATTTGACATCTTTGACATTTGCCATCTTGAAATTTGTTATTTTTGACATTTTTCATGGTGACACTTTTCATTTTTGACATTTAGCATTGTGACATTTGTCAGTTTTGACATTTGCCATCTTGAAATTTGTCATTTTTGACATTTTTCATGGTGACACTTTTCATTTTTGACATTTAGCATTGTGACATTTGTCATTTGACATCTTAGACATTGGCCATCTTGAAAGTTGTCATTGTTGACACTTTTCATTTTTGACATTTAGCATTGTGACATTTGTCATTTGACATCTTTGACATTTGCCATCTTGAAATTTGTTATTTTTGACATTTTTCATGGTGACACTTTTCATTTTTGACACTTAGCATTGTGACATTTGTCATTTGACATCTTTGACATTTGCCATCTTGAAATTTGTCATTTTTGACATTTTTCATGGTGACACTTTTCATTTTTGACATTTATCATTTTGACATTTGTCATTTGACATCTTTGACATTTGCCATCTTGAAATTTGTTATTTTTGACATTTTTCATGGTGACACTTTTCATTTTTGACATTTAGCATTGTGACATTTGTCATTTGACATCTTTGACATTTGCCATCTTGAAATTTGTCATTTTTGACATTTTTCATGGTGACACTTTTCATTTTTGACATTTAGCATTGTGACATTTGTCAGTTTTGACATTTGCCATCTTGAAATTTGTCATTTTTGACATTTTTCATGGTGACACTTTTTATTTTTGACATTTAGCATTGTGACATTTGTCATTTGACATCTTTGACATTTGCCATCTTGAAATTTGTCATTTTTGACATTTTTCATGGTGACACTTTTCATTTTTGACATTTAGCATTGTGACATTTGTCATTTGACATCTTTGACATTTGCCATCTTGAAATTTGTTATTTTTGACATTTTTCATGGTGACACTTTTTATTTTTGACATTTAGCATTGTGACATTTGTTATTTGACATCTTTGATATTTGCCATCTTGAAAATTGTCATTTTTGACATTTTTCATGGTGACACTTTTCATTTTTGACATTTTGCATTGTGACATTTGTCATTTGACATCTTTGACATTTGCCATCTTAAAATTTGTTATTTTTGACATTTTTTATTGTGACACTTTTCATTTTTGACATTTAGCATTGTGACATTTGTCATTTGACATCTTTGACATTTGCCATCTTGAAATTTGTCATTTTTGACATTTTTCATGGTGACACTTTTCATTTTTGACATGTAGCATTGTGACATTTGTCATTTGACATCTTTGACATTTACCATCTTGAAATTTGTTATTTTTGACATTTTTCATGGTGACACTTTTCATTTTTGACATTTAGCATTGTGACATTTGTCATTTGACATCTTTGACATTTGCCATCTTGAAATTTGTCATTTTTGACATTTTTCATGGTGACACTTTTCATTTTTGACATTTAGCATTGTGACATTTGTCAGTTTTGACATTTGCCATCTTGAAATTTGTCATTTTTGACATTTTTCATGGTGACACTTTTCATTTTAGACATTTAGCATTGTGACATTTGTCACTTGACATCTTTGACATTTGCCATCTTGAAATTTGTCATTTTTGACATTTTTCATGGTGACACTTTTCATTTTTGACATTTAGCATTGTGACATTTGTCATTTGACATCTTTGACATTTGCCATCTTGAAATTTGTCATTTTTGACATTTTTCATGGTGACACTTTTCATTTTTGACATTTAGCATTGTGACATTTGGCATTTGACATCTTTGACATTTGCCATCTTGAAATTTGTCATTTTTGACATTTTTCATGGTGACACTTTTCATTTTTGACATTTAGCATTGTGACATTTGTCATTTGACATCCTTGACATTTGCCATCTTGAAATTTGTTATTTTTGACATTTTTCATGGTGACACTTTTCATTTTTGACATTTAGCATTGTGACATTTGTCATTTGACATCTTTGACATTTGCCATCTTGAAATTTGTCATTTTTGACATTTTTCATGGTGACACTTTTCATTTTTGTCATTTAGCTTTGTGACATTTGTCAGTTTTGACATTTGCCATCTTGAAATATGTCATTTTTGACATTTTTCATGGTGACACTTTTCATTTTTGACATTTCGCATTGTGACATTTGTCACTTGACATCTTTGACATTTGCCATCTTGAAATTTGTCATTTTTGACATTTTTCATGGTGACACTTTTCATTTTTGACATTTAGCATTGTGACATTTGTTATTTGACATCTTTGATATTTGCCATCTTGAAATTTGTCATTTTTGACATTTTTCATGGTGACACTTTTCATTTTTGACATTTAGCATTGTGACATTTGTCATTTGACATCTTTGACATTTGCCATCTTGAAATTTGTCATTTTTGACATTTTTCATGGTGACACTTTTCATTTTTGACATTTAGCATTGTGACATTTGTCATTTGACATCTTTGACATTTGCCATCTTGAAATTTGTCATTTTTGACATTTTTCATGGTGACACTTTTCATTTTTGACATTTATCATTGTGACATTTGTCAGTTTTGACATTTGCCATCTTGAAATTTGTTATTTTTGACATTTTTCATGGTGACACTTTTCATTTTTGACATTTAGCATTGTGACATTTGTTATTTGACATCTTTGATATTTGCCATCTTGAAATTTGTCATTTTTGACATTTTTCATGGTGACACTTTTCATTTTTGACATTTAGCATTGTGACATTTGTCATTTGACATCTTTGACATTTGCCATCTTGAAATTTGTTATTTTTGACATTTTTCATGGTGACACTTTTCATTTTTGACATTTAGCATTGTGACATTTGTTATTTGACATCTTTGATATTTGCCATCTTGAAATTTGTCATTTTTGACATTTTTCATGGTGACACTTTTCATTTTTGACATTTAGCATTGTGACATTTGTCATTTGACATCTTTGACATTTGCCATCTTGAAATTTGTCATTTTTGACATTTTTCATGGTGACACTTTTCATTTTTGACATTTAGCATTGTGACATTTGTCATTTGACATCTTTGACATTTGCCATCTTGAAATTTGTCATTTTTGACATTTTTCATGGTGACACTTTTCATTTTTGACATTTATCATTGTGACATTTGTCAGTTTTGACATTTGCCATCTTGAAATTTGTCATTTTTGACATTTTTCATGGTGACACTTTTCATTTTTGACATTTAGCATTGTGACATTTGTCATTTGACATCTTAGACATTTGCCATCTTGAAATTTGTCATTTTTGACACTTTTCATTTTTGACATTTAGCATTGTGACATTTGTCATTTGACATCTTTGACATTTGCCATCTTGAAATTTGTCATTTTTGACATTTTTCATGGTAACACTTTTCATTTTTTACATTTAGCATTGTGACATTTGTCATTTGACATCTTTGACATTTGCCATCTTTGACATTTGCCATCTTGAAATTTGTCATTTTTGACATTTTTCATGGTGACACTTTTCATTTTTGACATTTAGCATTGTGACATTTGTCATTTGACATCTTTGACATTTGGCATCTTGAAATTTGTGATTTTTGACATTTAGCATTGTGACATTTGTCATTTGACATCTTTGACATTTGCCATCTTAAAATTTGTCATTTTTGACATTTTTCATGGTGACACTTTTCATTTTTGACGTTTAGCATTGTGACATTTGTCATTTGACATCTTAGACATTTGCCATCTTGAAATTTGTCATTGTTGACACTTTTCATTTTTGACATTTAGCATTGTGACATTTGTCATTTGACATCTTTGACATTTGCCATCTTAAAATTTGTCATTTTTGACATTTTTCATGGTGACACTTTTCATTTTTGACATTTAGCATTGTGTCATTTGTCAGTTTTGACATTTGCCATCTTGAAATTTGTCATTTTTGACATTTTTCATGGTGACACTTTTCATTTTTGACATTTAGCATTGTGACATTTGTCATTTGACATCTTTGACATTTGCCATCTTGAAATTTGTCATTTTTGACATTTTTCATGGTGACACTTTTCATTTTTGACATTTAGCATTGTGACATTTGTCATTTGACATCTTTGACATTTGCCATCTTGAAATTTGTTATTTTTGACATTTTTCATG
The DNA here is from genome assembly GCA_964028335.1 of Altica lythri. NCBI lineage: Eukaryota > Metazoa > Arthropoda > Insecta > Coleoptera > Chrysomelidae > Altica > Altica lythri. Next base: position 21,342,736 of record OZ034800.1, on the reverse strand, counting down.
GTGAGACTTATCATTTTTGACATTTAGCATTGTGACATTTGTTATTTGACATCTTTGACATTTGCCATCTTGAAATTTGTCATTTTTGACATTTTTCATGGTGACACTTTTCATTTTTGACATTTAGCATTGTGACATTTGTCAGTTTTGACATTTGCCATCTTGAAATTTGTCATTTTTGACATTTTTCATGGTGACACTTTTCATTTTTGACATTTAGCATTGTGACATTTGTCATTTGACATCTTTGACATTTGCCATCTTGAAATTTGTCATTTTTGACATTTTTTATGGTGACACTTTTCATTTTTGACATTTAGCATTGTGACATTTGTCAGTTTTGACATTTGCCATCTTGAAATTTGTCATTTTTGACATTTTTCATGGTGACACTTTTCATTTTTGACATTTAGCATTGTGACATTTGTCATTTGACATCTTTGACATTTGCCATCTTAAAATTTGTCATTTTTGACATTTTTCATGGTGACACTTTTCATTTTTGACATTTAGCATTGTGACATTTGTCATTTGACATCTTGGACATTTGCCATCTTGAAATTTGTTATTTTTGACATTTTTCATGGTGACACTTTTCATTTTTGACATTTAGCATTGTGACATTTGTCATTTGACATCTTTGACATTTGCCATCTTGAAATTTGTCATTTTTGACATTTAGCATTGTGACATTTGTCATTTGACATCTTTGACATTTGCCATCTTGAAATTTGTTATTTTTGACATTTTTCATGGTGACACTTATCATTTTTGACATTTAGCATTGTGACATCTTTGACATTTGCCATCTTGAAATTTGTCATTTTTGACATTTTTCATGGTGACACTTTTCATTTTTGACATTTAGCATTGTGACATTTGTCATTTGACATCTTGGACATTTGCCATCTTGAAATTTGTTATTTTTGACATTTTTCATGGTGACACTTTTTATTTTTGACATTTAGCATTGTGACATTTGTCATTTGACATCTTTGACATTTGCCATCTTAAAATTTGTCATTTTTGACATTTTTCATGGTGACACTTTTCATTTTTGACATCTAGCATTGTGACATTTGTCATTTGACATCTTTGACATTTGCCATCTTGAAATTTGTCATTTTTAACATTTAGCATTGTGACATTTGTCATTTGACATCTTTGACATTTGCCATCTTGAAATTTGTTATTTTTGACATTTTTCGTGGTGACACTTTTCATTTTTGACATTTAGCATTGTGACATTTGTCAGTTTTGACATTTGCCATCTTGAAATTTGTCATTTTTGACATTTAGCATTGTGACATTTGTCATTTGACATCTTTGACATTTGACATCTTGAAATTTGTCATTTTTGACATTTTTCATGGTGACACTTTTCATTTTTGACATTTAGCATTGTGATATTTGTCGTTTGACATCTTTGACATTTGCCATCTTGAAATTTGTCATTTTTGACATTTAGCATTGTGATATTTGTCATTTGACATCTTTGACATTTGACATCTTGAAACTTGTTATTTTTGACATTTTTCATGGTGACACTTTTTATTTTTGACATTTAGCATTGTGACATTTGTCATTTGACATCTTTGACATTTGCCATCTTGAAATTTGTCATTTTTGACATTTTTCATGGTGACACTTTTCATTTTTGACATTAAGCATTGTGACATTTGGCATTTGACATCTTTGACATTTGCCATCTTGAAATTTGTCATTTTTGACATTTTTCATGGTAACACTTTTCATTTTTGACATTTAGCATTGTGACATTTGTCAGTTTTGACATTTGCCATCTTGAAATTTGTCATTTTTGACATTTTTCATGGTGACACTTTTCATTTTTGACATTTAGCATTGTGACATTTGTCATTTGACATCTTAGACATTTGCCATCTTGAAATGTGTCATTTTTGACACTTTTCATTTTTGACATTTAGCATTGTGACATTTGTCATTTGAAATCTTTGACATTTGCCATCTTGAAATTTGTCATTTTTGACATTTTTCATGGTGACACTTTTCATTTTTGACATTTAGCATTGTGGCATTTGTCAGTTTTGACATTTGCCATCTTGAAATTTGTCATTTTTGACATTTTTCATGGTGACACTTTTCATTTTTGACATTTAGCATTATGACATTTGTCATTTGACATCTTTGACATTTGCCATCTTGAAATTTGTCATTTTTGACATTTTTCATGGTGACACTTTTCATTTTTGATATTTAGCATTGTGACATTACTCATTTGACATCTTTGACATTTGCCATCTTGAAATTTGTCATTTTTGACATTTTTCATGGTGACACTTTTCATTTTTGACATTTAGCATTGTGACATTTGTCAGTTTTGACATTTGCCATCTTGAAATTTGTCATTTTTGACATTTTTCATGGTGACACTTTTCATTTTTGACATTTAGCATTGTGACATTTGTCATTTGACATCTTAGACATTTGCCATCTTGAAATTTGTCATTTTTGACACTTTTCATTTTTGACATTTAGCATTGTGACATTTGTCATTTGACATCTTTGACATTTGCCATCTTGAAATTTGTCATTTTTGTCATTTTTCATGGTGACACTTTTCATTTTTGACATTTAGCATTGTGACATTTGTCAGTTTTGACATTTGCCATCTTGAAATTTGTCATTTTTGACATTTTTCATGGTGACACTTTTCATTTTTGACATTTAGCATTGTGACATTTGTCATTTGACATCTTTGACATTTGCCATCTTGAAATTTGTCATTTTTGACATTTTTCATGGTGACACTTATCATTTTTGACATTTAGCATTGTGACATTTGTTATTTGACATCTTTGACATTTGCCATCTTGAAATTTGTCATTTTTGACATTTGCCATCTTGAAATTTGTCATTTTTGACATTTAGCATTGTGACATTTGTCATTTGACATCTTTGACATTTGCTATCTTGAAATTTGTTATTTTTGACATTTTTCATGGTGACACTTTTCATTTTTGACATTTAGCATTGTGACATTTGTCATTTGACATCTTTGACATTTGCCATCTTGAAATTTGTCATTTTTGACATTTTTCATGGTGACACTTTTCATTTTTGACATTTAGCATTGTGACATTTGTCATTTGACATCTTTGACATTTGCCATCTTGAAATTTGTTATTTTTGACATTTTTTATGGTGACACTTTTCATTTTTGACATTTAGCATTGTGACATTTGTCATTTGACATCTTTGACATTTGCCATCTTGAAATTTGTCATTTTTGACATTTTTCATGGTGACACTTTTCATTTTTGACATTTAGCATTGTGACATTTGTCATTTGACATCTTTGATATTTGCCATCTTGAAATTTGTTATTTTTGACATTTTTCATGGTGACACTTTTCATTTTTGACATTTAGCATTGTGACATTTGTCATTTGACATCTTTGACATTTGCCATCTTGAAATTTGTCATTTTTGACATTTTTCATGGTGACACTTTTCATTTTTGACATTTAGCATTTTGACATTTGTCATTTGACATCTTTGACATTTGCCATTTTGAAATTTGTCATTTTTGACATTTTTTATAGTGACACTTTTCATTTTTGACATTTAGCATTGTGACATTTGTCATTTGACATCTTTGACATTTGCCATCTTGAAGTTTGTTATTTTTGACATTTTTCATGGTGACACTTTTCATTTTTGACATTTAGCATTGTGACATTTGTCATTTAAAATCTTTGACATTTGCCATCTTGAAATTTGTTATTTTTGACATTTTTCATTGTGACACTTTTCATTTTTGACATTTAGCATTGTGACATTTGTCAGTTTTGACATTTGCCATCTTGATATTTGTCATTTTTGACATTTTTCATGGTGACACTTTTCATTTTTGACATTTAGCATTGTGACATTTGTCATTTGACATCTTTGACATTTGTTATCTTGAAATTTGTCATTTTTGACATTTGTCATGGTGACACTTTTCATTTTTGACATTTAGCATTGTGACATTTGTCATTTGACATCTTTGACATTTGCCATCTTGAAATTTGTCATGTTTGACATTTAGCATTGTGACATTTGTCATTTGACATTTGCCATCTTGAAATTTGTTATTTTTGACATTTTTCATGGTGACACTTTTCATTTTTGACATTTAGCATTGTGACATTTGTCAGTTTTGACATTTGCCATCTTGAAATTTGTCATTTTTGACATTTAGCATTGTGACACTTTTCATTTTTGACATTTAGCATTGTGACATTTGTCATTTGACATCTTTGATATTTGCCAACTTGAAATTTGTCATTTTTGACATTTTTCATGGTGACACTTTTCATTTTTGACATTTAGCATTGTGACATTTGTCATTTGACATCTTTGACATGTGCCATCTTAAAATTTGTCATTTTTGACATTAAGCATTGTGATATTTGTCATTTGACATCTTTGACATTTGCCATCTTGAAATTTGTCATTTTTGACATTTTTCATGGTGACACTTTTCATTTTTGACATTTAGCATTGTGACAAATGTCATTTGACATCTTTGATATTTGTTATCTTGAAATTTGTCATTTTTGACATTTTTCATGGTGACACTTTTCATTTTTGACATTTAGCATTGTGACATTTGTCATTTGACATCTTTGACATTTGCCATCTTGAAATTTGTCATTTTTGACATTTTTCATGGTGACACTTTTCATTTTTGACATTTAGCATTGTGACATTTGTCATTTGACATCTTTGACATTTGCCATCTTGAAATTTGTTATTTTTGACATTTTTCATGGTGACACTTTTCATTTTTGACATTTGTCATTTGACATCTTTGACATTTGCCATCTTGAAATTTGTCATTTTTGACATTTTTCATGGTGACACTTTTCACTTTTGACATTTAGCATTGTGACATTTGTCATTTGACATGTTTGACATTTGCCATCTTGAAATTTGTTATTTTTGACATTTTTCATGGTGACACTTTTCATTTTTGACATTTAGCATTGTGACATTTGTCATTTGACATCTTTGACATTTGCCATCTTGAAATTTGTCATTTTTGACATTTTTCATGGTGACACTTTTCATTTTTGACATTTAGCATTGTGACATTTGTCATTTGACATCTTTGACATTTGCCATTTTGAAATTTGTCATTTTTGACATTTTTCATAGTGACACTTTTCATTTTTGACATTTAGCATTGTGACATTTGTCATTTGACATCTTTGACATTTGCCATCTTGAAGTTTGTTATTTTTGACATTTTTCATGGTGACACTTTTCATTTTTGACATTTAGCATTGTGACATTTGTCATTTGACATCTTTGACATTTGCCATCTAGCATTGTGACATTTGTCAGTTTTGACATTTGCCATCTTGAAATTTGTCATTTTTGACATTTTTCATGGTGACACTTTTCATTTTTGACATTTAGCATTGTGACATTTGTCATTTGACATCTTTGACATTTGCCATCTTGAAATTTGTCATTTTTGACATTTAGCATTGTGACATTTGTCATTTGACATCTTTGACATTTGCCATCTTGAAATTTGTTATTTTTGACATTTTTCATGGTGACACTTTTCATTTTTGACATTTAGCATTGTGACATTTGTCAGTTTTGACATTTGCCATCTTGAAATTTGTCATTTTTGACATTTTTCATGGTGACACTATTCATTTTTGACATTTAGCATTGTGACATTTGTCATTTGACATCTTAGACATTTGTCATCTTGAAATTTGTCATTTTTGACACTTTTCATTTTTGACATTTAGCATTGTGACATTTGTCATTTGACATCTTTGACATTTGCCATCTTGAAATTTGTCATTTTTGACATTTTTCATGGTGACACTTTTCATTTTTGACATTTAGCATTGTGACATTTGTCATTTGACATCTTTGACATTTGCCATCTTGAAATTTGTTATTTTTGACATTTTTCATGGTGACACTTTTAATTTTTGACATTTAGCATTGTGACATTTGTCATTTGACATCTTTGACATTTGCCATCTTGAAATTTGTCATTTTTGACATTTTTCATGGTGACACTTTTCATTTTTGACATTTAGCATTGTGACATTTGTCATTTGACATCTTTGACATTTGCCATCTTGAAATTTGTTATTTTTGACATTTTTCATGGTGACACTTTTCATTTTTGACATTTAGCATTGTGACATTTGTCATTTGACATCTTTGACATTTGCCATCTTGAAATTTGTCATTTTTGACATTTTTCATGGTGACACTTTTCATTTTTGACATTTAGCATTGTGACATTTGTCATTTGACATCTTTGACATTTGCCATTTTGAAATTTGTCATTTTTGACATTTTTCATAGTGACACTTTTCATTTTTGACATTTAGCATTGTGACATTTGTCATTTGACATCTTTGACATTTGCCATCTTGAAGTTTGTTATTTTTGACATTTTTCATGGTGACACTTTTCATTTTTGACATTTAGCATTGTGACATTTGTCATTTGACATCTTTGACATTTGCCATCTTGAAATTTGTTATTTTTGACATTTTTCATGGTGACACTTTTCATTTTTGACATTTAGCATTGTGACATTTGTCAGTTTTGACATTTGCCATCTTGAAATTTGTCATTTTTGACATTTTTCATGGTGACACTTTTCATTTTTGACATTTAGCATTGTGACATTTGTCATTTGACATCTTTGACATTTGCCATCTTGAAATTTGTCATTTTTGACATTTAGCATTGTGACATTTGTCATTTGACATCTTTGACATTTGCCATCTTGAAATTTGTTATTTTTGACATTTTTCATGGTGACACTTTTTATTTTTGACATTTAGCATTGTGACATTTGTCAGTTTTAACATTTGCCATCTTGAAATTTGTCATTTTTGACATTTTTCATGGTGACACTATTCATTTTTGACATTTAGCATTGTGACATTTGTCATTTGACATCTTAGACATTTGTCATCTTGAAATTTACCATTTTTGACATTTTTCATGGTAACACTTTTCATTTTTGACATTTAGCATTGTGACATTTGTCATTTGACATCTTTGACATGTGCCATCTTGAAATTTGTCATTTTTGACATTAAGCATTGTGATATTTGTCATTTGACATCTTTGACATTTGCCATCTTGAAATTTGTCATTTTTGACATTTTTCATGGTGACACTTTTCATTTATGACATTTAGCATTGTGACATTTGTCATTTGACATCTTTGACATTTGCCATCTTGAAATTTGTTATTTTTGACATTTTTCATGGTGACACTTTTCATTTTTGACATTTAGCATTGTGACATTTGTCATTTGACATCTTTGATATTTGTTATCTTGAAATTTGTCATTTTTGACATTTTTCATGGTGACACTTTTCATTTTTGACATTTAGCATTGTGACATTTGTCATTTGACATCTTTGACATTTGCCATCTTGAAATTTGTCATTTTTGACATTTTTCATGGTGACACTTTTCATTTTTGACATTTAGCATTGTGACATTTGTCATTTGACATCTTTGACATTTGCCATCTTGAAATTTGTTATTTTTGACATTTTTCATGGTGACACTTTTCATTTTTGACATTTAGCATTGTGACAGTTGTCATTTGACATCTTTGACATTTGCCATCTTGAAATTAGTCATTTTTGACATTTTTCATGGTGACACTTTTCATTTTTGACATTTAGCATTGTGACATTTGTCATTTGACATCTTTGACATTTGCCATCTTGAAATTTGTTATTTTTGACATTTTTCATGGTGACACTTTTCATTTTTGACATTTAGCATTGTGACATTTGTCATTTGACATCTTTGACATTTGCCATCTTGAAATTTGTCATTTTTGACATTTTTCATGGTGACACTTTTCATTTTTGACATTTAGCATTGTGACATTTGTCATTTGACATCTTTGACATTTGCCATTTTGAAATTTGTCATTTTTGACATTTTTCATAGTGACACTTTTCATTTTTGACATTTAGCATTGTGACATTTGTCATTTGACATCTTTGACATTTGCCATCTTGAAGTTTGTTATTTTTGACATTTTTCATGGTGACACTTTTCATTTTTGACATTTAGCATTGTGACATTTGTCATTTGACATCTTTGACATTTGCCATCTTGAAATTTGTTATTTTTGACATTTTTCATGGTGACACTTTTCATTTTTGACATTTAGCATTGTGACCTTTGTCATTTGACATCTTTGACATTTGCCATCTTGAAATTTGTTATTTTTGACATTTTTCATGGTGACACTTTTCATTTTTGACATTTAGCATTGTGACATTTGTCATTTGACATCTTTGACATTTGCCATCTTGAAATTTGTCATTTTTGACATTTTTCATGGTGACACTTTTCATTTTTGACATTTAGCATTGTGACATTTGTCATTTGACATCTTTGACATTTGCCATCTTGAAATTTGTTATTTTTGACATTTTTCATGGTGACACTTTTCATTTTTGACATTTAGCATTGTGACATTTGTCATTTGACATCTTTGACATTTGCCATCTTGAAATTTGTCATTTTTGACATTTTTCATGGTGACACTTTTCATTTTTGACATTTAGCATTGTGACATTTGTCATTTGACATCTTTGACATTTGCCATTTTGAAATTTGTCATTTTTGACATTTTTCATAGTGACACTTTTCATTTTTGACATTTAGCATTGTGACATTTGTCATTTGACACCTTTGACATTTGCCATCTTGAAGTTTGTTATTTTTGACATTTTTCATGGTGACACTTTTCATTTTTGACATTTAGCATTGTGACATTTGTCATTTGACATCTTTGACATTTGCCATCTTGAAATTTGTTATTTTTGACATTTTTCATGGTGACACTTTTCATTTTTGACATTTAGCATTGTGACATTTGTCAGTTTTGACATTTGCCATCTTGAAATTTGTCATTTTTGACATTTTTCATGGTGACACTTTTCATTTTTGACATTTAGCATTGTGACATTTGTCATTTGACATCTTTGACATTTGCCATCTTGAAATTTGTCATTTTTGACATTTAGCATTGTGACATTTGTCATTTGACATCTTTGACATTTGCCATCTTGAAATTTGTTATTTTTGACATTTTTCATGGTGACACTTTTCATTTTTGACATTTGTCAGTTTTGACATTTGCCATCTTGAAATTTGTCATTTTTGACATTTTTCATGGTGACACTATTCATTTTTGACATTTAGCATTGTGACATTTGTCATTTGACATCTTAGACATTTGTCATCTTGAAATTTGTCATTTTTGACACTTTTCATTTTTGACATTTAGCATTGTGACATTTGTCATTTGACATCTTTGACATTTGCCATCTTGAAATTTGTCATTTTTGACATTTTTCATGGTGACACTTTTCATTTTTGACATTTAGCATTGTGACATTTGTCATTTGACATCTTTGACATTTGCCATCTTGAAATTTGTTATTTTTGACATTTTTCATGGTGACACTTTTAATTTTTGACATTTAGCATTGTGACATTTGTCATTTGACATCTTTGACATTTGCCATCTTGAAATTTGTCATTTTTGACATTTTTTATGGTGACACTTTTCATTTTTGACATTTAGCATTGTGACATTTGTCATTTGACATCTTTGACATTTGCCATCTTGAAATTTGTTATTTTTGACATTTTTCATGGTGACATTTTTCATTTTGGACATTTAGCATTGTGACATTTGTCATTTGACATCTTTGACATTTGCCATCTTGAAATTTGTCATTTTTGACATTTTTCATGGTGACACTTTTTATTTTTGACATTTAGCATTGTGACATTTGTCATTTGACATCTTTGACATTTGCCATTTTGAAATTTGTCATTTTTGACATTTTTCATAGTGACACTTTTCATTTTTGACATTTAGCATTGTGACATTTGTCATTTGACATCTTTGACATTTGCCATCTTGAAGTTTGTTATTTTTGACATTTTTCATGGTGACACTTTTCATTTTTGACATTTAGCATTGTGACATTTGTCATTTGACATCTTTGACATTTGCCATCTTAAAATTTGTTATTTTTGACATTTTTCATGGTGACACTTTTCATTTTTGACATTTAGCATTGTGACATTTGTCAGTTTTGACATTTGCCATCTTGAAATTTGTCATTTTTGACATTTTTCATGGTGACACTTTTCATTTTTGACATTTAGCATTGTGACATTTGTCAGTTTTGACATTTGCCATCTTGAAATTTGTCATTTTTGACATTTTTCATGGTGAGACTTTTCATTTTTGACATTTAGCATTGTGACATTTGTCATTTGACATCTTTGACATTTGTTATCTTGAAATTTGTCATTTTTGATATTTGTCATGGTGACACTTTTCATTTTTGACATTTAGCATTGTGACATTTGTCATTTGACATCTTTGACATTTGCCATCTTGAAATTTGTCATGTTTGACATTTAGCATTGTGACATTTGTCATTTGACATTTGCCATCTTGAAATTTGATATTTTTGACATTTTTCATGGTGACACTTTTCATTTTTGACATTTAGCATTGTGACATTTGTCAGTTTTGACATTTGCCATCTTGAAATTTGTCATTTTTGACATTTAGCATTGTGACACTTTTCATTTTTGACATTTAGCATTGTGACATTTGTCATTTGACATCTTTGATATTTGCCAACTTGAAATTTGTCATTTTTGACATTTTTCATGGTGACACTTTTCATTTTTGACATTTAGCATTGTGACATTTGTCATTTGACATCTTTGACATGTGCCATCTTGAAATTTGTCATTTTTGACATTAAGCATTGTGATATTTGTCATTTGACATCTTTGACATTTGCCATCTTGAAATTTGTCATTTTTGACATTTTTCATGGTGACACTTTTCATTTATGACATTTAGCATTGTGACATTTGTCATTTGACATCTTTGACATTTGCCATCTTGAAATTTGTTATTTTTGACATTTTTCATGGTGACACTTTTCATTTTTGACATTTAGCATTGTGACAAACGTCATTTGACATCTTTGATATTTGTTATCTTGAAATTTGTCATTTTTGACATTTTTCATGGTGACACTTTTCATTTTTGACATTTAGCATTGTGACATTTGTCATTTGACATCTTTGACATTTGCCATCTTGAAATTTGTCATTTTTGACATTTTTCATGGTGACACTTTTCATTTTTGACATTTAGCATTGTGACATTTGTCATTTGACATCTTTGACATTTGCCATCTTGAAATTTGTTATTTTTGACATTTTTCATGGTGACACTTTTCATTTTTGACATTTAGCATTGTGACATTTGTCATTTGACATCTTTGACATTTGCCATCTTGAAATTTGTCATTTTTGACATTTTTCATGGTGACACTTTTCATTTTTGACATTTAGCATTGTGACATTTGTCATTTGACATCTTTGACATTTGCCATTTTGAAATTTGTTATTTTTGACGTTTTTCATGGTGACACTTTTCATTTTTGATATTTAGCATTGTGACATTTGTCATTTGACATCTTTGACATTTGCCATCTTGAAATTTGTCATTTTTGACATTTTTCATGGTGACACTTTTCATTTTTGACATTTAGCATTGTGACATTTGTCATTTGACATCTTTGACATTTGCCATTTTGAAATTTGTCATTTTTGACATTTTTTATAGTGACACTTTCCATTTTTGACATTTAGCATTGTGACATTTGTCATTTGACATCTTTGACATTTGCCATCTTGAAGTTTGTTATTTTTGACATTTTTCATGGTGACACATTTCATTTTTGACATTTAGCATTGTGACATTTGTCATTTGACATCTTTGACATTTGCCATCTTGAAATTTGTTATTTTTGACATTTTTCATGGTGACACTTTTCATTTTTGACATTTAGCATTGTGACATTTGTCATTTGACATCTTTGACATTTGCCATCTTGAAATTTGTCATTTTTGACATTTTTCATGGTGACACTTTTCATTTTTGACATTTAGCATTGTGACATTTGTCAGTTTTGACATTTGCCATCTTGAAATTTGTCATTTTTGACATTTTTCATGGTGACACTTTTCATTTTTGACATTTAGCATTGTGACATTTGTCATTTGACATCTTTGACATTTGCCATCTTGAAATTTGTCATTTTTGACATTTTTCATGGTGACACTTTTCATTTTTGACATTAAGCATTGTGACATTTGGCATTTGACATCTTTGACATTTGCCATCTTGAAATTTGTCATTTTTGACATTTTTCATGGTGACACTTTTCATTTTTGACATTTAGCATTGTGACATTTGTCATTTGACATCTTTGACATTTGCCATCTTGAAATTTGTTATTTTTGACATTTTTCATGGTGACACTTTTCATTTTTGACATTTAGCATTGTGACATTTGTCATTTGACATCTTTGACATTTGCCATCTTGAAATTTGTCATTTTTGACATTTTTCATGGTGACACTTTTCATTTTTGTCATTTAGCATTGTGACATTTGTCAGTTTTGACATTTGCCATCTTGAAATTTGTCATTTTTGACATTTTTCATGGTGACACTTTTCATTTTTGACATTTCGCATTGTGACATTTGTCACTTGACATCTTTGACATTTGCCATCTTGAAATTTGTCATTTTTGACATTTTTCATGGTGACACTTTTCATTTTTGACATTTAGCATTGTGACATTTGTTATTTGACATCTTTGATATTTGCCATCTTGAAATTTGTCATTTTTGACATTTTTCATGGTGACACTTTTCATTTTTGACATTTAGCATTGTGACATTTGACATCTTTGACATTTGCCATCTTGAAATTTGTCATTTTTGACATTTAGCATTGTGACATTTGTCATTTGACATCTTTGACATTTGCCATCTTGAAATTTGTTATTTTTGACATTTTTCATGGTGACACTTTTCATTTTTGACATTTAGTATTGTGACATTTGTCAGTTTTGACATTTGCCATCTTGAAATTTGTCATTTTTGACATTTTTTATGGTGACACTATTCATTTTTGACATTTAGCATTGTGACATTTGTCATTTGACATCTTAGACATTTGTCATCTTGAAATTTGTCATTTTTGACACTTTTCATTTTTGACATTTAGCATTGTGACATTTGTCATTTGACATCTTTGACATTTGCCATCTTGAAATTTGTCATTTTTGACATTTTTCATGGTGACACTTTTCATTTTTGACATTTAGCATTGTGACATTTGTCATTTGACATCTTTGACATTTGCCATCTTGAAATTTGTTATTTTTGACATTTTTCATGGTGACACTTTTCATTTTTGACATTTAGCATTGTGACATTTGTCATTTGACATCTTTGATATTTGCCATCTTGAAATTTGTCATTTTTGACATTTTTCATAGTGACACTTTTCATTTTTGACATTTAGCATTGTGACATTTGTCATTTGACATCTTTGACATTTGCCATCTTGAAATTTGTTATTTTTGACATTTTTCATGGTGACACTTTTCATTTTTGACATTTAGCATTGTGACATTTGTCATTTGACATCTTTGACATTTGCCATCTTGAAATTTGTCATTTTTGACATTTTTCATGGTGACACTTTTCATTTTTGACATTTAGCATTGTGACATTTGTCATTTGATATCTTTGACATTTGCCATTTTGAAATTTGTCATTTTTGACATTTTTCATAGTGACACTTTTCATTTTTGACATTTAGCATTGTGACATTTGTCATTTGACATCTTTGACATTTGCCATCTTGAAGTTTGTTATTTTTGACATTTTTCATGGTGACACTTTTCATTTTTGACATTTAGCATTGTGACATTTGTCATTTGACATCTTTGACATTTGCCATCTTGAAATTTGTTATTTTTGACATTTTTCATGGTGACACTTTTCATTTTTGACATTTAGCATTGTGACATTTGTCATTTGACATCTTTGACATTTGCCATCTTGAAATTTGTTATTTTTGACATTTTTCATGGTGACACTTTTCATTTTTGACATTTAGCATTGTGACATTTGTCATTTGACATCTTTGACATTTGCCATTTTGAAATTTGTCATTTTTGACATTTTTCATAGTGACACTTTTCATTTTTGACATTTAGCATTGTGACATTTGTCATTTGACATCTTTGACATTTGCCATCTTGAAGTTTGTTATTTTTGACATTTTTCATGGTGACACTTTTCATTTTTGACATTTAGCATTGTGACATTTGTCATTTGACATCTTTGACATTTGCCATCTTGAAATTTGTTATTTTTGACATTTTTCATGGTGACACTTTTCATTTTTGACATTTAGCATTGTGACATTTGTCATTTGACATCTTTGACATTTGCCATCTTGAAGTTTGTTATTTTTGACATTTTTCATGGTGACACTTTTCATTTTTGACATTTAGCATTGTGACATTTGTCATTTGACATCTTTGACATTTGCCATCTTGAAATTTGTTATTTTTGACATTTTTCATGGTGACACTTTTCATTTTTGACATTTAGCATTGTGACATTTGTCATTTGACATCTTTGACATTTGCCATCTTGAAATTTGTCATTTTTGACATTTTTCATGGTGACACTTTTCATTTTTGACATTTAGCATTGTGACATTTGTCATTTGACATCTTTGACATTTGCCATTTTGAAATTTGTCATTTTTGACATTTTTCATAGTGACACTTTTCATTTTTGACATTTAGCATTGTGACATTTGTCATTTGACATCTTTGACATTTGCCATCTTGAAGTTTGTTATTTTTGACATTTTTCATGGTGACACTTTTCATTTTTGACATTTAGCATTGTGACATTTGTCATTTGACATCTTTGACATTTGCCATCTTGAAATTTGTCATTTTTGACATTTAGCATTGTGACATTTGTCATTTGACATCTTTGACATTTGCCATTTTAAAATTTGTTATTTTTGACATTTTTCATGGTGACACTTTTCATTTTTGACATTTAGCATTGTGACATTTGTCAGTTTTGACATTTGCCATCTTGAAATTTGTCATTTTTGACATTTTTCATGGTGACACTATTCATTTTTGACATTTAGCATTGTGACATTTGTCATTTGACATCTTAGACATTTGTCATCTTGAAATTTGTCATTTTTGACACTTTTCATTTTTGACATTTAGCATTGTGACATTTGTCATTTGACATCTTTGACATTTGCCATCTTGAAATTTGTCATTTTTGACATTTTTCATGGTGACACTTTTCATTTTTGACATTTAGCATTGTGACATTTGTCATTTGACATCTTTGACATTTCCCATCTTGAAATTTGTTATTTTTGACATTTTTCATGGTGACACTTTTCATTTTTGACATTTAGCATTGTGACATTTGTCATTTGACATCTTTGACATTTGCCATCTTGAAATTTGTCATTTTTGACATTTTTCATGGTGACACTTTTCATTTTTGACATTTAGCATTGTGACATTTGTCAGTTTTGACATTTGCCATCTTGAAATTTGTCATTTTTGACATTTTTCATGGTGACACTATTCATTTTTGACATTTAGCATTGTGACATTTGTCATTTGACATCTTAGACATTTGTCATTTTTGACATTTTTCATGGTGACACTTTTCATTTTTGACATTTAGCATTGTGACATTTGTCATTTGACATCTTTGACATTTGCCATCTTGAAATTTGTTATTTTTGACATTTTTCATGGTGACACTTTTCATTTTTGACATTTAGCATTGTGACATTTGTCATTTGACATCTTTGACATTTGCCATCTTGAAATTTGTCATTTTTGACATTTTTCATGGTGACACTTTTCATTTTTGACATTTAGCATTGTGACATTTAACATTTGACATCTTTGACATTTGCCATTTTGAAATTTGTCATTTTTGACATTTTTCATAGTGACACTTTTCATTTTTGACATTTAGCATTGTGACATTTGTCATTTGACATCTTTGACATTTGCCATCTTGAAGTTTGTTATTTTTGACATTTTTCATGGTGACACTTTTCATTTTTGACATTTAGCATTGTGACATTTGTCATTTGACATCTTTGACATTTGCCATCTTGAAATTTGTTATTTTTGACATTTTTCATGGTGACACTTTTCATTTTTGACATTTAGCATTGTGACATTTGTCAGTTTTGACATTTGCCATCTTGAAATTTGTCATTTTTGACATTTTTCATGGTGACACTTTTCATTTTTGACATTTAGCATTGTGACATTTGTCATTTGACATCTTTGACATTTGCCATCTTGAAATTTGTCATTTTTGACATTTAGCATTGTGACATTTGTCATTTGACATCTTTGACATTTGCCATCTTGAAATTTGTTATTTTTGACATTTTTCATGGTGACACTTTTTATTTTTGACATTTAGCATTGTGACATTTGTCAGTTTTAACATTTGCCATCTTGAAATTTGTCATTTTTGACATTTTTCATGGTGACACTATTCATTTTTGACATTTAGCATTGTGACATTTGTCATTTGACATCTTAGACATTTGTCATCTTGAAATTTACCATTTTTGACATTTTTCATGGTAACACTTTTCATTTTTGACATTTAGCATTGTGACATTTGTCATTTGACATCTTTGACATGTGCCATCTTGAAATTTGTCATTTTTGACATTAAGCATTGTGATATTTGTCATTTGACATCTTTGACATTTGCCATCTTGAAATTTGTCATTTTTGACATTTTTCATGGTGACACTTTTCATTTATGACATTTAGCATTGTGACATTTGTCATTAACATCTTTGACATTTGCCATCTTAAAATTTGTTATTTTTGACATTTTTCATGGTGACACTTTTCATTTTTGACATTTAGCATTGTGACATTTGTCATTTGACATCTTTGATATTTGTTATCTTGAAATTTGTCATTTTTGACATTTTTCATGGTGACACTTTTCATTTTTGACATTTAGCATTGTGACATTTGTCATTTGACATCTTTGACATTTGCCATCTTGAAATTTGTCATTTTTGACATTTTTCATGGTGACACTTTTCATTTTTGACATTTAGCATTGTGACATTTGTCATTTGACATCTTTGACATTTGCCATCTTGAAATTTGTTATTTTTGACATTTTTCATGGTGACACTTTTCATTTTTGACATTTAGCATTGTGACAGTTGTCATTTGACATCTTTGACATTTGCCATCTTGAAATTTGTCATTTTTGACATTTTTCATGGTGACACTTTTCATTTTTGACATTTAGCATTGTGACATTTGTCATTTGACATCTTTGACATTTGCCATCTTGAAATTTGTTATTTTTGACATTTTTCATGGTGACACTTTTCATTTTTGACATTTAGCATTGTGACATTTGTCATTTGACATCTTTGACATTTGCCATTTTGAAATTTGTCATTTTTGACATTTTTCATGGTGACACTTTTCATTTTTGACATTTAGCATTGTGACATTTGTCATTTGACATCTTTGACATTTGCCATTTTGAAATTTGTCATTTTTGACATTTTTCATAGTGACACTTTTCATTTTTGACATTTAGCATTCTGACATTTGTCATTTGACATCTTTGACATTTGCCATCTTGAAGTTTGTTATTTTTGACATTTTTCATGGTGACACTTTTCATTTTTGACATTTAGCATTGTGACATTTGTCATTTGACATCTTTGACATTTGCCATCTTGAAATTTGTTATTTTTGACATTTTTCATGGTGACACTTTTCATTTTTGACATTTAGCATTGTGACCTTTGTCATTTGACATCTTTGACATTTGCCATCTTGAAATTTGTTATTTTTGACATTTTTCATGGTGACACTTTTCATTTTTGACATTTAGCATTGTGACATTTGTCATTTGACATCTTTGACATTTGCCATCTTGAAATTTGTCATTTTTGACATTTTTCATGGTGACACTTTTCATTTTTGACATTTAGCATTGTGACATTTGTCATTTGACATCTTTGACATTTGCCATCTTGAAATTTGTTATTTTTGACATTTTTCATGGTGACACTTTTCATTTTTGACATTTAGCATTGTGACATTTGTCATTTGACATCTTTGACATTTGCCATCTTGAAATTTGTCATTTTTGACATTTTTCATGGTGACACTTTTCATTTTTGACATTTAGCATTGTGACATTTGTCATTTGACATCTTTGACATTTGCCATTTTGAAATTTGTCATTTTTGACATTTTTTATAGTGACACTTTTCATTTTTGACATTTAGCATTGTGACATTTGTCATTTGACATCTTTGACATTTGCCATCTTGAAGTTTGTTATTTTTGACATTTTTCATGGTGACACTTTTCATTTTTGACATTTAGCATTGTGACATTTGTCATTTGACATCTTTGACATTTGCCATCTTGAAATTTGTTATTTTTGACATTTTTCATGGTGACACTTTTCATTTTTGACATTTAGCATTGTGACACTTGTCAGTTTTGACATTTGCCATCTTGAAATTTGTCATTTTTGACATTTTTCATGGTGACACTTTTCATTTTTGACATTTAGCATTGTGACATTTGTCATTTGACATCTTTGACATTTGCCATCTTGAAATTTGTCATTTTTGACATTTAGAATTGTGACATTTGTCATTTGACATCTTTGACATTTGCCATCTTGAAATTTGTCAATTTTGACACTTTTCATTTTTGACATTTAGCATTGTAACATTTGTCACTTGACATCTTTGACATTTGCCATCTTGAAATTTGTCATTTTTGACATTTTTCATGGTGACACTTTTTATTTTTGACATTTAGCATTGTAACATTTGTCAGTTTTGACATTTGCCATCTTGAAATTTGTCATTTTTGACATTTTTCATGGTGACACTTTTCATTTTTGACATTTAGCATTGTGACATTTGTCATTTGACATCTTTGACATTTGCCATCTTGAAATTTGTCATTTTTGACATTTTTCATGGTGACACTTTTCATTTTTGACATTTAGCATTGTGACATTTGTCATTTGACATCTTTTACATTTGCCATCTTGAAATTTGTCATTTTTGACATTTAGCATTGTGACATTTGTCATTTGACATCTTTGACATTTGCCATCTTGAAATTTGTTATTTTTGACAATTTTTATGGTGACACTTTTCATTTTTGACATTTAGCATTGTGACATTTGTCAGTTTTGACATTTGCCATCTTGAAATTTGTCATTTTTGACATTTTTCATGGTGACACTATTCATTTTTGACATTTAGCATTGTGACATTTGTCATTTGACATCTTAGACATTTGTCATCTTGAAATTTGTCATTTTTGACACTTTTCATTTTTGACATTTAGCATTGTGACATTTGTCATTTGACATCTTTGACATTTGCCATCTTGAAATTTGTCATTTTCGACATTTTTCATGGTGACACTTTTCATTTTTGACATTTAGCATTGTGACATTTGTCATTTGACATCTTTGACATTTGCCATCTTGAAATTTGTTATTTTTGACATTTTTCATGGTGACACTTTTAATTTTTGACATTTAGCATTGTGACATTTGTCATTTGACATCTTTGACATTTGCCATCTTGAAATTTGTCATTTTTGACATTTTTCATGGTGACACTTTTCATTTTTGACATTTAGCATTGTGACATTTGTCATTTGACATCTTTGACATTTGCCATCTTGAAATTTGTTATTTTTGACATTTTTCATGGTGACATTTTTCATTTTGGACATTTAGCATTGTGACATTTGTCATTTGACATCTTTGACATTTGCCATCTTGAAATTTGTCATTTTTGACATTTTTCATGGTGACACTTTTCATTTTTGACATTTAGCATTGTGACATTTGTCATTTGACATCTTTGACATTTGCCATTTTGAAATTTGTCATTTTTGACATTTTTCATAGTGACACTTTTCATTTTTGACATTTAGCATTGTGACATTTGTCATTTGACATCTTTGACATTTGCCATCTTGAAGTTTGTTATTTTTGACATTTTTCATGGTGACACTTTTCATTTTTGACATTTAGCATTGTGACATTTGTCATTTGACATCTTTGACATTTGCCATCTTAAAATTTGTTATTTTTGACATTTTTCATGGTGACACTTTTCATTTTTGACATTTAGCATTGTGACATTTGTCAGTTTTGACATTTGCCATCTTGAAATTTGTCATTTTTGACATTTTTCATGGTGACACTTTTCATTTTTGACATTTAGCATTGTGACATTTGTCATTTGACATCTTTGACATTTGCCATCTTGAAATTTGTCATTTTTGACATTTAGCATTGTGACATTTGTCATTTGACATCTTTGACATTTGCCATCTTGAAATTTGTTATTTTTGACATTTTTCATGGTGACACTTTTCATTTTTGACATTTAGCATTGTGACATTTGTCAGTTTTAACATTTGCCATCTTGAAATTTGTCATTTTTGACATTTTTCATGGTGACACTATTCATTTTTGACATTTAGCATTGTGACATTTGTCATTTGACATCTTAGACATTTGTCATCTTGAAATTTGTCATTTTTGACATTTTTCATGGTAACACTTTTCATTTTTGACATTTAGCATTGTGACATTTGTCATTTGACATCTTTGACATGTGCCATCTTGAAATTTGTCATTTTTGACATTAAGCATTGTGATATTTGTCATTTGACATCTTTGACATTTGCCATCTTGAAATTTGTCATTTTTGACATTTTTCATGGTGACAATTTTCATTAATGACATTTAGCATTGTGACATTTGTCATTTGACATCTTTGACATTTGCCATCTTGAAATTTGTTATTTTTGACATTTTTCATGGTGACACTTTTCATTTTTGACATTTAGCATTGTGACATTTGTCATTTGACATCTTTGATATTTGTTATCTTGAAATTTGTCATTTTTGACATTTTTCATGGTGACACTTTTCATTTTTGACATTTAGCATTGTGACATTTGTCATTTGACATCTTTGACATTTGCCATCTTGAAATTTGTCATTTTTGACATTTTTCATGGTGACACTTTTCATTTTTGACATTTAGCATTGTGACATTTGTCATTTGACATCTTTGACATTTGCCATCTTGAAATTTGTTATTTTTGACATTTTTCATGGTGACACTTTTCATTTTTGACATTTAGCATTGTGACATTTGTCATTTGACATCTTTGACATTTGCCATCTTGAGATTTGTCATTTTTGACATTTTTCATGGTGACACTTTTCATTTTTGACATTTAGCATTGTGACATTTGTCATTTGACATCTTTGACATTTGCCATCTTGAAATTTGTTATTTTTGACATTTTTCATGGTGACACTTTTCATTTTTGACATTTAGCATTGTGACATTTGTCATTTGACATCTTTGACATTTGCCATCTTGAAATTTGTCATTTTTGACATTTTTCATGGTGACACTTTTCATTTTTGACATTTAGCATTGTGACATTTGTCATTTGACATCTTTGACATTTGCCATTTTGAAATTTGTCATTTTTGACATTTTTCATAGTGACACTTTTCATTTTTGACATTTAGCATTGTGACATTTGTCATTTGACATCTTTGACATTTGCCATCTTGAAGTTTGTTATTTTTGACATTTTTCATGGTGACACTTTTCATTTTTGACATTTAGCATTGTGACATTTGTCATTTGACATCTTTGACATTTGCCATTTTGAAATTTGTGATTTTTGACATTTTTCATGGTGACACTTTTCATTTTTGACATTTAGCATTGTGACATTTGTCAGTTTTGACATTTGCCATCTTGAAATTTGTCATTTTTGACATTTTTCATGGTGACACTTTTTATTTTTGACATTTAGCATTGTGAAATTTGTCATTTGACATCTTTGACATTTGCCATCTTGAAATTTGTCATTTTTGACATTTAGCATTGTGACATTTGTCATTTGACATCTTTGACATTTGCCATCTTGAAATTTGTTATTTTTGACATTTTTCATGGTGACACTTTTCATTTTTGACATTTAGCATTGTGACATTTGTCAGTTTTGACATTTGCCATCTTGAAATTTGTCATTTTTGACATTTTTCATGGTGACACTATTCATTTTTGACATTTAGCATTGTGACATTTGTCATTTGACATCTTAGACATTTGTCATCTTGAAATTTGTCATTTTTGACACTTTTCATTTTTGACATTTAGCATTGTGACATTTGTCATTTGACATCTTTGACATTTGCCATCTTGAAATTTGTCATTTTTGACATTTTTCATGGTGACACTTTTCATTTTTGACATTAAGCATTGTGACATTTGTCAGTTTTGACATTTGCCATCTTGAAATTTGTCATTTTTGACATTTTTCATGGTCACACTTTTCATTTTTGACATTTAGCATTGTGACATTTGTCAGTTTTGACATTTGCCATCTTGAAATTTGTCATTTTTGACATTTTTCATGGTGAGACTTTTCATTTTTGACATTTAGCATTGTGACATTTGTCATTTGACATCTTTGACATTTGTTATCTTGAAATTTGTCATTTTTGACATTTGTCATGGTGACACTTTTCATTTTTGACATTTAGCATTGTGACATTTGTCATTTGACATCTTTTACATTTGCCATCTTGAAATTTGTCATGTTTGACATTTAGCATTGTGACATTTGTCATTTGACATTTGCCATCTTGAAATTTGTTATTTTTGACATTTTTTATGGTGACACTTTTCATTTTTGACATTTAGCATTGTGACATTTGTCAGTTTTGACATTTGCCATCTTGAAATTTGTCATTTTTGACATTTAGCATTGTGACACTTTTCATTTTTGACATTTAGCATTGTGACATTTGTCATTTGACATCTTTGATATTTGCCAAGTTGAAATTTGTCATTTTTGACATTTTTCATGGTGACACTTTTCATTTTTGACATTTAGCATTGTGACATTTGTCATTTGACATCTTTGACATTTGCCATCTTGAAATTTGTCATTTTTGACATTAAGCATTGTGATATTTGTCATTTGACATCTTTGACATTTGCCATCTTGAAATTTGTCATTTTTGACATTTTTCATGGTGACACTTTTCATTTATGACATTTAGCATTGTGACATTTGTCATTTGACATCTTTGACATTTGCCATCTTGAAATTTGTTATTTTTGACATTTTTCATGGTGACACTTTTCATTTTTGACATTTAGCATTGTGACATTTGTCATTTGACATCTTTGACATTTGTTATCTTGAAATTTGTCATTTTTGACATTTTTCATGGTGACACTTTTTATTTTTGACATTTAGCATTGTGACATTTGTCATTTGACATCTTTGACATTTGCCATCTTGAAATTTGTCATTTTTGACATTTTTCATGGTGACACTTTTCTTTTTTGACATTAAGCATTGTGACATTTGTCAGTTTTGACATTTGCCATCTTAAAATTTGTCATTTTTGACATTTTTCATGGTGACACTTTTCATTTTTGACATTTAGCATTGTGACATTTGTCATTTGACATCTTAGACATTTGCCATCTTGAAATTTTTCAATTTTGACACTTTTCATTTTTGACATTTAGCATTGTAACATTTGTCACTTGACATCTTTGACATTTGCCATCTTGAAATTTGTCATTTTTGACATTTTTCATGGTGACACTTTTTATTTTTGACATTTAGCATTGTAACATTTGTCAGTTTTGACATTTGCCATCTTGAAATTTGTCATTTTTGACATTTTTCATGGTGACACTTTTCATTTTTGACATTTAGCATTGTGACATTTGTCATTTGACATCTTTGACATTTGCCATCTTGAAATTTGTCATTTTTGACATTTTTCATGGTGACACTTTTCATTTTTGACATTTAGCATTGTGACATTTGTCATTTGACATCTTTTACATTTGCCATCTTGAAATTTGTCATTTTTGACATTTAGCATTGTGACATTTGTCATTTGACATCTTTGACATTTGCCATCTTGAAATTTGTTATTTTTGACAATTTTTATGGTGACACTTTTCATTTTTGACATTTAGCATTGTGACATTTGTCAGTTTTGACATTTGCCATTTTGAAATTTGTCATTTTTGACATTTAGCATTGTGACACTTTTCATTTTTGACATTTAGCATTGTGACATTTGTCATTTGACATCTTAGACATTTGCCATCTTGAAATTTGTCATTTTTGACACTTTTCATTTTTGACATTTAGCATTGTAACATTTGTCATTTGACATCTTTGACATTGGTGACACTTT
The DNA here is from genome assembly GCA_964028335.1 of Altica lythri. Classification (NCBI taxonomy): domain Eukaryota; kingdom Metazoa; phylum Arthropoda; class Insecta; order Coleoptera; family Chrysomelidae; genus Altica; species Altica lythri. The sequence continues at coordinate 21,318,387 of OZ034800.1, read as the reverse complement.
TCATTTTTGACATTTAGCATTGTGACATTTGTCATGTAACATCTTTGACATTTGCCATCTTGAAATTTGTCATTTTTGACATTTTTTATGGTGACACTTTTGATTTTTGACATTTAGCATTGTGACATTTGTCATTTGACATCTTTGACATTTGCCATCATGAAATTTGTCATTTTTGACATTTTTCACGGTGACACTTTTCATTTTTGACATTTAGCATTGTGACATTTGTCATTTGACATCTTAGACATTTGCCATCTTGAAATTTGTCATTTTTGACACTTTTTATTTTTGACATTTAGCATTGTGACATTTGTCATTTGACATCTTTGACATGTGCCATCTTAAAATTTGTCATTTTTGACATTTTTCATGGTAACACTTTTCATTTTTGACATTTAGCATTGTGACATTTGTCATTTGACATCTTGGACATTTGCCATCTTGAAATTTGTCATTTTTGACATTTTTCATGATGACACTTTTCATTTTTGACATTTAGCATTGTGACATTTGTCATTTGACATCTATGACATTTGCCATCTTGAAATTTGTCATTTTTGTTATTTTTCATGGTGACACTTTTCATTTTTGACATTTAGCATTGTGACATTTGTCATTTGACATCTTTGACATTTGCCATCTTGAAATTTGTTATTTTTGACATTTTTCATGGTGACACTTTTCATTTTTGACATTTAGCATTGTGACATTTGTCATTTGACATCTTTGACATTTGCCATCTTAAAATTTGTCATTTTTGACATTTTTCATGGTGACACTTTTCATTTTTGACATTTAGCATTGTGACATTTGTCATTTGACATCTTTGACATTTGCCATCTTGAAATTTGTTATTTTTGACATTTTTCATGGTGACACTTTTCATTTTTGACATTTAGCATTGTGACATTTGTCATTTGACATCTTTGACATTTGCCATCTTGAAATTTGTCATTTTTGACATTTTTCATGGTGACACTTTTCATTTTTGACATTTAGCATTGTGACATTTGTCATTTGACATCTTTGACATTTGCCATTTTGAAATTTGTCAATTTTGACATTTTTATGGTGACACTTTTCATTTTTGACATTTAGCATTGTGACGTTTGTCATTTGACATCTTTGACATTTGCCATCTTCAAATTTGTTATTTTTGACATTTTTCATGGTGACACTTTTCATTTTTGACATTTTTCATGGTGACACTTTTTATTTTTGACATTTAGCATTGTGACATTTGTCAGTTTCGACATTTGCCATCTTGAAATTTGTCATTTTTGACATTTTTCATGGTGACACTTTTCATTTTTGACATTTAGCATTGTGACATTTGTCATTTGACATCTTTGACATTTGCCATCTTGAAATTTGTCATTTTTGACATTTTTCATGGTGACACTTTTCATTTTTGACATTTAGCATTGTGACATTTGTCATTTGACATCTTTGACATTTGCCATATTGAAATTTGTTATTTTTGACATTTTTCATGGTGACACTTTTCATTTTTGACATTTAGCATTGTGACATTTGTCATTTGACATCTTTGATATTTGCCATCTTGAAATTTGTCATTTTTGACATTTTTCATGGTGACACTTTTCATTTTTGACATTTAGCATTGTGACATTTGTCATTTGACATCTTTGACATTTGCCATCTTGAAATTTGTCATTTTTGACATTTTTCATGGTGACACTTTTCATTTTTGACATTTAGCATTGTGACATTTGTCATTTGACATCTTTGACATTTGCCATCTTAAAATTTGTCATTTTTGACATTTTTTATGGTGACACTTTTCATTTTTGACATTTAGCATTGTGACATTAGTCAGTTTTGACATTTGCCATCTTGAAATTTGTCATTTTTGACATTTTTCATGGTGACACTTTTCATTTTTAACATTTAGCATTGTGACATTTGTCATTTGACATCTTAGACATTTGCCATCTTGAAATTTGTCATTTTTGATACTTTTCATTTTTGACATTTAGCATTGTGACATTTGTCATTTGACATCTTTGACATTTGCCATCTTGAAATTTGTCATTTTTGACATTTTTCATGGTGACACTTTTCATTTTTTACATTTAGCATTGTGACATTTGTCATTTGACATCTTTGACATTTGCCATCTTGAAATTTGTCATTTTTGACATTTTTCATGGTGACACTTTTCATTTTTGACATTTAGCATTGTGACATTTGTCATTTGACATCTTTGACATTTGCCATCTTGAAATTTGTTATTTTTGACATTTTTCATGGTGACACTTTTCATTTTTGACATTTAGCATTGTGACATTTGTCATTTGACATCTTTGACATTTGGCATCTTGAAATTTGTCATTTTTGACATTTAGCATTGTGACATTTGTCATTTGACATCTTTGACATTTGCCATCTTGAAATTTGTTATTTTAGACATTTTTCATGGTGACACTTTTTATTTTTGACATTTAGCATTGTGACATTTGTCAGTTTTGACATTTGCCATCTTGAAATTTGTCATTTTTGACATTTTTCATGGTGACACTTTTCATTTTTGACATTTAGCATTGTGACATTTGTCATTTGACATCTTAGACATTTGCCATCTTGAAATTTGTCATTGTTGACACTTTTCATTTTTGACATTTAGCATTGTAACATTTGTCATTTGACATCTTTGACATTTGCCATCTTGAAATTTGTCATATTTGACATTTTTCATGGTGACACTTTTCATTTTTGACATTTAGCATTGTGACATTTGTCAGTTTTGATATTTGCCATCTTGAAATTTGTCATTTTTGACATTTTTCATGGTGACACTTTTCATTTTTGACATTTAGCATTGTGACATTTGTCATTTGACATCTTTGACATTTGCCATCTTGAAATTTGTCATTTTTGACATTTTTCATGGTGACACTTTTCATTTTTGACATTTAGCATTGTGACATTTGTCATTTGACATCTTTGACATTTGCCATCTTGAAATTTGTTATTTTTGACATTTTTTATGGTGACACTTATCATTTTTGACATTTAGCATTGTGACATTTGTTATTTGACATCTTTGGCATTTGCCATCTTGAAATTTGTCATTTTTGACATTTTTCATGGTGACACTTTTCATTTTTGACATTTAGCATTGTGACATTTGTCAGTTTTGACATTTGCCATCTTGAAATTTGTCATTTTTGACGGTGACACTTTTTATTTTTGACATTTAGCATTGTGACATTTGTCATTTGACATCTTTGACATTTGCCATCTTGAAATTTGTCATTTTTGACATTTTTCATGGTGACACTTTTCATTTTTGACATTTAGCATTGTGACATTTGTCAGTTTTGACATTTGCCATCTTGAAATTTGTCATTTTTGACATTTTTCATGGTGACACTTTTCATTTTTGACATTTAGCATTGTGACATTTGTCATTTGACATCTTTGACATTTGCCATCTTAAAATTTGTCATTTTTGACATTTTTCATGGTGACACTTTTCATTTTTGACATTTAGCATTGTGACATTTGTCATTTGACATCTTGGACATTTGCCATCTTGAAATTTGTTATTTTTGACATTTTTTATGGTGACATTTTTCATTTTTGACATTTAGCATTGTGACATTTGTCATTTGACATCTTTGACATTTGCCATCTTGAAATTTGTCATTTTTGACATTTAGCATTGTGACATTTGTCATTTGACATCTTTGACATTTGCCATCTTGAAATTTGTTATTTTTGACATTTTTCATGGTGACACTTATCATTTTTGACATTTAGCATTGTGACATTTGTCAGTTTTGACATTTGCCATCTTGAAATTTGTCATTTTTGACATTTTTCATAGTGACACTTTTCATTTTTGACATTTAGCATTGTGACATTTGTCATTTGACATCTTTGACATTTGCCATCTTGAAGTTTGTTATTTTTGACATTTTTCATGGTGACACTTTTCATTTTTGACATTTAGCATTGTGACATTTGTCATTTGACATCTTTGACATTTGCCATCTTGAAATTTGTTATTTTTGACATTTTACGGTGACACTTTTCATTTTTGACATTTAGCATTGTGACATTTGTCAGTTTTGACATTTGCCATCTTGAAATTTGTCATTTTTAACATTTTTCATGGTGACACTTTTCATTTTTGACATTTAGCATTGTGACATTTGTCATTTGACATCTTAGACATTTGTCATCTTGAAATTTGTCATTTTTGACACTTTTCATTTTTGACATTTAGCATTGTGACATTTGTCAGTTTTGGCATTTGCCATCTTGAAATTTGTCATTTTTGACATTTTTCATGGTGACACTTTTCATTTTTGACATTTAGCATTGTGACATTTGTCAGTTTTGACATTTGCCATCTTGAAATTTGTCATTTTTGACATTTTTCATGGTGAGACTTTTCATTTTTGACATTTAGCATAGTGACATTTGTCATTTGACATCTTTGACATTTGTTATCTTGAAATTTGTCATTTTTGACATTTGTCATGGTGACACTTTTCATTTTTGACATTTAGCATTGTGACATTTGTCATTTGACATCTTTGACATTTGCCATCTTGAAATTTGTCATGTTTGACATTTAGCATTGTGACATTTGTCATTTGACATTTGCCATCTTGAAATTTGTTATTTTTGACATTTTTCATGGTGATACTTTTCATTTTTGACATTTAGCATTGTGACATTTGTCAGTTTTGACATTTGCCATCTTGAAATTTGTCATTTTTGACATTTAGCATTGTGACACTTTTCATTTTTGACATTTAGCATTGTGACATTCGTCATTTGACATCTTTGATATTTGCCAACTTGAAATTTGTCATTTTTGACATTTTTCATGGTGACACTTTTCATTTTTGACATTTAGCATTGTGACATTTGTCATTTGACATCTTTGACATGTGCCATCTTGAAATTTGTCATTTTTGACATTAAGCATTGTGATATTTGTCATTTGACATCTTTGACATTTGCCATCTTGAAATTTGTCATTTTTGACATTTTTCATGGTGACACTTTTTATTTATGACATTTAGCATTGTGGCATTTGTCATTTGACATCTTTGACATTTGCCATCTTGAAATTTGTTATTTTTGACATTTTTCATGGTGACACTTTTCATTTTTGACATTTAGCATTGTGACATTTGTCATTTGACATCTTTGACATTTGTTATCTTGAAATTTGTCATTTTTGACATTTTTCATGGTGACACTTTTTATTTTTGACATTTAGCATTGTGACATTTGTCATTTGACATCTTTGACATTTGCCATCTTGAAATTTGTCATTTTTGACATTTTATGGTGACACTTTTCATTTTTGACATTTAGCATTGTGACATTTGTCATTTGACATCTTTGACATTTGCCATCTTGAAATTTGTTATTTTTGACATTTTTCATGGTGACACTTTTCATTTTTGACATTTAGCATTGTGACATTTGTCATTTGACATCTTTGACATTTGCCATCTTGAAATTTGTCATTTTTGACATTTTTCATGGTGACACTTTTCATTTTTGACATTTAGCATTGTGACATTTGTCATTTGACATCTTCGACATTTGCCATCTTGAAATTTGTTATTTTTGACATTTTTCATGGCGACACTTTTCATTTTTGACATTTAGCATTGTGACATTTGTCATTTGACATCTTTGACATTTGCCATCTTGAAATTTGTCATTTTTGACATTTTTCATGGTGACACTTTTCATTTTTGACATTTAGCATTGTGACATTTGTCATTTGACATCTTTGACATTTGCCATTTTGAAATTTGTCATTTTTGACATTTTTCATAGTGACACTTTTTATTTTTGACATTTAGCATTGTGACATTTGTCACTTGACATCTTTGACATTTGCCATCTTGAAGTTTGTTATTTTTGACATTTTTCATGGTGACACTTTTCATTTTTGACATTTAGCATTGTGACATTTGTCATTTAACATCTTTGACATTTGCCATCTTGAAATTTGTTATTTTTGACATTTTTCATGGTGACACTTTTCATTTTTGACATTTAGCATTGTGACATTTGTCAGTTTTGACATTTGCCAACTTGAAATTTGTCATTTTTGACATTTTTCATGGTGACACTTTTCATTTTTGACATTTAGCATTGTGACATTTGTCATTTGACATCTTTGACATTTGCCATCTTGAAATTTGTTATTTTTGACATTTTTCATGGTGACACTTTTCATTTTTGACATTTAGCATTGTGACATTTGTCATTTGACATCTTTGACATTTGCCATTTTGAAATTTGTCATTTTTGACATTTTTTATAGTGACACTTTTCATTTTTGACATTTAGCATTGTGACATTTGTCATTTGACATCTTTGACATTTGCCATCTTGAAGTTTGTTATTTTTGACATTTTTCATGGTGACACTTTTCATTTTTGACATTTAGCATTGTGACATTTGTCATTTGACATCTTTGACATTTGCCATCTTGAAATTTGTTATTTTTGACATTTTTCATGGTGACACTTTTCATTTTTGACATTTAGCATTGTGACATTTGTCAGTTTTGACATTTGCCATCTTGAAATTTGTCATTTTTGACATTTTTCATGGTGACACTTTTCATTTTTGACATTTAGCATTGTGACATTTGTCATTTGACATCTTTGACATTTGCCATCTTGAAATTTGTCATTTTTGACATTTAGCATTGTGACATTTGTCATTTGACATCTTTGACATTTGCCATCTTGAAATTTGTCAATTTTGACACTTTTCATTTTTGACATTTAGCATTGTAACATTTGTCACTTGACATCTTTGACATTTGCCATCTTGAAATTTGTCATTTTTGACATTTTTTATGGTGACACTTTTTATTTTTGACATTTAGCATTGTAACATTTGTCAGTTTTGACATTTGCCATCTTGAAATTTGTCATTTTTGACATTTTTCATGGTGACACTTTTCATTTTTGACATTTAGCATTGTGACATTTGTCATTTGACATCTTTGACATTTGCCATCTTGAAATTTGTCATTTTTGACATTTTTCATGGTGACACTTTTCATTTTTGACATTTAGCATTGTGACATTTGTCATTTGACATCTTTTACATTTGCCATCTTGAAATTTGTCATTTTTGACATTTAGCATTGTGACATTTGTCATTTGACATCTTTGACATTTGCCATCTTGAAATTTGTTATTTTTGACAATTTTTATGGTGACACTTTTCATTTTTGACATTTAGCATTGTGACATTTGTCAGTTTTGACATTTGCCATCTTGAAATTTGTCATTTTTGACATTTTTCATGGTGACACTATTCATTTTTGACATTTAGCATTGTGACATTTGTCATTTGACATCTTAGACATTTGTCATCTTGAAATTTGTCATTTTTGACACTTTTCATTTTTGACATTTAGCATTGTGACATTTGTCATTTGACATCTTTGACATTTGCCATCTTGAAATTTGTCATTTTCGACATTTTTCATGGTGACACTTTTCATTTTTGACATTTAGCATTGTGACATTTGTCATTTGACATCTTTGACATTTGCCATCTTGAAATTTGTTATTTTTGACATTTTTCATGGTGACACTTTTAATTTTTGACATTTAGCATTGTGACATTTGTCATTTGACATCTTTGACATTTGCCATCTTGAAATTTGTCATTTTTGACATTTTTCATGGTGACACTTTTCATTTTTGACATTTAGCATTGTGACATTTGTCATTTGACATCTTTGACATTTGCCATCTTGAAATTTGTTATTTTTGACATTTTTCATGGTGACATTTTTCATTTTGGACATTTAGCATTGTGACATTTGTCATTTGACATCTTTGACATTTGCCATCTTGAAATTTGTCATTTTTGACATTTTTCATGGTGACACTTTTCATTTTTGACATTTAGCATTGTGACATTTGTCATTTGACATCTTTGACATTTGCCATTTTGAAATTTGTCATTTTTGACATTTTTCATAGTGACACTTTTCATTTTTGACATTTAGCATTGTGACATTTGTCATTTGACATCTTTGACATTTGCCATCTTGAAGTTTGTTATTTTTGACATTTTTCATGGTGACACTTTTCATTTTTGACATTTAGCATTGTGACATTTGTCATTTGACATCTTTGACATTTGCCATCTTAAAATTTGTTATTTTTGACATTTTTCATGGTGACACTTTTCATTTTTGACATTTAGCATTGTGACATTTTTCAGTTTTGACATTTGCCATCTTGAAATTTGTCATTTTTGACATTTTTCATGGTGACACTTTTCATTTTTGACATTTAGCATTGTGACATTTGTCATTTGACATCTTTGACATTTGCCATCTTGAAATTTGTCATTTTTGACATTTAGCATTGTGACATTTGTCATTTGACATCTTTGACATTTGCCATCTTGAAATTTGTTATTTTTGACATTTTTCATGGTGACACTTTTCATTTTTGACATTTAGCATTGTGACATTTGTCAGTTTTAACATTTGCCATCTTGAAATTTGTCATTTTTGACATTTTTCATGGTGACACTATTCATTTTTGACATTTAGCATTGTGACATTTGTCATTTGACATCTTAGACATTTGTCATCTTGAAATTTGTCATTTTTGACATTTTTCATGGTAACACTTTTCATTTTTGACATTTAGCATTGTGACATTTGTCATTTGACATCTTTGACATGTGCCATCTTGAAATTTGTCATTTTTGACATTAAGCATTGTGATATTTGTCATTTGACATCTTTGACATTTGCCATCTTGAAATTTGTCATTTTTGACATTTTTCATGGTGACACTTTTCATTTATGACATTTAGCATTGTGACATTTGTCATTTGACATCTTTGACATTTGCCATCTTGAAATTTGTTATTTTTGACATTTTTCATGGTGACACTTTTCATTTTTGACATTTAGTATTGTGACATTTGTCATTTGACATCTTTGATATTTGTTATCTTGAAATTTGTCATTTTTGACATTTTTCATGGTGACACTTTTCATTTTTGACATTTAGCATTGTGACATTTGTCATTTGACATCTTTGACATTTGCCATCTTGAAATTTGTCATTTTTGACATTTTTCATGGTGACACTTTTCATTTTTGACATTTAGCATTGTGACATTTGTCATTTGACATCTTTGACATTTGCCATCTTGAAATTTGTTATTTTTGACATTTTTCATGGTGACACTTTTCATTTTTGACATTTAGCATTGTGACATTTGTCATTTGACATCTTTGACATTTGCCATCTTGAGATTTGTCATTTTTGACATTTTTCATGGTGACACTTTTCATTTTTGACATTTAGCATTGTGACATTTGTCATTTGACATCTTTGACATTTGCCATCTTGAAATTTGTTATTTTTGACATTTTTCATGGTGACACTTTTCATTTTTGACATTTAGCATTGTGACATTTGTCATTTGACATCTTTGACATTTGCCATCTTGAAATTTGTCATTTTTGACATTTTTCATGGTGACACTTTTCATTTTTGACATTTAGCATTGTGACATTTGTCATTTGACATCTTTGACATTTGCCATTTTGAAATTTGTCATTTTTGACATTTTTCATAGTGACACTTTTCATTTTTGACATTTAGCATTGTGACATTTGTCATTTGACATCTTTGACATTTGCCATCTTGAAGTTTGTTATTTTTGACATTTTTCATGGTGACACTTTTCATTTTTGACATTTAGCATTGTGACATTTGTCATTTGACATCTTTGACATTTGCCATTTTGAAATTTGTTATTTTTGACATTTTTCATGGTGACACTTTTCATTTTTGACATTTAGCATTGTGACATTTGTCAGTTTTGACATTTGCCATCTTGAAATTTGTCATTTTTGACATTTTTCATGGTGACACTTTTTATTTTTGACATTTAGCATTGTGAAATTTGTCATTTAACATCTTTGACATTTGCCATCTTGAAATTTGTCATTTTTGACATTTAGCATTGTGACATTTGTCATTTGACATCTTTGACATTTGCCATCTTGAAATTTGTTATTTTTGACATTTTTCATGGTGACACTTTTCATTTTTGACATTTAGCATTGTGACATTTGTCAGTTTTGACATTTGCCATCTTGAAATTTGTCATTTTTGACATTTTTCATGGTGACACTATTCATTTTTGACATTTAGCATTGTGACATTTGTCATTTGACATCTTAGACATTTGTCATCTTGAAATTTGTCATTTTTGACACTTTTCATTTTTGACATTTAGCATTGTGACATTTGTCATTTGACATCTTTGACATTTGCCATCTTGAAATTTGTCATTTTTGACATTTTTCATGGTGACACTTTTCATTTTTGACATTAAGCATTGTGACATTTGTCAGTTTTGACATTTGCCATCTTGAAATTTGTCATTTTTGACATTTTATGGTCACACTTTTCATTTTTGACATTTAGCATTGTGACATTTGTCAGTTTTGACATTTGCCATCTTGAAATTTGTCATTTTTGACATTTTTCATGGTGAGACTTTTCATTTTTGACATTTAGCATTGTGACATTTGTCATTTGACATCTTTGACATTTGTTATCTTGAAATTTGTCATTTTTGACATTTGTCATGGTGACACTTTTCATTTTTGACATTTAGCATTGTGACATTTGTCATTTGACATCTTTTACATTTGCCATCTTGAAATTTGTCATGTTTGACATTTAGCATTGTGACATTTGTCATTTGACATTTGCCATCTTGAAATTTGTTATTTTTGACATTTTTTATGGTGACACTTTTCATTTTTGACATTTAGCATTGTGACATTTGTCAGTTTTGACATTTGCCATCTTGAAATTTGTCATTTTTGACATTTAGCATTGTGACACTTTTCATTTTTGACATTTAGCATTGTGACATTTGTCATTTGACATCTTTGATATTTGCCAACTTGAAATTTGTCATTTTTGACATTTTTCATGGTGACACTTTTCATTTTTGACATTTAGCATTGTGACATTTGTCATTTGACATCTTTGACATTTGCCATCTTGAAATTTGTCATTTTTGACATTAAGCATTGTGATATTTGTCATTTGACATCTTTGACATTTGCCATCTTGAAATTTGTCATTTTTGACATTTTTCATGGTGACACTTTTCATTTATGACATTTAGCATTGTGACATTTGTCATTTGACATCTTTGACATTTGCCATCTTGAAATTTGTTATTTTTGACATTTTTCATGGTGACACTTTTCATTTTTGACATTTAGCATTGTGACATTTGTCATTTGACATCTTTGACATTTGTTATCTTGAAATTTGTCATTTTTGACATTTTTCATGGTGACACTTTTTATTTTTGACATTTAGCATTGTGACATTTGTCATTTGACATCTTTGACATTTGCCATCTTGAAGTTTGTTATTTTTGACATTTTTCATGGTCACACTTTTCATTTTTGACATTTAGCATTGTGACATTTGTCAGTTTTGACATTTGCCATCTTGAAATTTGTCATTTTTGACATTTTTCATGGTGAGACTTTTCATTTTTGACATTTAGCATTGTGACATTTGTCATTTGACATCTTTGACATTTGTTATCTTGAAATTTGTCATTTTTGACATTTGTCATGGTGACACTTTTCATTTTTGACATTTAGCATTGTGACATTTGTCATTTGACATCTTTTACATTTGCCATCTTGAAATTTGTCATGTTTGACATTTAGCATTGTGACATTTGTCATTTGACATTTGCCATCTTGAAATTTGTTATTTTTGACATTTTTTATGGTGACACTTTTCATTTTTGACATTTAGCATTGTGACATTTGTCAGTTTTGACATTTGCCATCTTGAAATTTGTCATTTTTGACATTTAGCATTGTGACACTTTTCATTTTTGACATTTAGCATTGTGACATTTGTCATTTGACATCTTTGATATTTGCCAAGTTGAAATTTGTCATTTTTGACATTTTTCATGGTGACACTTTTCATTTTTGACATTTAGCATTGTGACATTTGTCATTTGACATCTTTGACATTTGCCATCTTGAAATTTGTCATTTTTGACATTAAGCATTGTGATATTTGTCATTTGACATCTTTGACATTTGCCATCTTGAAATTTGTCATTTTTGACATTTTTCATGGTGACACTTTTCATTTATGACATTTAGCATTGTGACATTTGTCATTTGACATCTTTGACATTTGCCATCTTGAAATTTGTTATTTTTGACATTTTTCATGGTGACACTTTTCATTTTTGACATTTAGCATTGTGACATTTGTCATTTGACATCTTTGACATTTGTTATCTTGAAATTTGTCATTTTTGACATTTTTCATGGTGACACTTTTTATTTTTGACATTTAGCATTGTGACATTTGTCATTTGACATCTTTGACATTTGCCATCTTGAAATTTGTCATTTTTGACATTTTTCATGGTGACACTTTTCTTTTTTGACATTAAGCATTGTGACATTTGTCAGTTTTGACATTTGCCATCTTAAAATTTGTCATTTTTGACATTTTTCATGGTGACACTTTTTATTTTTGACATTTAGCATTGTGACATTTGTCATTTGACATCTTAGACATTTGCCATCTTGAAATTTGTCAATTTTGACACTTTTCATTTTTGACATTTAGCATTGTAACATTTGTCACTTGACATCTTTGACATTTGCCATCTTGAAATTTGTCATTTTTGACATTTTTCATGGTGACACTTTTTATTTTTGACATTTAGCATTGTAACATTTGTCAGTTTTGACATTTGCCATCTTGAAATTTGTCATTTTTGACATTTTTCATGGTGACACTTTTCATTTTTGACATTTAGCATTGTGACATTTGTCATTTGACATCTTTGACATTTGCCATCTTGAAATTTGTCATTTTTGACATTTTTCATGGTGACACTTTTCATTTTTGACATTTAGCATTGTGACATTTGTCATTTGACATCTTTTACATTTGCCATCTTGAAATTTGTCATTTTTGACATTTAGCATTGTGACATTTGTCATTTGACATCTTTGACATTTGCCATCTTGAAATTTGTTATTTTTGACAATTTTTATGGTGACACTTTTCATTTTTGACATTTAGCATTGTGACATTTGTCAGTTTTGACATTTGCCATTTTGAAATTTGTCATTTTTGACATTTAGCATTGTGACACTTTTCATTTTTGACATTTAGCATTGTGACATTTGTCATTTGACATCTTAGACATTTGCCATCTTGAAATTTGTCATTTTTGACACTTTTCATTTTTGACATTTAGCATTGTAACATTTGTCATTTGACATCTTTGACATTGGTGACACTTTTCATTTTTGACATTTAGCATTGTGACATTTGTCATGTGACATCTTTGACATTTGCCATCTTGAAATTTGTCATTTTTGACATTTTTTATGGTGACACTTTTGATTTTTGACTTTTAGCATTGTGACATTTGTCATTTGACATCTTTGACATTTGCCATCTTAAAATTTGTCATTTTTGACATTTTTCACGGTGACACTTTTCATTTTTGACATTTAGCATTGTGACATTTGTCATTTGACATCTTAGACATTTGCCATCTTGAAATTTGTCATTTTTGACACTTTTCATTTTTGACATTTAGCATTGTGACATTTGTCATTTGACATCTTTGACATTTGCCATCTTAAAATTTGTCATTTTTGACATTTTTCATGGTGACACTTTTCATTTTTGACATTTAGCATTGTGACATTTGTCATTTGACATCTTGGACATTTGCCATCTTGAAATTTGTCATTTTTGACATTTTTCATGGTGACACTTTTCATTTTTGACATTTAGCATTGTGACATTTGTCATTTGACATCTTTGACATTTGCCATCTTGAAATTTGTCATTTTTGTTATTTTTCATGGTGACACTTTTCATTTTTGACATTTAGCATTGTGACATTTGTCATTTGACATCTTTGACATTTGCCATCTTGAAATTTGTTATTTTTGACATTTTTCATGGTGACACTTTTCATTTTTGACATTTAGCATTTTGACATTTGTCATTTGACATCTTTGACATTTGCCATCTTGAAATTTGTCATTTTTGACATTTTTCATGGTGACACTTTTCATTTTTGACATTTAGCATTGTGACATTTGTCATTTGACATCTTTGACATTTGCCATCTTGAAATTTGTTATTTTTGACATTTTTCATGGTGACACTTTTCATTTTTGACATTTAGCATTGTGACATTTGTCATTTGACATCTTTGACATTTGCCATCTTGAAATTTGTCATTTTTGACATTTTTCATGGTGACACTTTTCATTTTTGACATTTAGCATTGTGACATTTGTCATTTGACATCTTTGACATTTGCCATTTTGAAATTTGTCAATTTTGACATTTTTATGGTGACACTTTTCATTTTTGACATTTAGCATTGTGACGTTTGTCATTTGACATCTTTGACATTTGCCATCTTAAAATTTGTTATTTTTGACATTTTTCATGGTGACACTTTTCATTTTTGACATTTTTCATGGTGACACTTTTTATTTTTGACATTTAGCATTGTGACATTTGTCAGTTTCGACATTTGCCATCTTGAAATTTGTCATTTTTGACATTTTTCATGGTGACACTTTTCATTTTTGACATTTAGCATTGTGACATTTGTCATTTGACATCTTTGACATTTGCCATCTTGAAATTTGTCATTTTTGACATTTTTCATGGTGACACTTTTCATTTTTGACATTTAGCATTGTGACATTTGTCATTTGACATCTTTGACATTTGCCATATTGAAATTTGTTATTTTTGACATTTTTCATGGTGACACTTTTCATTTTTGACATTTAGCATTGTGACATTTGTCATTTGACATCTTTGATATTAGCCATCTTGAAATTTGTCATTTTTGACATTTTTCATGGTGACACTTTTCATTTTTGACATTTAGCATTGTGACATTTGTCATTTGACATCTTTGACATTTGCCATCTTGAAATTTGTCATTTTTGACATTTTTCATGGTGACACTTTTCATTTTTGACATTTAGCATTGTGACATTTGTCATTTGACATCTTTGACATTTGCCATCTTGAAATTTGTCATTTTTGACATTTTTCATGGTGACACTTTTCATTTTTGACATTTAGCATTGTGACATTAGTCAGTTTTGACATTTGCCATCTTGAAATTTGTCATTTTTGACATTTTTCATGGTGACACTTTTCATTTTTAACATTTAGCATTGTGACATTTGTCATTTGACATCTTAGACATTTGCCATCTTGAAATTTGTCATTTTTGATACTTTTCATTTTTGACATTTAGCATTGTGACATTTGTCATTTGACATCTTTGACATTTGCCATCTTGAAATTTGTCATTTTTGACATTTTTCATGGTGACACTTTTCATTTTTTACATTTAGCATTGTGACATTTGTCATTTGACATCTTTGACATTTGCCATCTTGAAATTTGTCATTTTTGACATTTTTCATGGTGACACTTTTCATTTTTGACATTTAGCATTGTGACATTTGTCATTTGACATCTTTGACATTTGCCATCTTGAAATTTGTTATTTTTGACATTTTTCATGGTGACACTTTTCATTTTTGACATTTAGCATTGTGACATTTGTCATTTGACATCTTTGACATTTGGCATCTTGAAATTTGTCATTTTTGACATTTAGCATTGTGACATTTGTCATTTGACATCTTTGACATTTGCCATCTTGAAATTTGTTATTTTAGACATTTTTCATGGTGACACTTTTTATTTTTGACATTTAGCATTGTGACATTTGTCAGTTTTGACATTTGCCATCTTGAAATTTGTCATTTTTGACATTTTTCATGGTGACACTTTTCATTTTTGACATTTAGCATTGTGACATTTGTCATTTGACATCTTAGACATTTGCCATCTTGAAATTTGTCATTGTTGACACTTTTCATTTTTGACATTTAGCATTGTAACATTTGTCATTTGACATCTTTGACATTTGCCATCTTGAAATTTGTCATATTTGACATTTTTCATGGTGACACTTTTCATTTTTGACATTTAGCATTGTGACATTTGTCAGTTTTGATATTTGCCATCTTGAAATTTGTCATTTTTGACATTTTTCATGGTGACACTTTTCATTTTTGACATTTAGCATTGTGACATTTGTCATTTGACATCTTTGACATTTGCCATCTTGAAATTTGTCATTTTTGACATTTTTCATGGTGACACTTTTCATTTTTGGCATTTAGCATTGTGACATTTGTCATTTGACATCTTTGACATTTGCCATCTTGAAATTTGTTATTTTTGACATTTTTTATGGTGACACTTATCATTTTTGACATTTAGCATTGTGACATTTGTTATTTGACATCTTTGGCATTTGCCATCTTGAAATTTGTCATTTTTGACATTTTTCATGGTGACACTTTTCATTTTTGACATTTAGCATTGTGACATTTGTCAGTTTTGACATTTGCCATCTTGAAATTTGTCATTTTTGACGGTGACACTTTTTATTTTTGACATTTAGCATTGTGACATTTGTCATTTGACATCTTTGACATTTGCCATCTTGAAATTTGTCATTTTTGACATTTTTCATGGTGACACTTTTCATTTTTGACATTTAGCATTGTGACATTTGTCAGTTTTGACATTTGCCATCTTGAAATTTGTCATTTTTGACATTTTTCATGGTGACACCTTTCATTTTTGACATTTAGCATTGTGACATTTGTCATTTGACATCTTTGACATTTGCCATCTTGAAATTTGTCATTTTTGACATTTAGCATTGTGACATTTGTCATTTGACATCTTTGACATTTGCCATCTTGAAATTTGTTATTTTTGACATTTTTCATGGTGACACTTTTCATTTTTGACATTTAGCATTGTGACATTTGTCATTTGACATCTTTGACATTTGCCATTTTGAAATTTGTCATTTTTGACATTTTTCATAGTGACACTTTTCATTTTTGACATTTAGCATTGTGACATTTGTCATTTGACATCTTTGACATTTGCCATCTTGAAGTTTGTTATTTTTGACATTTTTCATGGTGACACTTTTCATTTTTGACATTTAGCATTGTGACATTTGTCATTTGACATCTTTGACATTTGCCATTTTGAAATTTGTTATTTTTGACATTTTTCATGGTGACACTTTTCATTTTTGACATTTAGCATTGTGACATTTGTCAGTTTTGACATTTGCCATCTTGAAATTTGTCATTTTTGACATTTTTCATGGTGACACTTTTTATTTTTGACATTTAGCATTGTGAAATTTGTCATTTGACATCTTTGACATTTGCCATCTTGAAATTTGTCATTTTTGACATTTAGCATTGTGACATTTGTCATTTGACATCTTTGACATTTGCCATCTTGAAATTTGTCATTTTTGACATTTTTCATGGTGACACTTTTCATTTTTGACATTTAGCATTGTGACATTTGTCATTTGACATCTTTGACATTTGCCATTTTGAAATTTGTCATTTTTGACATTTTTCATAGTGACACTTTTCATTTTTGACATTTAGCATTGTGACATTTGTCATTTGACATCTTTGACATTTGCCATCTTGAAGTTTGTTATTTTTGACATTTTTCATGGTGACACTTTTCATTTTTGACATTTAGCATTGTGACATTTGTCATTTGACATTTGCCATTTTGAAATTTGTTATTTTTGACATTTTTCATGGTGACACTTTTCATTTTTGACATTTAGCATTGTGACATTTGTCAGTTTTGACATTTGCCATCTTGAAATTTGTCATTTTTGACATTTTTCATGGTGACACTATTCATTTTTGACATTTAGCATTGTGACATTTGTCATTTGACATCTTAGACATTTGTCATCTTGAAATTTGTCATTTTTGACACTTTTCATTTTTGACATTTAGCATTGTGACATTTGTCATTTGACATCTTTGACATTTGCCATCTTGAAATTTGTCATATTTGACATTTTTCATGGTGACACTTTTCATTTTTGACATTTAGCATTGTGACATTTGTCAGTTTTGATATTTGCCATCTTGAAATTTGTCATTTTTGACATTTTTCATGGTGACACTTTTCATTTTTGACATTTAGCATTGTGACATTTGTCATTTGACATCTTTGACATTTGCCATTTTGAAATTTGTTATTTTTGACATTTTTCATGGTGACACTTTTCATTTTTGACATTTAGCATTGTGACATTTGTCAGTTTTGACATTTGCCATCTTGAAATTTGTCATTTTTGACATTTTTCATGGTGACACTATTCATTTTTGACATTTAGCATTGTGACATTTGTCATTTGACATCTTAGACATTTGTCATCTTGAAATTTGTCATTTTTGACACTTTTCATTTTTGACATTTAGCATTGTGACATTTGTCATTTGACATCTTTGACATTTGCCATCTTGAAATTTGTCATATTTGACATTTTTCATGGTGACACTTTTCATTTTTGACATTTAGCATTGTGACATTTGTCAGTTTTGATATTTGCCATCTTGAAATTTGTCATTTTTGACATTTTTCATGGTGACACTTTTCATTTTTGACATTTAGCATTGTGACATTTGTCATTTGACATCTTTGACATTTGCCATCTTGAAATTTGTCATTTTTGACATTTTTCATGGTGACACTTTTCATTTTTGACATTTAGCATTGTGACATTTGTCATTTGACATCTTTGACATTTGCCATTTTGAAATTTGTCATTTTTGACATTTTTCATAGTGACACTTTTCATTTTTGACATTTAGCATTGTGACATTTGTCATTTGACATCTTTGACATTTGCCATCTTGAAGTTTGTTATTTTTGACATTTTTCATGGTGACACTTTTCATTTTTGACATTTAGCATTGTGACATTTGTCATTTGACATCTTTGACATTTGCCATTTTGAAATTTGTTATTTTTGACATTTTTCATGGTGACACTTTTCATTTTTGACATTTAGCATTGTGACATTTGTCAGTTTTGACATTTGCCATCTTGAAATTTGTCATTTTTGACATTTTTCATGGTGACACTTTTTATTTTTGACATTTAGCATTGTGAAATTTGTCATTTGACATCTTTGACATTTGCCATCTTGAAATTTGTCATTTTTGACATTTAGCATTGTGACATTTGTCATTTGACATCTTTGACATTTGCCATCTTGAAATTTGTCATTTTTGACATTTTTCATGGTGACACTTTTCATTTTTGACATTTAGCATTGTGACATTTGTCATTTGACATCTTTGACATTTGCCATTTTGAAATTTGTCATTTTTGACATTTTTCATAGTGACACTTTTCATTTTTGACATTTAGCATTGTGACATTTGTCATTTGACATCTTTGACATTTGCCATCTTGAAGTTTGTTATTTTTGACATTTTTCATGGTGACACTTTTCATTTTTGACATTTAGCATTGTGACATTTGTCATTTGACATCTTTGACATTTGCCATTTTGAAATTTGTTATTTTTGACATTTTTCATGGTGACACTTTTCATTTTTGACATTTAGCATTGTGACATTTGTCAGTTTTGACATTTGCCATCTTGAAATTTGTCATTTTTGACATTTTTCATGGTGACACTATTCATTTTTGACATTTAGCATTGTGACATTTGTCATTTGACATCTTAGACATTTGTCATCTTGAAATTTGTCATTTTTGACACTTTTCATTTTTGACATTTAGCATTTGTCATTTGACATCTTTGACATTTGCCATCTTGAAATTTGTCATATTTGACATTTTTCATGGTGACACTTTTCATTTTTGACATTTAGCATTGTGACATTTGTCAGTTTTGATATTTGCCATCTTGAAATTTGTCATTTTTGACATTTTTCATGGTGACACTTTTCATTTTTGACATTTAGCATTGTGACATTTGTCATTTGACATCTTTGACATTTGCCATCTTGAAATTTGTCATTTTTGACATTTTTCATGGTGACACTTTTCATTTTTGACATTTAGCATTGTGACATTTGTCATTTGACATCTTTGACATTTGCCATTTTGAAATTTGTCATTTTTGACATTTTTCATAGTGACACTTTTCATTTTTGACATTTAGCATTGTGACATTTGTCATTTGACATCTTTGACATTTGCCATCTTGAAGTTTGTTATTTTTGACATTTTTCATGGTGACACTTTTCATTTTTGACATTTAGCATTGTGACATTTGTCATTTGACATCTTTGACATTTGCCATTTTGAAATTTGTTATTTTTGACATTTTTCATGGTGACACTTTTCATTTTTGACATTTAGCATTGTGACATTTGTCAGTTTTGACATTTGCCATCTTGAAATTTGTCATTTTTGACATTTTTCATGGTGACACTTTTTATTTTTGACATTTAGCATTGTGAAATTTGTCATTTGACATCTTTGACATTTGCCATCTTGAAATTTGTCATTTTTGACATTTAGCATTGTGACATTTGTCATTTGACATCTTTGACATTTGCCATCTTGAAATTTGTTATTTTTGACATTTTTCATGGTGACACTTTTCATTTTTGACATTTAGCATTGTGACATTTGTCAGTTTTGACATTTGCCATCTTGAAATTTGTCATTTTTGACATTTTTCATGGTGACACTATTCATTTTTGACATTTAGCATTGTGACATTTGTCATTTGACATCTTAGACATTTGTCATCTTGAAATTTGTCATTTTTGACACTTTTCATTTTTGACATTTAGCATTGTGACATTTGTCATTTGACATCTTTGACATTTGCCATCTTGAAATTTGTCATATTTGACATTTTTCATGGTGACACTTTTCATTTTTGACATTTAGCATTGTGACATTTGTCAGTTTTGATATTTGCCATCTTGAAATTTGTCATTTTTGACATTTTTCATGGTGACACTTTTCATTTTTGACATTTAGCATTGTGACATTTGTCATTTGACATCTTTGACATTTGCCATCTTGAAATTTGTCATTTTTGACATTTTTCATGGTGACACTTTTCATTTTTGACATTTAGCATTGTGACATTTGTCATTTGACATCTTAGACATTTGCCATCTTGAAATTTGTCATTGTTGACACTTTTCATTTTTGACATTTAGCATTGTAACATTTGTCATTTGACATCTTTGACATTTGCCATCTTGAAATTTGTCATATTTGACATTTTTCATGGTGACACTTTTCATTTTTGACATTTAGCATTGTGACATTTGTCAGTTTTGATATTTGCCATCTTGAAATTTGTCATTTTTGACATTTTTTATGGTGACACTTTTCATTTTTGACATTTAGCATTGTGACATTTGTCATTTGACATCTTTGACATTTGCCATCTTGAAATTTGTCATTTTTGACATTTTTCATGGTGACACTTTTCATTTTTGACATTTAGCATTGTGACATTTGTCATTTGACATCTTTGACATTTGCCATCTTGAAATTTGTTATTTTTGACATTTTTCATGGTGACACTTTTCATTTTTGACATTTAGCATTGTGACATTTGTCAGTTTTGACATTTGCCATCTTGAAATTTGTCATTTTTGACGGTGACACTTTTTATTTTTGACATTTAGCATTGTGACATTTGTCATTTGACATCTTTGACATTTGCCATCTTGAAATTTGTCATTTTTGACATTTTTCATGGTGACACTTTTCATTTTTGACATTTAGCATTGTGACATTTGTCAGTTTTGACATTTGCCATCTTGAAATTTGTTATTTTTGACATTTTTCATGGTGACACTTTTCATTTTTGACATTTAGCATTGTGACATTTGTCATTTGACATCTTTGACATTTGCCATCTTGAAATTTGTCATTTTTGACATTTAGCATTGTGACATTTGTCATTTGACATCTTTGACATTTGCCATCTTGAAATTTGTTATTTTTGACATTTTTCATGGTGACACTTTTCATTTTTGACATTTAGCATTGTGACATTTGTCATTTGACATCTTTGACATTTGCCATTTTGAAATTTGTCATTTTTGACATTTTTCATAGTGACACTTTTCATTTTTGACATTTAGCATTGTGACATTTGTCATTTGACATCTTTGACATTTGCCATCTTGAAGTTTGTTATTTTTGACATTTTTCATGGTGACACTTTTTATTTTTGACATTTAGCATTGTGACATTTGTCATTTGACATCTTTGACATTTGCCATTTTGAAATTTGTTATTTTTGACATTTTTCATGGTGACACTTTTCATTTTTGACATTTAGCATTGTGACATTTGTCAGTTTTGACATTTGCCATCTTGAAATTTGTCATTTTTGACATTTTTCATGGTGACACTTTTTATTTTTGACATTTAGCATTGTGAAATTTGTCATTTGACATCTTTGACATTTGCCATCTTGAAATTTGTCATTTTTGACATTTAGCATTGTGACATTTGTCATTTGACATCTTTGACATTTGCCATCTTGAAATTTGTCATTTTTGACATTTTTCATGGTGACACTTTTCATTTTTGACATTTAGCATTGTGACATTTGTCATTTGACATCTTTGACATTTGCCATTTTGAAATTTGTCATTTTTGACATTTTTCATAGTGACACTTTTCATTTTTGACATTTAGCATTGTGACATTTGTCATTTGACATCTTTGACATTTGCCATCTTGAAGTTTGTTATTTTTGACATTTTTCATGGTGACACTTTTCATTTTTGACATTTAGCATTGTGACATTTGTCATTTGACATCTTTGACATTTGCCATTTTGAAATTTGTTATTTTTGACATTTTTCATGGTGACACTTTTCATTTTTGACATTTAGCATTGTGACATTTGTCAGTTTTGACATTTGCCATCTTGAAATTTGTCATTTTTGACATTTTTCATGGTGACACTTTTTATTTTTGACATTTAGCATTGTGAAATTTGTCATTTGACATCTTTGACATTTGCCATCTTGAAATTTGTCATTTTTGACATTTAGCATTGTGACATTTGTCATTTGATATCTTTGACATTTGCCATCTTGAAATTTGTTATTTTTGACATTTTTCATGGTGACACTTTTCATTTTTGACATTTAGCATTGTGACATTTGTCAGTTTTGACATTTGCCATCTTGAAATTTGTCATTTTTGACATTTTTCATGGTGACACTATTCATTTTTGACATTTAGCATTGTGACATTTGTCATTTGACATCTTAGACATTTGTCATCTTGAAATTTGTCATTTTTGACACTTTTCATTTTTGACATTTAGCATTGTGACATTTGTCATTTGACATCTTTGACATTTGCCATCTTGAAATTTGTCATTTTTGACATTTTTCATGGTGACACTTTTCATTTTTGACATTAAGCATTGTGACATTTGTCAGTTTTGACATTTGCCATCTTGAAATTTGTCATTTTTGACATTTTTCATGGTCACACTTTTCATTTTTGACATTTAGCATTGTGACATTTGTCAGTTTTGACATTTGCCATCTTGAAATTTGTCATTTTTGACATTTTTCATGGTGAGACTTTTCATTTTTGACATTTAGCATTGTGACATTTGTCATTTGACATCTTTGACATTTGTTATCTTGAAATTTGTCATTTTTGACATTTGTCATGGTGACACTTTTCATTTTTGACATTTAGCATTGTGACATTTGTCATTTGACATCTTTGACATTTGCCATCTTGAAATTTGTCATGTTTGACATTTAGCATTGTGACATTTGTCATTTGACATTTGCCATCTTGAAATTTGTTATTTTTGACATTTTTTATGGTGACACTTTTCATTTTTGACATTTAGCATTGTGACATTTGTCAGTTTTGACATTTGCCATCTTGAAATTTGTCATTTTTGACATTTAGCATTGTGACACTTTTCATTTTTGACATTTAGCATTGTGACATTTGTCATTTGACATCTTTGATATTTGCCAAGTTGAAATTTGTCATTTTTGACATTTTTCATGGTGACACTTTTCATTTTTGACATTTAGCATTGTGACATTTGTCATTTGACATCTTTGACATTTGCCATCTTGAAATTTGTCATTTTTGACATTAAGCATTGTGATATTTGTCATTTGACATCTTTGACATTTGCCATCTTGAAATTTGTCATTTTTGACATTTTTCATGGTGACACTTTTCATTTATGACATTTAGCATTGTGACATTTGTTATTTGACATCTTTGACATTTGCCATCTTGAAATTTGTTATTTTTGACATTTTTCATGGTGACACTTTTCATTTTTGACATTTAGCATTGTGACATTTGTCATTTGACATCTTTGACATTTGTTATCTTGAAATTTGTCATTTTTGACATTTTTCATGGTGACACTTTTTATTTTTGACATTTAGCATTGTGACATTTGTCATTTGACATCTTTGACATTTGCCATCTTGAAATTTGTCATTTTTGACATTTTTCATGGTGACACTTTTCTTTTTTGACATTAAGCATTGTGACATTTGTCAGTTTTGACATTTGCCATCTTAAAATTTGTCATTTTTGACATTTTTCATGGTGACACTTTTCATTTTTGACATTTAGCATTGTGACATTTGTCATTTGACATCTTAGACATTTGCCATCTTGAAATTTGTCAATTTTGACACTTTTCATTTTTGACATTTAGCATTGTAACATTTGTCACTTGACATCTTTGACATTTGCCATCTTGAAATTTGTCATTTTTGACATTTTTCATGGTGACACTTTTTATTTTTGACATTTAGCATTGTAACATTTGTCAGTTTTGACATTTGCCATCTTGAAATTTGTCATTTTTGACATTTTTCATGGTGACAATTTTCATTTTTGACATTTAGCATTGTGACATTTGTCATTTGACATCTTTGACATTTGCCATCTTGAAATTTGTCATTTTTGACATTTTTCATGGTGACACTTTTCATTTTTGACATTTAGCATTGTGACATTTGTCATTTGACATCTTTTACATTTGCCATCTTGAAATTTGTCATTTTTGACATTTAGCATTGTGACATTTGTCATTTGACATCTTTGACATTTGCCATCTTGAAATTTGTCATTTTTGACATTTTTCATGGTGACACTTTTCATTTTTGACATTTAGCATTGTGACATTTGTCATTTGACATCTTTGACATTTGCCATCTTGAAATTTGTCATTTTTGACATTTTTCATGGTCACACTTTTCATTTTTGACATTTAGCATTGTGACATTTGTCAGTTTTGACATTTGCCATCTTGAAATTTGTCATTTTTGACATTTTTCATGGTGAGACTTTTCATTTTTGACATTTAGCATTGTGACATTTGTCATTTGACATCTTTGACATTTGTTATCTTGAAATTTGTCATTTTTGACATTTGTCATGGTGACACTTTTCATTTTTGACATTTAGCATTGTGACATTTGTCATTTGACATCTTTTACATTTGCCATCTTGAAATTTGTCATGTTTGACATTTAGCATTGTGACATTTGTCATTTGACATTTGCCATCTTGAAATTTGTTATTTTTGACATTTTTTATGGTGACACTTTTCATTTTTGACATTTAGCATTGTGACATTTGTCAGTTTTGACATTTGCCATCTTGAAATTTGTCATTTTTGACATTTAGCATTGTGACACTTTTCATTTTTGACATTTAGCATTGTGACATTTGTCATTTGACATCTTTGATATTTGCCAAGTTGAAATTTGTCATTTTTGACATTTTTCATGGTGACACTTTCCATTTTTGACATTTAGCATTGTGACATTTGTCATTTGACATCTTTGACATTTGCCATCTTGAAATTTGTTATTTTTGACATTTTTTATGGTGACACTTTTCATTTTTGACATTTAGCATTGTGACATTTGTCAGTTTTGACATTTGCCATCTTGAAATTTGTCATTTTTGACATTTAGCATTGTGACACTTTTCATTTTTGACATTTAGCATTGTGACATTTGTCATTTGACATCTTTGATATTTGCCAAGTTGAAATTTGTCATTTTTGACATTTTTCATGGTGACACTTTTCATTTTTGACATTTAGCATTGTGACATTTGTCATTTGACATCTTTGACATTTGCCATCTTGAAATTTGTCATTTTTGACATTAAGCATTGTGTTATTTGTCATTTGACATCTTTGACATTTGCCATCTTGAAATTTGTCATTTTTGACATTTTTCATGGTGACACTTTTCATTTATGACATTTAGCATTGTGACATTTGTCATTTGACATCTTTGACATTTGCCATCTTGAAATTTGTTATTTTTGACATTTTTCATGGTGACACTTTTCATTTTTGACATTTAGCATTGTGACATTTGTCATTTGACATCTTTGACATTTGTTATCTTGAAATTTGTCATTTTTGACATTTTTCATGGTGACACTTTTTATTTTTGACATTTAGCATTGTGACATTTGTCATTTGACATCTTTGACATTTGCCATCTTGAAATTTGTCATTTTTGACATTTTTCATGGTGACACTTTTCTTTTTTGACATTAAGCATTGTGACATTTGTCAGTTTTGACATTTGCCATCTTAAAATTTGTCATTTTTGACATTTTTCATGGTGACACTTTTCATTTTTGACATTTAGCATTGTGACATTTGTCATTTGACATCTTAGACATTTGCCATCTTGAAATTTGTCAATTTTGACACTTTTCATTTTTGACATTTAGCATTGTAACATTTGTCACTTGACATCTTTGACATTTGCCATCTTGAAATTTGTCATTTTTGACATTTTTCATGGTGACACTTTTTATTTTTGACATTTAGCATTGTAACATTTGTCAGTTTTGACATTTGCCATCTTGAAATTTGTCATTTTTGACATTTTTCATGGTGACACTTTTCATTATTGACATTTAGCATTGTGACATTTGTCATTTGCCATCTTGAAATTTGTCATTTTTGACATTTTTCATGGTGACACTTTTCATTTTTGACATTTAGCATTGTGACATTTGTCATTTGACATCTTTTACATTTGCCATCTTGAAATTTGTCATTTTTGACATTTAGCATTGTGACATTTGTCATTTGACATCTTTGACATTTGCCATCTTGAAATTTGTCATTTTTGACATTTTTCATGGTGACACTTTTCATTTTTGACATTTAGCATTGTGACATTTGTCATTTGACATCTTTGACATTTGCCATCTTGAAATTTGTCATTTTTGACATTTTTCATGGTCACACTTTTCATTTTTGACATTTAGCATTGTGACATTTGTCAGTTTTGACATTTGCCATCTTAAAATTTGTCATTTTTGACATTTTTTATGGTGAGACTTTTCATTTTTGACATTTAGCATTGTGACATTTGTCATTTGACATCTTTGACATTTGTTATCTTGAAATTTGTCATTTTTGACATTTGTCATGGTGACACTTTTCATTTTTGACATTTAGCATTGTGACATTTGTCATTTGACATCTTTTACATTTGCCATCTTGAAATTTGTCATGTTTGACATTTAGCATTGTGACATTTGTCATTTGACATTTGCCATCTTGAAATTTGTTATTTTTGACATTTTTTATGGTGACACTTTTCATTTTTGACATTTAGCATTGTGACATTTGTCAGTTTTGACATTTGCCATCTTGAAATTTGTCATTTTTGACATTTAGCATTGTGACACTTTTCATTTTTGACATTTAGCATTGTGACATTTGTCATTTGACATCTTTGATATTTGCCAAGTTGAAATTTGTCATTTTTGACATTTTTCATGGTGACACTTTTCATTTTTGACATTTAGCATTGTGACATTTGTCATTGGACATCTTTGACATTTGCCATCTTGAAATTTGTCATTTTTGACATTAAGCATTGTGATATTTGTCATTTGACATCTTTGACATTTGCCATCTTGAAATTTGTCATTTTTGACATTTTTCATGGTGACACTTTTCATTTATGACATTTAGCATTGTGACATTTGTCATTTGACATCTTTGACATTTGCCATCTTGAAATTTGTTATTTTTGACATTTTTCATGGTGACACTTTTCATTTTTGACATTTAGCATTGTGACATTTGTCATTTGACATCTTTGACATTTGTTATCTTGAAATTTGTCATTTTTGACATTTTTCATGGTGACACTTTTTATTTTTGACATTTAGCATTGTGACATTTGTCATTTGACATTTGCCATCTTGAAATTTGTTATTTTTGACATTTTTTATGGTGACACTTTTCATTTTTGACATTTAGCATTGTGACATTTGTCAGTTTTGACATTTGCCATCTTGAAATTTGTCATTTTTGACATTTAGCATTGTGACACTTTTCATTTTTGACATTTAGCATTGTGACATTTGTCATTTGACATCTTTGATATTTGCCAAGTTGAAATTTGTTATTTTTGACATTTTTCATGGTAACACTTTTCATTTTTGACATTTAGCATTGTGACATTTGTCATTTGACATCTTTGACATTTGTTATCTTGAAATTTGTCATTTTTGACATTTGTCATGGTGACACTTTTCATTTTTGACATTTAGCATTGTGACATTTGTCATTTGACATCTTTGACATTTGCCATCTTGAAATTTGTCATGTTTGACATTTAGCATTGTGACATTTGTCATTTGACATTTGCCATCTTGAAATTTGTTATTTTTGACATTTTTTATGGTGACACTTTTCATTTTTGACATTTAGCATTGTGACATTTGTCAGTTTTGACATTTGCCATCTTGAAATTTGTCATTTTTGACATTTAGCATTGTGACACTTTTCATTTTTGACATTTAGCATTGTGACATTTGTCATTTGACATCTTTGATATTTGCCAAGTTGAAATTTGTCATTTTTGACATTTTTCATGGTGACACTTTTCATTTTTGACATTTAGCATTGTGACATTTGTCATTTGACATCTTTGACATTTGCCATCTTGAAATTTGTCATTTTTGACATTAAGCATTGTGATATTTGTCATTTGACATCTTTGACATTTGCCATCTTGAAATTTGTCATTTTTGACATTTTTCATGGTGACACTTTTCATTTATGACATTTAGCATTGTGACATTTGTTATTTGACATCTTTGACATTTGCCATCTTGAAATTTGTTATTTTTGACATTTTTCATGGTGACACTTTTCATTTTTGACATTTAGCATTGTGACATTTGTCATTTGACATCTTTGACATTTGTTATCTTGAAATTTGTCATTTTTGACATTTTTCATGGTGACACTTTTTATTTTTGACATTTAGCATTGTGACATTTGTCATTTGACATCTTTGACATTTGCCATCTTGAAATTTGTCATTTTTGACATTTTTCATGGTGACACTTTTCTTTTTTGACATTAAGCATTGTGACATTTGTCAGTTTTGACATTTGCCATCTTAAAATTTGTCATTTTTGACATTTTTCATGGTGACACTTTTCATTTTTGACATTTAGCATTGTGACATTTGTCATTTGACATCTTAGACAATTGCCATCTTGAAATTTGTCAATTTTGACACTTTTCATTTTTGACATTTAGCATTGTAACATTTGTCACTTGACATCTTTGACATTTGCCATCTTGAAATTTGTCATTTTTGACATTTTTCATGGTGACACTTTTTATTTTTGACATTTAGCATTGTAACATTTGTCAGTTTTGACATTTGCCATCTTGAAATTTGTCATTTTTGACATTTTTCATGGTGACACTTTTCATTTTTGACATTTAGCATTGTGACATTTGTCATTTGACATCTTTGACATTTGCCATCTTGAAATTTGTCATTTTTGACATTTTTCATGGTGACACTTTTCATTTTTGACATTTAGCATTGTGACATTTGTCATTTGACATCTTTTACATTTGCCATCTTGAAATTTGTCATTTTTGACATTTAGCATTGTGACATTTGTCATTTGACATCTTTGACATTTGCCATCTTGAAATTTGTCATTTTTGACATTTTTCATGGTGACACTTTTCATTTTTGACATTTAGCATTGTGACATTTGTCATTTGACATCTTTGACATTTGCCATCTTGAAATTTGTCATTTTTGACATTTTTCATGGTCACACTTTTCATTTTTGACATTTAGCATTGTGACATTTGTCAGTTTTGACATTTGCCATCTTGAAATTTGTCATTTTTGACATTTTTTATGGTGAGACTTTTCATTTTTGACATTTAGCATTGTGACATTTGTCATTTGACATCTTTGACATTTGTTATCTTGAAATTTGTCATTTTTGACATTTGTCATGGTGACACTTTTCATTTTTGACATTTAGCATTGTGACATTTGTCATTTGACATCTTTTACATTTGCCATCTTGAAATTTGTCATGTTTGACATTTAGCATTGTGACATTTGTCATTTGACATTTGCCATCTTGAAATTTGTTATTTTTGACATTTTTTATGGTGACACTTTTCATTTTTGACATTTAGCATTGTGACATTTGTCAGTTTTGACATTTGCCATCTTGAAATTTGTCATTTTTGACATTTAGCATTGTGACACTTTTCATTTTTGACATTTAGCATTGTGACATTTGTCATTTGACATCTTTGATATTTGCCAAGTTGAAATTTGTCATTTTTGACATTTTTCATGGTGACACTTTTCATTTTTGACATTTAGCATTGTGACATTTGTCATTTGACATCTTTGACATTTGCCATCTTGAAATTTGTTATTTTTGACATTTTTTATGGTGACACTTTTCATTTTTGACATTTAGCATTGTGACATTTGTCAGTTTTGACATTTGCCATCTTGAAATTTGTCATTTTTGACATTTAGCATTGTGACACTTTTCATTTTTGACATTTAGCATTGTGACATTTGTCATTTGACATCTTTGATATTTGCCAAGTTGAAATTTGTCATTTTTGACATTTTTCATGGTGACACTTTTCATTTTTGACATTTAGCATTGTGACATTTGTCATTTGACATCTTTGACATTTGCCATCTTGAAATTTGTCATTTTTGACATTAAGCATTGTGATATTTGTCATTTGACATCTTTGACATTTGCCATCTTGAAATTTGTCATTTTTGACATTTTTTATGGTGACACTTTTCATTTATGACATTTAGCATTGTGACATTTGTCATTTGACATCTTTGACATTTGCCATCTTGAAATTTGTTATTTTTGACATTTTTCATGGTGACACTTTTCATTTTTGACATTTAGCATTGTGACATTTGTCATTTGACATCTTTGACATTTGTTATCTTGAAATTTGTCATTTTTGACATTTTTCATGGTGACACTTTTTATTTTTGACATTTAGCATTGTGACATTTGTCATTTGACATCTTTGACATTTGCCATCTTGAAATTTGTCATTTTTGACATTTTTCATGGTGACACTTTTCTTTTTTGACATTAAGCATTGTGACATTTGTCAGTTTTGACATTTGCCATCTTAAAATTTGTCATTTTTGACATTTTTCATGGTGACACTTTTCATTTTTGACATTTAGCATTGTGACATTTGTCATTTGACATCTTAGACATTTGCCATCTTGAAATTTGTCAATTTTGACACTTTTCATTTTTGACATTTAGCATTGTAACATTTGTCACTTGACATCTTTGACATTTGCCATCTTGAAATTTGTCATTTTTGACATTTTTCATGGTGACACTTTTTATTTTTGACATTTAGCATTGTAACATTTGTCAGTTTTGACATTTGCCATCTTGAAATTTGTCATTTTTGACATTTTTCATGGTGACACTTTTCATTATTGACATTTAGCATTGTGACATTTGTCATTTGACATCTTTGACATTTGCCATCTTGAAATTTGTCATTTTTGACATTTTTCATGGTGACACTTTTCATTTTTGACATTTAGCATTGTGACATTTGTCATTTGACATCTTTTACATTTGCCATCTTGAAATTTGTCATTTTTGACATTTAGCATTGTGACATTTGTCATTTGACATCTTTGACATTTGCCATCTTGAAATTTGTCATTTTTGACATTTTTCATGGTGACACTTTTCATTTTTGACATTTAGCATTGTGACATTTGTCATTTGACATCTTTGACATTTGCCATCTTGAAATTTGTCATTTTTAACATTTTTCATGGTCACACTTTTCATTTTTGACATTTAGCATTGTGACATTTGTCAGTTTTGACATTTGCCATCTTAAAATTTGTCATTTTTGACATTTTTTATGGTGAGACTTTTCATTTTTGACATTTAGCATTGTGACATTTGTCATTTGACATCTTTGACATTTGTTATCTTGAAATTTGTCATTTTTGACATTTGTCATGGTGACACTTTTCATTTTTGACATTTAGCATTGTGACATTTGTCATTTGACATCTTTTACATTTGCCATCTTGAAATTTGTCATGTTTGACATTTAGCATTGTGACATTTGTCATTTGACATTTGCCATCTTGAAATTTGTTATTTTTGACATTTTTTATGGTGACACTTTTCATTTTTGACATTTAGCATTGTGACATTTGTCAGTTTTGACATTTGCCATCTTGAAATTTGTCATTTTTGACATTTAGCATTGTGACACTTTTCATTTTTGACATTTAGCATTGTGACATTTGTCATTTGACATCTTTGATATTTGCCAAGTTGAAATTTGTCATTTTTGACATTTTTCATGGTGACACTTTTCATTTTTGACATTTAGCATTGTGACATTTGTCATTTGACATCTTTGACATTTGCCATCTTGAAATTTGTCATTTTTGACATTAAGCATTGTGATATTTGTCATTTGACATCTTT
Organism: Altica lythri; assembly: GCA_964028335.1. Classification (NCBI taxonomy): domain Eukaryota; kingdom Metazoa; phylum Arthropoda; class Insecta; order Coleoptera; family Chrysomelidae; genus Altica; species Altica lythri. Next base: position 21,285,493 of record OZ034800.1, on the reverse strand, counting down.
GACATTTGCCATCTTGAAATTTGTCATTTTTGACATTTTTCATGGTGACACTTTTCATTTATGACATTTAGCATTGTGACATTTGTCATTTGACATCTTTGACATTTGCCATCTTGAAATTTGTTATTTTTGACATTTTTCATGGTGACACTTTTCATTTTTGACATTTAGCATTGTGACATTTGTCATTTGACATCTTTGACATTTGTTATCTTGAAATTTGTCATTTTTGACATTTTTCATGGTGACACTTTTTATTTTTGACATTTAGCATTGTGACATTTGTCATTTGACATCTTTCACATTTGCCATCTTGAAATTTGTCATTTTTGACATTTTTCATGGTGACACTTTTCTTTTTTGACATTAAGCATTGTGACATTTGTCAGTTTTGACATTTGCCATCTTAAAATTTGTCATTTTTGACATTTTTCATGGTGACACTTTTCATTTTTGACATTTAGCATTGTGACATTTGTCATTTGACATCTTAGACATTTGCCATCTTGAAATTTGTCAATTTTGACACTTTTCATTTTTGACATTTAGCATTGTAACATTTGTCACTTGACATCTTTGACATTTGCCATCTTGAAATTTGTCATTTTTGACATTTTTCATGGTGACACTTTTTATTTTTGACATTTAGCATTGTAACATTTGTCAGTTTTGACATTTGCCATCTTGAAATTTGTCATTTTTGACATTTTTCATGGTGACACTTTTCATTTTTGACATTTAGCATTGTGACATTTGTCAGTTTTGACATTTGCCATCTTGAAATTTGTCATTTTTGACGGTGACACTTTTTATTTTTGACATTTAGCATTGTGACATTTGTCATTTGACATCTTTGACATTTGCCATCTTGAAATTTGTCATTTTTGACATTTTTCATGGTGACACTTTTCATTTTTGACATTTAGCATTGTGACATTTGTCAGTTTTGACATTTGCCATCTTGAAATTTGTCATTTTTGACATTTTTCATGGTGACACTTTTCATTTTTGACATTTAGCATTGTGACATTTGTCATTTGACATCTTTGACATTTGCCATCTTGAAATTTGTCATTTTTGACATTTAGCATTGTGACATTTGTCATTTGACATCTTTGACATTTGCCATCTTGAAATTTGTTATTTTTGACATTTTTCATGGTGACACTTTTCATTTTTGACATTTAGCATTGTGACATTTGTCATTTGACATCTTTGACATTTGCCATTTTGAAATTTGTCATTTTTGACCTTTTTCATAGTGACACTTTTCATTTTTGACATTTAGCATTGTGACATTTGTCATTTGACATCTTTGACATTTGCCATCTTGAAGTTTGTTATTTTTGACATTTTTCATGGTGACACTTTTCATTTTTGACATTTAGCATTGTGACATTTGTCATTTGACATCTTTGACATTTGCCATTTTGAAATTTGTTATTTTTGTAATTTTTCATGGTGACACTTTTCATTTTTGACATTTAGCATTGTGACATTTGTCAGTTTTGACATTTGCCATCTTGAAATTTGTCATTTTTGACATTTTTCATGGTGACACTTTTTATTTTTGACATTTAGCATTGTGAAATTTGTCATTTGACATCTTTGACATTTGCCATCTTGAAATTTGTCATTTTTGACATTTAGCATTGTGACATTTGTCATTTGACATCTTTGACATTTGCCATCTTGAAATTTGTCATTTTTAACATTTTTCATGGTGACACTTTTCATTTTTGACATTTAGCATTGTGACATTTGTCATTTGACATCTTTGACATTTGCCATTTTGAAATTTGTCATTTTTGACATTTTTCATAGTGACACTTTTCATTTTTGACATTTAGCATTGTGACATTTGTCATTTGACATCTTTGACATTTGCCATCTTGAAGTTTGTTATTTTTGACATTTTTCATGGTGACACTTTTCATTTTTGACATTTAGCATTGTGACATTTGTCATTTGACATCTTTGACATTTGCCATTTTGAAATTTGTTATTTTTGACATTTTTCATGGTGACACTTTTCATTTTTGACATTTAGCATTGTGACATTTGTCAGTTTTGACATTTGCCATCTTGAAATTTGTCATTTTTGACATTTTTCATGGTGACACTTTTTATTTTTGACATTTAGCATTGTGAAATTTGTCATTTGACATCTTTGACATTTGCCATCTTGAAATTTGTCATTTTTGACATTTAGCATTGTGACATTTGTCATTTGACATCTTTGACATTTGCCATCTTGAAATTTGTTATTTTTGACATTTTTCATGGTGACACTTTTCATTTTTGACATTTAGCATTGTGACATTTGTCAGTTTTGACATTTGCCATCTTGAAATTTGTCATTTTTGACATTTTTCATGGTGACACTATTCATTTTTGACATTTAGCATTGTGACATTTGTCATTTGACATCTTAGACATTTGTCATCTTGAAATTTGTCATTTTTGACACTTTTCATTTTTGACATTTAGCATTGTGACATTTGTCATTTGACATCTTTGACATTTGCCATCTTGAAATTTGTCATATTTGACATTTTTCATGGTGACACTTTTCATTTTTGACATTTAGCATTGTGACATTTGTCAGTTTTGATATTTGCCATCTTGAAATTTGTCATTTTTGACATTTTTCATGGTGACACTTTTCATTTTTGACATTTAGCATTGTGACATTTGTCATTTGACATCTTTGACATTTGCCATCTTGAAATTTGTCATTTTTGACATTTTTTATGGTGACACTTTTCATTTTTGACATTTAGCATTGTGACATTTGTCATTTGACATCTTAGACATTTGCCATCTTGAAATTTGTCATTGTTGACACTTTTCATTTTTGACATTTAGCATTGTAACATTTGTCATTTGACATCTTTGACATTTGCCTTCTTGAAATTTGTCATATTTGACATTTTTCATGGTGACACTTTTCATTTTTGACATTTAGCATTGTGACATTTGTCAGTTTTGATATTTGCCATCTTGAAATTTGTCATTTTTGACATTTTTCATGGTGACACTTTTCATTTTTGACATTTAGCATTGTGACATTTGTCATTTGACATCTTTGACATTTGCCATCTTGAAATTTGTCATTTTTGACATTTTTCATGGTGACACTTTTCATTTTTGACATTTAGCATTGTGACATTTGTCATTTGCCATCTTGAAATTTGTTATTTTTGACATTTTTTATGGTGACACTTATCATTTTTGACATTTAGCATTGTGACATTTGTTATTTGACATCTTTGGCATTTGCCATCTTGAAATTTGTCATTTTTGACATTTTTCATGGTGACACTTTTCATTTTTGACATTTAGCATTGTGACATTTGTCAGTTTTGACATTTGCCATCTTGAAATTTGTCATTTTTGACGGTGACACTTTTTATTTTTGACATTTAGCATTGTGACATTTGTCATTTGACATCTTTGACATTTGCCATCTTGAAATTTGTCATTTTTGACATTTTTCATGGTGACACTTTTCATTTTTGACATTTAGCATTGTGACATTTGTCAGTTTTGACATTTGCCATCTTGAAATTTGTCATTTTTGACATTTTTCATGGTGACACTTTTCATTTTTGACATTTAGCATTGTGACATTTGTCATTTGACATCTTTGACATTTGCCATCTTGAAATTTGTCATTTTTGACATTTAGCATTGTGACATTTGTCATTTGACATCTTTGACATTTGCCATCTTGAAATTTGTTATTTTTGACATTTTTCATGGTGACACTTTTCATTTTTGACATTTAGCATTGTGACATTTGTCATTTGACATCTTTGACATTTGCCATTTTGAAATTTGTCATTTTTGACATTTTTCATAGTGACACTTTTCATTTTTGACATTTAGCATTGTGACATTTGTCATTTGACATCTTTGACATTTGCCATCTTGAAGTTTGTTATTTTTGACATTTTTCATGGTGACACTTTTCATTTTTGACATTTAGCATTGTGACATTTGTCATTTGACATCTTTGACATTTGCCATTTTGAAATTTGTTATTTTTGACATTTTTCATGGTGACACTTTTCATTTTTGACATTTAGCATTATGACATTTGTCAGTTTTGACATTTGCCATCTTGAAATTTGTCATTTTTGACATTTTTCATGGTGACACTTTTTATTTTTGACATTTAGCATTGTGAAATTTGTCATTTGACATCTTTGACATTTGCCATCTTGAAATTTGTCATTTTTGACATTTAGCATTGTGACATTTGTCATTTGACATCTTTGACATTTGCCATCTTGAAATTTGTCATTTTTGACATTTTTCATGGTGACACTTTTCATTTTTGACATTTAGCATTGTGACATTTGTCATTTGACATCTTTGACATTTGCCATTTTGAAATTTGTCATTTTTGACATTTTTCATAGTGACACTTTTCATTTTTGACATTTAGCATTGTGACATTTGTCATTTGACATCTTTGACATTTGCCATCTTGAAGTTTGTTATTTTTGACATTTTTCATGGTGACACTTTTCATTTTTGACATTTAGCATTGTGACATTTGTCATTTGACATCTTTGACATTTGCCATTTGGAAATTTGTTATTTTTGACATTTTTCATGGTGACACTTTTCATTTTTGACATTTAGCATTGTGACATTTGTCAGTTTTGACATTTGCCATCTTGAAATTTGTCATTTTTGACATTTTTCATGGTGACACTTTTTATTTTTGACATTTAGCATTGTGAAATTTGTCATTTGACATCTTTGACATTTGCCATCTTGAAATTTGTCATTTTTGACATTTAGCATTGTGACATTTGTCATTTGACATCTTTGACATTTGCCATCTTGAAATTTGTTATTTTTGACATTTTTCATGGTGACACTTTTCATTTTTGACATTTAGCATTGTGACATTTGTCAGTTTTGACATTTGCCATCTTGAAATTTGTCATTTTTGACATTTTTCATGGTGACACTATTCATTTTTGACATTTAGCATTGTGACATTTGTCATTTGACATCTTAGACATTTGTCATCTTGAAATTTGTCATTTTTGACACTTTTCATTTTTGACATTTAGCATTGTGACATTTGTCATTTGACATCTTTGACATTTGCCATCTTGAAATTTGTCATTTTTGACATTTTTCATGGTGACACTTTTCATTTTTGACATTAAGCATTGTGACATTTGTCAGTTTTGACATTTGCCATCTTGAAATTTGTCATTTTTGACATTTTTCATGGTCACACTTTTCATTTTTGACATTTAGCATTGTGACATTTGTCAGTTTTGACATTTGCCATCTTGAAATTTGTCATTTTTGACATTTTTCATGGTGAGACTTTTCATTTTTGACATTTAGCATTGTGACATTTGTCATTTGACATCTTTGACATTTGTTATCTTGAAATTTGTCATTTTTGACATTTGTCATGGTGACACTTTTCATTTTTGACATTTAGCATTGTGACATTTGTCATTTGACATCTTTTACATTTGCCATCTTGAAATTTGTCATGTTTGACATTTAGCATTGTGACATTTGTCATTTGACATTTGCCATCTTGAAATTTGTTATTTTTGACATTTTTTATGGTGACACTTTTCATTTTTGACATTTAGCATTGTGACATTTGTCAGTTTTGACATTTGCCATCTTGAAATTTGTCATTTTTGACATTTAGCATTGTGACACTTTTCATTTTTGACATTTAGCATTGTGACATTTGTCATTTGACATCTTTGATATTTGCCAAGTTGAAATTTGTCATTTTTGACATTTTTCATGGTGACACTTTTCATTTTTGACATTTAGCATTGTGACATTTGTCATTTGACATCTTTGACATTTGCCATCTTGAAATTTGTCATTTTTGACATTAAGCATTGTGATATTTGTCATTTGACATCTTTGACATTTGCCATCTTGAAATTTGTCATTTTTGACATTTTTCATGGTGACACTTTTCATTTTTGACATTTAGCATTGTGACATTTGTCATTTGACATCTTTGACATTTGTTATCTTGAAATTTGTCATTTTTGACATTTTTCATGGTGACACTTTTTATTTTTGACATTTAGCATTGTGACATTTGTCATTTGACATCTTTGACATTTGCCATCTTGAAATTTGTCATTTTTGACATTTTTCATGGTGACACTTTTCTTTTTTGACATTAAGCATTGTGACATTTGTCAGTTTTGACATTTGCCATCTTAAAATTTGTCATTTTTGACATTTTTCATAGTGACACTTTTCATTTTTGACATTTAGCATTGTGACATTTGTCATTTGACATCTTAGACATTTGCCATCTTGAAATTTGTCAATTTTGACACTTTTCATTTTTGACAGTTAGCATTGTAACATTTGTCACTTGACATCTTTGACATTTGCCATCTTGAAATTTGTCATTTTTGACATTTTTCATGGTGACACTTTTTATTTTTGACATTTAGCATTGTAACATTTGTCAGTTTTGACATTTGCCATCTTGAAATTTGTCATTTTTGACATTTTATGGTGACACTTTTCATTTTTGACATTTAGCATTGTGACATTTGTCATTTGACATCTTTGACATTTGCCATCTTGAAATTTGTCATTTTTGACATTTTTCATGGTGACACTTTTCATTTTTGACATTTAGCATTGTGACATTTGTCATTTGACATCTTTTACATTTGCCATCTTGAAATTTGTCATTTTTGACATTTAGCATTGTGACATTTGTCATTTGACATCTTTGACATTTGCCATCTTGAAATTTGTTATTTTTGACAATTTTTATGGTGACACTTTTCATTTTTGACATTTAGCATTGTGACATTTGTCAGTTTTGACATTTGCCATTTTGAAATTTGTCATTTTTGACATTTAGCATTGTGACACTTTTCATTTTTGACATTTAGCATTGTGACATTTGTCATTTGACATCTTAGACATTTGCCATCTTGAAATTTGTCATTTTTGACACTTTTCATTTTTGACATTTAGCATTGTAACATTTGTCATTTGACATCTTTGACATTGGTGACACTTTTCATTTTTGACATTTAGCATTGTGACATTTGTCATGTGACATCTTTGACATTTGCCATCTTGAAATTTGTCATTTTTGACATTTTTTATGGTGACACTTTTGATTTTTGACATTTAGCATTGTGACATTTGTCATTTGACATCTTTGACATTTGCCATCTTGAAATTTGTCATTTTTGACATTTTTCACGGTGACACTTTTCATTTTTGACATTTAGCATTGTGACATTTGTCATTTGACATCTTAGACATTTGCCATCTTGAAATTTGTCATTTTTGACACTTTTCATTTTTGACATTTAGCATTGTGACATTTGTCATTTGACATCTTTGACATTTGCCATCTTAAAATTTGTCATTTTTGACATTTTTCATGGTGACACTTTTCATTTTTGACATTTAGCATTGTGACATTTGTCATTTGACATCTTGGACATTTGCCATCTTGAAATTTGTCATTTTTGACATTTTTCATGGTGACAGTTTTCATTTTTGACATTTAGCATTGTGACATTTGTCATTTGACATCTTTGACATTTGCCATCTTGAAATTTGTCATTTTTGTTATTTTTCATGGTGACACTTTTCATTTTTGACATTTAGCATTGTGACATTTGTCATTTGACATCTTTGACATTTGCCATCTTGAAATTTGTTATTTTTGACATTTTTCATGGTGACACTTTTCATTTTTGACATTTAGCATTGTGACATTTGTCATTTGACATCTTTGACATTTGCCATCTTGAAATTTGTCATTTTTGACATTTTTCATGGTGACACTTTTCATTTTTGACATTTAGCATTGTGACATTTGTCATTTGACATCTTTGACATTTGCCATCTTGAAATTTGTTATTTTTGACATTTTTCATGGTGACACTTTTCATTTTTGACATTTAGCATTGTGACATTTGTCATTTGACATCTTTGACATTTGCCATCTTGAAATTTGTCATTTTTGACATTTTTCATGGTGACACTTTTCATTTTTGACATTTAGCATTGTGACATTTGTCATTTGACATCTTTGACATTTGCCATTTTGAAATTTGTCAATTTTGACATTTTTATGGTGACACTTTTCATTTTTGACATTTAGCATTGTGACGTTTGTCATTTGACATCTTTGACATTTGCCATCTTAAAATTTGTTATTTTTGACATTTTTCATGGTGACACTTTTCATTTTTGACATTTTTCATGGTGACACTTTTTATTTTTGACATTTAGCATTGTGACATTTGTCAGTTTCGACATTTGCCATCTTGAAATTTGTCATTTTTGACATTTTTCATGGTGACACTTTTCATTTTTGACATTTAGCATTGTGACATTTGTCATTTGACATCTTTGACATTTGCCATCTTGAAATTTGTCATTTTTGACATTTTTCATGGTGACACTTTTCATTTTTGACATTTAGCATTGTGACATTTGTCATTTGACATCTTTGACATTTGCCATATTGAAATTTGTTATTTTTGACATTTTTCATGGTGACACTTTTCATTTTTGACATTTAGCATTGTGACATTTGTCATTTGACATCTTTGATATTTGCCATCTTGAAATTTGTCATTTTTGACATTTTTCATGGTGACACTTTTCATTTTTGACATTTAGCATTGTGACATTTGTCATTTGACATCTTTGACATTTGCCATCTTGAAATTTGTCATTTTTGACATTTTTCATGGTGACACTTTTCATTTTTGACATTTAGCATTGTGACATTTGTCATTTGACATCTTTGACATTTGCCATCTTGAAATTTGTCATTTTTGACATTTTTCATGGTGACACTTTTCATTTTTGACATTTAGCATTGTGACATTAGTCAGTTTTGACATTTGCCATCTTGAAATTTGTCATTTTTGACATTTTTCATGGTGACACTTTTCATTTTTAACATTTAGCATTGTGACATTTGTCATTTGACATCTTAGACATTTGCCATCTTGAAATTTGTCATTTTTGATACTTTTCATTTTTGACATTTAGCATTGTGACATTTGTCATTTGACATCTTTGACATTTGCCATCTTGAAATTTGTAATTTTTGACATTTTTCATGGTGACACTTTTCATTTTTTACATTTAGCATTGTGACATTTGTCATTTGACATCTTTGACATTTGCCATCTTGAAATTTGTCATTTTTGACATTTTTCATGGTGACACTTTTCATTTTTGACATTTAGCATTGTGACATTTGTCATTTGACATCTTTGACATTTGCCATCTTGAAATTTGTTATTTTTGACATTTTTCATGGTGACACTTTTCATTTTTGACATTTAGCATTGTGACATTTGTCATTTGACATCTTTGACACTTGGCATCTTGAAATTTGTCATTTTTGACATTTAGCATTGTGACATTTGTCATTTGACATCTTTGACATTTGCCATCTTGAAATTTGTTATTTTAGACATTTTTCATGGTGACACTTTTTATTTTTGACATTTAGCATTGTGACATTTGTCAGTTTTGACATTTGCCATCTTGAAATTTGTCATTTTTGACATTTTTCATGGTGACACTTTTCATTTTTGACATTTAGCATTGTGACATTTGTCATTTGACATCTTAGACATTTGCCATCTTGAAATTTGTCATTGTTGACACTTTTCATTTTTGACATTTAGCATTATAACATTTGTCATTTGACATCTTTGACATTTGCCATCTTGAAATTTGTCATATTTGACATTTTTCATGGTGACACTTTTCATTTTTGACATTTAGCATTGTGACATTTGTCAGTTTTGATATTTGCCATCTTGAAATTTGTCATTTTTGACATTTTTCATGGTGACACTTTTCATTTTTGACATTAAGCATTGTGACATTTGTCATTTGACATCTTTGACATTTGCCATCTTGAAATTTGTCATTTTTGACATTTTTTATGGTGACACTTTTTATTTTTGACATTTAGCATTGTGACATTTGTCATTTGACATCTTTGACATTTGCCATCTTGAAATTTGTTATTTTTGACATTTTTTATGGTGACACTTATCATTTTTGACATTTAGCATTGTGACATTTGTTATTTGACATCTTTGGCATTTGCCATCTTGAAATTTGTCATTTTTGACATTTTTCATGGTGACACTTTTCATTTTTGACATTTAGCATTGTGACATTTGTCAGTTTTGACATTTGCCATCTTGAAATTTGTTATTTTTGACGGTGACACTTTTTATTTTTGACATTTAGCATTGTGACATTTGTCATTTGACATCTTTGACATTTGCCATCTTGAAATTGGTCATTTTTGACATTTTTCATGGTGACACTTTTCATTTTTGACATTTAGCATTGTGACATTTGTCAGTTTTGACATTTGCCATCTTGAAATTTGTCATTTTTGACATTTTTCATGGTGACACTTTTCATTTTTGACATTTAGCATTGTGACATTTGTCATTTGACATCTTTGACATTTGCCATCTTGAAGTTTGTTATTTTTGACATTTTTCATGGTGACACTTTTCATTTTTGACATTTAGCATTGTGACATTTGTCATTTGACATCTTTGACATTTGCCATCTTAAAATTTGTTATTTTTGACATTTTTCATGGTGACACTTTTCATTTTTGACATTTAGCATTGTGACATTTGTCAGTTTTGACATTTGCCATCTTGAAATTTGTCATTTTTGACATTTTTCATTGTGACACTTTTCATTTTTGACATTTAGCATTGTGACATTTGTCATTTGACATCTTTGACATTTGCCATCTTGAAATTTGTCATTTTTGACATTTAGCATTGTGACATTTGTCATTTGACATCTTTGACATTTGCCATCTTGAAATTTGTTATTTTTGACATTTTTCATGGTGACACTTTTCATTTTTGACATTTAGCATTGTGACATTTGTCAGTTTTAACATTTGCCATCTTGAAATTTGTCATTTTTGACATTTTTCATGGTGACACTATTCATTTTTGACATTTAGCATTGTGACATTTGTCATTTGACATCTTAGACATTTGTCATCTTAAAATTTGTCATTTTTGACATTTTTCATGGTAACACTTTTCATTTTTGACATTTAGCATTGTGACATTTGTCATTTGACATCTTTGACATGTACCATCTTGAAATTTGTCATTTTTGACATTAAGCATTGTGATATTTGTCATTTGACATCTTTGACATTTGCCATCTTGAAATTTGTTATTTTTGACATTTTTCATGGTGACACTTTTCATTTATGACATTTAGCATTGTGACATTTGTCATTTGACATCTTTGACATTTGCCATCTTGAAATTTGTTATTTTTGACATTTTTCATGGTGACACTTTTCATTTTTGACATTTAGCATTGTGACATTTGTCATTTGACATCTTTGATATTTGTTATCTTGAAATTTGTCATTTTTGACATTTTTCATGGTGACACTTTTCATTTTTGACATTTAGCATTGTGACATTTGTCATTTGACATCTTTGACATTTGCCATCTTGAAATTTGTCATTTTTGACATTTTTCATGGTGACACTTTTCATTTTTGACATTTAGCATTGTGACATTTGTCATTTGACATCTTTGACATTTGCCATCTTGAAATTTGTTATTTTTGACATTTTTCATGGTGACACTTTTCATTTTTGACATTTAGCATTGTGACATTTGTCATTTGACATCTTTGACATTTGCCATCTTGAGATTTGTCATTTTTGACATTTTTCATGGTGACACTTTTCATTTTTGACATTTAGCATTGTGACATTTGTCATTTGACATCTTTGACATTTGCCATCTTGAAATTTGTTATTTTTGACATTTTTCATGGTGACACTTTTCATTTTTGACATTTAGCATTGTGACATTTGTCATTTGACATCTTTGACATTTGCCATCTTGAAATTTGTCATTTTTGACATTTTTCATGGTGACACTTTTCATTTTTGACATTTAGCATTGTGACATTTGTCATTTGACATCTTTGACATTTGCCATTTTGAAATTTGTCATTTTTGACATTTTTCATAGTGACACTTTTCATTTTTGACATTTAGCATTGTGACATTTGTCATTTGACATCTTTGACATTTGCCATCTTGAAGTTTGTTATTTTTGACATTTTTCATGGTGACACTTTTCATTTTTGACATTTAGCATTGTGACATTTGTCATTTGACATCTTTGACATTTGCCATTTTGAAATTTGTTATTTTTGACATTTTTCATGGTGACACTTTTCATTTTTGACATTTAGCATTGTGACATTTGTCAGTTTTGACATTTGCCATCTTGAAATTTGTCATTTTTGACATTTTTCATGGTGACACTTTTTATTTTTGACATTTAGCATTGTGAAATTTGTCATTTGACATCTTTGACATTTGCCATCTTGAAATTTGTCATTTTTGACATTTAGCATTGTGACATTTGTCATTTGACATCTTTGACATTTGCCATCTTGAAATTTGTTATTTTTGACATTTTTCATGGTGACACTTTTTATTTTTGACATTTAGCATTGTGACATTTGTCAGTTTTGACATTTGCCATCTTGAAATTTGTCATTTTTGACATTTTTCATGGTGACACTATTCATTTTTGACATTTAGCATTGTGACATTTGTCATTTGACATCTTAGACATTTGTCATCTTGAAATTTGTCATTTTTGACACTTTTCATTTTTGACATTTAGCATTGTGACATTTGTCATTTGACATCTTTGACATTTGCCATCTTGAAATTTGTCATTTTTGACATTTTTCATGGTGACACTTTTCATTTTTGACATTAAGCATTGTGACATTTGTCAGTTTTGACATTTGCCATCTTGAAATTTGTCATTTTTGACATTTTTCATGGTCACACTTTTCATTTTTGACATTTAGCATTGTGACATTTGTCAGTTTTGACATTTGCCATCTTGAAATTTGTCATTTTTGACATTTTTCATGGTGAGACTTTTCATTTTTGACATTTAGCATTGTGACATTTGTCATTTGACATCTTTGACATTTGTTATCTTGAAATTTGTCATTTTTGACATTTGTCATGGTGACACTTTTCATTTTTGACATTTAGCATTGTGACATTTGTCATTTGACATCTTTTACATTTGCCATCTTGAAATTTGTCATGTTTGACATTTAGCATTGTGACATTTGTCATTTGACATTTGCCATCTTGAAATTTGTTATTTTTGACATTTTTTATGGTGACACTTTTCATTTTTGACATTTAGCATTGTGACATTTGTCAGTTTTGACATTTGCCATCTTGAAATTTGTCATTTTTGACATTTAGCATTGTGACACTTTTCATTTTTGACATTTAGCATTGTGACATTTGTCATTTGACATCTTTGATATTTGCCAAGTTGAAATTTGTCATTTTTGACATTTTTCATGGTGACACTTTTCATTTTCGACATTTAGCATTGTGACATTTGTCATTTGACATCTTTGACATTTGCCATCTTGAAATTTGTCATTTTTGACATTAAGCATTGTGATATTTGTCATTTGACATCTTTGATATTTGCCATCTTGAAATTTGTCATTTTTGACATTTTTCATGGTGACACTTTTCATTTATGACATTTAGCATTGTGACATTTGTCATTTGACATCTTTGACATTTGCCATCTTGAAATTTGTTATTTTTGACATTTTTCATGGTGACACTTTTCATTTTTGACATTTAGCATTGTGACATTTGTCATTTGACATCTTTGACATTTGTTATCTTGAAATTTGTCATTTTTGACATTTTTCATGGTGACACTTTTTATTTTTGACATTTAGCATTGTGACATTTGTCATTTGACATCTTTGACATTTGCCATCTTGAAATTTGTCATTTTTGACATTTTTCATGGTGACACTTTTTTTTTTTGACATTAAGCATTGTGACATTTGTCAGTTTTGACATTTGCCATCTTAAAATTTGTCATTTTTGACATTTTTCATGGTGACACTTTTCATTTTTGACATTTAGCATTGTGACATTTGTCATTTGACATCTTAGACATTTGCCATCTTGAAATTTGTCAATTTTGACACTTTTCATTTTTGACATTTAGCATTGTAACATTTGTCACTTGACATCTTTGACATTTGCCATCTTGAAATTTGTCATTTTTGACATTTTTCATGGTGACACTTTTTATTTTTGACATTTAGCATTGTAACATTTGTCAGTTTTGACATTTGCCATCTTGAAATTTGTCATTTTTGACATTTTTCATGGTGACACTTTTCATTTTTGACATTTAGCATTGTGACATTTGTCATTTGACATCTTTGACATTTGCCATCTTGAAATTTGTCATTTTTGACATTTTTCATGGTGACACTTTTCATTTTTGACATTTAGCATTGTGACATTTGTCATTTGACATCTTTTACATTTGCCATCTTGAAATTTGTCATTTTTGACATTTAGCATTGTGACATTTGTCATTTGACATCTTTGACATTTGCCATCTTGAAATTTGTTATTTTTGACAATTTTTATGGTGACACTTTTCATTTTTGACATTTAGCATTGTGACATTTGTCAGTTTTGACATTTGCCATTTTGAAATTTGTCATTTTTGACATTTAGCATTGTGACACTTTTCATTTTTGACATTTAGCATTGTGACATTTGTCATTTGACATCTTAGACATTTGCCATCTTGAAATTTGTCATTTTTGACACTTTTCATTTTTGACATTTAGCATTGTAACATTTGTCATTTGACATCTTTGACATTGGTGACACTTTTCATTTTTGACATTTAGCATTGTGACATTTGTCATGTGACATCTTTGACATTTGCCATCTTGAAATTTGTCATTTTTGACATTTTTTATGGTGACACTTTTCATTTTTGACATTTAGCATTGTGACATTTGTCAGTTTTGACATTTGCCATCTTGAAATTTGTCATTTTTGACGGTGACACTTTTTATTTTTGACATTTAGCATTGTGACATTTGTCATTTGACATCTTTGACATTTGCCATCTTGAAATTTGTCATTTTTGACATTTTTCATGGTGACACTTTTCATTTTTGACATTTAGCATTGTGACATTTGTCAGTTTTGACATTTGCCATCTTGAAATTTGTCATTTTTGACATTTTTCATGGTGACACTTTTCATTTTTGACATTTAGCATTGTGACATTTGTCATTTGACATCTTTGACATTTGCCATCTTGAAATTTGTCATTTTTGACATTTTTCATGGTGACACTTTTCATTTTTGACATTTAGCATTGTGACATTTGTCAGTTTTGACATTTGCCATCTTGAAATTTGTCATTTTTGACATTTTTCATGGTGACACTTTTCATTTTTGACATTTAGCATTGTGACATTTGTCATTTGACATCTTTGACATTTGCCATCTTGAAATTTGTCATTTTTGACATTTTTCATGGTGACACTTTTCATTTTTGACATTTAGCATTGTGACATTTGTCAGTTTTGACATTTGCCATCTTGAAATTTGTCATTTTTGACGGTGACACTTTTTATTTTTGACATTTAGCATTGTGACATTTGTCATTTGACATCTTTGACATTTGCCATCTTGAAATTTGTCATTTTTGACATTTAGCATTGTGACATTTGTCATTTGACATCTTTGACATTTGCCATCTTGAAATTTGTTATTTTTGACATTTTTCATGGTGACACTTTTCATTTTTGACATTTAGCATTGTGACATTTGTCATTTGACATCTTTGACATTTGCCATTTTGAAATTTGTCATTTTTGACCTTTTTCATAGTGACACTTTTCATTTTTGACATTTAGCATTGTGACATTTGTCATTTGACATCTTTGACATTTGCCATCTTGAAGTTTGTTATTTTTGACATTTTTCATGGTGACACTTTTCATTTTTGACATTTAGCATTGTGACATTTGTCATTTGACATCTTTGACATTTGCCATTTTGAAATTTGTTATTTTTGTAATTTTTCATGGTGACACTTTTCATTTTTGACATTTAGCATTGTGACATTTGTCAGTTTTGACATTTGCCATCTTGAAATTTGTCATTTTTGACATTTTTCATGGTGACACTTTTTATTTTTGACATTTAGCATTGTGAAATTTGTCATTTGACATCTTTGACATTTGCCATCTTGAAATTTGTCATTTTTGACATTTAGCATTGTGACATTTGTCATTTGACATCTTTGACATTTGCCATCTTGAAATTTGTCATTTTTAACATTTTTCATGGTGACACTTTTCATTTTTGACATTTAGCATTGTGACATTTGTCATTTGACATCTTTGACATTTGCCATTTTGAAATTTGTCATTTTTGACATTTTTCATAGTGACACTTTTCATTTTTGACATTTAGCATTGTGACATTTGTCATTTGACATCTTTGACATTTGCCATCTTGAAGTTTGTTATTTTTGACATTTTTCATGGTGACACTTTTCATTTTTGACATTTAGCATTGTGACATTTGTCATTTGACATCTTTGACATTTGCCATTTTGAAATTTGTTATTTTTGACATTTTTCATGGTGACACTTTTCATTTTTGACATTTAGCATTGTGACATTTGTCAGTTTTGACATTTGCCATCTTGAAATTTGTCATTTTTGACATTTTTCATGGTGACACTTTTTATTTTTGACATTTAGCATTGTGAAATTTGTCATTTGACATCTTTGACATTTGCCATCTTGAAATTTGTCATTTTTGACATTTAGCATTGTGACATTTGTCATTTGACATCTTTGACATTTGCCATCTTGAAATTTGTTATTTTTGACATTTTTCATGGTGACACTTTTCATTTTTGACATTTAGCATTGTGACATTTGTCAGTTTTGACATTTGCCATCTTGAAATTTGTCATTTTTGACATTTTTCATGGTGACACTATTCATTTTTGACATTTAGCATTGTGACATTTGTCATTTGACATCTTAGACATTTGTCATCTTGAAATTTGTCATTTTTGACACTTTTCATTTTTGACATTTAGCATTGTGACATTTGTCATTTGACATCTTTGACATTTGCCATCTTGAAATTTGTCATATTTGACATTTTTCATGGTGACACTTTTCATTTTTGACATTTAGCATTGTGACATTTGTCAGTTTTGATATTTGCCATCTTGAAATTTGTCATTTTTGACATTTTTCATGGTGACACTTTTCATTTTTGACATTTAGCATTGTGACATTTGTCATTTGACATCTTTGACATTTGCCATCTTGAAATTTGTCATTTTTGACATTTTTTATGGTGACACTTTTCATTTTTGACATTTAGCATTGTGACATTTGTCATTTGACATCTTAGACATTTGCCATCTTGAAATTTGTCATTGTTGACACTTTTCATTTTTGACATTTAGCATTGTAACATTTGTCATTTGACATCTTTGACATTTGCCTTCTTGAAATTTGTCATATTTGACATTTTTCATGGTGACACTTTTCATTTTTGACATTTAGCATTGTGACATTTGTCAGTTTTGATATTTGCCATCTTGAAATTTGTCATTTTTGACATTTTTCATGGTGACACTTTTCATTTTTGACATTTAGCATTGTGACATTTGTCATTTGACATCTTTGACATTTGCCATCTTGAAATTTGTCATTTTTGACATTTTTCATGGTGACACTTTTCATTTTTGACATTTAGCATTGTGACATTTGTCATTTGCCATCTTGAAATTTGTTATTTTTGACATTTTTTATGGTGACACTTATCATTTTTGACATTTAGCATTGTGACATTTGTTATTTGACATCTTTGGCATTTGCCATCTTGAAATTTGTCATTTTTGACATTTTTCATGGTGACACTTTTCATTTTTGACATTTAGCATTGTGACATTTGTCAGTTTTGACATTTGCCATCTTGAAATTTGTCATTTTTGACGGTGACACTTTTTATTTTTGACATTTAGCATTGTGACATTTGTCATTTGACATCTTTGACATTTGCCATCTTGAAATTTGTCATTTTTGACATTTTTCATGGTGACACTTTTCATTTTTGACATTTAGCATTGTGACATTTGTCAGTTTTGACATTTGCCATCTTGAAATTTGTCATTTTTGACATTTTTCATGGTGACACTTTTCATTTTTGACATTTAGCATTGTGACATTTGTCATTTGACATCTTTGACATTTGCCATCTTGAAATTTGTCATTTTTGACATTTAGCATTGTGACATTTGTCATTTGACATCTTTGACATTTGCCATCTTGAAATTTGTTATTTTTGACATTTTTCATGGTGACACTTTTCATTTTTGACATTTAGCATTGTGACATTTGTCATTTGACATCTTTGACATTTGCCATTTTGAAATTTGTCATTTTTGACATTTTTCATAGTGACACTTTTCATTTTTGACATTTAGCATTGTGACATTTGTCATTTGACATCTTTGACATTTGCCATCTTGAAGTTTGTTATTTTTGACATTTTTCATGGTGACACTTTTCATTTTTGACATTTAGCATTGTGACATTTGTCATTTGACATCTTTGACATTTGCCATTTTGAAATTTGTTATTTTTGACATTTTTCATGGTGACACTTTTCATTTTTGACATTTAGCATTATGACATTTGTCAGTTTTGACATTTGCCATCTTGAAATTTGTCATTTTTGACATTTTTCATGGTGACACTTTTTATTTTTGACATTTAGCATTGTGAAATTTGTCATTTGACATCTTTGACATTTGCCATCTTGAAATTTGTCATTTTTGACATTTAGCATTGTGACATTTGTCATTTGACATCTTTGACATTTGCCATCTTGAAATTTGTCATTTTTGACATTTTTCATGGTGACACTTTTCATTTTTGACATTTAGCATTGTGACATTTGTCATTTGACATCTTTGACATTTGCCATTTTGAAATTTGTCATTTTTGACATTTTTCATAGTGACACTTTTCATTTTTGACATTTAGCATTGTGACATTTGTCATTTGACATCTTTGACATTTGCCATCTTGAAGTTTGTTATTTTTGACATTTTTCATGGTGACACTTTTCATTTTTGACATTTAGCATTGTGACATTTGTCATTTGACATCTTTGACATTTGCCATTTGGAAATTTGTTATTTTTGACATTTTTCATGGTGACACTTTTCATTTTTGACATTTAGCATTGTGACATTTGTCAGTTTTGACATTTGCCATCTTGAAATTTGTCATTTTTGACATTTTTCATGGTGACACTTTTTATTTTTGACATTTAGCATTGTGAAATTTGTCATTTGACATCTTTGACATTTGCCATCTTGAAATTTGTCATTTTTGACATTTAGCATTGTGACATTTGTCATTTGACATCTTTGACATTTGCCATCTTGAAATTTGTTATTTTTGACATTTTTCATGGTGACACTTTTCATTTTTGACATTTAGCATTGTGACATTTGTCAGTTTTGACATTTGCCATCTTGAAATTTGTCATTTTTGACATTTTTCATGGTGACACTATTCATTTTTGACATTTAGCATTGTGACATTTGTCATTTGACATCTTAGACATTTGTCATCTTGAAATTTGTCATTTTTGACACTTTTCATTTTTGACATTTAGCATTGTGACATTTGTCATTTGACATCTTTGACATTTGCCATCTTGAAATTTGTCATTTTTGACATTTTTCATGGTGACACTTTTCATTTTTGACATTAAGCATTGTGACATTTGTCAGTTTTGACATTTGCCATCTTGAAATTTGTCATTTTTGACATTTTTCATGGTCACACTTTTCATTTTTGACATTTAGCATTGTGACATTTGTCAGTTTTGACATTTGCCATCTTGAAATTTGTCATTTTTGACATTTTTCATGGTGAGACTTTTCATTTTTGACATTTAGCATTGTGACATTTGTCATTTGACATCTTTGACATTTGTTATCTTGAAATTTGTCATTTTTGACATTTGTCATGGTGACACTTTTCATTTTTGACATTTAGCATTGTGACATTTGTCATTTGACATCTTTTACATTTGCCATCTTGAAATTTGTCATGTTTGACATTTAGCATTGTGACATTTGTCATTTGACATTTGCCATCTTGAAATTTGTTATTTTTGACATTTTTTATGGTGACACTTTTCATTTTTGACATTTAGCATTGTGACATTTGTCAGTTTTGACATTTGCCATCTTGAAATTTGTCATTTTTGACATTTAGCATTGTGACACTTTTCATTTTTGACATTTAGCATTGTGACATTTGTCATTTGACATCTTTGATATTTGCCAAGTTGAAATTTGTCATTTTTGACATTTTTCATGGTGACACTTTTCATTTTTGACATTTAGCATTGTGACATTTGTCATTTGACATCTTTGAAATTTGCCATCTTGAAATTTGTCATTTTTGACATTAAGCATTGTGATATTTGTCATTTGACATCTTTGACATTTGCCATCTTGAAATTTGTCATTTTTGACATTTTTCATGGTGACACTTTTCATTTTTGACATTTAGCATTGTGACATTTGTCATTTGACATCTTTGACATTTGTTATCTTGAAATTTGTCATTTTTGACATTTTTCATGGTGACACTTTTTATTTTTGACATTTAGCATTGTGACATTTGTCATTTGACATCTTTGACATTTGCCATCTTGAAATTTGTCATTTTTGACATTTTTCATGGTGACACTTTTCTTTTTTGACATTAAGCATTGTGACATTTGTCAGTTTTGACATTTGCCATCTTAAAATTTGTCATTTTTGACATTTTTCATAGTGACACTTTTCATTTTTGACATTTAGCATTGTGACATTTGTCATTTGACATCTTAGACATTTGCCATCTTGAAATTTGTCAATTTTGACACTTTTCATTTTTGACATTTAGCATTGTAACATTTGTCACTTGACATCTTTGACATTTGCCATCTTGAAATTTGTCATTTTTGACATTTTTCATGGTGACACTTTTTATTTTTGACATTTAGCATTGTAACATTTGTCAGTTTTGACATTTGCCATCTTGAAATTTGTCATTTTTGACATTTTATGGTGACACTTTTCATTTTTGACATTTAGCATTGTGACATTTGTCATTTGACATCTTTGACATTTGCCATCTTGAAATTTGTCATTTTTGACATTTTTCATGGTGACACTTTTCATTTTTGACATTTAGCATTGTGACATTTGTCATTTGACATCTTTTACATTTGCCATCTTGAAATTTGTCATTTTTGACATTTAGCATTGTGACATTTGTCATTTGACATCTTTGACATTTGCCATCTTGAAATTTGTTATTTTTGACAATTTTTATGGTGACACTTTTCATTTTTGACATTTAGCATTGTGACATTTGTCAGTTTTGACATTTGCCATTTTGAAATTTGTCATTTTTGACATTTAGCATTGTGACACTTTTCATTTTTGACATTTAGCATTGTGACATTTGTCATTTGACATCTTAGACATTTGCCATCTTGAAATTTGTCATTTTTGACACTTTTCATTTTTGACATTTAGCATTGTAACATTTGTCATTTGACATCTTTGACATTGGTGACACTTTTCATTTTTGACATTTAGCATTGTGACATTTGTCATGTGACATCTTTGACATTTGCCATCTTGAAATTTGTCATTTTTGACATTTTTTATGGTGACACTTTTGATTTTTGACATTTAGCATTGTGACATTTGTCATTTGACATCTTTGACATTTGCCATCTTGAAATTTGTCATTTTTGACATTTTTCACGGTGACACTTTTCATTTTTGACATTTAGCATTGTGACATTTGTCATTTGACATCTTAGACATTTGCCATCTTGAAATTTGTCATTTTTGACACTTTTCATTTTTGACATTTAGCATTGTGACATTTGTCATTTGACATCTTTGACATTTGCCATCTTAAAATTTGTCATTTTTGACATTTTTCATGGTGACACTTTTCATTTTTGACATTTAGCATTGTGACATTTGTCATTTGACATCTTGGACATTTGCCATCTTGAAATTTGTCATTTTTGACATTTTTCATGGTGACAGTTTTCATTTTTGACATTTAGCATTGTGACATTTGTCATTTGACATCTTTGACATTTGCCATCTTGAAATTTGTCATTTTTGTTATTTTTCATGGTGACACTTTTCATTTTTGACATTTAGCATTGTGACATTTGTCATTTGACATCTTTGACATTTGCCATCTTGAAATTTGTTATTTTTGACATTTTTCATGGTGACACTTTTCATTTTTGACATTTAGCATTGTGACATTTGTCATTTGACATCTTTGACATTTGCCATCTTGAAATTTGTCATTTTTGACATTTTTCATGGTGACACTTTTCATTTTTGACATTTAGCATTGTGACATTTGTCATTTGACATCTTTGACATTTGCCATCTTGAAATTTGTTATTTTTGACATTTTTCATGGTGACACTTTTCATTTTTGACATTTAGCATTGTGACATTTGTCATTTGACATCTTTGACATTTGCCATCTTGAAATTTGTCATTTTTGACATTTTTCATGGTGACACTTTTCATTTTTGACATTTAGCATTGTGACATTTGTCATTTGACATCTTTGACATTTGCCATTTTGAAATTTGTCAATTTTGACATTTTTATGGTGACACTTTTCATTTTTGACATTTAGCATTGTGACGTTTGTCATTTGACATCTTTGACATTTGCCATCTTAAAATTTGTTATTTTTGACATTTTTCATGGTGACACTTTTCATTTTTGACATTTTTCATGGTGACACTTTTTATTTTTGACATTTAGCATTGTGACATTTGTCAGTTTCGACATTTGCCATCTTGAAATTTGTCATTTTTGACATTTTTCATGGTGACACTTTTCATTTTTGACATTTAGCATTGTGACATTTGTCATTTGACATCTTTGACATTTGCCATCTTGAAATTTGTCATTTTTGACATTTTTCATGGTGACACTTTTCATTTTTGACATTTAGCATTGTGACATTTGTCATTTGACATCTTTGACATTTGCCATATTGAAATTTGTTATTTTTGACATTTTTCATGGTGACACTTTTCATTTTTGACATTTAGCATTGTGACATTTGTCATTTGACATCTTTGATATTTGCCATCTTGAAATTTGTCATTTTTGACATTTTTCATGGTGACACTTTTCATTTTTGACATTTAGCATTGTGACATTTGTCATTTGACATCTTTGACATTTGCCATCTTGAAATTTGTCATTTTTGACATTTTTCATGGTGACACTTTTCATTTTTGACATTTAGCATTGTGACATTTGTCATTTGACATCTTTGACATTTGCCATCTTGAAATTTGTCATTTTTGACATTTTTCATGGTGACACTTTTCATTTTTGACATTTAGCATTGTGACATTAGTCAGTTTTGACATTTGCCATCTTGAAATTTGTCATTTTTGACATTTTTCATGGTGACACTTTTCATTTTTAACATTTAGCATTGTGACATTTGTCATTTGACATCTTAGACATTTGCCATCTTGAAATTTGTCATTTTTGATACTTTTCATTTTTGACATTTAGCATTGTGACATTTGTCATTTGACATCTTTGACATTTGCCATCTTGAAATTTGTAATTTTTGACATTTTTCATGGTGACACTTTTCATTTTTTACATTTAGCATTGTGACATTTGTCATTTGACATCTTTGACATTTGCCATCTTGAAATTTGTCATTTTTGACATTTTTCATGGTGACACTTTTCATTTTTGACATTTAGCATTGTGACATTTGTCATTTGACATCTTTGACATTTGCCATCTTGAAATTTGTTATTTTTGACATTTTTCATGGTGACACTTTTCATTTTTGACATTTAGCATTGTGACATTTGTCATTTGACATCTTTGACACTTGGCATCTTGAAATTTGTCATTTTTGACATTTAGCATTGTGACATTTGTCATTTGACATCTTTGACATTTGCCATCTTGAAATTTGTTATTTTAGACATTTTTCATGGTGACACTTTTTATTTTTGACATTTAGCATTGTGACATTTGTCAGTTTTGACATTTGCCATCTTGAAATTTGTCATTTTTGACATTTTTCATGGTGACACTTTTCATTTTTGACATTTAGCATTGTGACATTTGTCATTTGACATCTTAGACATTTGCCATCTTGAAATTTGTCATTGTTGACACTTTTCATTTTTGACATTTAGCATTATAACATTTGTCATTTGACATCTTTGACATTTGCCATCTTGAAATTTGTCATATTTGACATTTTTCATGGTGACACTTTTCATTTTTGACATTTAGCATTGTGACATTTGTCAGTTTTGATATTTGCCATCTTGAAATTTGTCATTTTTGACATTTTTCATGGTGACACTTTTCATTTTTGACATTAAGCATTGTGACATTTGTCATTTGACATCTTTGACATTTGCCATCTTGAAATTTGTCATTTTTGACATTTTTTATGGTGACACTTTTTATTTTTGACATTTAGCATTGTGACATTTGTCATTTGACATCTTTGACATTTGCCATCTTGAAATTTGTTATTTTTGACATTTTTTATGGTGACACTTATCATTTTTGACATTTAGCATTGTGACATTTGTTATTTGACATCTTTGGCATTTGCCATCTTGAAATTTGTCATTTTTGACATTTTTCATGGTGACACTTTTCATTTTTGACATTTAGCATTGTGACATTTGTCAGTTTTGACATTTGCCATCTTGAAATTTGTCATTTTTGACGGTGACACTTTTTATTTTTGACATTTAGCATTGTGACATTTGTCATTTGACATCTTTGACATTTGCCATCTTGAAATTGGTCATTTTTGACATTTTTCATGGTGACACTTTTCATTTTTGACATTTAGCATTGTGACATTTGTCAGTTTTGACATTTGCCATCTTGAAATTTGTCATTTTTGACATTTTTCATGGTGACACTTTTCATTTTTGACATTTAGCATTGTGACATTTGTCATTTGACATCTTTGACATTTGCCATCTTGAAGTTTGTTATTTTTGACATTTTTCATGGTGACACTTTTCATTTTTGACATTTAGCATTGTGACATTTGTCATTTGACATCTTTGACATTTGCCATCTTAAAATTTGTTATTTTTGACATTTTTCATGGTGACACTTTTCATTTTTGACATTTAGCATTGTGACATTTGTCAGTTTTGACATTTGCCATCTTGAAATTTGTCATTTTTGACATTTTTCATTGTGACACTTTTCATTTTTGACATTTAGCATTGTGACATTTGTCATTTGACATCTTTGACATTTGCCATCTTGAAATTTGTCATTTTTGACATTTAGCATTGTGACATTTGTCATTTGACATCTTTGACATTTGCCATCTTGAAATTTGTTATTTTTGACATTTTTCATGGTGACACTTTTCATTTTTGACATTTAGCATTGTGACATTTGTCAGTTTTAACATTTGCCATCTTGAAATTTGTCATTTTTGACATTTTTCATGGTGACACTATTCATTTTTGACATTTAGCATTGTGACATTTGTCATTTGACATCTTAGACATTTGTCATCTTAAAATTTGTCATTTTTGACATTTTTCATGGTAACACTTTTCATTTTTGACATTTAGCATTGTGACATTTGTCATTTGACATCTTTGACATGTACCATCTTGAAATTTGTCATTTTTGACATTAAGCATTGTGATATTTGTCATTTGACATCTTTGACATTTGCCATCTTGAAATTTGTCATTTTTGACATTTTTCATGGTGACACTTTTCATTTATGACATTTAGCATTGTGACATTTGTCATTTGACATCTTTGACATTTGCCATCTTGAAATTTGTTATTTTTGACATTTTTCATGGTGACACTTTTCATTTTTGACATTTAGCATTGTGACATTTGTCATTTGACATCTTTGATATTTGTTATCTTGAAATTTGTCATTTTTGACATTTTTCATGGTGACACTTTTCATTTTTGACATTTAGCATTGTGACATTTGTCATTTGACATCTTTGACATTTGCCATCTTGAAATTTGTCATTTTTGACATTTTTCATGGTGACACTTTTCATTTTTGACATTTAGCATTGTGACATTTGTCATTTGACATCTTTGACATTTGCCATCTTGAAATTTGTTATTTTTGACATTTTTCATGGTGACACTTTTCATTTTTGACATTTAGCATTGTGACATTTGTCATTTGACATCTTTGACATTTGCCATCTTGAGATTTGTCATTTTTGACATTTTTCATGGTGACACTTTTCATTTTTGACATTTAGCATTGTGACATTTGTCATTTGACATCTTTGACATTTGCCATCTTGAAATTTGTTATTTTTGACATTTTTCATGGTGACACTTTTCATTTTTGACATTTAGCATTGTGACATTTGTCATTTGACATCTTTGACATTTGCCATCTTGAAATTTGTCATTTTTGACATTTTTCATGGTGACACTTTTCATTTTTGACATTTAGCATTGTGACATTTGTCATTTGACATCTTTGACATTTGCCATTTTGAAATTTGTCATTTTTGACATTTTTCATAGTGACACTTTTCATTTTTGACATTTAGCATTGTGACATTTGTCATTTGACATCTTTGACATTTGCCATCTTGAAGTTTGTTATTTTTGACATTTTTCATGGTGACACTTTTCATTTTTGACATTTAGCATTGTGACATTTGTCATTTGACATCTTTGACATTTGCCATTTTGAAATTTGTTATTTTTGACATTTTTCATGGTGACACTTTTCATTTTTGACATTTAGCATTGTGACATTTGTCAGTTTTGACATTTGCCATCTTGAAATTTGTCATTTTTGACATTTTTCATGGTGACACTTTTTATTTTTGACATTTAGCATTGTGAAATTTGTCATTTGACATCTTTGACATTTGCCATCTTGAAATTTGTCATTTTTGACATTTAGCATTGTGACATTTGTCATTTGACATCTTTGACATTTGCCATCTTGAAATTTGTTATTTTTGACATTTTTCATGGTGACACTTTTTATTTTTGACATTTAGCATTGTGACATTTGTCAGTTTTGACATTTGCCATCTTGAAATTTGTCATTTTTGACATTTTTCATGGTGACACTATTCATTTTTGACATTTAGCATTGTGACATTTGTCATTTGACATCTTAGACATTTGTCATCTTGAAATTTGTCATTTTTGACACTTTTCATTTTTGACATTTAGCATTGTGACATTTGTCATTTGACATCTTTGACATTTGCCATCTTGAAATTTGTCATTTTTGACATTTTTCATGGTGACACTTTTCATTTTTGACATTAAGCATTGTGACATTTGTCAGTTTTGACATTTGCCATCTTGAAATTTGTCATTTTTGACATTTTTCATGGTCACACTTTTCATTTTTGACATTTAGCATTGTGACATTTGTCAGTTTTGACATTTGCCATCTTGAAATTTGTCATTTTTGACATTTTTCATGGTGAGACTTTTCATTTTTGACATTTAGCATTGTGACATTTGTCATTTGACATCTTTGACATTTGTTATCTTGAAATTTGTCATTTTTGACATTTGTCATGGTGACACTTTTCATTTTTGACATTTAGCATTGTGACATTTGTCATTTGACATCTTTTACATTTGCCATCTTGAAATTTGTCATGTTTGACATTTAGCATTGTGACATTTGTCATTTGACATTGCCATCTTGAAATTTGTTATTTTTGACATTTTTTATGGTGACACTTTTCATTTTTGACATTTAGCATTGTGACATTTGTCAGTTTTGACATTTGCCATCTTGAAATTTGTCATTTTTGACATTTAGCATTGTGACACTTTTCATTTTTGACATTTAGCATTGTGACATTTGTCATTTGACATCTTTGATATTTGCCAAGTTGAAATTTGTCATTTTTGACATTTTTCATGGTGACACTTTTCATTTTCGACATTTAGCATTGTGACATTTGTCATTTGACATCTTTGACATTTGCCATCTTGAAATTTGTCATTTTTGACATTAAGCATTGTGATATTTGTCATTTGACATCTTTGATATTTGCCATCTTGAAATTTGTCATTTTTGACATTTTTCATGGTGACACTTTTCATTTATGACATTTAGCATTGTGACATTTGTCATTTGACATCTTTGACATTTGCCATCTTGAAATTTGTTATTTTTGACATTTTTCATGGTGACACTTTTCATTTTTGACATTTAGCATTGTGACATTTGTCATTTGACATCTTTGACATTTGTTATCTTGAAATTTGTCATTTTTGACATTTTTCATGGTGACACTTTTTATTTTTGACATTTAGCATTGTGACATTTGTCATTTGACATCTTTGACATTTGCCATCTTGAAATTTGTCATTTTTGACATTTTTCATGGTGACACTTTTTTTTTTTGACATTAAGCATTGTGACATTTGTCAGTTTTGACATTTGCCATCTTAAAATTTGTCATTTTTGACATTTTTCATGGTGACACTTTTCATTTTTGACATTTAGCATTGTGACATTTGTCATTTGACATCTTAGACATTTGCCATCTTGAAATTTGTCAATTTTGACACTTTTCATTTTTGACATTTAGCATTGTAACATTTGTCACTTGACATCTTTGACATTTGCCATCTTGAAATTTGTCATTTTTGACATTTTTCATGGTGACACTTTTTATTTTTGACATTTAGCATTGTAACATTTGTCAGTTTTGACATTTGCCATCTTGAAATTTGTCATTTTTGACATTTTTCATGGTGACACTTTTCATTTTTGACATTTAGCATTGTGACATTTGTCATTTGACATCTTTGACATTTGCCATCTTGAAATTTGTCATTTTTGACATTTTTCATGGTGACACTTTTCATTTTTGACATTTAGCATTGTGACATTTGTCATTTGACATCTTTTACATTTGCCATCTTGAAATTTGTCATTTTTGACATTTAGCATTGTGACATTTGTCATTTGACATCTTTGACATTTGCCATCTTGAAATTTGTTATTTTTGACAATTTTTATGGTGACACTTTTCATTTTTGACATTTAGCATTGTGACATTTGTCAGTTTTGACATTTGCCATTTTGAAATTTGTCATTTTTGACATTTAGCATTGTGACACTTTTCATTTTTGACATTTAGCATTGTGACATTTGTCATTTGACATCTTAGACATTTGCCATCTTGAAATTTGTCATTTTTGACACTTTTCATTTTTGACATTTAGCATTGTAACATTTGTCATTTGACATCTTTGACATTGGTGACACTTTTCATTTTTGACATTTAGCATTGTGACATTTGTCATGTGACATCTTTGACATTTGCCATCTTGAAATTTGTCATTTTTGACATTTTTTATGGTGACACTTTTGATTTTTGACATTTAGCATTGTGACATTTGTCATTTGACATCTTTGACATTTGCCATCTTGAAATTTGTCATTTTTGACATTTTTCACGGTGACACTTTTCATTTTTGACATTTAGCATTGTGACATTTGTCATTTGACATCTTAGACATTTGCCATCTTGAAATTTGTCATTTTTGACACTTTTCATTTTTGACATTTAGCATTGTGACATTTGTCATTTGACATCTTTGACATTTGCCATCTTAAAATTTGTCATTTTTGACATTTTTCATGGTGACACTTTTCATTTTTGACATTTAGCATTGTGACATTTGTCATTTGACATCTTGGACATTTGCCATCTTGAAATTTGTCATTTTTGACATTTTTCATGGTGACACTTTTCATTTTTGACATTTAGCATTGTGACATTTGTCATTTGACATCTTTGACATTTGCCATCTTGAAATTTATCATTTTTGTTATTTTTCATGGTGACACTTTTTATTTTTGACATTTAGCATTGTGACATTTGTCATTTGACATCTTTGACATTTGCCATCTTAAAATTTGTTATTTTTGACATTTTTCATGGTGACACTTTTCATTTTTGACATTTAGCATTGTGACATTTGTCATTTGACATCTTTGACATTTGCCATCTTGAAATTTGTCATTTTTGACATTTTTCATGGTGACACTTTTCATTTTTGACATTTAGCATTGTGACATTTGTCATTTGACATCTTTGACATTTGCCATCTTGAAATTTGTTATTTTTGACATTTTTCATGGTGACACTTTTCATTTTTGACATTTAGCATTGTGACATTTGTCATTTGACATCTTTGACATTTGCCATCTTGAAATTTGTCATTTTTGACATTTTTCATGGTGACACTTTTCATTTTTGACATTTAGCATTGTGACATTTGTCATTTGACATCTTTGACATTTGCCATTTTGAAATTTGTCAATTTTGACATTTTTATGGTGACACTTTTCATTTTTGACATTTAGCATTGTGACGTTTGTCATTTGACATCTTTGACATTTGCCATCTTAAAATTTGTTATTTTTGACATTTTTCATGGTGACACTTTTCATTTTTGACATTTTTCATGGTGACACTTTTTATTTTTGACATTTAGCATTGTGACATTTGTCAGTTTCAACATTTGCCATCTTGAAATTTGTCATTTTTGACATTTTTCATGGTGACACTTTTCATTTTTGACATTTAGCATTGTGACATTTGTCATTTGACATCTTTGACATTTGCCATCTTGAAATTTGTCATTTTTGACATTTTTCATGGTGACACTTTTCATTTTTGACATTTAGCATTGTGACATTTGTCATTTGACATCTTTGACATTTGCCATATTGAAATTTGTTATTTTTGACATTTTTCATGGTGACACTTTTCATTTTTGACATTTAGCATTGTGACATTTGTCATTTGACATCTTTGATATTTGCCATCTTGAAATTTGTCATTTTTGACATTTTTCATGGTGACACTTTTCATTTTTGACATTTAGCATTGTGACATTTGTCATTTGACATCTTTGACATTTGCCATCTTGAAATTTGTCATTTTTGACATTTTTCATGGTGACACTTTTCATTTTTGACATTTAGCATTGTGACATTTGTCATTTGACATCTTTGACATTTGCCATCTTGAAATTTGTCATTTTTGACATTTTTCATGGTGACACTTTTCATTTTTGACATTTAGCATTGTGACATTAGTCAGTTTTGACATTTGCCATCTTGAAATTTGTCATTTTTGACATTTTTCATGGTGACACTTTTCATTTTTAACATTTAGCATTGTGACATTTGTCATTTGACATCTTAGACATTTGCCATCTTGAAATTTGTCATTTTTGATACTTTTCATTTTTGACATTTAGCATTGTGACATTTGTCATTTGACATCTTTGACATTTGCCATCTTGAAATTTGTCATTTTTGACATTTTTCATGGTGACACTTTTCATTTTTTACATTTAGCATTGTGACATTTGTCATTTGACATCTTTGACATTTGCCATCTTGAAATTTGTCATTTTTGACATTTTTCATGGTGACACTTTTCATTTTTGACATTTAGCATTGTGACATTTGTCATTTGACATCTTTGACATTTGCCATCTTGAAATTTGTTATTTTTGACATTTTTCATGGTGACACTTTTCATTTTTGACATTTAGCATTGTGACATTTGTCATTTGACATCTTTGACATTTGGCATCTTGAAATTTGTCATTTTTGACATTTAGCATTGTGACATTTGTCATTTGACATCTTTGACATTTGCCATCTTGAAGTTTGTTATTTTAGACATTTTTCATGGTGACACTTTTTATTTTTGACATTTAGCATTGTGACATTTGTCAGTTTTGACATTTGCCATCTTGAAATTTGTCATTTTTGACATTTTTCATGGTGACACTTTTCATTTTTGACATTTAGCATTGTGACATTTGTCATTTGACATCTTAGACATTTGCCATCTTGAAATTTGTCATTGTTGACACTTTTCATTTTTGACATTTAGCATTGTAACATTTGTCATTTGACATCTTTGACATTTGCCATCTTGAAATTTGTCATATTTGACATTTTTCATGGTGACACTTTTCATTTTTGACATTTAGCATTGTGACATTTGTCAGTTTTGATATTTGCCATCTTGAAATTTGTCATTTTTGACATTTTTCATGGTGACACTTTTCATTTTTGACATTTAGCATTGTGACATTTGTCATTTGACATCTTTGACATTTGCCATCTTGAAATTTGTCATTTTTGACATTTTTCATGGTGACACTTTTCATTTTTGACATTTAGCATTGTGACATTTGTCATTTGACATCTTTGACATTTGCCATCTTGAAATTTGTTATTTTTGACATTTTTTATGGTGACACTTATTATTTTTGACATTTAGCATTGTGACATTTGTTATTTGACATCTTTGGCATTTGCCATCTTGAAATTTGTCATTTTTGACATTTTTCATGGTGACACTTTTCATTTTTGACATTAAGCATTGTGACATTTGTCAGTTTTGACATTTGCCATCTTGAAATTTGTCATTTTTGACGGTGACACTTTTTATTTTTGACATTTAGCATTGTGACATTTGTCATTTGACATCTTTGACATTTGCCATCTTGAAATTTGTCATTTTTGACATTTTTCATGGTGACACTTTTCATTTTTGACATTTAGCATTGTGACATTTGTCAGTTTTGACATTTGCCATCTTGAAATTTGTCATTTTTGACATTTTTCATGGTGACACTTTTCATTTTTGACATTTAGCATTGTGACATTTGTCATTTGACATCTTTGACATTTGCCATCTTAAAATTTGTCATTTTTGACATTTTTCATGGTGACACTTTTCATTTTTGACATTTAGCATTGTGACATTTGTCATTTGACATCTTGGACATTTGCCATCTTGAAATTTGTTATTTTTGACATTTTTTATGGTGACATTTTTCATTTTTGACATTTAGCATTGTGACATTTGTCATTTGACATCTTTGACATTTGCCATCTTGAAATTTGTCATTTTTGACATTTAGCATTGTGACATTTGTCATTTGACATCTTTGACATTTGCCATCTTGAAATTTGTTATTTTTGACATTTTTCATGGTGACACTTATCATTTTTGACATTTACCATTGTGACATTTGTCAGTTTTGACATTTGCCATCTTGAAATTTGTCATTTTTGACATTTTTCATAGTGACACTTTTCATTTTTGACATTTAGCTTTGTGACATTTGTCATTTGACATCTTTGACATTTGCCATCTTGAAGTTTGTTATTTTTGAAATTTTTCATGGTGACACTTTTCATTTTTGACATTTAGCATTGTGACATTTGTCATTTGACATCTTTGACATTTGCCATCTTGAAATTTGTTATTTTTGACATTTTACGGTGACACTTTTCATTTTTGACATTTAGCATTGTGACATTTGTCAGTTTTGACATTTGCCATCTTGAAATTTGTCATTTTTAACATTTTTCATGGTGACACTTTTCATTTTTGACATTTAGCATTGTGACATTTGTCATTTGACATCTTAGACATTTGTCATCTTGAAATTTGTCATTTTTGACACTTTTCATTTTTGACATTTAGCATTGTGACATTTGTCAGTTTTGGCATTTGCCATCTTGAAATTTGTCATTTTTGACATTTTTCATGGTGACACTTTTCATTTTTGACATTTAGCATTGTGACATTTGTCAGTTTTGACATTTGCCATCTTGAAATTTGTCATTTTTGACATTTTTCATGGTGAGACTTTTCATTTTTGACATTTAGCATAGTGACATTTGTCATTTGACATCTTTGACATTTGTTATCTTGAAATTTGTCATTTTTGACATTTGTCATGGTGACACTTTTCATTTTTGACATTTAGCATTGTGACATTTGTCATTTGACATCTTTGACATTTGCCATCTTGAAATTTGTCATGTTTGACATTTAGCATTGTGACATTTGTCATTTGACATTTGCCATCTTGAAATTTGTTATTTTTGACATTTTTCATGGTGATACTTTTCATTTTTGACATTTAGCATTGTGACATTTGTCAGTTTTGACATTTGCCATCTTGAAATTTGTCATTTTTGACATTTAGCATTGTGACACTTTTCATTTTTGACATTTAGCATTGTGACATTTGTCATTTGACATCTTTGATATTTGCCAACTTGAAATTTGTCATTTTTGACATTTTTCATGGTGACACTTTTCATTTTTGACATTTAGCATTGTGACATTTGTCATTTGACATCTTTGACATGTGCCATCTTGAAATTTGTCATTTTTGACATTAAGCATTGTGATATTTGTCATTTGACATCTTTGACATTTGCCATCTTGAAATTTGTCATTTTTGACATTTTTCATGGTGACACTTTTTATTTATGACATTTAGCATTGTGACATTTGTCATTTGACATCTTTGACATTTGCCATCTTGAAATTTGTTATTTTTGACATTTTTCATGGTGACACTTTTCATTTTTGACATTTAGCATTGTGACATTTGTCATTTGACATCTTTGACATTTGTTATCTTGAAATTTGTCATTTTTGACATTTTTCATGGTGACACTTTTTATTTTTGACATTTAGCATTGTGACATTTGTCATTTGACATCTTTGACATTTGCCATCTTGAAATTTGTCATTTTTGACATTTTATGGTGACACTTTTCATTTTTGACATTTAGCATTGTGACATTTGTCATTTGACATCTTTGACATTTGCCATCTTGAAATTTGTTATTTTTGACATTTTTCATGGTGACACTTTTCATTTTTGACATTTAGCATTGTGACATTTGTCATTTGACATCTTTGACATTTGCCATCTTGAAATTTGTCATTTTTGACATTTTTCATGGTGACACTTTTCATTTTTGACATTTAGCATTGTGACATTTGTCATTTGACATCTTCGACATTTGCCATCTTGAAATTTGTTATTTTTGACATTTTTCATGGTGACACTTTTCATTTTTGACATTTAGCATTGTGACATTTGTCATTTGACATCTTTGACATTTGCCATCTTGAAATTTGTCATTTTTGACATTTTTCATGGTGACACTTTTCATTTTTGACATTTAGCATTGTGACATTTGTCATTTGACATCTTTGACATTTGCCATTTTGAAATTTGTCATTTTTGACATTTTTCATAGTGACACTTTTTATTTTTGACATTTAGCATTGTGACATTTGTCACTTGACATCTTTGACATTTGCCATCTTGAAGTTTGTTATTTTTGACATTTTTCATGGTGACACTTTTCATTTTTGACATTTAGCATTGTGACATTTGTCATTTAACATCTTTGACATTTGCCATCTTGAAATTTGTTATTTTTGACATTTTTCATGGTGACACTTTTCATTTTTGACATTTAGCATTGTGACATTTGTCAGTTTTGACATTTGCCAACTTGAAATTTGTCAGTTTTGACATTTTTCATGGTGACACTTTTCATTTTTGACATTTAGCATTGTGACATTTGTCATTTGACATCTTTGACATTTGCCATCTTGAAATTTGTCATTTTTGACATTAAGCATTGTGATATTTGTCATTTGAATTCTTTGACATTTGCCATCTTGAAATTTGTCATTTTTGACATTTTTCATGGTGACACTTTTCATTTATGACATTTAGCATTGTGACATTTGTCATTTGACATCTTTGACATTTGCCATCTTGAAATTTGTTATTTTTGACATTTTTCATGGTGACACTTTTCATTTTTGACATTTAGCATTGTGACATTTGTCATTTGACATCTTTGACATTTGTTATCTTGAAATTTGTCATTTTTGACATTTTTCATGGTGACACTTTTTATTTTTGACATTTAGCATTGTGACATTTGTCATTTGACATCTTTGACATTTGCCATCTTGAAATTTGTCATTTTTGACATTTTTCATGGTGACACTTTTCTTTTTTGACATTTAGCATTGTGACATTTGTCAGTTTTGACATTTGCCATCTTAAAATTTGTCATTTTTGACATTTTTCATGGTGACACTTTTCATTTTTGACATTTAGCATTGTGACATTTGTCATTTGACATCTTAGACATTTGCCATCTTGAAATTTGTCAATTTTGACACTTTTCATTTTTGACATTTAGCATTGTAACATTTGTCATTTGACATCTTTGACATTTGCCATCTTGAAATTTGTCATTTTTGACATTTTTCATGGTGACACTTTTTATTTTTGACATTTAGCATTGTGACATTTGTCACTTGACATCTTTGACATTTGCCATCTTGAAGTTTGTTATTTTTGACATTTTTCATGGTAACACTTTTCATTTTTGACATTTAGCATTGTGACATTTGTCATTTAACATCTTTGACATTTGCCATCTTGAAATTTGTTATTTTTGACATTTTTCATGGTGACACTTTTCATTTTTGACATTTAGCATTGTGACATTTGTCAGTTTTGACATTTGCCAACTTGAAATTTGTCATTTTTGACATTTTTCATGGTGACACTTTTCATTTTTGACATTTAGCATTGTGACATTTGTCATTTGACATCTTTGACATTTGCCATCTTGAAATTTGTCATTTTTGACATTAAGCATTGTGATATTTGTCATTTGAATTCTTTGACATTTGCCATCTTGAAATTTGTCATTTTTGACATTTTTCATGGTGACACTTTTCATTTATGACATTTAGCATTGTGACATTTGTCATTTGACATCTTTGACATTTGCCATCTTGAAATTTGTTATTTTTGACATTTTTCATGGTGACACTTTTCATTTTTGACATTTAGCATTGTGACATTTGTCATTTGACATCTTTGACATTTGTTATCTTGAAATTTGTCATTTTTGACATTTTTCATGGTGACACTTTTTATTTTTGACATTTAGCATTGTGACATTTGTCATTTGACATCTTTGACATTTGCCATCTTGAAATTTGTCATTTTTGACATTTTTCATGGTGACACTTTTCTTTTTTGACATTTAGCATTGTGACATTTGTCAGTTTTGACATTTGCCATCTTAAAATTTGTCATTTTTGACATTTTTCATGGTGACACTTTTCATTTTTGACATTTAGCATTGTGACATTTGTCATTTGACATCTTAGACATTTGCCATCTTGAAATTTGTCAATTTTGACACTTTTCATTTTTGACATTTAGCATTGTAACATTTGTCATTTGACATCTTTGACATTTGCCATCTTGAAATTTGTCATTTTTGACATTTTTCATGGTGACACTTTTTATTTTTGACATTTAGCATTGTAACATTTGTCAGTTTTGACATTTGCCATCTTGAAATTTGTCATTTTTGACATTTTTCATGGTGACACTTTTCATTTTTGACATTTAGCATTGTGACATTTGTCATTTGACATCTTTGATATTTGCCATCTTGAAATTTGTCATTTTTGACATTTTTCATGGTGACACTTTTCATTTTTGACATTTAGCATTGTGACATTTGTCATTTGACATCTCTTACATTTGCCATCTTGAAATTTGTCATTTTTGACATTTAGCATTGTGACATTTGTCATTTGACATCTTAGACATTTGCCATCTTGAAATTTGTCATTTTTGACACTTTTCATTTTTGACATTTAGCATTGTAACATTTGTCATTTGACATCTTTGACATTGGTGACACTTTTCATTTTTGACATTTAGCATTGTGACATTTGTCATGTGACATCTTTGACATTTGCCATCTTGAAATTTGTCATTTTTGACATTTTTTATGGTGACACTTTTGATTTTTGACATTTAGCATTGTGACATTTGTCATTTGACATCTTTGACATTTGCCATCTTGAAATTTGTCATTTTTGACATTTTTCACGGTGACACTTTTCATTTTTGACATTTAGCATTGTGACATTTGTCATTTGACATCTTAGACATTTGCCATCTTGAAATTTGTCATTTTTGACACTTTTCATTTTTGACATTTAGCATTGTGACATTTGTCATTTGACATCTTTGACATTTGCCATTTTGAAATTTGTCATTTTTGACATTTAGCATTGTGACACTTTTCATTTTTGACATTTAGCATTGTGACATTTGTCATTTGACACCTTAGACATTTGCCATCTTGAAATTTGTCATTTTTGACACTTTTCATTTTTGACATTTAGCATTGTAACATTTGTCATTTGACATCTTTGACATTGGTGACACTTTTCATTTTTGACATTTAGCATTGTGACATTTGTCATGTGACATCTTTGACATTTGCCATCTTGAAATTTGTCATTTTTGACATTTTTTATGGTGACACTTTTGATTTTTGACATTTAGCATTGTGACATTTGTCATTTAACATCTTTGACATTTGCCATCTTGAAATTTGTCATTTTTGACATTTTTCACGGTGACACTTTTCATTTTTGACATTTAGCATTGTGACATTTGTCATTTGACATCTTAGACATTTGCCATCTTGAAATTTGTCATTTTTGACACTTTTCATTTTTGACATTTAGCATTGTGACATTTGTCATTTGACATCTTTGACATTTGCCATCTTGAAATTTGTCATTTTTGACATTTTTCATGGTGACACTTTTCATTTTTGACATTTAGCATTGTGACATTTGTCATTTGACATCTTGGACATTTGCCATCTTGAAATTTGTCATTTTTGACATTTTTCATGGTGACACTTATCATTTTTGACATTTAGCATTGTGACATTTGTCAGTTTTGACATTTGCCATCTTGAAATTGGTCATTTTTGACATTTTGCATGGTGACACTTTTCATTTTAGACATTTAGCATTGTGACATTTGTCATGTGACATCTTTGACATTTGCCATCTTAAAATTTGTCATTTTTGACATTTTTCATGGTGACACTTTTCATTTTTGACATTTAGCATTGTGACATTTGTCATTTGACATCTTTGACATTTGCCATCTTGAAATTTGTCATTTTTGACATTTTTCATGGTGACACTTTTTATTTTTGACATTTAGCATTGTGACATTTGTCATTTGACATCTTTGACATTTGCCATCTTGAAATTTGTCATTTTTGTTATTTTTCATGGTGACACTTTTCATTTTTGACATTTAGCATTGTGACATTTGTCATTTGACATCTTTGACATTTGCCATCTTGAAATTTGTTATTTTTGACATTTTTCATGGTGACACTTTTCATTTTTGACATTTAGCATTGTGACATTTGTCATTTGACATCTTTGACATTTGCCATCTTGAAATTTGTCATTTTTGACATTTTTCATGGTGACACTTTTCATTTTTGACATTTAGCATTGTGACATTTGTCATTTGACATCTTTGACATTTGCCATCTTGAAATTTGTCATTTTTGACATTTAGCATTGTGACATTTGTCATGTGACATCTTGGACATTTGCCATCTTGAAATTTGTCATTTTTGACATTTTTCATGGTGACACTTATCATTTTTGACATTTAGCATTGTGACATTTGTCAGTTTTGACATTTGCCATCTTGAAATTTGTCATTTTTGACATTTTTTATGGTGACACTTTTTATTTTTGACATTTAGCATTGTGACATTTGTCATTTGACATCTTTGACATTTGCCATCTTGAAATTTGTTATTTTTGACATTTTTCATGGTGACACTTTTCATTTTTGACATTTAGCATTGTGACATTTGTCATTTGACATCTTTGACATTTGCCATCTTGAAATTTGTCATTTTTGACATTTTTCATGGTGACACTTTTCATTTTTGACATTTAGCATTGTGACATTTGTCATTTGACATCTTTGACATTTGCCATCTTGAAATTTGTTATTTTTGACATTTTTCATGGTGACACTTTTCATTTTTGACATTTAGCATTGTGACATTTGTCATTTGACATCTTTGACATTTGCCATCTTGAAATTTGTCATTTTTGACATTTTTCATGGTGACACTTTTCATTTTTGACATTTAGCATTGTGACATTTGTCAGTTTTGACATTTGCCATCTTGAAATTTGTCATTTTTGACATTTTTCATGGTGACACTTTTCATTTTTGACATTTGGCATTGTGACATTTGTCATTTGACATCTTTGACATTTGCCATCTTGAAATTTGTCATTTTTGACATTTTTCATGGTGACACTTTTCATTTTTGACATTTAGCATTGTGACATTTGTCATTTGACATCTTTGACATTTGCCATCTTGAAATTTGTTATTTTTGACATTTTTCATGGTGACACTTTTCATTTTTGACATTTAGCATTGTGACATTTGTCATTTGACATCTTTGACATTTGCCATCTTGAAATTTGTCATTTTTGACATTTTTCATGGTGACACTTTTCATTTTTGACATTTAGCATTGTGACATTTGTCATTTGACATCTTTGACATTTGCCATTTTGAAATTTGTCAATTTTGACATTTTTATGGTGACACTTTTCATTTTTGACATTTAGCATTGTGACGTTTGTCATTTGACATCTTTGACATTTGCCATCTTAAAATTTGTTATTTTTGACATTTTTCATGGTGACACTTTTCATTTTTGACATTTAGCATTGTGACATTTGTCAGTTTTGACATTTGCCATCTTGAAATTTGTCATTTTTGACATTTTTCATGGTGACACTTTTCATTTTTGACATTTAGCATAGTGACATTTGTCATTTGACATCTTTAACATTTGCCATCTTGAAATTTGTCATTTTTGACATTTAGCATTGTGACATTTGTCATTTGACATCTCTGACATTTGCCATCTTGAAATTTGTTATTTTTGACATTTTTTATGGTGACACTTTTCATTTTTGACATTTAGCATTGTGACATTTGTCAGTTTTGACATTTGCCATCTTGAAATTTGTCATTTTTGACATTTTTCATGGTGACACTATTCATTTTTGACATTTAGCATTGTGACATTTGTCATTTGACATCTTAGACATTTGTCATCTTGAAATTTGTCATTTTTGACACTTTTCATTTTTGACATTTAGCATTGTGACATTTGTCATTTGACATCTTTGACATTTGTCATCTTGAAATTTGTCATTTTTGACATTTTTCATGGTGACACTTTTCATTTTTGACATTTAGCATTGTGACATTTGTCTTTTGACATCTTTGACATTTGCCATCTTGAAATTTGTCATTTTTGTTATTTTTCATGGTGACACTTTTCATTTTTGACATTTAGCATTGTGACATTTGTCATTTGACATCTTTGACACTTGCCATCTTGAAATTTGTTATTTTTGACATTTTTCATGGTGACACTTTTCATTTTTGACATTTAGCATTGTGACATTTGTCATTTGACATCTTTGACATTTGCCATCTTGAAATTTGTCATTTTTGACATTTAGCATTGTGACATTTGTCATTTGACATCTTAGACATTTGCCATCTTGAAATTTGTCATTTTTGACACTTTTCATTTTTGACATTTAGCATTGTAACATTTGTCATTTGACATCTTTGACATTGGTGACACTTTTCATTTTTGACATTTAGCATTGTGACATTTGTCATGTGACATCTTTGACATTTGCCATCTTGAAATTTGTCATTTTTGACATTTTTTATGGTGACACTTTTGATTTTTGACATTTAGCATTGTGACATTTGTCATTTGACATCTTTGACATTTGCCATCTTGAAATTTGTCATTTTTGACATTTTTCACGGTGACACTTTTCATTTTTGACATTTAGCATTGTGACATTTGTCATTTGACATCTTAGACATTTGCCATCTTGAAATTTGTCATTTTTGACACTTTTCATTTTTGACATTTAGCATTGTGACATTTGTCATTTGACATCTTTGACATTTGCCATTTTGAAATTTGTCATTTTTGACATTTAGCATTGTGACACTTTTCATTTTTGACATTTAGCATTGTGACATTTGTCATGTGACATCTTTGACATTTGCCATCTTGAAATTTGTCATTTTTGACATTTTTTATGGTGACACTTTTGATTTTTGACATTTAGCATTGTGACATTTGTCATTTAACATCTTTGACATTTGCCATCTTGAAATTTGTCATTTTTGACATTTTTCACGGTGACACTTTTCATTTTTGACATTTAGCATTGTGACATTTGTCATTTGACATCTTAGACATTTGCCATCTTGAAATTTGTCATTTTTGACACTTTTCATTTTTGACATTTAGCATTGTGACATTTGTCATTTGACATCTTTGACATTTGCCATCTTGAAATTTGTCATTTTTGACATTTTTCATGGTGACACTTTTCATTTTTGACATTTAGCATTGTGACATTTGTCATTTGACATCTTGGACATTTGCCATCTTGAAATTTGTCATTTTTGACATTTTTCATGGTGACACTTATCATTTTTGACATTTAGCATTGTGACATTTGTCAGTTTTGACATTTGCCATCTTGAAATTGGTCATTTTTGACATTTTGCATGGTGACACTTTTCATTTTAGACATTTAGCATTGTGACATTTGTCATGTGACATCTTTGACATTTGCCATCTTGAAATTTGTCATTTTTGACATTTTTCATGGTGACACTTTTCATTTTTGACATTTAGCATTGTGACATTTGTCATTTGACATCTTTGACATTTGCCATCTTGAAATTTGTCATTTTTGACATTTTTCATGGTGACACTTTTCATTTTTGACATTTAGCATTGTGACATTTGTCATTTGACATCTTTGACATTTGCCATCTTGAAATTTGTCATTTTTGTTATTTTTCATGGTGACACTTTTCATTTTTGACATTTAGCATTGTGACATTTGTCATTTGACATCTTTGACATTTGCCATCTTGAAATTTGTTATTTTTGACATTTTTCATGGTGACACTTTTCATTTTTGACATTTAGCATTGTGACATTTGTCATTTGACATCTTTGACATTTGCCATCTTGAAATTTGTCATTTTTGACATTTTTCATGGTGACACTTTTCATTTTTGACATTTAGCATTGTGACATTTGTCATTTGACATCTTTGACATTTGCCATCTTGAAATTTGTCATTTTTGACATTTAGCATTGTGACATTTGTCATGTGACATCTTGGACATTTGCCATCTTAAAATTTGTCATTTTTGACATTTTTCATGGTGACACTTATCATTTTTGACATTTAGCATTGTGACATTTGTCAGTTTTGACATTTGCCATCTTGAAATTTGTCATTTTTGACATTTTTTATGGTGACACTTTTTATTTTTGACATTTAGCATTGTGACATTTGTCATTTGACATCTTTGACATTTGCCATCTTGAAATTTGTTATTTTTGACATTTTTCATGGTGACACTTTTCATTTTTGACATTTAGCATTGTGACATTTGTCATTTGACATCTTTGACATTTGCCATCTTGAAATTTGTCATTTTTGACATTTTTCATGGTGACACTTTTCATTTTTGACATTTAGCATTGTGACATTTGTCATTTGACATCTTTGACATTTGCCATCTTGAAATTTGTTATTTTTGACATTTTTCATGGTGACACTTTTCATTTTTGACATTTAGCATTGTGACATTTGTCATTTGACATCTTTGACATTTGCCATCTTGAAATTTGTCATTTTTGACATTTTTCATGGTGACACTTTTCATTTTTGACATTTAGCATTGTGACATTTGTCAGTTTTGACATTTGCCATCTTGAAATTTGTCATTTTTGACATTTTTCATGGTGACACTTTTCATTTTTGACATTTGGCATTGTGACATTTGTCATTTGACATCTTTGACATTTGCCATCTTGAAATTTGTCATTTTTGACATTTTTCATGGTGACACTTTTCATTTTTGACATTTAGCATTGTGACATTTGTCATTTGACATCTTTGACATTTGCCATCTTGAAATTTGTTATTTTTGACATTTTTCATGGTGACACTTTTCATTTTTGACATTTAGCATTGTGACATTTGTCATTTGACATCTTTGACATTTGCCATCTTGAAATTTGTCATTTTTGACATTTTTCATGGTGACACTTTTCATTTTTGACATTTAGCATTGTGACATTTGTCATTTGACATCTTTGACATTTGCCATTTTGAAATTTGTCAATTTTGACATTTTTATGGTGACACTTTTCATTTTTGACATTTAGCATTGTGACGTTTGTCATTTGACATCTTTGACATTTGCCATCTTAAAATTTGTTATTTTTGACATTTTTCATAGTGACACTTTTCATTTTTGACATTTAGCATTGTGACATTTGTCAGTTT
Source organism: Altica lythri (assembly GCA_964028335.1). NCBI lineage: Eukaryota > Metazoa > Arthropoda > Insecta > Coleoptera > Chrysomelidae > Altica > Altica lythri. The sequence continues at coordinate 21,241,190 of OZ034800.1, read as the reverse complement.
TGACATTTGCCATCTTGAAATTTGTCATTTTTGACATTTTTCATGGTGACACTTTTCATTTTTGACATTTAGCATAGTGACATTTGTCATTTGACATCTTTAACATTTGCCATCTTGAAATTTGTCATTTTTGACATTTAGCATTGTGACATTTGTCATTGGACATCTCTGACATTTGCCATCTTGAAATTTGTTATTTTTGACATTTTTCATGGTGACACTTTTCATTTTTGACATTTAGCATTGTGACATTTGTCAGTTTTGACATTTGCCATCTTGAAATTTGTCATTTTTGACATTTTTCATGGTGACACTATTCATTTTTGACATTTAGCATTGTGACATTTGTCATTTGACATCTTAGACATTTGTCATCTTGAAATTTGTCATTTTTGACACTTTTCATTTTTGACATTTAGCATTGTGACATTTGTCATTTGACATCTTTGACATTTGTCATCTTGAAATTTGTCATTTTTGACATTTTTCATGGTGACACTTTTCATTTTTGACATTTAGCATTGTGACATTTGTCTTTTGACATCTTTGACATTTGCCATCTTGAAATTTGTCATTTTTGTTATTTTTCATGGTGACACTTTTCATTTTTGACATTTAGCATTGTGACATTTGTCATTTGACATCTTTGACACTTGCCATCTTGAAATTTGTTATTTTTGACATTTTTCATGGTGACACTTTTCATTTTTGACATTTAGCATTGTGACATTTGTCATTTGACATCTTTGACATTTGCTATCTTGAAATTTGTCAGTTTTGACATTTTTCATGGTGACACTTTTCATTTTTAACATTTAGCATTGTGACATTTGTCATTTGACATCTTTGACATTTGCCATCTTAAAATTTGTCATTTTTGACATTTAGCATTGTGACATTTGTCATTTGACATCTTGGACATTTGCCATCTTGAAATTTGTCATTTTTGACATTTTTCATGGTGACACTTATCATTTTTGACATTTAGCATTGTGAAATTTGTCAGTTTTGACATTTGCCATCTTGAAATTTGTCATTTTTGACATTTAGCATTGTGACATTTGTCATTTGACATCTTTGACATTTGCCATCTTGAAATTTGTTATTTTTGACATTTTTCATGGTGACACTTTTCTTTTTTGACCTTTAGCATTGTGACATTTGTCAGTTTTGACATTTGCCATCTTAAAATTTGTCATTTTTGACATTTTTCATGGTGACACTTTTCATTTTTGACATTTAGCATTGTGACATTTGTCATTTGACATCTTAGACATTTGCCATCTTGAAATTTGTCAATTTTGACACTTTTCATTTTTGACATTTGACATTGTAACATTTGTCATTTGACATCTTTGACATTTGCCATCTTGAAATTTGTCATTTTTGACATTTTTCAGGGTGACACTTTTTATTTTTGACATTTAGCATTGTAACATTTGTCAGTTTTGACATTTGCTATCTTGAAATTTGTCATTTTTGACATTTTTCATAGTGACACTTTTCATTTTTGACATTTAGCATTGTGACATTTGTCATTTGACATCTTTGATATTTGCCATCTTGAAATTTGTCATTTTTGACATTTTTCATGGTAACACTTTTCATTTTTGACATTTAGCATTGTGACATTTGTCATTTGACATCTTTTACATTTGCCATCTTGAAATTTGTTATTTTTGACATTTTTTATGGTGACACTTTTCATTTTTGACATTTAGCATTGTGACATTTGTCATTTGACATCTTAGACATTTGCCATCTTGAAATTTGTCATTTTTGACACTTTTCATTTTTGACATTTAGCATTGTAACATTTGTCATTTGACATTGGTGACACTTTTCATTTTTGACATTTAGCATTGTGACATTTGTCATGTGACATCTTTGACATTTGCCATCTTGAAATTTGTCATTTTTGACATTTTTTATGGTGACACTTTTGATTTTTGACATTTAGCATTGTGACATTTGTCATTTGACATCTTTGACATTTGCCATCTTGAAATTTGTCATTTTTGACATTTTTCACGGTGACACTTTTCATTTTTGACATTTAGCATTGTGACATTTGTCATTTGACATCTTAGACATTTGCCATCTTGAAATTTGTCATTTTTGACACTTTTCATTTTTGACATTTAGCATTGTGACACTTTTCATTTTTGACATTTAGCATTGTGACATTTGTCATTTGACATCTTAGACATTTGCCATCTTGAAATTTGTCATTTTTGACACTTTTCATTTTTGACATTTAGCATTGTAACATTTGTCATTTGACATCTTTGACATTGGTGACACTTTTCATTTTTGACATTTAGCATTGTGACATTTGTCATGTGACATCTTTGACATTTGCCATCTTGAAATTTGTCATTTTTGACATTTTTTATGGTGACACTTTTGATTTTTGACATTTAGCATTGTGACATTTGTCATTTGACATCTTTGACATTTGCCATCTTGAAATTTGTCATTTTTGACATTTTTCACGGTGACACTTTTCATTTTTGACATTTAGCATTGTGACATTTGTCATTTGACATCTTAGACATTTGCCATCTTGAAATTTGTCATTTTTGACACTTTTCATTTTTGACATTTAGCATTGTGACATTTGTCATTTGACATCTTTGACATTTGCCATCTTGAAATTTGTCATTTTTGACATTTTTCATGGTGACACTTTTCATTTTTGACATTTAGCATTGTGACATTTGTCATTTGACATCTTGGACATTTGCCATCTTGAAATTTGTCATTTTTGACATTTTTCATGGTGACACTTATCATTTTTGACATTTAGCATTGTGACATTTGTCAGTTTTGACATTTGCCATCTTGAAGTTTGTCATTTTTGACATTTTGCATGGTGACACTTTTCATTTTTGACATTTAGCATTGTGACATTTGTCATGTGACATCTTTTACATTTGCCATCTTGAAATTTGTCATTTTTGACATTTTTCATGGTGACACTTTTCATTTTTGACATTTAGCATTGTGACATTTGTCATTTGACATCTTTGACATTTGCCATATTGAAATTTGTCATTTTTGACATTTTTCATAGTGACACTTTTCATTTTTGACATTTAGCATTGTGACATTTGTCATTTGACATCTTTGACATTTGCCATTTTGAAATTTGTCATTTTTGTTATTTTTCATGGTGACACTTTTCATTTTTGACATTTAGCATTGTGACATTTGTCATTTGACATCTTTGACATTTGCCATCTTGAAATTTGTCATTTTTGACATTTTTCATGGTGACACTTTTCATTTTTGACATTTAGCATTGTGACATTTGTCATTTGACATCTTTGACATTTGCCATCTTGAAATTTGTCATTTTTGACATTTAGCATTGTGACATTTGTCATTTGACATCTTGGACATTTGCCATCTTGAAATTTGTCATTTTTGACATTTTATGGTGACACTTATCATTTTTGACATTTAGCATTGTGACATTTGTCAGTTTTGACATTTGTTATCTTGAAATTTGTCATTTTTGACATTTTTCATGGTGACACTTTTTATTTTTGACATTTAGCATTGTGACATTTGTCATTTGACATCTTTGACATTTGCCATCTTGAAATTTGTTATTTTTGACATTTTTCATGGTGACACTTTTCATTTTTGACATTTAGCATTGTGACATTTGTCATTTGACATCTTTGACATTTGCCATCTTGAAATTTGTTATTTTTGACATTTTTCATGGTGACACTTTTCATTTTTGACATTTAGCATTGTGACATTTGTCATTTGACATCTTTGACATTTGCCATCTTGAAATTTGTTATTTTTGACATTTTTCATGGTGACACTTTTCATTTTTGACATTTAGCATTGTGACATTTGTCATTTGACATCTTTGACATTTGCCATCTTGAAATTTGTCATTTTTGACATTTTTCATGGTGACACTTTTCATTTTTGACATTTAGCATTGTGACATTTGTCATTTGACATCTTTGACATTTGCCATTTTGAAATTTGTCAATTTTGACATTTTTATGGTGACACTTTTCATTTTTGACATTTAGCATTGTGACGTTTGTCATTTGACATCTCTGACATTTGCCATCTTAAAATTTGTTATTTTTGACATTTTTCATGGTGACACTTTTCATTTTTGACATTTAGCATTGTGACATTTGTCAGTTTTGACATTTGCCATCTTGAAATTTGTCATTTTTGACATTTTTCATGGTGACACTTTTCATTTTTGACATTTAGCATTGTGACATTTGTCATTTGACATCTTTAACATTTGCCATCTTGAAATTTGTCATTTTTGACATTTAGCATTGTGACATTTGTCATTTGACATCTTTGACATTTGCCATCTTGAAATTTGTTATTTTTGACATTTTTCATGGTGACACTTTTCATTTTTGACATTTAGCATTGTGACATTTGTCAGTTTTGACATTTGCCATCTTGAAATTTGTCATTTTTGACATTTTTCATGTTGACACTATTCATTTTTGACATTTAGCATTGTGACATTTGTCATTTGACATCTTAGACATTTGTCATCTTGAAATTTGTCATTTTTGACACTTTTCATTTTTGACATTTAGCATTGTGACATTTGTCATTTGTCATCTTTGACATTTGTCATCTTGAAATTTGTCATTTTTGACATTTTTCATGGTGACACCTTTCATTTTTGACATTTAGCATTGTGACATTTGTCTTTTGACATCTTTGACATTTGCCATCTTGAAATTTGTCATTTTTGTTATTTTTCATGGTGACACTTTTCATTTTTGACATTTAGCATTGTGACATTTGTCATTTGACATCTTTGACATTTGCCATCTTGAAATTTGTTATTTTTGACATTTTTCATGGTGACACTTTTCATTTTTGACATTTAGCATTGTGACATTTGTCATTTGACATCTTTGACATTTGCTATCTTGAAATTTGTCATTTTTGACATTTTTCATGGTGACACTTTTCATTTTTGACATTTAGCATTGTGACATTTGTCATTTGACATCTTTGACATTTGCCATCTTGAAATTTGTCATTTTTGACATTTAGCATTGTGACATTTGTCATTTAACATCTTGGACATTTGCCATCTTGAAGTTTGTCATTTTTGACATTTTTCATGGTGACACTTATCATTTTTGACATTTAGCATTGTGAAATTTGTCAGTTTTGACATTTGCCATCTTGAAATTTGTCATTTTTGACATTTTTCATGGTGACACTTTTCATTTTTGACATTTAGCATTGTGACATTTGTCATTTGACATCTTTGACATTTGCCATCTTGAAATTTGTCATTTTTGACATTTAGCATTGTGACATTTGTCATTTGACATCTTTGATATTTGCCATCTTGAAATTTGTCATTTTTGACATTTTTCATGGTGACACTTTTCATTTTTGACATTTAGCATTGTGACATTTGTCATTTGACATCTTTAACATTTGCCATCTTGAAATTTGTCATTTTTGACATTTAGCATTGTGACATTTGTCATTTGACATCTTTGACATTTGCCATCTTGAAATTTGTTATTTTTGACATTTTTCATGGTGACACTTTTCATTTTTGACATTTAGCATTGTGACATTTGTCAGTTTTGACATTTGCCATCTTGAAATTTGTCATTTTTGACATTTTTCATGGTGACACTATTCATTTTTGACATTTAGCATTGTGACATTTGTCATTTGACATCTTAGACATTTGTCATCTTGAAATTTGTCATTTTTGACACTTTTCATTTTTGACATTTAGCATTGTGACATTTGTCATTTGACATCTTTGACATTTGTCATCTTGAAATTTGTCATTTTTGACATTTTTCATGGTGACACTTTTCAGTTTTGACATTTAGCATTGTGACATTTGTCTTTTGACATCTTTGACATTTGCCATCTTGAAATTTGTCATTTTTGTTATTTTTCATGGTGACACTTTTCATTTTTGACATTTAGCATTGTGACATTTGTCATTTGACATCTTTGACATTTGCCATCTTGAAATTTGTTATTTTTGACATTTTTCATGGTGACACTTTTCATTTTTGACATTTAGCATTGTGACATTTGTCATTTGACATCTTTGACATTTGCTATCTTGAAATTTGTCATTTTTGACATTTTTCATGGTGACACTTTTCATTTTTGACATTAAGCATTGTGACATTTGTCATTTGACATCTTTGACATTTGCCATCTTAAAATTTGTCATTTTTGACATTTAGCATTGTGACATTTGTCATTTGACATCTTGGACATTTGCCATCTTGAAATTTGTCATTTTTGACATTTTTCATGGTGACACTTATCATTTTTGACATTTAGCATTGTGAAATTTGTCAGTTTTGACATTTGCCATCTTGAAATTTGTCATTTTTGACATTTTTCATGGTGACACTTTTCATTTTTGACATTTAGCATTGTGACATTTGTCATTTGACATCTTTGACATTTGCCATCTTGAAATTTGTTATTTTTGACATTTTTCATGGTGACACTTTTCATTTTTGACATTTAGCATTGTGACATTTGTCATTTGACATCTTTGACATTTGCCATCTTGAAATTTGTCATTTTTGACATTTTTCATGGTGACACTTTTCATGTTTGACATTTAGCATTGTGACATTTGTCATTTGACATATTTGACATTTGCCATCTTGAAATTTGTTATTTTTGACATTTTTCATGGTGACACTTTTCATTTTTGACATTTAGCATTGTGACATTTGTCATTTGACATCTTTGACATTTGCCATCTTGAAATTTGTCATTTTTGACATTTTTCATGGTGACACTTTTTATTTTTGACATTTAGCATTGTGACATTTGTCAGTTTTGACATTTGCCATTTTGAAATTTGTCATTTTTGACATTTAGCATTGTGACACTTTTCATTTTTGACATTTAGCATTGTGACATTTGTCATTTGACATCTTAGACATTTGCCATCTTGAAATTTGTCATTTTTGACACTTTTCATTTTTGACATTTAGCATTGTAACATTTGTCATTTGACATCTTTGACATTGGTGACACTTTTCATTTTTGACATTTAGCATTGTGACATTTGTCATGTGACATCTTTGACATTTGCCATCTTGAAATTTGTCATTTTTGACATTTTTTATGGTGACACTTTTGATTTTTGACATTTAGCATTGTGACATTTGTCATTTGACATCTTTGACATTTGCCATCTTGAAATTTGTCATTTTTGACATTTTTCACGGTGACACTTTTCATTTTTGACATTTAGCATTGTGACATTTGTCATGTGACATCTTAGACATTTGCCATCTTGAAATTTGTCATTTTTGACACTTTTCATTTTTGACATTTAGCATTGTGACATTTGTCATTTGACATCTTTGACATTTGCCATCTTGAAATTTGTCATTTTTGACATTTTTCATGGTGACACTTTTCATTTTTGACATTTAGCATTGTGACATTTGTCATTTGACATCTTGGACATTTGCCATCTTGAAATTTGTCATTTTTGACATTTTTCATGGTGACACTTTTCATTTTTGACATTTTTCATGGTGACACTTTTTATTTTTGACATTTAGCATTGTGACATTTGTCAGTTTTGACATTTGCCATCTTGAAATTTGTCATTTTTGACATTTTTCATGGTGACACTTTTCATTTTTGACATTTAGCATTGTGACATTTGTCATTTGACATCTTTGACATTTGCCATCTTGAAATTTGTCATTTATGACATTTTTCATGGTGACACTTTTCATTTTTGACATTTAGCATTGTGACATTTGTCATTTGACATCTTTGACATTTGCCATATTGAAATTTGTTATTTTTGACATTTTTCATGGTGACACTTTTCATTTTTGACATTTAGCATTGTGACATTTGTCATTTGACATCTTTGATATTTGCCATCTTGAAATTTGTCATTTTTGACATTTTTCATGGTGACACTTTTCATTTTTGACATTTAGCATTGTGACATTTGTCATTTGACATCTTTGACATTTGCCATCTTGAAATTTGTCATTTTTGACATTTTTCATGGTGACACTTTTCATTTTTGACATTTAGCATTGTGACATTTGTCATTTGACATCTTTGACATTTGCCATCTTGAAATTTGTCATTTTTGACATTTTTCATGGTGACACTTTTCATTTTTGACATTTAGCATTGTGACATTAGTCAGTTTTGACATTTGCCATCTTGAAATTTGTCATTTTTGACATTTTTCATGGTGACACTTTTCATTTTTAACATTTAGCATTGTGACATTTGTCATTTGACATCTTAGACATTTGCCATCTTGAAATTTGTCATTTTTGATACTTTTCATTTTTGACATTTAGCATTGTGACATTTGTCATTTGACATCTTTGACATTTGCCATCTTGAAATTTGTCATTTTTGACATTTTTCATGGTGACACTTTTCATTTTTTACATTTAGCATTGTGACATTTGTCATTTGACATCTTTGACATTTGCCATCTTGAAATTTGTCATTTTTGACATTTTTCATGGTGACACTTTTCATTTTTGACATTTAGCATTGTGACATTTGCCATTTGACATCTTTGACATTTGCCATCTTGAAATTTGTTATTTTTGACATTTTTCATGGTGACACTTTTCATTTTTGACATTTAGCATTGTGACATTTGTCATTTGACATCTTTGACATTTGGCATCTTGAAATTTGTCATTTTTGACATTTAGCATTGTGACATTTGTCATTTGACATCTTTGACATTTGCCATCTTGAAATTTGTTATTTTAGACATTTTTCATGGTGACATTTTTTATTTTTGACATTTAGCATTGTGACATTTGTCAGTTTTGACATTTGCCATCTTGAAATTTGTCATTTTTGACATTTTTCATGGTGACACTTTTCATTTTTGACATTTAGCATTGTGACATTTGTCATTTGACATCTTAGACATTTGCCATCTTGAAATTTGTCATTGTTGACACTTTTCATTTTTGACATTTAGCATTGTAACATTTGTCATTTGACATCTTTGACATTTGCCATCTTGAAATTTGTCATATTTGACATTTTTCATGGTGACACTTTTCATTTTTGACATTTAGCATTGTGACATTTGTCAGTTTTGATATTTGCCATCTTGAAATTTGTCATTTTTGACATTTTTCATGGTGACACTTTTCATTTTTGACATTTAGCATTGTGACATTTGTCATTTGACATCTTTGACATTTGCCATCTTGAAATTTGTCATTTTTGACATTTTTCATGGTGACACTTTTCATTTTTGACATTTAGCATTGTGACATTTGTCATTTGACATCTTTGACATTTGCCATCTTGAAATTTGTTATTTTTGACATTTTTTATGGTGACACTTATCATTTTTGACATTTAGCATTGTGACATTTGTTATTTGACATCTTTGGCATTTGCCATCTTGAAATTTGTCATTTTTGACATTTTTCATGGTGACACTTTTCATTTTTGACATTTAGCATTGTGACATTTGTCAGTTTTGACATTTGCCATCTTGAAATTTGTCATTTTTGACGGTGACACTTTTTATTTTTGACATTTAGCATTGTGACATTTGTCATTTGACATCTTTGACATTTGCCATCTTGAAATTTGTCATTTTTGACATTTTTCATGGTGACACTTTTCATTTTTGACATTTAGCATTGTGACATTTGTCAGTTTTGACATTTGCCATCTTGAAATTTATCATTTTTGACATTTTTCATGGTGACACTTTTCATTTTTGACATTTAGCATTGTGACATTTGTCATTTGACATCTTTGACATTTGCCATCTTAAAATTTGTCATTTTTGACATTTTTCATGGTGACACTTTTCATTTTTGACATTTAGCATTGTGACATTTGTCATTTGACATCTTGGATATTTGCCATCTTGAAATTTGTTATTTTTGACATTTTTTATGGTGACATTTTTCATTTTTGACATTTAGCATTGTGACATTTGTCATTTGACATCTTTGACATTTGCCATCTTGAAATTTGTCATTTTTGACATTTAGCATTGTGACATTTGTCATTTGACATCTTTGACATTTGCCATCTTGAAATTTGTTATTTTTGACATTTTTCATGGTGACACTTATCATTTTTGACATTTAGCATTGTGACATTTGTCAGTTTTGACATTTGCCATCTTGAAATTTGTCATTTTTGACATTTTTCATAGTGACACTTTTCATTTTTGACATTTGGCATTGTGACATTTGTCATTTGACATCTTTGACATTTGCCATCTTGAAGTTTGTTATTTTTGACATTTTTCATGGTGACACTTTTCATTTTTGACATTTAGCATTGTGACATTTGTCATTTGACATCTTTGACATTTGCCATCTTGAAATTTGTTATTTTTGACATTTTATGGTGACACTTTTCATTTTTGACATTTAGCATTGTGACATTTGTCAGTTTTGACATTTGCCATCTTGAAATTTGTCATTTTTAACATTTTTCATGGTGACACTTTTCATTTTTGACATTTAGCATTGTGACATTTGTCATTTGACATCTTAGACATTTGTCATCTTGAAATTTGTCATTTTTGACACTTTTCATTTTTGACATTTAGCATTGTGACATTTGTCATTTGACATCTTTGACATTTGCCATCTTGAAATTTGTCATTTTTGACATTTTTCATGGTGACACTTTTCATTTTTGACATTAAGCATTTTGACATTTGTCAGTTTTGACATTTGCCATCTTGAAATTTGTCATTTTTGACATTTTTCATGGTGACACTTTTTATTTTTGACATTTAGCATTGTGACATTTGTCAGTTTTGACATTTGCCATCTTGAAATTTGTCATTTTTGTCATTTTTCATGGTGAGACTTTTCATTTTTGACATTTAGCATAGTGACATTTGTCATTTGACATCTTTGACATTTGTTATCTTGAAATTTGTCATTTTTAACATTTGTCATGGTGACACTTTTCATTTTTGACATTTAGCATTGTGACATTTGTCATTTGACATCTTTGACATTTGCCATCTTGAAATTTGTCATGTTTGACATTTAGCATTGTGACATTTGTCATTTGACATTTGCCATCTTGAAATTTGTTATTTTTGACATTTTTCATGGTGATACTTTTCATTTTTGACATTTAGCATTGTGACATTTGTCAGTTTTGACATTTGCCATCTTGAAATTTGTCATTTTTGACATTTAGCATTGTGACACTTTTCATTTTTGACATTTAGCATTGTGACATTTGTCATTTGACATCTTTGATATTTGCCAACTTGAAATTTGTCATTTTTGACATTTTTCATGGTGACACTTTTCATTTTTGACATTTAGCATTGTGACATTTGTCATTTGACATCTTTGACATGTGCCATCTTGAAATTTGTCATTTTTGACATTAAGCATTGTGATATTTGTCATTTGACATCTTTGACATTTGCCATCTTGAAATTTGTCATTTTTGACATTTTTCATGGTGACACTTTTTATTTATGACATTTAGCATTGTGACATTTGTCATTTGACATCTTTGACATTTGCCATCTTGAAATTTGTCATGTTTGACATTTAGCATTGTGACATTTGTCATTTGACATTTGCCATCTTGAAATTTGTTATTTTTGACATTAAGCATTGTGATATTTGTCATTTGACATCTTTGACATTTGCCATCTTGAAATTTGTCATTTTTGACATTTTTCATGGTGACACTTTTCATTTTTGACATTTAGCATTGTGACATTTGTCATTTGACATCTTTGACATTTGCCATCTTGAAATTTGTCATGTTTGACATTTAGCATTGTGACATTTGTCATTTGACATTTGCCATCTTGAAATTTGTTATTTTTGACATTTTTCATGGTGATACTTTTCATTTTTGACATTTAGCATTGTGACATTTGTCAGTTTTGACATTTGCCATCTTGAAATTTGTCATTTTTGACATTTTTCATGGTGACACTTTTCATTTTTGACATTTAGCATTGTGACATTTGTCATTTGACATCTTTGACATTTGCCATCTTGAAATTTGTCATTTTTGACATTTTTCATGGTGACACTTTTCATTTTTTACATTTAGCATTGTGACATTTGTCATTTGACATCTTTGACATTTGCCATCTTGAAATTTGTCATTTTTGACATTTTTCATGGTGACACTTTTCATTTTTGACATTTAGCATTGTGACATTTGCCATTTGACATCTTTGACATTTGCCATCTTGAAATTTGTTATTTTTGACATTTTTCATGGTGACACTTTTCATTTTTGACATTTAGCATTGTGACATTTGTCATTTGACATCTTTGACATTTGGCATCTTGAAATTTGTCATTTTTGACATTTAGCATTGTGACATTTGTCATTTGACATCTTTGACATTTGCCATCTTGAAATTTGTTATTTTAGACATTTTTCATGGTGACATTTTTTATTTTTGACATTTAGCATTGTGACATTTGTCAGTTTTGACATTTGCCATCTTGAAATTTGTCATTTTTGACATTTTTCATGGTGACACTTTTCATTTTTGACATTTAGCATTGTGACATTTGTCATTTGACATCTTAGACATTTGCCATCTTGAAATTTGTCATTGTTGACACTTTTCATTTTTGACATTTAGCATTGTAACATTTGTCATTTGACATCTTTGACATTTGCCATCTTGAAATTTGTCATATTTGACATTTTTCATGGTGACACTTTTCATTTTTGACATTTAGCATTGTGACATTTGTCAGTTTTGATATTTGCCATCTTGAAATTTGTCATTTTTGACATTTTTCATGGTGACACTTTTCATTTTTGACATTTAGCATTGTGACATTTGTCATTTGACATCTTTGACATTTGCCATCTTGAAATTTGTCATTTTTGACATTTTTCATGGTGACACTTTTCATTTTTGACATTTAGCATTGTGACATTTGTCATTTGACATCTTTGACATTTGCCATCTTGAAATTTGTTATTTTTGACATTTTTTATGGTGACACTTATCATTTTTGACATTTAGCATTGTGACATTTGTTATTTGACATCTTTGGCATTTGCCATCTTGAAATTTGTCATTTTTGACATTTTTCATGGTGACACTTTTCATTTTTGACATTTAGCATTGTGACATTTGTCAGTTTTGACATTTGCCATCTTGAAATTTGTCATTTTTGACGGTGACACTTTTTATTTTTGACATTTAGCATTGTGACATTTGTCATTTGACATCTTTGACATTTGCCATCTTGAAATTTGTCATTTTTGACATTTTTCATGGTGACACTTTTCATTTTTGACATTTAGCATTGTGACATTTGTCAGTTTTGACATTTGCCATCTTGAAATTTATCATTTTTGACATTTTTCATGGTGACACTTTTCATTTTTGACATTTAGCATTGTGACATTTGTCATTTGACATCTTTGACATTTGCCATCTTAAAATTTGTCATTTTTGACATTTTTCATGGTGACACTTTTCATTTTTGACATTTAGCATTGTGACATTTGTCATTTGACATCTTGGATATTTGCCATCTTGAAATTTGTTATTTTTGACATTTTTTATGGCAACATTTTTCATTTTTGACATTTAGCATTGTGACATTTGTCATTTGACATCTTTGACATTTGCCATCTTGAAATTTGTCATTTTTGACATTTAGCATTGTGACATTTGTCATTTGACATCTTTGACATTTGCCATCTTGAAATTTGTTATTTTTGACATTTTTCATGGTGACACTTATCATTTTTGACATTTAGCATTGTGACATTTGTCAGTTTTGACATTTGCCATCTTGAAATTTGTCATTTTTGACATTTTTCATAGTGACACTTTTCATTTTTGACATTTGGCATTGTGACATTTGTCATTTGACATCTTTGACATTTGCCATCTTGAAGTTTGTTATTTTTGACATTTTTCATGGTGACACTTTTCATTTTTGACATTTAGCATTGTGACATTTGTCATTTGACATCTTTGACATTTGCCATCTTGAAATTTGTTATTTTTGACATTTTATGGTGACACTTTTCATTTTTGACATTTAGCATTGTGACATTTGTCAGTTTTGACATTTGCCATCTTGAAATTTGTCATTTTTAACATTTTTCATGGTGACACTTTTCATTTTTGACATTTAGCATTGTGACATTTGTCATTTGACATCTTAGACATTTGTCATCTTGAAATTTGTCATTTTTGACACTTTTTATTTTTGACATTTAGCATTGTGACATTTGTCATTTGACATCTTTGACATTTGCCATCTTGAAATTTGTCATTTTTGACATTTTTCATGGTGACACTTTTCATTTTTGACATTAAGCATTTTGACATTTGTCAGTTTTGACATTTGCCATCTTGAAATTTGTCATTTTTGACATTTTTCATGGTGACACTTTTTATTTTTGACATTTAGCATTGTGACATTTGTCAGTTTTGACATTTGCCATCTTGAAATTTGTCATTTTTGTCATTTTTCATGGTGAGACTTTTCATTTTTGACATTTAGCATAGTGACATTTGTCATTTGACATCTTTGACATTTGTTATCTTGAAATTTGTCATTTTTAACATTTGTCATGGTGACACTTTTCATTTTTGACATTTAGCATTGTGACATTTGTCATTTGACATCTTTGACATTTGCCATCTTGAAATTTGTCATGTTTGACATTTAGCATTGTGACATTTGTCATTTGACATTTGCCATCTTGAAATTTGTTATTTTTGACATTTTTCATGGTGATACTTTTCATTTTTGACATTTAGCATTGTGACATTTGTCAGTTTTGACATTTGCCATCTTGAAATTTGTCATTTTTGACATTTAGCATTGTGACACTTTTCATTTTTGACATTTAGCATTGTGACATTTGTCATTTGACATCTTTGATATTTGCCAACTTGAAATTTGTCATTTTTGACATTTTTCATGGTGACACTTTTCATTTTTGACATTTAGCATTGTGACATTTGTCATTTGACATCTTTGACATGTGCCATCTTGAAATTTGTCATTTTTGACATTAAGCATTGTGATATTTGTCATTTGACATCTTTGACATTTGCCATCTTGAAATTTGTCATTTTTGACATTTTTCATGGTGACACTTTTTATTTATGACATTTAGCATTGTGACATTTGTCATTTGACATCTTTGACATTTGCCATCTTGAAATTTGTTATTTTTAACATTTTTCATGGTGACACTTTTCATTTTTGACATTTAGCATTGTGACATTTGTCATTTGACATCTTTGACATTTGTTATCTTGAAATTTGTCATTTTTGACATTTTTCATGGTGACACTTTTTATTTTTGACATTTAGCATTGTGACATTTGTCATTTGACATCTTTGACATTTGCCATCTTGAAATTTGTCATTTTTGACATTTTATGGTGACACTTTTCATTTTTGACATTTAGCATTGTGACATTTGTCATTTGACATCTTTGACATTTGCCATCTTGAAATTTGTTATTTTTGACATTTTTCATGGTGACACTTTTCATTTTTGACATTTAGCATTGTGACATTTGTCATTTGACATCTTTGACATTTGCCATCTTGAAATTTGTCATTTTTGACATTTTTCATGGTGACACTTTTCATTTTTGACATTTAGCATTGTGACATTTGTCATTTGACATCTTCGACATTTGCCATCTTGAAATTTGTTATTTTTGACATTTTTCATGGTGACACTTTTCATTTTTGACATTTAGCATTGTGACATTTGTCATTTGACATCTTTGACATTTGCCATCTTGAAATTTGTCATTTTTGACATTTTTCATGGTGACACTTTTCATTTTTGACATTTAGCATTGTGACATTTGTCATTTGACATCTTTGACATTTGCCATTTTGAAATTTGTCATTTTTGACATTTTTCATAGTGACACTTTTTATTTTTGACATTTAGCATTGTGACATTTGTCATTTGACATCTTTGACATTTGCCATCTTGAAGTTTGTTATTTTTGACATTTTTCATGGTGACACTTTTCATTTTTGACATTTAGCATTGTGACATTTGACATCTTTGACATTTGCCATCTTGAAATTTGTTATTTTTGACATTTTTCATGGTGACACTTTTCATTTTTGACATTTAGCATTGTGACATTTGTCAGTTTTGACATTTGCCAACTTGAAATTTGTCATTTTTGACATTTTTCATGGTGACACTTTTCATTTTTGACATTTAGCATTGTGACATTTGTCATTTGACATCTTTGACATTTGCCATCTTGAAATTTGTCATTTTTGACATTAAGCATTGTGATATTTGTCATTTGACATCTTTGACATTTGCCATCTTGAAATTTGTCATTTTTGACATTTTTCATGGTGACACTTTTCATTTATGACATTTAGCATTGTGACATTTGTCATTTGACATCTTTGACATTTGCCATCTTGAAATTTGTTATTTTTGACATTTTTCATAGTGACACTTTTCATTTTTGACATTTAGCATTGTGACATTTGTCATTTGACATCTTTGACATTTGTTATCTTGAAATTTGTCATTTTTGACATTTTTCATGGTGACACTTTTTATTTTTGACATTTAGCATTGTGACATTTGTCATTTGACATCTTTGACATTTGCCATCTTGAAATTTGTCATTTTTGACATTTTTCATGGTGACACTTTTCTTTTTTGACATTTAGCATTGTGACATTTGTCAGTTTTGACATTTGCCATCTTAAAATTTGTCATTTTTGACATTTTTCATGGTGACACTTTTCATTTTTGACATTTAGCATTGTGACATTGGTCATTTGACATCTTAGACATTTGCCATCTTGAAATTTGTCAATTTTGACACTTTTCATTTTTGACATTTAGCATTGTAACATTTGTCATTTGACATCTTTGACATTTGCCATCTTGAAATTTGTCATTTTTGACATTTTTCATGGTGACACTTTTTATTTTTGACATTTAGCATTGTAACATTTGTCAGTTTTGACATTTGCCATCTTGAAATTTGTCATTTTTGACATTTTTCATGGTGACACTTTTCATTTTTGACATTTAGCATTGTGACATTTGTCATTTGACATCTTTGATATTTGCCATCTTAAAATTTGTCATTTTTGACATTTTTCATGGTGACACTTTTCATTTTTGACATTTAGCATTGTGACATTTGTCATTTGACATCTTTTACATTTGCCATCTTGAAATTTGTCATTTTTGACATTTAGCATTGTGACATTTGTCATTTGACATCTTAGACATTTGCCATCTTGAAATTTGTCATTTTTGACACTTTTCATTTTTGACATTTAGCATTGTAACATTTGTCATTTGACATCTTTGACATTGGTGACACTTTTCATTTTTGACATTTAGCATTGTGACATTTGTCATGTGACATCTTTGACATTTGCCATCTTGAAATTTGTCATTTTTGACATTTTTTATGGTGACACTTTTAATTTTTGACATTTAGCATTGTGACATTTGTCATTTGACATCTTTGACATTTGCCATCTTGAAATTTGTCATTTTTGACACTTTTCATTTTTGACATTTAGCATTGTGACATTTGTCATTTGACATCTTTGACATTTGCCATTTTGAAATTTGTCATTTTTGACATTTAGCATTGTGACACTTTTCATTTTTGACATTTAGCATTGTGACATTTGTCATTTGACATCTTAGACATTTGCCATCTTGAAATTTGTCATTTTTGACACTTTTCATTTTTGACATTTAGCATTGTAACATTTGTCATTTGACATCTTTGACATTGGTGACACTTTTCATTTTTGACATTTAGCATTGTGACATTTGTCATGTGACATCTTTGACATTTGCCATCTTGAAATTTGTCATTTTTGACATTTTTTATGGTGACACTTTTGATTTTTGACATTTAGCATTGTGACATTTGTCATTTGACATCTTTGACATTTGCCATCTTGAAATTTGTCATTATTGACATTTTTCACGGTGACACTTTTCATTTTTGACATTTAGCATTGTGACATTTGTCATTTGACATCTTAGACATTTGCCATCTTGAAATTTGTCATTTTTGACACTTTTCATTTTTGACATTTAGCATTGTGACATTTGTCATTTGACATCTTTGACATTTGCCATCTTGAAATTTGTCATTTTTGACACTTTTCATTTTTGACATTTAGCATTGTGACATTTGTCATTTGACATCTTTGACATTTGCCATTTTGAAATTTGTCATTTTTGACATTTAGCATTGTGACACTTTTCATTTTTGACATTTAGCATTGTGACATTTGTCATTTGACATCTTAGACATTTGCCATCTTGAAATTTGTCATTTTTGACACTTTTCATTTTTGACATTTAGCATTGTAACATTTGTCATTTGACATCTTTGACATTGGTGACACTTTTCATTTTTGACATTTAGCATTGTGACATTTGTCATGTGACATCTTTGACATTTGCCATCTTGAAATTTGTCATTTTTGACATTTTTTATGGTGACACTTTTGATTTTTGACATTTAGCATTGTGACATTTGTCATTTGACATCTTTGACATTTGCCATCTTGAAATTTGTCATTATTGACATTTTTCACGGTGACACTTTTCATTTTTGACATTTAGCATTGTGACATTTGTCATTTGACATCTTAGACATTTGCCATCTTGAAATTTGTCATTTTTGACACTTTTCATTTTTGACATTTAGCATTGTGACATTTGTCATTTGACATCTTTGACATTTGCCATCTTGAAATTTGTCATTTTTGACATTTTTCATGGTGACACTTTTCATTTTTGACATTTAGCATTGTGACATTTGTCATTTGACATCTTGGACATTTGCCATCTTGAAATTTGTCATTTTTGACATTTTGCATGGTGACACTTTTCATTTTAGACATTTAGCATTGTGACATTTGTCATGTGACATCTTTGACATTTGCCATCTTGAAATTTGTCATTTTTGACATTTTTCATGGTGACACTTTTCATTTTTGACATTTAGCATTGTGACATTTGTCATTTGACATCTTTGACATTTGCCATCTTGAAATTTGTCATTTTTGACATTTTTCATGGTGACACTTTTCATTTTTGACATTTAGCATTGTGACATTTGTCATTTGACATCTTTGACATTTGCCATCTTGAAATTTGTCATTTTTGTTATTTTTCATGGTGACACTTTTCATTTTTGACATTTAGCATTGTGACATTTGTCATTTGACATCTTTGACATTTGCCATCTTGAAATTTGTTATTTTTGACATTTTTCATGGTGACACTTTTCATTTTTGACATTTAGCATTGTGACATTTGTCATTTGACATCTTTGACATTTGCCATCTTGAAATTTGTCATTTTTGACATTTTTCATGGTGACACTTTTCATTTTTGACATTTAGCATTGTGACATTTGTCATTTGACATCTTTGACATTTGCCATCTTGAAATTTGTCATTTTTGACATTTAGCATTGTGACATTTGTCATGTGACATCTTGGACATTTGCCATCTTGAAATTTGTCATTTTTGACATTTTTCATGGTGACACTTATCATTTTTGACATTTAGCATTGTGACATTTGTCAGTTTTGACATTTGCCATCTTGAAATTTGTCATTTTTGACATTTTGCATGGTGACACTTTTCATTTTAGACATTTAGCATTGTGACATTTGTCATGTGACATCTTTGACATTTGCCATCTTGAAATTTGTAATTTTTGACATTTTTCATGGTGACACTTTTCATTTTTGACATTTAGCATTGTGACATTTGTCATTTGACATCTTTGACATTTGCCATCTTGAAATTTGTCATTTTTGACATTTTTCATGGTGACACTTTTCATTTTTGACATTTAGCATTGTGACATTTGTCATTTGACATCTTTGACATTTGCCATCTTGAAATTTGTCATTTTTGTTATTTTTCATGGTGACACTTTTCATTTTTGACATTTAGCATTGTGACATTTGTCATTTGACATCTTTGACATTTGCCATCTTGAAATTTGTTATTTTTGACATTTTTCATGGTGACACTTTTCATTTTTGACATTTAGCATTGTGACATTTGTCATTTGACATCTTTGACATTTGCCATCTTGAAATTTGTCATTTTTGACATTTTTCATGGTGACACTTTTCATTTTTGACATTTAGCATTGTGACATTTGTCATTTGACATCTTTGACATTTGCCATCTTGAAATTTGTCATTTTTGACATTTAGCATTGTGACATTTGTCATGTGACATCTTGGACATTTGCCATCTTGAAATTTGTCATTTTTGACATTTTTCATGGTGACACTTATCATTTTTGACATTTAGCATTGTGACATTTGTCAGTTTTGACATTTGCCATCTTGAAATTTGTCATTTTTGACATTTTTTATGGTGACACTTTTTATTTTTGACATTTAGCATTGTGACATTTGTCATTTGACATCTTTGACATTTGCCATCTTGAAATTTGTTATTTTTGACATATTTCATGGTGACACTTTTCATTTTTGACATTTAGCATTGTGACATTTGTCATTTGACATCTTTGACATTTGCCATCTTGAAATTTGTCATTTTTGACATTTTTCATGGTGACACTTTTCATTTTTGACATTTAGCATTGTGACATTTGTCATTTGACATCTTTGACATTTGCCATCTTGAAATTTGTTATTTTTGACATATTTCATGGTGACACTTTTCATTTTTGACATTTAGCATTGTGACATTTGTCATTTGACATCTTTGACATTTGCCATCTTGAAATTTGTCATTTTTGACATTTTTCATGGTGACACTTTTCATTTTTGACATTTAGCATTGTGACATTTGTCATTTGACATCTTTGACATTTGCCATCTTGAAATTTGTTATTTTTGACATTTTTCATGGTGACACTTTTCATTTTTGACATTTAGCATTGTGACATTTGTCAGTTTTGACATTTGCCATCTTGAAATTTTTCATTTTTGACATTTTTCATGGTGACACTTTTCATTTTTGACATTTGGCATTGTGACATTTGTCATTTGACATCTTTGACATTTGCCATCTTGAAATTTGTCATTTTTGACATTTTTCATGGTGACACTTTTCATTTTTGACATTTAGCATTGTGACATTTGTCATTTGACATCTTTGACATTTGCCATCTTGAAATTTGTTATTTTTGACATTTTTCATGGTGACACTTTTCATTTTTGACATTTAGCATTGTGACATTTGTCATTTGACATCTTTGACATTTGCCATCTTGAAATTTGTCATTTTTGACATTTTTCATGGTGACACTTTTCATTTTTGACATTTAGCATTGTGACATTTGTCATTTGACATCTTTGACATTTGCCATTTTGAAATCTGTCAATTTTGACATTTTTTTGGTGACACTTTTCATTTTTGACATTTAGCATTGTGACGTTTGTCATTTGACATCTTTGAAATTGCCATCTTAAAATTTGTTATTTTTGACATTTTTCATGGTAACACTTTTCATTTTTGACATTTAGCATTGTGACATTTGTCAGTTTTGACATTTGCCATCTTGAAATTTGTCATTTTTGACATTTTTCATGGTGACACTTTTCATTTTTGACATTTAGCATTGTGACATTTGTCATTTGACATCTTTAACATTTGCCATCTTGAAATTTGTCATTTTTGACATTTAGCATTGTGACATTTGTCATTTGACATCTCTGACATTTGCCATCTTGAAATTTGTTATTTTTGACATTTTTCATGGTGACACTTTTCATTTTTGACATTTAGCATTGTGACATTTGTCAGTTTTGACATTTGCCATCTTGAAATTTGTCATTTTTGACATTTTTCATGGTGACACTATTCATTTTTGACATTTAGCATTGTGACATTTGTCATTTGACATCTTAGACATTTGTCATCTTGAAATTTGTCATTTTTGACACTTTTCATTTTTGACATTTAGCATTGTGACATTTGTCATTTGACATCTTTGACATTTGTCATCTTGAAATTTGTCATTTTTGACATTTTTCATGGTGACACTTTTCATTTTTGACATTTAGCATTGTGACATTTGTCTTTTGACATCTTTGACATTTGCCATCTTGAAATTTGTCATTTTTGTTATTTTTCATGGTGACACTTTTCATTTTTGACATTTAGCATTGTGACATTTGTCATTTGACATCTTTGACACTTGCCATCTTGAAATTTGTTATTTTTCACATTTTTCATATTGACACTTTTCATTTTTGACATTTAGCATTGTGACATTTGTCATTTGACATCTTTGACATTTGCTATCTTGAAATTTGTCATTTTTGACATTTTTCATGGTGACACTTTTCATTTTTGACATTTAGCATTGTGACATTTGTCATTTGACATCTTTGACATTTGCCATCTTGAAATTTGTCATTTTTGACATTTAGCATTGTGACATTTGTCATTTGACATCTTGGACATTTGCCATCTTGAAATTTGTCATTTTTGACATTTTTCATGGTGACACTTATCATTTTTGACATTTAGCATTGTGAAATTTGTCAGTTTTGACATTTGCCGTCTTGAAATTTGTCATTTTTGACATTTAGCATTGTGACATTTGTCATTTGATATCTTTGACATTTGCCATCTTGAAATTTGTTATTTTTGACATTTTTCATGGTGACACTTTTCTTTTTTGACATTTAGCATTGTGACATTTGTCAGTTTTGACATTTGCCATCTTAAAATTTGTCATTTTTGACATTTTTTATGGTGACACTTTTCATTTTTGACATTTAGCATTGTGACATTTGTCATTTGACATCTTAGACATTTGCCATCTTGAAATTTGTCAATTTTGACACTTTTCATTTTTGACATTTAGCATTGTAACATTTGTCATTTGACATCTTTGACATTTGCCATCTTGAAATTTGTCATTTTTGACATTTTTCAGGGTGACACTTTTTATTTTTGACATTTAGCATTGTAACATTTGTCAGTTTTGACATTTGCCATCTTGAAATTTGTCATTTTTGACATTTTTCATGGTGACACTTTTCATTTTTGACATTTAGCATTGTGACATTTGTCATTTGACATCTTTGATATTTGCCATCTTGAAATTTGTCATTTTTGACATTTTTCATGGTGACACTTTTCATTTTTGACATTTAGCATTGTGACATTTGTCATTTGACATCTTTTACATTTGCCATCTTGAAATTCGTTATTTTTGACATTTTTTATGGTGACACTTTTCATTTTTGACATTTAGCATTGTGACATTTGTCATTTGACATCTTAGACATTTGCCATCTTGAAATTTGTCATTTTTGACACTTTTCATTTTTGACATTTAGCATTGTAACATTTGTCATTTGACATTGGTGACACTTTTCATTTTTGACATTTAGCATTGTGACATTTGTCATGTGACATCTTTGACATTTGCCATCTTGAAATTTGTCATTTTTGACATTTTTTATGGTGACACTTTTGATTTTTGACATTTAGCATTGTGACATTTGTCATTTGACATCTTTGACATTTGCCATCTTGAAATTTGTCATTTTTGACATTTTTCACGGTGACACTTTTCATTTTTGACATTTAGCATTGTGACATTTGTCATTTGACATCTTAGACATTTGCCATCTTGAAATTTGTCATTTTTGACACTTTTCATTTTTGACATTTAGCATTGTGACATTTGTCATTTGACATCTTTGACATTTGCCATTTTGAAATTTGTCATTTTTGACATTTAGCATTGTGACACTTTTCATTTTTGACATTTAGCATTGTGACATTTGTCATTTGACATCTTAGACATTTGCCATCTTGAAATTTGTCATTTTTGACACTTTTCATTTTTGACATTTAGCATTGTAACATTTGTCATTTGACATCTTTGACATTGGTGACACTTTTCATTTTTGACATTTAGCATTGTGACATTTGTCATGTGACATCTTTGACATTTGCCATCTTGAAATTTGTCATTTTTGACATTTTTTATGGTGACACTTTTGATTTTTGACATTTAGCATTGTGACATTTGTCATTTGACATCTTTGACATTTGCCATCTTGAAATTTGTCATTTTTGACATTTTTCACGGTGACACTTTTCATTTTTGACATTTAGCATTGTGACATTTGTCATGTGACATCTTAGACATTTGCCATCTTGAAATTTGTCATTTTTGACACTTTTCATTTTTGACATTTAGCATTGTGACATTTGTCATTTGACATCTTTGACATTTGCCATCTTGAAATTTGTCATTTTTGACATTTTTCATGGTGACACTTTTCATTTTTGACATTTAGCATTGTGACATTTGTCATTTGACATCTTGGACATTTGCCATCTTGAAATTTGTCATTTTTGACATTTTTCATGGTGACACTTATCATTTTTGACATTTAGCATTGTGACATTTGTCAGTTTTGACATTTGCCATCTTGAAATTTGTCATTTTTGACATTTTGCATGGTGACACTTTTCATTTTTGACATTTAGCATTGTGACATTTGTCATGTGACATCTTTGACATTTGCCATCTTGAAATTTGTCATTTTTGACATTTTTCATGGTGACACTTTTCATTTTTGACATTTAGCATTGTGACATTTGTCATTTGACATCTTTGACATTTGCCATCTTGAAATTTGTCATTTTTGACATTTTTCATAGTGACACTTTTCATTTTTGACATTTAGCATTGTGACATTTGTCATTTGACATCTTTGACATTTGCCATCTTGAAATTTGTCATTTTTGTTATTTTTCATGGTGACACTTTTCATTTTTGACATTTAGCATTGTGACATTTGTCATTTGACATCTTTGACATTTGCCATCTTGAAATTTGTTATTTTTGACATTTTTCATGGTGACACTTTTCATTTTTGACATTTAGCATTGTGACATTTGTCATTTGACATCTTTGACATTTGCCATCTTGAAATTTGTCATTTTTGACATTTTTCATGGTGACACTTTTCATTTTTGACATTTAGCATTGTGACATTTGTCATTTGACATCTTTGACATTTGCCATCTTGAAATTTGTCATTTTTGACATTTAGCATTGTGACATTTGTCATTTGACATCTTGGACATTTGCCATCTTGAAATTTGTCATTTTTGACATTTTTCATGGTGACACTTATCATTTTTGACATTTAGCATTGTGACATTTGTCAGTTTTGACATTTGCCATCTTGAAATTTGTCATTTTTGACATTTTTTATGGTGACACTTTTTATTTTTGACATTTAGCATTGTGACATTTGTCATTTGACATCTTTGACATTTGCCATCTTGAAATTTGTTATTTTTGACATTTTTCATGGTGACACTTTTCATTTTTGACATTTAGCATTGTGACATTTGTCAGTTTTGACATTTGCCATCTTGAAATTTGTCATTTTTGACATTTTTCATGGTGACACTTTTCATTTTTGACATTTAGCATTGTGACATTTGTCATTTGACATCTTTAACATTTGCCATCTTGAAATTTGTCATTTTTGACATTTAGCATTGTGACATTTGTCATTTGACATCTTTGACATTTGCCATCTTGAAATTTGTTATTTTTGACATTTTTCATAGTGACACTTTTCATTTTTGACATTTAGCATTGTGACATTTGTCAGTTTTGACATTTGCCATCTTGAAATTTGTCATTTTTGACATTTTTCATGTTGACACTATTCATTTTTGACATTTAGCATTGTGACATTTGTCATTTGACATCTTAGACATTTGTCATCTTGAAATTTGTCATTTTTGACACTTTTCATTTTTGACATTTAGCATTGTGACATTTGTCATTTGTCATCTTTGACATTTGTCATCTTGAAATTTGTCATTTTTGACATTTTTCATGGTGACACCTTTCATTTTTGACATTTAGCATTGTGACATTTGTCTTTTGACATCTTTGACATTTGCCATCTTGAAATTTGTCATTTTTGTTATTTTTCATGGTGACACTTTTCATTTTTGACATTTAGCATTGTGACATTTGTCATTTGACATCTTTGACATTTGCCATCTTGAAATTTGTTATTTTTGACATTTTTCATGGTGACACTTTTCATTTTTGACATTTAGCATTGTGACATTTGTCATTTGACATCTTTGACAT
Source organism: Altica lythri (assembly GCA_964028335.1). Taxonomy (NCBI): domain Eukaryota; kingdom Metazoa; phylum Arthropoda; class Insecta; order Coleoptera; family Chrysomelidae; genus Altica; species Altica lythri. The sequence goes on along the minus strand of OZ034800.1, from coordinate 21,214,993 downwards.
TTGCTATCTTGAAATTTGTCATTTTTGACATTTTTCATGGTGACACTTTTCATTTTTGACATTTAGCATTGTGACATTTGTCATTTGACATCTTTGACATTTGCCATCTTGAAATTTGTCATTTTTGACATTTAGCATTGTGACATTTGTCATTTGACATCTTGGACATTTGCCATCTTGAAGTTTGTCATTTTTGACATTTTTCATGGTGACACTTATCATTTTTGACATTTAGCATTGTGAAATTTGTCAGTTTTGACATTTGCCATCTTGAAATTTGTCATTTTTGACATTTTTCATGGTGACACTTTTCATTTTTGACATTTAGCATTGTGACATTTGTCATTTGACATCTTTGACATTTGCCATCTTAAAATTTGTCATTTTTGACATTTAGCATTGTGACATTTGTCATTTGACATCTTTGATATTTGCCATCTTGAAATTTGTCATTTTTGACATTTTTCATGGTGACACTTTTCATTTTTGACATTTGTCATTTGACATCTTTAACATTTGCCATCTTGAAATTTGTCATTTTTGACATTTAGCATTGTGACATTTGTCATTTGACATCTTTGACATTTGCCATCTTGAAATTTGTTATTTTTGACATTTTTCATGGTGACACTTTTCATTTTTGACATTTAGCATTGTGACATTTGTCAGTTTTGACATTTGCCATCTTGAAATTTGTCATTTTTGACATTTTTCATGGTGACACTATTCATTTTTGACATTTAGCATTGTGACATTTGTCATTTGACATCTTAGACATTTGTCATCTTGAAATTTGTCATTTTTGACACTTTTCATTTTTGACATTTAGCATTGTGACATTTGTCATTTGACATCTTTGACATTTGTCATCTTGAAATTTGTCATTTTTGACATTTTTCATGGTGACACTTTTCATTTTTGACATTTAGCATTGTGACATTTGTCTTTTGACATCTTTGACATTTGTCATCTTGAAATTTGTCATTTTTGTTATTTTTCATGGTGACACTTTTCATTTTTGACATTTAGCATTGTGACATTTGTCATTTGACATCTTTGACATTTGCCATCTTAAAATTTGTTATTTTTGACATTTTTCATGGTGACACTTTTCATTTTTGACATTTAGCATTGTGACATTTGTCATTTGACATCTTTGACATTTGCTATCTTGAAATTTGTCATTTTTGACATTTTTCATGGTGACACTTTTCATTTTTGACATTTAGCATTGTGACATTTGTCATTTGACATCTTTGACATTTGCCATCTTAAAATTTGTCATTTTTGACATTTAGCATTGTGACATTTGTCATTTGACAGCTTGGACATTTGCCATCTTGAAATTTGTCATTTTTGACATTTTTCATGGTGACACTTATCATTTTTGACATTTAGCATTGTGAAATTTGTCAGTTTTGACATTTGCCATCTTGAAATTTGTCATTTTTGACATTTTTCATGGTGACACTTTTCATTATTGACATTTAGCATTGTGACATTTGTCATTTGACATCTTTGACATTTGCCATCTTGAAATTTGTTATTTTTGACATTTTTCATGGTGACACTTTTCATTTTTGACATTTAGCATTGTGACATTTGTCATTTGACATCTTTGACATTTGCCATCTTGAAATTTGTCATTTTTGACATTTTTCATGGTGACACTTTTCATTTTTGACATTTAGCATTGTGACATTTGTCATTTGACATATTTGACATTTGCCATCTTGAAATTTGTTATTTTTGACATTTTTCATGGTGACACTTTTCATTTTTGACATTTAGCATTGTGACATTTGTCATTTGACATCTTTGACATTTGTCATCTTGAAATTTGTCATTTTTGACATTTTTCATGGTGACACTTTTTATTTTTGACATTTAGCATTGTGACATTTGTCAGTTTTGACATTTGCCATCTTGAAATTTGTCATTTTTGACATTTTTCATGGTGAGACTTTTCATTTTTGACATTTAGCATTGTGACATTTGTCATTTGACATCTTTGACATTTGCCATCTTGAAATTTGTCATTTTTAACATTTTTCATGGTGACACTTTTCATTTTTAACATTTAGCATTGTGACATTTGTCATTTGACATCTTAGACATTTGCCATCTTGAAATTTGTCATTTTTGATACTTTTCATTTTTGACATTTAGCATTGTGACATTTGTCTTTTGACATCTTTGACATTTGCCATCTTGAAATTTGTCATTTTTGTTATTTTTCATGGTGACACTTTTCATTTTTGACATTTAGCATTGTGACATTTGTCATTTGACATCTTTGACATTTGCCATCTTGAAATTTGTTATTTTTGACATTTTTCATGGTGACACTTTTCATTTTTGACATTTAGCATTGTGACATTTGTCATTTGTCATCTTTGACATTTGCTATCTTGAAATTTGTCATTTTTGACATTTTTCATGGTGACACTTTTCATTTTTGACATTTAGCATTGTGACATTTGTCATTTGACATCTTTGACATTTGCCATCTTAAAATTTGTCATTTTTGACATTTAGCATTGTGACATTTGTCATTTGACATCTTGGACATTTGCCATCTTGAAATTTGTCATTTTTGACATTTTTCATGGTGACACTTATCATTTTTGACATTTAGCATTGTGAAATTTGTCAGTTTTGACATTTGCTATCTTGAAATTTGTCATTTTTGACATTTTTCATGGTGACACTTTTCATTTTTGACATTTAGCATTGTGACATTTGTCATTTGACATCTTTGACATTTGCCATCTTGAAATTTGTTATTTTTGACATTTTTCATGGTGACACTTTTCATTTTTGACATTTAGCATTGTGACATTTGTCATTTGACATCTTTGACATTTGCCATCTTGAAATTTGTCATTTTTGACATTTTTCATGGTGACACTTTTCATTTTTGACATTTAGCATTGTGACATTTGTCATTTGACATCTTTGACATTTGCCATCTTGAAATTTGTTATTTTTGACATTTTTCATGGTGACACTTTTCATTTTTGACATTTAGCATTGTGACATTTGTCATTTGACATCTTTGACATTTGCCATCTTGAAATTTGTCATTTTTGACATTTTTCATGGTGACACTTTTTATTTTTGACATTTAGCATTGTGACATTTGTCAGTTTTGACATTTGCCATCTTAAAATTTGTCATTTTTGACATTTTTCATGGTGACACTTTTCATTTTTGACATTTAGCATTGTGACATTTGTCATTTGACATCTTTGACATTTGCCATCTTGAAATTTGTCATTTTTGACATTTTTCATGGTGACACTTTTCATTTTTGACATTTAGCATTGTGACATTTGTCATTTGACATCTTTGACATTTGCCATATTGAAATTTGTTATTTTTGACATTTTTCATGGTGACACTTTTCATTTTTGACATTTAGCATTGTGACATTTGTCATTTGACATCTTTGATATTTGCCATCTTGAAATTAGTCATTTTTGACATTTTTCATGGTGACACTTTTCATTTTTGACATTTAGCATTGTGACATTTGTCATTTGACATCTTTGACATTTGCCATCTTGAAATTTGTCATTTTTGACATTTTTTATGGTGACACTTTTCATTTTTGACATTTAGCATTGTGACATTTGTCATTTGACATCTTTGACATTTGCCATCTTGAAATTTGTCATTTTTGACATTTTTCATGGTGACACTTTTCATTTTTGACATTTAGCATTGTGACATTAGTCAGTTTAGACATTTGTCATCTTGAAATTTGTCATTTTTGACATTTTTCATGGTGACACTTTTCATTTTTAACATTTAGCATTGTGACATTTGTCAATTGACATCTTAGACATTTGCCATCTTGAAATTTGTCATTTTTGATACTTTTCATTTTTGACATTTAGCATTGTGACATTTGTCATTTGACATCTTTGACATTTGCCATCTTGAAATTTGTCATTTTTGACATTTTTCATGGTGACACTTTTCATTTTTTACATTTAGCATTGTGACATTTGTCATTTGACATCTTTGACATTTGCCATCTTGAAATTTGTCATTTTTGACATTTTTCGTGGTGACACTTTTCATTTTTGACATTTAGCATTGTGACATTTGTCATTTGACATCTTTGACATTTGCCATCTTGAAATTTGTTATTTTTGACATTTTTCATGGTGACACTTTTCATTTTTGACATTTAGCATTGTGACATTTGTCATTTGACATCTTTGACATTTGGCATCTTGAAATTTGTCATTTTTGACATTTAACATTGTGACATTTGTCATTTGACATCTTTGACATTTGCCATCTTGAAATTTGTTATTTTAGACATTTTTCATGGTGACACTTTTTATTTTTGACATTTAGCATTGTGACATTTGTCAGTTTTGACATTTGCCATCTTGAAATTTGTCATTTTTGACATTTTTTATGGTGACACTTTTCATTTTTGACATTTAGCATTGTGACATTTGTCATTTGACATCTTAGACATTTGCCATCTTGAAATTTGTCATTGTTGACACTTTTCATTTTTGACATTTAGCATTGTGACATTTGTCATTTGACATCTTTGACATTTGCCATCTTGAAATTTGTCATTTTTGACATTTTTCATGGTGACACTTTTCATTTTTGACATTTAGCATTGTGACATTTGTCAGTTTTGATATTTGCCATCTTGAAATTTGTCATTTTTGACATTTTTCATGGTGACACTTTTCATTTTTGACATTTAGCATTGTGACATTTGTCATTTGACATCTTTGACATTTGCCATCTTGAAATTTGTCATTTTTGACATTTTTTATGGTGACACTTTTCATTTTTGACATTTAGCAATGTGACATTTGTCATTTGACATCTTTGACATTTGCCATCTTGAAATTTGTTATTTTTGACATTTTTTATGGTGACACTTATCATTTTTAACATCTAGCATTGTGACATTTGTTATTTGACATCTTTGGCATTTGCCATCTTGAAATTTGTCATTTTTGACATTTTTCATGGTGACACTTTTCATTTTTGACATTTAGCATTGTGACATTTGTCAGTTTTGACATTTGCCATCTTGAAATTTGTCATTTTTGACGGTGACACTTTTCATTTTTGACATTTAGCATTGTGACATTTGTCATTTGACATCTTTGACATTTGCCATCTTGAAATTTGTCATTTTTGACATTTTTCATGGTGACACTTTTCATTTTTGACATTTAGCATTGTGACATTTGTCAGTTTTGACATTTGCCATCTTGAAATTTGTCATTTTTGACATTTTTCATGGTGACACTTTTCATTTTTGACATTTAGCATTGTGACATTTGTCATTTGACATCTTTGACATTTGCCATCTTAAAATTTGTCATTTTTGACATTTTTCATGGTGACACTTTTCATTTTTGACATTTAGCATTGTGACATTTGTCATTTGACATCTTGGACATTTGCCATCTTGAAATTTGTTATTTTTGACATTTTTTATGGTGACACTTTTCATTTTTGACATTTAGCATTGTGACATTTGTCATTTGACATCTTTGACATTTGCCATCTTGAAATTTGTCATTTTTGACATTTAGCATTGTGACATTTGTCATTTGACATCTTTGACATTTGCCATCTTGAAATTTGTTATTTTTGACATTTTTCATGGTGACACTTATCATTTTTGACATTTAGCATTGTGAGATTTGTCATTTGACATCTTTGACATTTGCCATCTTGAAATTTGTCATTTTTGACATTTTTCATGGTGACACTTTTCATTTTTGACATTTAGCATTGTGACATTTGTCATTTGACACCTTGGACATTTGCCATCTTGAAATTTGTCATTTTTGACATTTTTCATGGTGACACTTATCATCTTTGACATTTAGCATTGTGACATTTGTCAGTTTTGACATTTGCCATCTTGAAATTTGTCATTTTTGACATTTTTCATGGTGACACTTTTCATTTTTGACATTTAGCATTGTGACATTTGTCATTTGACATCTTTGACATTTGCCATCTTGAAATTTGTCATTTTTGACATTTTTCATGGTGACACTTTTTATTTTTGACATTTAGCATTGTGACATTTGTCATTTGACATCTTTGACATTTGCCATCTTGAAATTTGTTATTTTTGACATTTTTCATGGTGACACTTTTCATTTTTGACATTTAGCATTGTGACATTTGTCATTTGACATCTTTGACATTTGCCATCTTGAAATTTGTCATTTTTGACATTTTTCATGGTGACACTTTTCATTTTTGACATTTAGCATTGTGACATTTGTCATTTGACATCCTTGACATTTGCCATTTTGAAATTTGTCATTTTTGACATTTTTCATAGTGACACTTTTCATTTTTGACATTTCGCATTGTGACATTTGTCATTTGACATCTTTGACATTTGCCATCTTAAAGTTTGTTATTTTTGACATTTTTCATGGTGACACTTTTCATTTTTGACATTTAGCATTGTGACATGTGTCATTTGACATCTTTGACATTTGCCATCTTGAAATTTGTTATTTTTGACATTTTTCATGGTGACACTTTTCATTTTTGACATTTAGCATTGTGACATTTGTCAGTTTTGACATTTGCCATCTTGAAATTTGTCATTTTTGACATTTTTTATGGTGACACTTTTCATTTTTGACATTTAGCATTGTGACATTTGTCATTTGACATTTGCCATCTTGAAATTTGTCATTTTTGACATTTAGCATTTTTGACATTTAGCATTGTGACATTTGTCATTTGACATCTTTGACATTTGCTATCTTGAAATTTGTCATTTTTGACATTTTTCATGGTGACACTTTTCATTTTTGACATTTAGCATTGTGACATTTGTCAGTTTTGACATTTGCCATCTTGAAATTTGTCATTTTTGACATTTTTCATGGTGACACTTTTTATTTTTGACATTTAGCATTGTGACATTTGTCAGTTTTGACATTTGCCATCTTGAAATTTGTCATTTTTGACATTTTTCATGGTGACACTTTTCATTTTTGACATTTAGCATTGTGACATTTGTCATTTGACATCTTTGACATTTGCCATCTTGAAATTTGTCATTTTTGACATTTGTCATGGTGACACTTTTCATTTTTGACATTTAGCATTGTGACATTTGTCATTTGACATCTTTGACATTTGCCATCTTGAAATTTGTCATGTTTGACATTTAGCATTGTGACATTTGTCATTTGACATTTGCCATCTTGAAATTTGTTATTTTTGACATTTTTCATAGTGACACTTTTCATTTTTGACATTTAGCATTGTGACATTTGTCAGTTTTGACATTTGCCATCTTGAAATTTGTCATTTTTGACATTTAGCATTGTGACACTTTTCATTTTTGACATTTAGCATTGTGACATTTGTCATTTGACATCTTTGATATTTGCCAACTTGAAATTTGTCATTTTTGAAATTTTTCATGGTGACACTTTTCATATTTGACATTTAGCATTGTGACATTTGTCATTTGACATCTTTGACATTTGCCATCTTGAAATTTGTCATTTTTGACATTAAGCATTGTGATATTTGTCATTTGACATCTTTGACATTTGCCATCTTGAAATTTGTCATTTTTGACATTTTTCATGGTGACACTTTTTATTTATGACATTTAGCATTGTGACATTTGTCATTTGACATCTTTGACATTTGCCATCTTGAAATTTGTTATTTTTGACATTTTTTATGGTGACACTTTTCATTTTTGACATTTAGCATTGTGACATTTGTCAGTTGACATCTTTCACATTTGTTATCTTAAAATTTGTCATTTTTGACATTTTTCATGGTGACACTTTTTATTTTTGACATTTAGCATTGTGACATTTGTCATTTGACATCTTTGACATTTGCCATTTTGAAATTTGTCATTTTTGACATTTAGCATTGTGACATTTGTCATTTGACATCTTAGACATTTGCCATCTTGAAATTTGTCAATTTTGACACTTTTCATTTTTGACATTTAGCATTGTAACATTTGTCATTTGACATCTTTGACATTTGCCATCTTGAAATTTGTCATTTTTGACATTTTTCATGGTGACACTTTTTATTTTTGACATTTAGCATTGTGACATTTGTCAGTTTTGACATTTGCCATCTTGAAATTTGTCATTTTTGACATTTTTTATGGTGACACTTTTCATTTTTGACATTTAGCATTGTGACATTTGTCATTTGACATCTTTGACATTTGCCATCTTGAAATTTGTCATTTTTGACATTTTTCATGGTGACACTTTTCATTTTTGACATTTAGCATTATTACATTTGTCATTTGACATCTTTTACATTTGCCATCTTGAAATTTGTCATTTTTGACATTTAGCATTGTGACATTTGTCATTTGACATCTTTGACATTTGCCATCTTGAGATTTGTTATTTTTGACATTTTTCATGGTGACACTTTTCATTTTTGACATTTAGCATTGTGACATTTACCATCTTGAAATTTGTCATTTTTGACACTTTTCATTTTTGACATTTAGCATTGTGACATTTGTCGTTGACATCTTTGACATTTGCCATCTTGAAATTTGTCATTTTTGACATTTTTCATGGTGACACTTATCATTTTTGACATTTAGCATTGTGACATTTGTCAGTTTTGACATTTGCCATCTTGAAATTTGTCATTTTTGACATTTTTCATGGTGACACTTTTCATTTTTGACATTTAGCATTGTGACATTTGTCATGTGACATCTTTGACATTTGCCATCTTGAAATTTGTCATTTTTGACATTTTTCATGGTGACACTTTTCATTTTTGACATTTAGCATTGTGACATTTGTCATTTGACATCTTTGACATTTGCCATCTTGAAATTTGTCATTTTTGACATTTTTCATGGTGACACTTTTCATTTTTGACATTTAGCATTGTGACATTTGTCATTTGACATCTTTGACATTTGCCATCTTGAAATTTGTCATTTTTGTTATTTTTCATGGTGACACTTTTCATTTTTGACATTTAGCATTGTGACATTTGTCATTTGACATCTTTGACATTTGCCATCTTGAAATTTGTTATTTTTGACATTTTTCATGGTGACACTTTTCATTTTTGACATTTAGCATTGTGACATTTGTCATTTGACATCTTTGACATTTGCCATCTTGAAATTTGTCATTTTTGACATTTTTCATGGTGACACTTTTCATTTTTGACATTTAGCATTGTGACATTTGTCATTTGACATCTTTGACATTTGCCATCTTGAAATTTGTCATTTTTGACATTTAGCATTGTGACATTTGTCATTTGACATCTTGGACATTTGCCATCTTGAAATTTGTCATTTTTGACATTTTTCATGGTGACACTTATCATTTTTGACATTTAGCATTGTGACATTTGTCAGTTTTGACATTTGCCATCTTGAAATTTGTCATTTTTGACATTTTTCATGGTGACACTTTTCATTTTTGACATTTAGCATTGTGACATTTGTCATTTGACATCTTTGACATTTGCCATCTTAAAATTTGTTATTTTTGACATTTTTCATGGTGACACTTTTCATTTTTGACATTTAGCATTGTGACATTTGTCATTTGACATCTTTGACATTTGCCATCTTAAAATTTGTCATTTTTGACATTTTTCATGGTGAAACTTTTCTTTTTTGACATTTAGCATTGTGAGATTTGTCATTTGACATCTTTGACATTTGCCATCTTGAAATTTGTTATATTTGACATTTTTCATGGTGACACTTTTCATTTTTGACATTTAGCATTGTGACATTTGTCATTTGACATCTTTGACATTTGCCATCTTAAAATTTGTCATTTTTGACATTTTTCATGGTGACACTTTTCATTTTTGACATTTAGCATTGTGACATTTGTCAGTTTTGACATTTGCCATCTTGAAATTTGTCATTTTTGACATTTTTCATGGTGACACTTTTCATTTTTGACATTTGGCATTGTGACATTTGTCATTTGACATCTTTGACATTTGCCATCTTGAAATTTGTCATTTTTGACATTTTTCATGGTGACACTTTTCATTTTTGACATTTAGCATTGTGACATTTGTCAATTGACATCTTTGACATTTGCCATCTTGAAATTTGTTATTTTTGACATTTTTCATGGTGACACTTTTCATTTTTGACATTTAGCATTGTGACATTTGTCAGTTTTGACATTTGCCATCTTGAAATTTGTCATTTTTGACATTTTTCATGGTGACACTTTTCATTTTTGACATTTAGCATTGTGACATTTGTCATTTGACATCTTTGACATTTGCCATCTTGAAATTTGTCATTTTTGACATTTTTCATGGTGACACTTTTCATTTTTGACATTTAGCATTGTGACATTTGTCAGTTTTGACATTTGCCATCTTGAAATTTGTCATTTTTGACATTTTTCATGGTGACACTTTTCATTTTTGACATTTGGCATTGTGACATTTGTCATTTGACATCTTTGACATTTGCCATCTTGAAATTTGTCATTTTTGACATTTTTCATTGTGACACTTTTCATTTTTGACATTTAGCATTGTGACATTTGTCATTTGACATCTTTGACATTTGCCATCTTGAAATTTGTCATTTTTGACATTTTTTATGGTGACACTTTTCATTTTTGACATTTAGCATTGTGACATTTCTCATTTGACATCTTTGACATTTGCCATTTTGAAATTTGTCATTTTTGACATTTTTATGGTGACACTTTTCATTTTTGACATTTAGCATTGTGACGTTTGTCATTTGACATCTTTGACATTTGCCATCTTGAAATTTGTTATTTTTGACATTTTTCATGGTGACACTTTTCATTTTTGACATTTAGCATTGTGACATTTGTCAGTTTTGACATTTGCCATCTTGAAATTTGTCATTTTTGACATTTTTCATGGTGACACTTTTCATTTTTGACATTTAGCATTGTGACATTTGTCATTTGACATCTTTGACATTTGCCATCTTGAAATTTGTCATTTTTGACATTTAGCATTGTGACATTTGTCATTTGACATCTTTGACATTTGCCATCTTGAAATTTGTTATTTTTGACATTTTTTATGGTGACACTTTTCATTTTTGACATTTAGCATTGTGACATTTGTCAGTTTTGACATTTGCCATCTTGAAATTTGTCATTTTTGACATTTTTCATGGTGACACTATTCATTTTTGACATTTAGCATTGTGACATTTGTCATTTGACATCTTAGACATTTGTCATCTTGAAATTTGTCATTTTTGACACTTTTCATTTTTGACATTTAGCTTTGTGACATTTGTCATTTGACATCTTTGACATTTGCCATCTTGAAATTTGTCATTTTTGACATTTTTCATGGTGACACTTTTCATTTTTGACATTTAGCATTGTGACATTTGTCAGTTTTGACATTTGCCATCTTGAAATTTGTCATTTTTGACATTTTTCATGGTGACACTTTTCATTTTTGACATTTAGCATTGTGACATTTGTCATTTGACATCTTAGACATTTGTCATCTTGAAATTTGTCATTTTTGACACTTTTCATTTTTGACATTTAGCTTTGTGACATTTGTCATTTGACATCTTTGACATTTGCCATCTTGAAATTTGTCATTTTTGACATTTTTCATGGTGACACTTTTCATTTTTGACATTTAGCATTGTGACATTTGTCAGTTTTGACATTTGCCATCTTGAAATTTGTCATTTTTGACATTTTTCATGGTGACACTTTTCAGTTTTGACATTTAGCATTGTGACATTTGTCATTTGACATCTTTGACATTTGCCATCTTGAAATTTGTCATTTTTGACATTTTTCATGGTGACACTTTTCATTTTTGACATTTAGCATTGTGACATTTGTCATTTGACATCTTTGACATTTGCCATCTTGAAATTTGTCATGTTTGACATTTAGCATTGTGACATTTGTCATTTGACATTTGCCATCTTAAAATTTGTTATTTTTGACATTTTTCATGGTGACACTTTTTATTTTTGACATTTAGCATTGTGACATTTGTCAGTTTTGACATTTGCCATCTTGAAATTTGTCATTTTTGACATTTAGCATTGTGACACTTTTCATTTTTGACATTTAGCATTGTGACATTTGTCATTTGACATCTTTGATATTTGCCAACTTGAAATTTGTCATTTTTGACATTTTTCATGGTGACACTTTTCATTTTTGACATTAAGCATTGTGACATTTGTCATTTGACATCTTTGACATTTGCCATCTTGAAATTTGTCATTTTTGACATTTAGCATTGTGATATTTGTCATTTGACATCTTTGACATTTGCCATCTTGAAATTTGTCATTTTTGACATTTTTCATGGTGACACTTTTTATTTATGACATTAAGCATTGTGACATTTGTCATTTGACATCTTTGACATTTGCCATCTTGAAATTTGTTATTTTTAACATTTTTCGTGGTGACACTTTTCATTTTTGACATTTAGCATTGTGACATTTGTCATTTGACATCTTTGACATTTGTTATCTTAAAATTTGTCATTTTTGACATTTTTCATGGTGACACTTTTCATTTTTGACATTTAGCATTGTGACATTTGTCATTTGACATCTTTGGCATTTGCCATCTTGAAATTTGTCATTTTTGACATTTTTCATGGTGACACTTTTCTTTTTTGACATTTAGCATTGTGACATTTGTCAGTTTTGACATTTGCCATCTTGAAATTTGTCATTTTTGACATTTTTCATGGTGACACTTTTCATTTTTGACATTTAGCATTGTGACATTTGTCATTTGACATCTTAGACATTTGCCATCTTGAAATTTGTCAATTTTGACACTTTTCATTTTTGACATTTAGCATTGTGACATTTGTCATTTGACATCTTTGACATTTGCCATCTTGAAATTTGTCATTTTTGACATTTTTCATGGTGACACTTTTTATTTTTGACATTTAGCATTGTGACATTTGTCAGTTTTGACATTTGCCATCTTGAAATTTGTCATTTTTGACATTTTTCATGGTAACACTTTTCATTTTTGACATTTAGCATTGTGACATTTGTCATTTGACATCTTTGACATTTGCCATCTTGAAATTTGTCATTTTTGACATTTTTCATGGTGACACTTTTCATTTTTGACATTTAGCATTGTGACATTTGTCATTTGACATCTTTTACATTTGCCATCTTGAAATTTGTCATTTTTGTTATTTTTCATGGTGACACTTTTCATTTTTGACATTTAGCATTGTGACATTTGTCATTTGACATCTTTGACATTTGCCATCTTGAAATTTGTTATTTTTGACATTTTTCATGGTGACACTTTTCATTTTTGACATTTAGCATTGTGACATTTGTCATTTGACATCTTTGACATTTGCCATCTTGAAATTTGTCATTTTTGACATTTTTCATGGTGACACTTTTCATTTTTGACATTAAGCATTGTGACATTTGTCATTTGACATCTTTGACATTTGCCATCTTGAAATTTGTCATTTTTGACATTTAGCATTGTGACATTTGTCATTTGACATCTTGGACATTTGCCATCTTGAAATTTGTCATTTTTGACATTTTTCATGGTGACACTTATCATTTTTGACATTTAGCATTGTGACATTTGTCAGTTTTGACATTTGCCATCTTGAAACTTGTCATTTTTGACATTTTTCATGGTGACACTTTTCATTTTTGACATTTAGCATTGTGACATTTGTCATTTGACATCTTTGACATTTGCCATCTTAAAATTTGTTATTTTTGACATTTTTCATGGTGACACTTTTCATTTTTGACATTTAGCATTGTGACATTTGTCATTTGACATCTTTGACATTTGCCATCTTAAAATTTGTCATTTTTGACATTTTTCATGGTGAAACTTTTCTTTTTTGACATTTAGCATTGTGAGATTTGTCATTTGACATCTTTGACATTTGCCATCTTGAAATTTGTTATATTTGACATTTTTCATGGTGACACTTTTCATTTTTGACATTTAGCATTGTGACATTTGTCATTTGACATCTTTGACATTTGCCATCTTAAAATTTGTCATTTTTGACATTTTTCATGGTGACACTTTTCATTTTTGACATTTAGCATTGTGACATTTGTCAGTTTTGACATTTGCCATCTTGAAATTTGTCATTTTTGACATTTTTCATGGTGACACTTTTCATTTTTGACATTTGGCATTGTGACATTTGTCATTTGACATCTTTGACATTTGCCATCTTGAAATTTGTCATTTTTGACATTTTTCATGGTGACACTTTTCATTTTTGACATTTAGCATTGTGACATTTGTCAATTGACATCTTTGACATTTGCCATCTTGAAATTTGTTATTTTTGACATTTTTCATGGTGACACTTTTCATTTTTGACATTTAGCATTGTGACATTTGTCAGTTTTGACATTTGCCATCTTGAAATTTGTCATTTTTGACATTTTTCATGGTGACACTTTTCATTTTTGACATTTGGCATTGTGACATTTGTCATTTGACATCTTTGACATTTTCCATATTGAAATTTGTCATTTTTGACATTTTTCATTGTGACACTTTTCATTTTTGACATTTAGCATTGTGACATTTGTCATTTGACATCTTTGACATTTGCCATCTTGAAATTTGTCATTTTTGACATTTTTTATGGTGACACTTTTCATTTTTGACATTTAGCATTGTGACATTTCTCATTTGACATCTTTGACATTTGCCATTTTGAAATTTGTCATTTTTGACATTTTTATGGTGACACTTTTCATTTTTGACATTTAGCATTGTGACGTTTGTCATTTGACATCTTTGACATTTGCCATCTTGAAATTTGTTATTTTTGACATTTTTCATGGTGACACTTTTCATTTTTGACATTTAGCATTGTGACATTTGTCAGTTTTAACATTTGCCATCTTGAAATTTGTCATTTTTGACATTTTTCATGGTGACACTTTTCATTTTTGACATTTAGCATTGTGACATTTGTCATTTGACATCTTTGACATTTGCCATCTTGAAATTTGTCATTTTTGACATTTAGCATTGTGACATTTGTCATTTGACATCTTTGACATTTGCCATCTTGAAATTTGTTATTTTTGACATTTTTTATGGTGACACTTTTCATTTTTGACATTTAGCATTGTGACATTTGTCAGTTTTGACATTTGCCATCTTGAAATTTGTCATTTTTGACATTTTTCATGGTGACACTATTCATTTTTGACATTTAGCATTGTGACATTTGTCATTTGACATCTTAGACATTTGTCATCTTGAAATTTGTCATTTTTGACACTTTTCATTTTTGACATTTAGCTTTGTGACATTTGTCATTTGACATCTTTGACATTTGCCATCTTGAAATTTGTCATTTTTGACATTTTTCATGGTGACACTTTTCATTTTTGACATTTAGCATTGTGACATTTGTCAGTTTTGACATTTGCCATCTTGAAATTTGTCATTTTTGACATTTTTCATGGTGACACTTTTCATTTTTGACATTTAGCATTGTGACATTTGTCATTTGACATCTTAGACATTTGTCATCTTAAAATTTGTCATTTTTGACACTTTTCATTTTTGACATTTAGCTTTGTGACATTTGTCATTTGACATCTTTGACATTTGCCATCTTGAAATTTGTCATTTTTGACATTTTTCATGGTAACACTTTTCATTTTTGACATTTAGCATTGTGACATTTGTCAGTTTTGACATTTGCCATCTTGAAATTTGTCATTTTTGACATTTTTCATGGTGACACTTTTTATTTTTGACATTTAGCATTGTGACATTTGTCATTTGACATCTTTGACATTTGCCATCTTGAAATTTGTCATTTTTGACATTTTTCATGGTGACACTTTTCATTTTTGACATTTAGCATTGTGACATTTGTCATTTGACATCTTTGACATTTGCCATCTTGAAATTTGTCATGTTTGACATTTAGCATTGTGACATTTGTCATTTGACATTTGCCATCTTAAAATTTGTTATTTTTGACATTTTTCATGGTGACACTTTTTATTTTTGACATTTAGCATTGTGACATTTGTCAGTTTTGACATTTGCCATCTTGAAATTTGTCATTTTTGACATTTAGCATTGTGACACTTTTCATTTTTGACATTTAGCATTGTGACATTTGTCATTTGACATCTTTGATATTTGCCAACTTGAAATTTGTCATTTTTGACATTTTTCATGGTGACACTTTTCATTTTTGACATTTAGCATTGTGACATTTGTCAGTTTTAACATTTGCCATCTTGAAATTTGTCATTTTTGACATTTTTCATGGTGACACTTTTCATTTTTGACATTTAGCATTGTGACATTTGTCATTTGACATCTTTGACATTTGCCATCTTGAAATTTGTCATTTTTGACATTTAGCATTGTGACATTTGTCATTTGACATCTTTGACATTTGCCATCTTGAAATTTGTTATTTTTGACATTTTTTATGTTGACACTTTTCATTTTTGACATTTAGCATTGTGACATTTGTCAGTTTTGACATTTGCCATCTTGAAATTTGTCATTTTTGACATTTTTCATGGTGACACTATTCATTTTTGACATTTAGCATTGTGACATTTGTCATTTGACATCTTAGACATTTGTCATCTTGAAATTTGTCATTTTTGACACTTTTCATTTTTGACATTTAGCTTTGTGACATTTGTCATTTGACATCTTTGACATTTGCCATCTTGAAATTTGTCATTTTTGACATTTTTCATGGTGACACTTTTCATTTTTGACATTTAGCATTGTGACATTTGTCAGTTTTGACATTTGCCATCTTGAAATTTGTCATTTTTGACATTTTTCATGGTGACACTTTTCATTTTTGACATTTAGCATTGTGACATTTGTCATTTGACATCTTAGACATTTGTCATCTTAAAATTTGTCATTTTTGACACTTTTCATTTTTGACATTTAGCTTTGTGACATTTGTCATTTGACATCTTTGACATTTGCCATCTTGAAATTTGTCATTTTTGACATTTTTCATGGTAACACTTTTCATTTTTGACATTTAGCATTGTGACATTTGTCAGTTTTGACATTTGCCATCTTGAAATTTGTCATTTTTGACATTTTTCATGGTGACACTTTTTATTTTTGACATTTAGCATTGTGACATTTGTCATTTGACATCTTTGACATTTGCCATCTTGAAATTTGTCATTTTTGACATTTTTCATGGTGACACTTTTCATTTTTGACATTTAGCATTGTGACATTTGTCATTTGACATCTTTGACATTTGCCATCTTGAAATTTGTCATGTTTGACATTTAGCATTGTGACATTTGTCATTTGACATTTGCCATCTTAAAATTTGTTATTTTTGACATTTTTCATGGTGACACTTTTTATTTTTGACATTTAGCATTGTGACATTTGTCAGTTTTGACATTTGCCATCTTGAAATTTGTCATTTTTGACATTTAGCATTGTGACACTTTTCATTTTTGACATTTAGCATTGTGACATTTGTCATTTGACATCTTTGACATTTGCCATCTTGAAATTTGTCATTTTTGACATTTAGCATTGTGATATTTGTCATTTGACATCTTTGACATTTGCCATCTTGAAATTTGTCATTTTTGACATTTTTCATGGTGACACTTTTTATTTATGACATTTAGCATTGTGACATTTGTCATTTGACATCTTTGACATTTGCCATCTTGAAATTTGTTATTTTTAACATTTTTCATGGTGACACTTTTCATTTTTGACATTTAGCATTGTGACATTTGTCATTTGACATCTTTGACATTTGTTATCTTGAAATTTGTCATTTTTGGCATTTTTCATGGTGACACTTTTCATTTTTGACATTTAGCATTGTGACATTTGTCATTTGACATCTTTGGCATTTGCCATCTTGAAATTTGTCATTTTTGACATTTTTCATGGTGACACTTTTCTTTTTTGACATTTAGCATTGTGACATTTGTCAGTTTTGACATTTGCCATCTTGAAATTTGTCATTTTTGACATTTTTCATGGTGACACTTTTCATTTTTGACATTTAGCATTGTGACATTTGTCATTTGACATCTTAGACATTTGCCATCTTGAAATTTGTCAATTTTGACACTTTTCATTTTTGACATTTAGCATTGTGACATTTGTCATTTGACATCTTTGACATTTGCCATCTTGAAATTTGTCATTTTTGACATTTTTCATGGTGACACTTTTTATTTTTGACATTTAGCATTGTGACATTTGTCAGTTTTGACATTTGCCATCTTGAAATTTGTCATTTTTGACATTTTTCATGGTGACACTTTTCATTTTTGACATTTAGCATTCTGACATTTGTCAGTTTTGACATTTGCCAGTAGTAAGGGACCCACTTCAGGACACTTTGACCTTTGAACCTGTGACGTCATCTGACAGTTCTAGCTATTTTTTCAAACATAACCTCACTTTTTTCGAACATAACCTCACTTTTTTCGAACATAACCTTACTTTTTTTCAAGAGGCAGAACACCTATCGTTAGCGCTGGAGCCCTGGCGCTCTGGCAGTTCTTCTTTTTTCGAGTGGCCTTTTTCGTTTGACACATGCAGCCAATTCTTCTTTTCGTTATATTTTTTGAATTTTTCGCGCTTTGCTGTCATCGTACCAACTTTACATGCTACCAACTTTACAGTGCTACCAACTTTCGCGTTAAAATCACCTGTACCTGTAATTTTTGTCACCGTACCTTGACTACCCCCTCATCACTACCCCAATGTCATTTTAGTCATCCTACCACCCCTCATCATCATCCCCAGTGCCCAAATAGAACTTAGAATAATTTTGTATGAAAATAAATGTAGAAAAAAAATTCTGTGTGATGCCGGTTGTAGGTTTTGAACCCACAAACTCATGTGTACAAACTTGACGCCTTAACCAACGGGGCTATCAAGTGACTTGTAAAATAAAGTTGAAATGTGTTAGACAAACAGCTCCGTATACGTCACATACGGTTGTAGATGATAATAAGTTAGCAAAGGCGTACTGTCGATGTGACGTCATCGTACCAACAGACTTTAGGTCGTTTTTAAAATAATAAGACGTTTAATAATATTTAAAAAAATATTTTCCTTGAACCGTAAAATTCATCATATTTATAAGTACAAACCGAATTATTATCAGAAGGTATATTTTCAACGTTTGTGCGTTATAGCACTAGTCAATAGAGTCGAAAAACATAAAACGCATTCGACGATAAGCGTTAAAACATTTTTTTTGCTATTTCTTTTACCCATAAAATAAACTTCTTATGGATGATGCAATACTTTTAAGGTCACGTGACAAATTAAAAAAACAATATCAAGTCTGAACAAGTTAAAAGTGACGTCACCTTAATTAGATTTTCACGTAAACCGGAAACTCTTATCAACATCAACTAATTTTATTGAAAAACATGTATTTTTTTAAAACGTTATCATATCAAAAGTTATATAATTTTATCAGTGACATATAATAAATTATATTCACTATATTAAAAAATAAAAATAAAAAAACGAGTAATATTTATTTGAACTTGTTTAAAAAATTTCTTATACGAAGTAGCGAAGATATATTTTGAAGTAAATTATTGTAAAATCAGGTAAATTATCTAAAATTGCAATATTTAGATAAGCCTCTAAATTATGTTGAAAAGGAATTTGCGTTCTCATCAACTTTGTAGATATATACCGGTGGTATCAAAAGTAAGTGTCTCTGTAGATAATTGTTATAATTTTATCTTATTACTCTGGATCTGGATGATGCAATACTTTTTTAAAATTACGCAATATTACGTAATTAAGAATAAGAGATGCTGAACACATCACTTTTTTTTAGGTTTTCAAAAAGGTCACGTGACATGTAAAATTACGGTGAAAATTGAGAGAAATTATTGATTTAAAACTATTTATCAGTCGTTTGGTTATTTGCCAATTTAAGGCTACCTAATAAGACGGTTATTATAGAGGGTCCATACTTTGCTCTATTGTGCACTGCTACGCTCTGCTATGCACTGCTATGATGCTCTGCTACGCTCTGCTACGCTCTGCTACGCTCTGACGTTAAATGGTTGGGGTTTGATAGTTCACATAATAGCTGGATCGAAAAACTCCGTTGTTTCTTACTTTGAACATTTTTTACACGTATTCTTATGACAAACAAGATACGTTTTCACAGCTTCCGGGGGCCTTTTTGATTCATATCATCTATTGCTCAAACCGTTCAGTCTACGGTCCGAATAAAAAGTTTGACTTGGAAAAACATTTTTTTTTAATTTAGTTTCAAACAAAATGTTGCAAGAGAGTGGTTATAGTAGTGAAGACTTGGTGGAGTATTCTGAGAGTAGTAGTGAAGATTCTATCTATATGGAAGAAGTAAATAGAATTTTAAATTTTTACGAAGACAAAGTAAAACGTGAAAATTATTTGCTGCTACAATCATCTTTCGCAATTAAGGGGTATGTTATAACAGTTGGTTTATCTCCCGCAAGAACATTTTCTCCAGCTATTATTTTATCAGAATACTGTAAGCCAAGTAAATTGTCGTTTGGAAAAATGGAATGGCTTGATCTTATTGAATTTTTAAGCAGAAGCACATTTTTTATTGAACCACTACCAAGCTACGCATATGAGTATGATCCAGTAACATTTTCATGTGGAGATTTCTGTACAATACGACAGTTGGTATACGATGACACCAAGTTCATAGAAGTTGCAAAACATTGTGTAGGATATCATCTAACGAAGAAGGATGTAGATGAACTTGTTAGAGTACATCATTTTATTGTAGCTTATCAGATTTCACTTATAGAAAATATTAACTTTAATTGTTATTATAATAATGTTATAGATATTATTAAAAGAAATTTTAATGATAACTGTTTTCAAGCATTAAATGTATTTTGTGAAATATGTACTGATCCTTTATTATGTAACGCTTTGCGTCAGTATATTTACTTTTATAAACAAAATGTAATAAGAGATTTAGAAAATATGTAATAAACTTTTATAAAAAAAAATAATGACTTTTATTTCAAAATCGATAATTATAGCGTCAAAAAATGTTATTTTACCGTTACAAAATTAATGAACGTCACAGTTCCAAAATGTGAAACGTCAAAACGTTAAAATAGCGCTTAAATTTGTCGCAATAACGCTTTAAAAAACTGATAAGAAAAAATTTACGATTTACATGTATTTCTTATGGAAAAACATATTTTCAAAGTGTCAAAAATGCTTCAGTTTTCGCTATTTTATCGCTACTAAATTCATGACCGTCAAACTATCGAATAATAGACGTTTAAACGATGAATTGGAACGTTTTTTTGATCGTTTCAACGAAAAATATTTAAAAAAATAATACACCATAGATTCAGTTTAAAAATTTATTGTATACATAAAAATTTTAGACGTACACTAGACAATAGAAAACTAAACAACTAACCTAATTAATTTACAACTGCTTTTTCTTTTGTAATTTTCGGTAACACATCTATCCACCTGTACAGACCGTTTAAACCGGTGGTATCGAAAGTAAGTGTCTCTGTAGATTATTGTTATAAATTGAGAGAAATTATTGATTTAAAACTATTTATCAGTCGTTTGGTTATTTGCCAATTTAAGGCTACCTAATAAGACGGTTGTTATAGAGGGTCCATACTTTGCTCTATTGTGCACTGCTACGCTCTGCTATGCACTGCTATGATGCTCTGCTACGCTCTGCTACGCTCTGACGTTAAATGGTTGGGGTTTGATAGTTCACATAATAGCTGGATCGAAAAATCTAATATTTTATAAACTTTGTTTTTTTTTATTTTGTACACGTTTTCTTATATACATTGTGAATTATGTACTAATACTTTGTATATTTACTTTTATAAAGATAATGTAATAAACTTTTATAAAAAATAATGACTATTATTTCAAAATCGATAATTATAGCGTCAAAAAATGTTATTTTACCGTTACAAAATTCATGAACGTCACAGTTCCAAAATGTGAAACGTCCAAACGTTAAAATAGCGCTAAAATTTGTCGCAATAACGCTTTAAAAAACTGATAAGAAAAAATTTACGATTTACATGTATTTCTTATGGAAAAACATAATTTCAAAGTGTCAAAAATGCCTCAGTTTTCGCTATTTTATCGCTACTAAATTCATGACCGTCAAACTATCGAATAATAGACGTTTAAACGATGAATTGGAACGTTTTTTGATCGTTTTAATGGAACATATTAAAAGAAATAATACACCATAGATTCAGATTAAAAATTTATTGTATACATAAAAATTTTAGACGTACACTAGACAATAGAAAACTAAAAAACTAACCTAATTAATTTACAACTGTTTTTTATCTCCTAATTATGATTAACATTAGTCGAGCATTATATCGCGATGACCCCATGCTAATGTGTGATATTTATTCTTTAACGGGGACATTGTGAGGATTGCTTTCGCGGACATTCAGGGTTTTTAAATTAATGAAATATTTTATCCTAAAGAACTTGCATTGAATTTGGATTCAAACAACAACATTTTCTATTTGAACCACCAACTTATCAATCATTAAGCTATGCAGATAAAAAGACTGTGAGATATATAGAAAACCATGTGCATGGAATAAAATATGCTTCTGGAAATATTCATTACTGTAAACTTAATGATATTTTGAAAAACTATTTACTTTACATGTAAGAGGTGAACCGAAAGCTGATTTTTTGCGACAGAAGTGTGAAGAATTTGAAATTTTCAATGTTGTTATTGTGGATGTCGTTAAATTTGATGGAACACCCCACGCCACTGGGAAATTCAACTCTAACTCAAAGTCATGTTTAAACCATTTTACTTATGCACTCAGAGAAATTCAGAACATCTACGTCAATGGTTTGTTAATATTATACTACCGTTGTAATTATTTAAATAAACAATTTTAAACCGATAATAATAATTGTTTTTATCTCAAAACCTTTAATAGCCAAACATATAACAATTTTTATACTTTTACAAAGATTATTGCAGTCAGCAATTTAATAGGTAATAGGTAAGATAGAAAAAATGCTGATGTATCAAATGTAAAATATTCTATAGAGTTCAATGAGGGTCATTTATATTATAAAATTATAAAATATTATTATTTTAAATAAACAACCTTTTAAATTTTTATCACAGCATAAAAACCTCAACTCGAAAATATAGATAATTTACAACAGGTATTTCGTAAAATGACTAATTCTTGTGTTTTATACTAATAAATCAGCTGTTTTCACAAAAAATTAAAAATAAACATCCCCGATTTTTCTCAAACAGCATTTTCTTACAACCTTTTCCTTATCAGAGAGTACCACGTGACCGCTTTAAAAACCTATAAAAGAGAGCAGCAGAAGCGTCTGGTTCATTTCTGTTACTGCTGCTGTTATCAGTCGCAGGAAATTTGTGAGCGTTTTTTTTTTGGGACTTTAAAAATTTTGAATTTTTCGAAATTTTTTGAGTTTTTACTTTTTTAACTGGTGGTGTTCTTATCAACTTTTACTGTAAGATTGCAATTTTAAAAATTTTGAATTTGTGCTCATTTATTTTTTGTTGATAATCTTTTTTAAAATATTAATAATAATAATAATTCTTTATTTTCTTTTTGACAAACATAATTTGTATAGAATTAGTCAAATCTACAATATAAAAATGAACAATTGGTCATTAAAGGTTTTAGCTCGTAGGTTCATAACTACTTTTTGTGCGTACCTACATAGTTTTCAGCTCGTTTGTGATCAGTATACAGGGGGCTCTCTTAGCAACGACCAAGAGAATTTAAAAAATCTGTTGGAAACTGCATTGACTGATGCAAAGAAGAAGGTTGGCTACGAAAAGGGTGATAAAATTCGCATAATTGCTCGAAATCGTAATTTTAACCACCCTATTTCGACACCCACCACTGCAGATACCTCTATGGAAAAGTTGTTGGACCAAATTAATAATATAGTAACATCTAACGAAAAAGTCATGGTAAGTGACACTATTTTTGATATACAAATTTTTAAAATACCTAGGGGTAGCGGTAGACATAAAATGATAAATTTGTCAGAGGACCGGCGCACCAAAAAAAGCATTACCCTGATTAAAAACAGTGATACGCTTTGTGGTGCAAGAGCAATTGTAACTGCTCTTACATACGTCACAACAGAGATTTTGGGTTACAAACTAACAAATAATGATGTAACCTTTATACGAAAGGGTCGACAATTGCAGACTGTTTTAGCCGAAAAGCTTTGCAGTATGATGGGAGGATGCTATGTCGACGGCTTCACGTTGGATGATTTTAAGCAGGCTGAGAAGATGCTGGATATACAAATTAAAATTATATGCGCCGAGAGTTTCAATAGTGTAATATACGAAGGTGGTGAAAATGTTACGAAAATTTATTTATATAAAAATGGTAACCACTTCGACGTGATTAATAGCTTAAAGGGGTTGTACGGTACAAAATTTTACTGTGAGAAATGCAATACACCTTACCAAAGGGTGCATAAATGCAAGAAAGCACCAATTTGCACTATCTGCAAACAACCTGAACACTCCTTATTGACAAAAAACAAAATTCTCTGTGAGAGTTGTAATAGATTTTGCTTTAACGATGACTGCCTACTTCATCACACAGAAGCTTGCAAAAACGTATTTAAATGCCAGGTCTGTAACAAGCTTTGTAACAGGGGTCAGAAACACCAGTGTGGTTACACAATGTGTAAAAACTGTAATGATTTTGTTCAAATATCCACACACCATTGTTATATGATTAAAAAAGCAGCCAAGGGTGGTTTTTGTAAAGTCCCTTGTCACTGTAATCAGCGCTCTAATGTTATAAATATGGGATGTAAAAGTCTGCATAAACAGCCAATAATATGCAAAGAACCGTGCATTTGTAACAAGCTATCTGATGAAACGATACAACGTTGTACCTACACAGAAAACTACATATTCTTCGATTATGAGGCCATGCAAGACACCGGTATACACATTCCAAATTTGATAATTGCCCACGATTTTAATGGAAATAAATTTACGTTTAAAGATAACAAAGAGTTTTGCAGTTGGCTAATATCTGAAAAACATCGCGGTTATACAGCGGTGGCTCACAATAGTAAAGGTTATGACAGCTATTTTATTTTGAAGCACTGTGTGGCAAATACGATAAAGCCCTACACAATATACAATGGATCAAAACTGATGTTGCTGGAAATACCTTCTATTAAATTGAAAATAATCGACAGCTCTAATTTCGTGAGTGGTCCTCTGGCAAATTTCCCCAAAACGTTTGGCCTAAAAGAGGCTAAAAAAGGGTATTTTCCACACTTTTTCAATACTCCTGAAAACCAAGATTATAAAGGCTGTTTACCAGATGCCAAGTACTATGGGCCCAACACAATGAAACCAAAGCAAAGAGAGGAATTTTTAAAATGGTATGAGGCACATAAAAACAACGAGTTTGATTTACAAAGGGATCTACATGATTACTGTGATTCAGATGTGGATATTTTGCGAAGGGGATGTCTGGAATTTCGCAAAGAATTTTTGGAAATAGCGAATATTGATCCATTCCAATATCTGACTATTGCTAGTGTATGTATGGCTATTTACCGATCAAAATATTTACAGCCAAACACCGTTGCCGTTGTGAAAGAGGATTTTAAAGATACGTACAGTAAAGGATCAATCAAGTGGCTTAGTCAATTTTCTGGCGTTCAACACGCTCTTAACGGAGGTGAAGTCACAATCTGTGGAGCTAAAGTAGACGGTTTCGATAAAGAGTCGAATACTGTGTATCAGTACCACGGTTGTTTCTGGCACGGTCACCCAGAGTGCTTTAAGGCGAACACAGTTAACCATGTTAACAATGAGACAATGGGTGACTTGCATGAAAAAACATTGCGAAGAAGTGCTCAGATAAAAGAAGCCGGCTATCAGCTGTTAGAAATATGGGAATGTGAATGGGTTAAATCAAAAGAATGTAAACAAAGGCCAGAACCTCAGATCGTGGAGCCTCTAAAACCGCGTGATGCATTCTTTGGTGGTCGAACAAATGCCATAAAATTAAAAGTTACGGGTAAGAAGTTGAAGTACATAGACATTGTATCACTTTATCCAAGTGTGCAATATTATGACCGCTACCCGGTTGGCCACCCTGTTAAAATACGTGCACCTGAATCATACGACCCCACATGGTTTGGTCTGATACATTGCCTAATACTGCCTCCTACTAATTTATATCACCCCGTCCTGCCTGTCAAGACTAACAAATTAATGTTTCCTTTATGCAACCAGTGTGTAATGGATAGGGCTAAAGAGTGCAAACATACTGAATCTGAAAGAATGTTGACTGGTACGTGGACAACCTTAGAAATAAACAAAGCCCTAGAAAAGGGGTACAAAATTTCAGACATTTATGAGGTATGGCATTTCGAAAAGACGTCAACGGATTTGTTTAAGGGTTACGTCGAAGATTTTATGAAGATAAAATTAGAAACTAGCCCACATACGTATGAATCTAATGAAGAATACGCCCGGGTTGTAAAAGAGCAAATGGGCATAGAGTTAGATTTAGAAAAAATCTCCCCAAATCCCGGCAAAAGAGCAGTGGCTAAAATATGCCTGAATAGCCTATGGGGTAAGTTTGGGCAAAGGATGAATATGACACAGACAGAGTATGTTACGGATCTCAAAAGATGGTACGAAATTTTGATGAATGATAAAATCAATATTACAAATGTCATATTTATTAATGATTATATAGCCCAAGTGAGTTACGACTATATAGATGTTTTTGTTGAAGACCCTACATCTACAAATATTTTTGTGGCATTGTTTACGACTAGTAACGCTCGTCTAAGACTGTACGAGATGATTGACAGATTAGGAGAGGCTGTAGCGTATTTCGATACTGACTCAATTGTCTATATAGACGATGGCCTAAACACTGTCGAAACAGGTGATTTGCTGGGCGAATGGAGTGACGAGTTACCTGATGATTATATTGTAGAATGGCTGGCAACTGGTCCAAAAAGTTATTATTACAAAACAGCCAAGGGTAAAGAGGTTACTAAAATCAAGGGTTTCACATTAAATTACGAGAACAGTCAGGCACTAAATGCCCAAATTATAAAGGATATTATTGAAGACCCTACAAAAAAAGTTATTTTACAGTATGATCAAATCGGCCGAGACACTCATACCAAAGATATCGTTACCAAAAAAAGAACTACTAAAACATTTAAAATGGATTACAAAAAAAGGAAGATTGTGTGTAATGATGAGTTTATGGATACCCAACCTCTAGGCTTCAAGGCGTCTTAGACATACCTAGTTTACAAACTAAAAACTCTTCATTCACAGTTAAACACTCGTGAAGTACAGACGTGTCAAGATGTGGTCTGTAAATATTATAAATCAGCGGAAAATTAAAAAATTTAATGCTCACCAGTGCACTTTCCAAATATGTTGCGAAAACTATGTAGGAGGGGGTCTTAATCAGGAGTCTTTAAAAAATAAATTAGAGTCTGCTCTTAACGATATAAAAAAGCAAATTGGTTACAAAAAGGGTGACAGAATACGCATTGTGGCATTAAATGACAATTTTAACCACCCTATTTCGACACCCACTACTGCAGATACCTCTATGGAAAAGTTGCTAGAACAAATTGAAAACGTGGCCAGTTCCAATGCTTATTTGCAGCTTAAAGATACGAAATTTGATATTCAAATCTTAAAAATGCCTCATTAATCACAAAAACAGCAAAAAGAGATTTTTGAGTTAGCTTATGGAGACATAAGAGCCTTGAAATTTTAGTTTTAAGAGTATGTAGTATTTTGAGGTAGCCAATGAGAATTGGAGCCTCGATTTTTTAGTTTTAAGAGTATGTAGTATTTTGAGGTAGCCAATGAGAATTGGAGCCTTGATTTTTTAGTTTTAATGGTTAATTAATGACTCATTAATTTGAGGATTGCTTCCTAAAAAGATGTCTGATGCACCAGAAATATAGAAAAAAAGATGTGCTAAAGGACCAAAAACTTTATATTTATCTAGAATGTTTTTTGAGGTAGCCAATTTGAATAAAGTTGGAGCCTTGACAAATTTTTAGTTATAAAAATAATGGCTAATTAATGACTCATTCTCATTAATTTGAGGATCGTTAGTCGTGCTGCCTAATAAAACAATGTCTGATGCACCAAAAATGTAGAAAAAAAGATGTGCTAAATGACCAAAAATTTATTTTCTGATGTAAAAAGTTTTTTGAGGTAGCCTATTTAAATAAAGTTGGAGCCTCAAAGTGGTTTTAATAGGGCTATTGGCGAAGTTTTCCACTAAAAAAAAAACTAACGTGCCACGGTAATACCTCTTAGGTGGTGGGGAAATGTACCGACATACTAATCTAAAATCCCTAAGACCCTACTTTAAACTATTATATACAACTAAAATAATAAAAAATTAACTTTCCATCTGTATTCACACAGGTTTCTTCTTACCCTGTTTTCCACATTGATCTACATTTTTCAAGGTGACGTCTTTGTAGCAGACGGTAGCAGAGCGTAGCAGAGCATCATAGCAGAGCATAGCAGAGCGTAGCAGTGCACAATAGAGCAAAGTATGGACCCTCTATAACAACCGTCTTATTAGGTAGCCTTAAATTGGCAAATAACCAAACGACTGATAAATAGTTTTAAATCAATAATTTCTCTCAATTTATAACAATAATCTACAGAGACACTTGCTTTTTGATACCACCGGTATATATCTACAAAGTTGATGAGAACTCAAATTCCTTTTTAACGTAAATCAGAGTACGTAATTAAGAAATAAGAGATGTTGAACAGATCACTGGTTAAGGTGAATATTCCTAACTTGCTGAACTAGTAGAAAACTTATCTCTTTAGATTATCGAAGTTTATATAATAACATTGTTATATTTGAAATTATTATTCAATAGTTATAACAACAATGAGTGAGCCAAGGAAAATGTAAGTAAAATAAGTATTTAACGATTATTGTTATTAAAATGCCATAGAAATGTTTCTAGGATGCCATTGCCATCCCTGCCTCCATTGTCTCCACCGTAAGTAAAATATATATTTAATCATTATTGTAATTAAACATGTTTTGTCATAAAAGGTCTCTTCTGATGTTGCTTAGACTACCACCACCTCCACCTCCTCCACCGTAAGTAAAATAAATATTTAAGCAATATTCTAGTTAAAAAATGTTTTGTCACAGAATTCCAGCAACCCCATCGCCACCATCGTAAGTAAAAAATAAGTATTTAAGCAATATTCTAGTTAAAAATGTTTTGTCATAGAATTCCAGCAACCCCATCGCCACCATCGTAAGTAAAAAATAAGTATTTAAGCATTATTATAGTTAAAAATGATTTTTTGTTTTAGTGACGAGGGGGATGTACTGGACCTAGTAGGACCTCCAGAACTTTATGTTCTGGATTAAATTAGACTAGTAACCCTTTTTTTTTTCCTTTCCTCGCCCTTCCTTTATTCCTACCCTTTTATCCTGATAGACAACAAAGCCCGGGTTCACGTCCCGTCTATCGTTACATTCAACTTTTGTTGAACAACTAAGAGGCTTTTTCCTACCCTTTTAAAAAAATTGTATTAAAATTCTTACCTTTGAGAAATTAAATAGGAATACATTTTTTTTTTGTAATTTTACCATAGAAATTTTTAACAGTGTACTAAAGAACAATCAATTGTAGTGACGTAATCGCGTAATATTGAAAATTTCTGCAGAATTTGCAAAATCATTAAATACTTTTAGAATAACAACTTGACATTGAACTTAGCAAGAAGTTACAGTGCTTAATTATTATTATACTGCTTCTAAAAGAAAAATTGAAGTATGTAAAAAAATTGAAAATGTTTTACGTGTTTTATTTATTACCTACAAATTTTTACATAAGAAAAAATATAATTTTTAAATATAAAAAAATAAATAAAAATTATAATTAAAATATAAATAGTAAACATAAATCTTTAGGGTTAGAGTGATAACAGACTTTCCTTTTTCTGACTAACATTTAGTTATAATATGCAGCTGTGACAACCTGTTAACCAAGGGGGGTCCAAAGGAATCCACAGAACACTTTTTAAACTGTTATACTTTATTAATTAATAAAATGTATAATTATGATAAATAAAAGGTAGACATTTTTGTTTTTTTATATTATTTTGGTTAATTTTGGATTTTTTAAAACTTGATTTTGTTTCCTAAATTATTTCTTAACTAGTAAAAGTATACACTCATTAATCATTTTTATTAATTTAGGTTTGATTTTAATTTTATTTTTGAGTTGATTTAATTTGTAACATAAATCTCGTAAAACTGATATTGTTTTTTTAAAATAAGATAAAATTATAACAATAATCTACAGAGACACTTACTTTTGATACCACCGGTATATATCTACAAAGTTGATGAGAACGCAAATTCCTTTTCAACATAATTTAGAGGCTTATCTAAATATTGCAATTTTAGATAATTTACCTGATTTTACAATAATTTACTTCAAAATATATCTTCGCTACTTCGTATAAGAAATTTTTTAAACAAGTTCAAATAAATATTACTCGTTTTTTTATTTTTATTTTTTAATATAGTGAATATAATTTATTATATGTCACTGATAAAATTATATAACTTTTGATATGATAACGTTTTAAAAAAATACATGTTTTTCAATAAAATTAGTTGATGTTGATAAGAGTTTCCGGTTTACGTGAAAATCTAATTAAGGTGACGTCACTTTTAACTTGTTCAGACTTGATATTGTTTTTTTAATTTGTCACGTGACCTTAAAAGTATTGCATCATCCATAAGAAGTTTATTTTATGGGTAAAAGAAATAGCAAAAAAATGTTTTAACGCTTATCGTCGAATGCGTTTTATGTTTTTCGACTCTATTGACTAGTGCTATAACGCACAAACGTTGAAAATATACCTTCTGATAATAATTTGGTTTGTACTTATAAATATGATGAATTTTACGGTTCAAGGAAAATATTTTTTTAAATATTATTAAACGTTTTATTATTTTAAAAACGACCTAAAGTCTGTTGGTACGATGACGTCACATCGACAGTACGCCTTTGCTAACTTATTATCATCTACAACCGTATGTGACGTATACGGAGCTGTTTGTCTAACACATTTCAACTTTATTTTACAAGTCACTTGATAGCCCCGTTGGTTAAGGCGTCAAGTTTGTACACATGAGTTTGTGGGTTCAAAACCTACAACCGGCATCACACAGAATTTTTTTTCTACATTTATTTTCATACAAAATTATTCTAAGTTCTATTTGGGCACTGGGGATGATGATGAGGGGTGGTAGGATGACTAAAATGACATTGGGGTAGTGATGAGGGGGTAGTCAAGGTACGGTGACAAAAATTACAGGTACAGGTGATTTTAACGCGAAAGTTGGTAGCACTGTAAAGTTGGTAGCATGTAAAGTTGGTACGATGACAGCAAAGCGCGAAAAATTCAAAAAATATAACGAAAAGAAGAATTGGCTGCATGTGTCAAACGAAAAAGGCCACTCGAAAAAAGAAGAACTGCCAGAGCGCCAGGGCTCCAGCGCTAACGATAGGTGTTCTGCCTCTTGAAAAAAAGTAAGGTTATGTTCGAAAAAAGTGAGGTTATGTTCGAAAAAAGTGAGGTTATGTTTGAAAAAATAGCTAGAACTGTCAGATGACGTCACAGGTTCAAAGGTCAAAGTGTCCTGAAGTGGGTCCCTTACTACTTTTGCCATTTTGAAATTTGTCATTTTTGACATTTAGCATTGTGCCACTTTTCATTTTTGACATTTAGCATTGTGACATTTGTCATTTGACATCTTAGACATTTGCCATCTTGAAATTTGTCATTTTTGACACTTTTCATTTTTGACATTTAGCATTGTAACATTTGTCATTTGACATCTTTGACATTGGTGACACTTTTCATTTTTGACATTTAGCATTGTGACATTTGTCATGTGACATCTTTGACATTTGCCATCTTGAAATTTGTCATTTTTGACATTTTTTATGGTGACACTTTTGATTTTTGACATTTAGCATTGTCACATTTGTCATTTGACATCTTTGACATTTGCCATCTTGAAATTTGTCATTTTTGACATTTTTCACGGTGACACTTTTCATTTTTGACATTTAGCATTGTGACATTTGTCATTTGACATCTTAGACATTTGCCATCTTGAAATTTGTCATTTTTGACACTTTTCATTTTTGACATTTAGCATTGTGACATTTGTCATTTGACATCTTTGACATTTGCCATCTTAAAATTTGTCATTTTTGACATTTTTCATGGTGACACTTTTCATTTTTGACATTTAGCATTGTGACATTTGTCATTTGACATCTTGGACATTTGCCATCTTGAAATTTGTCATTTTTGACATTTTTCATGGTGACACTTTTCATTTTTGACATTTAGCATTGTGACATTTGTCATTTGACATCTTTGACATTTGCCATCTTGAAATTTGTCATTTTTGTTATTTTTCATGGTGACACTTTTCATTTTTGACATTTAGCATTGTGACATTTGTCATTTGACATCTTTGACATTTGCCATCTTGAAATTTGTTATTTTTGACATTTTTCATGGTGACACTTTTCATTTTTGACATTTAGCATTGTGACATTTGTCATTTGACATCTTTGACATTTGCCATCTTGAAATTTGTCATTTTTGACATTTTTCATGGTGACACTTTTCATTTTTGTCATATAGCATTGTGACATTTGTCATTTGACATCTTTGACATTTGCCATCTTGAAATTTGTTATTTTTGACATTTTTCATGGTGACACTTTTCATTTTTGACATTTAGCATTGTGACATTTGTCATTTGACATCTTTGACATTTGCCATCTTGAAATTTGTCATTTTTGACATTTTTCATGGTGACACTTTTCATTTTTGACATTTAGCATTGTGACATTTGTCATTTGACATCTTTGACATTTGCCATTTTGAAATTTGTCAATTTTGACATTTTTATGGTGACACTTTTCATTTTTGACATTTAGCATTGTGACGTTTGTCATTTGACATCTTTGACATTTGCCATCTTAAAATTTGTATTTTTTGACATTTTTCATGGTGACACTTTTCATTTTTGACATTTTTCATGGTGACACTTTTTATTTTTGACATTTAGCATTGTGACATTTGTCAGTTTTGACATTTGCCATCTTGAAATTTGTCATTTTTGACATTTTTCATGGTGACACTTTTCATTTTTGACATTTACCATTGTGACATTTGTCATTTGACATCTTTGACATTTGCCATCTTGAAATTTGTCATTTTTGACATTTTTCATGGTGACACTTTTCATTTTTGACATTTAGCATTGTGACATTTGTCATTTGACATCTTTGACATTTGCCATATTGAAATTTGTTATTTTTGACATTTTTCATGGTGACACTTTTCATTTTTGACATTTAGCATTGTGACATTTGTCATTTGACATCTTTGATATTTGCCATCTTGAAATTTGTCATTTTTGACATTTTTCATGGTGACACTTTTCATTTTTGACATTTAGCATTGTGACATTTGTCATTTGACATCTTTGACATTTGCCATCTTGAAATTTGTCATTTTTGACATTTTTCATGGTGACACTTTTCATTTTTGACATTTAGCATGGTGACATTTGTCATTTGACATCTTTGACATTTGCCATCTTGAAATTTGTCATTTTTAACATTTTTTATGGTGACACTTTTCATTTTTGACATTTAGCATTGTGACATTAGTCAGTTTTGACATTTGCCATCTTGAAATTTGTCATTTTTGACATTTTTCATGGTGACACTTTTCATTTTTAACATTTAGCATTGTGACATTTGTCATTTGACATCTTAGACATTTGCCATCTTGAAATTTGTCATTTTTGATACTTTTCATTTTTGACATTTAGCATTGTGACATTTGTCATTTGACATCTTTGACATTTGCCATCTTGAAATTTGTCATTTTTGACATTTTTCATGGTGACACTTTTCATTTTTTACATTTAGCATTGTGACATTTGTCATTTGACATCTTTGACATTTGCCATCTTGAAATTTGTCATTTTTGACATTTTTCATGGTGACACTTTTCATTTTTGACATTTAGCATTGTGACATTTGCCATTTGACATCTTTGACATTTGCCATCTTGAAATTTGTTATTTTTGACATTTTTCATGGTGACACTTTTCATTTTTGACATTTAGCATTGTGACATTTGTCATTTGACATCTTTGACATTTGGCATCTTGAAATTTGTCATTTTTGA
Source organism: Altica lythri (assembly GCA_964028335.1). Taxonomy (NCBI): domain Eukaryota; kingdom Metazoa; phylum Arthropoda; class Insecta; order Coleoptera; family Chrysomelidae; genus Altica; species Altica lythri. The sequence continues at coordinate 21,180,559 of OZ034800.1, read as the reverse complement.
CATTTAGCATTGTGACATTTGTCATTTGACATCTTTGACATTTGCCATCTTGAAATTTGTTATTTTAGACATTTTTCATGGTGACATTTTTTATTTTTGACATTTAGCATTGTGACATTTGTCAGTTTTGACATTTGCCATCTTGAAATTTGTCATTTTTGACATTTTTCATGGTGACACTTTTCATTTTTGACATTTAGCATTGTGACATTTGTCATTTGACATCTTAGACATTTGCCATCTTGAAATTTGTCATTGTTGACACTTTTCATTTTTGACATTTAGCATTGTAACATTTGTCATTTGACATCTTTGACATTTGCCATCTTGAAATTTGTCATATTTGACATTTTTCATGGTGACACTTTTCATTTTTGACATTTAGCATTGTGACATTTGTCAGTTTTGATATTTGCCATCTTGAAATTTGTCATTTTTGACATTTTTCATGGTGACACTTTTCATTTTTGACATTTAGCATTGTGACATTTGTCATTTGACATCTTTGACATTTGCCATCTTGAAATTTGTCATTTTTGACATTTTTCATGGTGACACTTTTCATTTTTGACATTTAGCATTGTGACATTTGTCATTTGACATCTTTGACATTTGCCATCTTGAAATTTGTTATTTTTGACATTTTTTATGGTGACACTTATCATTTTTGACATTTAGCATTGTGACATTTGTTATTTGACATCTTTGGCATTTGCCATCTTGAAATTTGTCATTTTTGACATTTTTCATGGTGACACTTTTCATTTTTGACATTTAGCATTGTGACATTTGTCAGTTTTGACATTTGCCATCTTGAAATTTGTCATTTTTGACGGTGACACTTTTTATTTTTGACATTTAGCATTGTGACATTTGTCATTTGACATCTTTGACATTTGCCATCTTGAAATTTGTCATTTTTGACATTTTTCATGGTGACACTTTTCATTTTTGACATTTAGCATTGTGACATTTGTCAGTTTTGACATTTGCCATCTTGAAATTTATCATTTTTGACATTTTTCATGGTGACACTTTTCATTTTTGACATTTAGCATTGTGACATTTGTCATTTGACATCTTTGACATTTGCCATCTTAAAATTTGTCATTTTTGACATTTTTCATGGTGACACTTTTCATTTTTGACATTTAGCATTGTGACATTTGTCATTTGACATCTTGGATATTTGCCATCTTGAAATTTGTTATTTTTGACATTTTTTATGGTGACATTTTTCATTTTTGACATTTAGCATTGTGACATTTGTCATTTGACATCTTTGACATTTGCCATCTTGAAATTTGTCATCTTGAAATTTGTCATTTTTGACATTTAGCATTGTGACATTTGTCATTTGACATCTTTGACATTTGCCATCTTGAAATTTGTTATTTTTGACATTTTTCATGGTGACACTTATCATTTTTGACATTTAGCATTGTGACATTTGTCAGTTTTGACATTTGCCATCTTGAAATTTGTCATTTTTGACATTTTTCATAGTGACACTTTTCATTTTTGACATTTGGCATTGTGACATTTGTCATTTGACATCTTTGACATTTGCCATCTTGAAGTTTGTTATTTTTGACATTTTTCATGGTGACACTTTTCATTTTTGACATTTAGCATTGTGACATTTGTCATTTGACATCTTTGACATTTGACATCTTTGACATTTGCCATCTTGAAATTTGTTATTTTTGACATTTTATGGTGACACTTTTCATTTTTGACATTTAGCATTGTGACATTTGTCAGTTTTGACATTTGCCATCTTGAAATTTGTCATTTTTAACATTTTTCATGGTGACACTTTTCATTTTTGACATTTAGCATTGTGACATTTGTCATTTGACATCTTAGACATTTGTCATCTTGAAATTTGTCATTTTTGACACTTTTCATTTTTGACATTTAGCATTGTGACATTTGTCATTTGACATCTTTGACATTTGCCATCTTGAAATTTGTCATTTTTGACATTTTTCATGGTGACACTTTTCATTTTTGACATTAAGCATTTTGACATTTGTCAGTTTTGACATTTGCCATCTTGAAATTTGTCATTTTTGACATTTTTCATGGTGACACTTTTCATTTTTGACATTTAGCATTGTGACATTTGTCAGTTTTGACATTTGCCATCTTGAAATTTGTCATTTTTGTCATTTTTCATGGTGAGACTTTTCATTTTTGACATTTAGCATAGTGACATTTGTCATTTGACATCTTTGACATTTGTTATCTTGAAATTTGTCATTTTTAACATTTGTCATGGTGACACTTTTCATTTTTGACATTTAGCATTGTGACATTTGTCATTTGACATCTTTGACATTTGCCATCTTGAAATTTGTCATGTTTGACATTTAGCATTGTGACATTTGTCATTTGACATTTGCCATCTTGAAATTTGTTATTTTTGACATTTTTCATGGTGATACTTTTCATTTTTGACATTTAGCATTGTGACATTTGTCAGTTTTGACATTTGCCATCTTGAAATTTGTCATTTTTGACATTTAGCATTGTGACACTTTTCATTTTTGACATTTAGCATTGTGACATTTGTCATTTGACATCTTTGATATTTGCCAACTTGAAATTTGTCATTTTTGACATTTTTCATGGTGACACTTTTCATTTTTGACATTTAGCATTGTGACATTTGTCATTTGACATCTTTGACATGTGCCATCTTGAAATTTGTCATTTTTGACATTAAGCATTGTGATATTTGTCATTTGACATCTTTGACATTTGCCATCTTGAAATTTGTCATTTTTGACATTTTTCATGGTGACACTTTTTATTTATGACATTTAGCATTGTGACATTTGTCATTTGACATCTTTGACATTTGCCATCTTGAAATTTGTTATTTTTAACATTTTTCATGGTGACACTTTTCATTTTTGACATTTAGCATTGTGACATTTGTCATTTGACATCTTTGACATTTGTTATCTTGAAATTTGTCATTTTTGACATTTTTCACTGTGACACTTTTTATTTTTGACATTTAGCATTGTGACATTTGTCATTTGACATCTTTGACATTTGCCATCTTGAAATTTGTCATTTTTGACATTTTATGGTGACACTTTTCATTTTTGACATTTAGCATTGTGACATTTGTCATTTGACATCTTTGACATTTGCCATCTTGAAATTTGTCATTATTGACATTTTTCACGGTGACACTTTTCATTTTTGACATTTAGCATTGTGACATTTGTCATTTGACATCTTAGACATTTGCCATCTTGAAATTTGTCATTTTTGACACTTTTCATTTTTGACATTTAGCATTGTGACATTTGTCATTTGACATCTTTGACATTTGCCATCTTGAAATTTGTCATTTTTGACATTTTTCATGGTGACACTTTTCATTTTTGACATTTAGCATTGTGACATTTGTCATTTGACATCTTGGACATTTGCCATCTTGAAATTTGTCATTTTTGACATTTTTCATGGTGACACTTATCATTTTTGACATTTAGCATTGTGACATTTGTCAGTTTTGACATTTGCCATCTTGAAATTTGTCATTTTTGACATTTTGCATGGTGACACTTTTCATTTTAGACATTTAGCATTGTGACATTTGTCATGTGACATCTTTGACATTTGCCATCTTGAAATTTGTCATTTTTGACATTTTTCATGGTGACACTTTTCATTTTTGACATTTAGCATTGTGACATTTGTCATTTGACATCTTTGACATTTGCCATCTTGAAATTTGTCATTTTTGACATTTTTCATGGTGACACTTTTCATTTTTGACATTTAGCATTGTGACATTTGACATCTTTGACATTTGCCATCTTGAAATTTGTTATTTTTGACATTTTTCATGGTGACACTTTTCATTTTTGACATTTAGCATTGTGACATTTGTCAGTTTTGACATTTGCCAACTTGAAATTTATCATTTTTGACATTTTTCATGGTGACACTTTTCATTTTTGACATTTAGCATTGTGACATTTGTCATTTGACATCTTTGACATTTGCCATCTTGAAATTTGTCATTTTTGACATTAAGCATTGTGATATTTGTCATTTGACATCTTTGACATTTGCCATCTTGAAATTTGTCATTTTTGACATTTTTCATGGTGACACTTTTCATTTATGACATTTAGCATTGTGACATTTGTCATTTGACATCTTTGACATTTGCCATCTTGAAATTTGTTATTTTTGACATTTTTCATGGTGACACTTTTCATTTTTGACATTTAGCATTGTGACATTTGTCATTTGACATCTTTGACATTTGTTATCTTGAAATTTGTCATTTTTGACATTTTTCATGGTGACACTTTTTATTTTTGACATTTAGCATTGTGACATTTGTCATTTGACATCTTTGACATTTGCCATCTTGAAATTTGTCATTTTTGACATTTTGCATGGTGACACTTTTCATTTTAGACATTTAGCATTGTGACATTTGTCATGTGACATCTTTGACATTTGCCATCTTGAAATTTGTCATTTTTGACATTTTTCATGGTGACACTTTTCATTTTTGACATTTAGCATTGTGACATTTGTCATTTGACATCTTAGACATTTGCCATCTTGAAATTTGTCAATTTTGACACTTTTCATTTTTGACATTTAGCATTGTAACATTTGTCATTTGACATCTTTGACATTTGCCATCTTGAAATTTGTCATTTTTGACATTTTTCATGGTGACACTTTTTATTTTTGACATTTAGCATTGTAACATTTGTCAGTTTTGACATTTGCCATCTTGAAATTTGTCATTTTTGACATTTTTCATGGTGACACTTTTCATTTTTGACATTTAGCATTGTGACATTTGTCATTTGACATCTTTGATATTTGCCATCTTGAAATTTGTCATTTTTGACATTTTTCATGGTGACACTTTTCATTTTTGACATTTAGCATTGTGACATTTGTCATTTGACATCTTTTACATTTGCCATCTTGAAATTTGTCATTTTTGACATTTAGCATTGTGACATTTGTCATTTGACATCTTAGACATTTGCCATCTTGAAATTTGTCATTTTTGACACTTTTCATTTTTGACATTTAGCATTGTAACATTTGTCATTTGACATCTTTGACATTGGTGACACTTTTCATTTTTGACATTTAGCATTGTGACATTTGTCATGTGACATCTTTGACATTTGCCATCTTGAAATTTGTCATTTTTGACATTTTTTATGGTGACACTTTTGATTTTTGACATTTAGCATTGTGACATTTGTCATTTGACATCTTTGACATTTGCCATCTTGAAATTTGTCATTTTTGACATTTTTCACGGTGACACTTTTCATTTTTGACATTTAGCATTGTGACATTTGTCATTTGACATCTTAGACATTTGCCATCTTGAAATTTGTCATTTTTGACACTTTTCATTTTTGACATTTAGCATTGTGACATTTGTCATTTGACATCTTTGACATTTGCCATTTTGAAATTTGTCATTTTTGACATTTAGCATTGTGACACTTTTCATTTTTGACATTTAGCATTGTGACATTTGTCATTTGACATCTTAGACATTTGCCATCTTGAAATTTGTCATTTTTGACACTTTTCATTTTTGACATTTAGCATTGTAACATTTGTCATTTGACATCTTTGACATTGGTGACACTTTTCATTTTTGACATTTAGCATTGTGACATTTGTCATGTGACATCTTTGACATTTGCCATTTTGAAATTTGTCATTTTTGACATTTTTTATGGTGACACTTTTGATTTTTGACATTTAGCATTGTGACATTTGTCATTTGACATCTTTGACATTTGCCATCTTGAAATTTGTCATTATTGACATTTTTCACGGTGACACTTTTCATTTTTGACATTTAGCATTGTGACATTTGTCATTTGACATCTTAGACATTTGCCATCTTGAAATTTGTCATTTTTGACACTTTTCATTTTTGACATTTAGCATTGTGACATTTGTCATTTGACATCTTTGACATTTGCCATCTTGAAATTTGTCATTTTTGACATTTTTCATGGTGACACTTTTCATTTTTGACATTTAGCATTGTGACATTTGTCATTTGACATCTTGGACATTTGCTATCTTGAAATTTGTCATTTTTGACATTTTTCATGGTGACACTTATCATTTTTGACATTTAGCATTGTGACATTTGTCAGTTTTGACATTTGCCATCTTGAAATTTGTCATTTTTGACATTTTGCATGGTGACACTTTTCATTTTAGACATTTAGCATTGTGACATTTGTCATGTGACGTCTTTGACATTTGCCATCTTGAAATTTGTCATTTTTGACATTTTTCATGGTGACACTTTTCATTTTTGACATTTAGCATTGTGACATTTGTCATTTGACATCTTTGACATTTGCCATCTTGAAATTTGTCATTTTTGACATTTTTCATGGTGACACTTTTCATTTTTGACATTTAGCATTGTGACATTTGTCATTTGACATCTTTGACATTTGCCATCTTGAAATTTGTCATTTTTGTTATTTTTCATGGTGACACTTTTCATTTTTGACATTTAGCATTGTGACATTTGTCATTTGACATCTTTGACATTTGCCATCTTGAAATTTGTTATTTTTGACATTTTTCATGGTGACACTTTTCATTTTTGACATTTAGCATTGTGACATTTGTCATTTGACATCTTTGACATTTGCCATCTTGAAATTTGTCATTTTTGACATTTTTCATGGTGACACTTTTCATTTTTGACATTTAGCATTGTGACATTTGTCATTTGACATCTTTGACATTTGCCATCTTGAAATTTGTCATTTTTGACATTTAGCATTGTGACATTTGTCATGTGACATCTTGGACATTTGCCATCTTGAAATTTGTCATTTTTGACATTTTTCATGGTGACACTTATCATTTTTGACATTTAGCATTGTGACATTTGTCAGTTTTGACATTTGCCATCTTGAAATTTGTCATTTTTGACATTTTTTATGGTGACACTTTTTATTTTTGACATTTAGCATTGTGACATTTGTCATTTGACATCTTTGACATTTGCCATCTTGAAATTTGTTATTTTTGACATATTTCATGGTGACACTTTTCATTTTTGACATTTAGCATTGTGACATTTGTCATTTGACATCTTTGACATTTGCCATCTTGAAATTTGTCATTTTTGACATTTTTCATGGTGACACTTTTCATTTTTGACATTTAGCATTGTGACATTTGTCATTTGACATCTTTGACATTTGCCATCTTGAAATTTGTTATTTTTGACATTTTTCATGGTGACACTTTTCATTTTTGACATTTAGCATTGTGACATTTGTCAGTTTTGACATTTGCCATCTTGAAATTTGTCATTTTTGACATTTTTCATGGTGACACTTTTCATTTTTGACATTTGGCATTGTGACATTTGTCATTTGACATCTTTGACATTTACCATCTTGAAATTTGTCATTTTTGACATTTTTCATGGTGACACTTTTCATTTTTGACATTTAGCATTGTGACATTTGTCATTTGACATCTTTGACATTTGCCATCTTGAAATTTGTTATTTTTGACATTTTTCATGGTGACACTTTTCATTTTTGACATTTAGCATTGTGACATTTGTCATTTGACATCTTTGACATTTGCCATCTTGAAATTTGTCATTTTTGACATTTTTCATGGTGACACTTTTCATTTTTGACATTTAGCATTGTGACATTTGTCATTTGACATCTTTGACATTTGCCATTTTGAAATCTGTCAATTTTGACATTTTTATGGTGACACTTTTCATTTTTGACATTTAGCATTGTGACGTTTGTCATTTGACATCTTTGACATTTGCCATCTTAAAATTTGTTATTTTTGACATTTTTCATGGTGACACTTTTCATTTTTGACATTTAGCATTGTGACATTTGTCAGTTTTGACATTTGCCATCTTGAAATTTGTCATTTTTGACATTTTTCATGGTGACACTTTTCATTTTTGACATTTAGCATTGTGACATTTGTCATTTGACATCTTTAACATTTGCCATCTTGAAATTTGTCATTTTTGACATTTAGCATTGTGACATTTGTCATTTGACATCTCTGACATTTGCTATCTTGAAATTTGTTATTTTTGACATTTTTCATGGTGACACTTTTCATTTTTGACATTTAGCATTGTGACATTTGTCAGTTTTGACATTTGCCATCTTGAAATTTGTCATTTTTGACATTTTTCATGGTGACACTATTCATTTTTGACATTTAGCATTGTGACATTTGTCATTTGACATCTTAGACATTTGTCATCTTGAAATTTGTCATTTTTAACACTTTTCATTTTTGACATTTAGCATTGTGACATTTGTCATTTGACATCTTTGACATTTGTCATCTTGAAATTTGTCATTTTTGACATTTTATGGTGACACTTTTCATTTTTGACATTTAGCATTGTGACATTTGTCTTTTGACATCTTTGACATTTGCCATCTTGAAATTTGTCATTTTTGTTATTTTTCATGGTGACACTTTTCATTTTTGACATTTAGCATTGTGACATTTGTCATTTGACATCTTTGACACTTGCCATCTTGAAATTTGTTATTTTTGACATTTTTCATGGTGACACTTTTCATTTTTGACATTTAGCATTGTGACATTTGTCATTTGACATCTTTGACATTTGCTATCTTGAAATTTGTCATTTTTGACATTTTTCATGGTGACACTTTTCATTTTTGACATTTAGCATTGTGACATTTGTCATTTGACATCTTTGACATTTGCCATCTTGAAATTTGTCATTTTTGATATTTAGCATTGTGACATTTGTCATTTGACATCTTGGACATTTGCCATCTTGAAATTTGTCATTTTTGACATTTTTCATGGTGACACTTATCATTTTTGACATTTAGCATTGTGAAATTTGTCAGTTTTGACATTTGCCGTCTTGAAATTTGTCATTTTTGACATTTAGCATTGTGACATTTGTCATTTGACATCTTTGACATTTGCCATCTTGAAATTTGTTATTTTTGACATTTTTCATGGTGACACTTTTCTTTTTTGACATTTAGCATTGTGACATTTGTCAGTTTTGACATTTGCCATCTTAAAATTTGTCATTTTTGACATTTTTCATGGTGACACTTTTCATTTTTGACATTTAGCATTGTGACATTTGTCATTTGACATCTTAGACATTTGCCATCTTGAAATTTGTCAATTTTGACACTTTTCATTTTTGACATTTAGCATTGTAACATTTGTCATTTGACATCTTTGACATTTGCCATCTTGAAATTTGTCATTTTTGACATTTTTCAGGGTGACACTTTTTATTTTTGACATTTAGCATTGTAACATTTGTCAGTTTTGACATTTGCCATCTTGAAATTTGTCATTTTTGACATTTTTCATGGTGACACTTTTCATTTTTGACATTTAGCATTGTGACATTTGTCATTTGACATCTTTGATATTTGCCATCTTGAAATTTGTCATTTTTGACATTTTTCATGGTGACACTTTTCATTTTTGACATTTAGCATTGTGACATTTGTCATTTGACATCTTTTACATTTGCCATCTTGAAATTCGTTATTTTTGACATTTTTTATGGTGACACTTTTCATTTTTGACATTTAGCATTGTGACATTTGTCATTTGACATCTTAGACATTTGCCATCTTGAAATTTGTCATTTTTGACACTTTTCATTTTTGACATTTAGCATTGTAACATTTGTCATTTGACATTGGTGACATTTTTCATTTTTGACATTTAGCATTGTGACATTTGTCATGTGACATCTTTGACATTTGCCATCTTGAAATTTGTCATTTTTGACATTTTTTATGGTGACACTTTTGATTTTTGACATTTAGCATTGTGACATTTGTCATTTGACATCTTTGACATTTGCCATCTTGAAATTTGTCATTTTTGACATTTTTCACGGTGACACTTTTCATTTTTGACATTTAGCATTGTGACATTTGTCATTTGACATCTTAGACATTTGCCATCTTGAAATTTGTCATTTTTGACACTTTTCATTTTTGACATTTAGCATTGTAACATTTGTCATTTGACATCTTTGACATTGGTGACACTTTTCATTTTTGACATTTAGCATTGTGACATTTGTCATGTGACATCTTTGACATTTGCCATCTTGAAATTTGTCATTTTTGACATTGTTTATGGTGACACTTTTGATTTTTGACATTTAGCATTGTGACATTTGTCATTTGACATCTTTGACATTTGCCATCTTGAAATTTGTCATTTTTGACATTTTTCACGGTGACACTTTTCATTTTTGACATTTAGCATTGTGACATTTGTCATGTGACATCTTAGACATTTGCCATCTTGAAATTTGTCATTTTTGACACTTTTCATTTTTGACATTTAGCATTGTGACATTTGTCATTTGACATCTTTGACATTTGCCATCTTGAAATTTGTCATTTTTGACATTTTTCATGGTGACACTTTTCATTTTTGACATTTAGCATTGTGACATTTGTCATTTGACATCTTGGACATTTGCCATCTTGAAATTTGTCATTTTTGACATTTTTCATGGTGACACTTATCATTTTTGACATTTAGCATTGTGACATTTGTCAGTTTTGACATTTGCCATCTTGAAATTTGTCATTTTTGACATTTTGCATGGTGACACTTTTCATTTTTGACATTTAGCATTGTGACATTTGTCATGTGACATCTTTGACATTTGCCATCTTGAAATTTGTCATTTTTGACATTTTTCATGGTGACACTTTTCATTTTTGACATTTAGCATTGTGACATTTGTCATTTGACATCTTTGACATTTGCCATCTTGAAATTTGTCATTTTTGACATTTTTCATAGTGACACTTTTCATTTTTGACATTTAGCATTGTGACATTTGTCATTTGACATCTTTGACATTTGCCATCTTAAAATTTGTCATTTTTGTTATTTTTCATGGTGACACTTTTCATTTTTGACATTTAGCATTGTGACATTTGTCATTTGACATCTTTGACATTTGCCATCTTGAAATTTGTTATTTTTGACATTTTTCATGGTGACACTTTTCATTTTTGACATTTAGCATTGTGACATTTGTCATTTGACATCTTTGACATTTGCCATCTTGAAATTTGTCATTTTTGACATTTTTCATGGTGACACTTTTCATTTTTGACATTTAGCATTGTGACATTTGTCATTTGACATCTTTGACATTTGCCATCTTGAAATTTGTCATTTTTGACATTTAGCATTGTGACATTTGTCATTTGACATCTTGGACATTTGCCATCTTGAAATTTGTCATTTTTGACATTTTTCATGGTGACACTTATCATTTTTGACATTTAGCATTGTGACATTTGTCAGTTTTGACATTTGCCATCTTGAAATTTGTCATTTTTGACATTTTCATGGTGACACTTTTTATTTTTGACATTTAGCATTGTGACATTTGTCATTTGACATCTTTGACATTTGCCATCTTGAAATTTGTTATTTTTGACATTTTTCATGGTGACACTTTTCATTTTTGACATTTAGCATTGTGACATTTGTCATTTGACATCTTTGACATTTGCCATCTTGAAATTTGTTATTTTTGACATTTTTCATGGTGACACTTTTCATTTTTGACATTTAGCATTGTGACATTTGTCATTTGACATCTTTGACATTTGCCATCTTGAAATTTGTTATTTTTGACATTTTTCATGGTGACACTTTTCATTTTTGACATTTAGCATTGTGACATTTGTCATTTGACATCTTTGACATTTGCCATCTTGAAATTTGTCATTTTTGACATTTTTCATGGTGACACTTTTCATTTTTGACATTTAGCATTGTGACATTTGTCATTTGACATCTTTGACATTTGCCATTTTGAAATTTGTCAATTTTGACATTTTTATGGTGACACTTTTCATTTTTGACATTTAGCATTGTGACGTTTGTCATTTGACATCTCTGACATTTGCCATCTTAAAATTTGTTATTTTTGACATTTTTCATGGTGACACTTTTCATTTTTGACATTTAGCATTGTGACATTTGTCAGTTTTGACATTTGCCATCTTGAAATTTGTCATTTTTGACATTTTTCATGGTGACACTTTTCATTTTTGACATTTAGCATTGTGACATTTGTCATTTGACATCTTTAACATTTGCCATCTTGAAATTTGTCATTTTTGACATTTAGCATTGTGACATTTGTCATTTGACATCTTTGACATTTGCCATCTTGAAATTTGTTATTTTTGACATTTTTCATAGTGACACTTTTCATTTTTGACATTTAGCATTGTGACATTTGTCAGTTTTGACATTTGCCATCTTGAAATTTGTCATTTTTGACATTTTTCATGTTGACACTATTCATTTTTGACATTTAGCATTGTGACATTTGTCATTTGACATCTTAGACATTTGTCATCTTGAAATTTGTCATTTTTGACACTTTTCATTTTTGACATTTAGCATTGTGACATTTGTCATTTGTCATCTTTGACATTTGTCGTCTTGAAATTTGTCATTTTTGACATTTTTCATGGTGACACCTTTCATTTTTGACATTTAGCATTGTGACATTTGTCTTTTGACATCTTTGACATTTGCCATCTTGAAATTTGTCATTTTTGTTATTTTTCATGGTGACACTTTTCATTTTTGACATTTAGCATTGTGACATTTGTCATTTGACATCTTTGACATTTGCCATCTTGAAATTTGTTATTTTTGACATTTTTCATGGTGACACTTTTCATTTTTGACATTTAGCATTGTGACATTTGTCATTTAACAATCTTTGACATTTGCTATCTTGAAATTTGTCATTTTTGACATTTTTCATGGTGACACTTTTCATTTTTGACATTTAGCATTGTGACATTTGTCATTTGACATCTTTGACATTTGCCATCTTGAAATTTGTCATTTTTGACATTTAGCATTGTGACATTTGTCATTTGACATCTTGGACATTTGCCATCTTGAAGTTTGTCATTTTTGACATTTTTCATGGTGACACTTATCATTTTTGACATTTAGCATTGTGAAATTTGTCAGTTTTGACATTTGCCATCTTGAAATTTGTCATTTTTGACATTTTTCATGGTGACACTTTTCATTTTTGACATTTAGCATTGTGACATTTGTCATTTGACATCTTTGACATTTGCCATCTTAAAATTTGTCATTTTTGACATTTAGCATTGTGACATTTGTCATTTGACATCTTTGATATTTGCCATCTTGAAATTTGTCATTTTTGACATTTTTCATGGTGACACTTTTCATTTTTGACATTTAGCATTGTGACATTTGTCATTTGACATCTTTAACATTTGCCATCTTGAAATTTGTCATTTTTGACATTTAGCATTGTGACATTTGTCATTTGACATCTTTGACATTTGCCATCTTGAAATTTGTTATTTTTGACATTTTTCATGGTGACACTTTTCATTTTTGACATTTAGCATTGTGACATTTGTCAGTTTTGACATTTGCCATCTTAAAATTTGTCATTTTTGACATTTTTCATGGTGACACTATTCATTTTTGACATTTAGCATTGTGACATTTGTCATTTGACATCTTAGACATTTGTCATCTTGAAATTTGTCATTTTTGACACTTTTCATTTTTGACATTTAGCATTGTGACATTTGTCATTTGACATCTTTGACATTTGTCATCTTGAAATTTGTCATTTTTGACATTTTTCATGGTGACACTTTTCATTTTTGACATTTAGCATTGTGACATTTGTCTTTTGACATCTTTGACATTTGCTATCTTGAAATTTGTCATTTTTGACATTTTTCATGGTGACACTTTTCATTTTTGACATTTAGCATTGTGACATTTGTCATTTGACATCTTTGACATTTGCCATCTTAAAATTTGTTATTTTTGACATTTTTCATGGTGACACTTTTCATTTTTGACATTTAGCATTGTGACATTTGTCATTTGACATCTTTGACATTTGCTATCTTGAAATTTGTCATTTTTGACATTTTTCATGGTGACACTTTTCATTTTTGACATTTAGCATTGTGACATTTGTCATTTGACATCTTTGACATTTGCCATCTTAAAATTTGTCATTTTTGACATTTAGCATTGTGACATTTGTCATTTGACATCTTGGACATTTGCCATCTTGAAATTTGTCATTTTTGACATTTTTCATGGTGACACTTATCATTTTTGACATTTAGCATTGTGAAATTTGTCAGTTTTGACATTTGCCATCTTGAAATTTGTCATTTTTGACATTTTTCATGGTGACACTTTTCATTATTGACATTTAGCATTGTGACATTTGTCATTTGACATCTTTGACATTTGCCATCTTGAAATTTGTTATTTTTGACATTTTTCATGGTGACACTTTTCATTTTTGACATTTAGCATTGTGACATTTGTCATTTGACATCTTTGACATTTGCCATCTTGAAATTTGTCATTTTTGACATTTTTCATGGTGACACTTTTCATTTTTGACATTTAGCATTGTGACATTTGTCATTTGACATATTTGACATTTGCCATCTTGAAATTTGTTATTTTTGACATTTTTCATGGTGACACTTTTCATTTTTGACATTTAGCATTGTGACATTTGTCATTTGACATCTTTGACATTTGCCATCTTGAAATTTGTCATTTTTGACATTTTTCATGGTGACACTTTTTATTTTTGACATTTAGCATTGTGACATTTGTCAGTTTTGACATTTGCCATCTTGAAATTTGTCATTTTTGACATTTTTCATGGTGACACTTTTCATTTTTGACATTTAGCATTGTGACATTTGTCATTTGACATCTTTGACATTTGCCATCTTGAAATTTGTCATTTTTGACATTTTTCATGGTGACACTTTTCATTTTTAACATTTAGCATTGTGACATTTGTCATTTGACATCTTAGACATTTGCCATCTTGAAATTTGTCATTTTTGATACTTTTCATTTTTGACATTTAGCATTGTGACATTTGTCTTTTGACATCTTTGACATTTGCCATCTTGAAATTTGTCATTTTTGTTATTTTTCATGGTGACACTTTTCATTTTTGACATTTAGCATTGTGACATTTGTCATTTGACATCTTTGACATTTGCCATCTTGAAATTTGTTATTTTTGACATTTTTCATGGTGACACTTTTCATTTTTGACATTTAGCATTGTGACATTTGTCATTTGTCATCTTTGACATTTGCTATCTTGAAATTTGTCATTTTTGACATTTTTCATGGTGACACTTTTCATTTTTGACATTTAGCATTGTGACATTTGTCATTTGACATCTTTGACATTTGCCATCTTAAAATTTGTCATTTTTGACATTTAGCATTGTGACATTTGTCATTTGACATCTTGGACATTTGCCATCTTGAAATTTGTCATTTTTGACATTTTTCATGGTGACACTTATCATTTTTGACATTTAGCATTGTGAAATTTGTCAGTTTTGACATTTGCTATCTTGAAATTTGTCATTTTTGACATTTTTCATGGTGACACTTTTCATTTTTGACATTTAGCATTGTGACATTTGTCATTTGACATCTTTGACATTTGCCATCTTGAAATTTGTTATTTTTGACATTTTTCATGGTGACACTTTTCATTTTTGACATTTAGCATTGTGACATTTGTCATTTGACATCTTTGACATTTGCCATCTTGAAATTTGTCATTTTTGACATTTTTCATGGTGACACTTTTCATTTTTGACATTTAGCATTGTGACATTTGTCATTTGACATCTTTGACATTTGCCATCTTGAAATTTGTTATTTTTGACATTTTTCATGGTGACACTTTTCATTTTTGACATTTAGCATTGTGACATTTGTCATTTGACATCTTTGACATTTGCCATCTTGAAATTTGTCATTTTTGACATTTTTCATGGTGACACTTTTTATTTTTGACATTTAGCATTGTGACAGTTGTCAGTTTTGACATTTGCCATCTTGAAATTTGTCATTTTTGACATTTTTCATGGTGACACTTTTCATTTTTGACATTTAGCATTGTGACATTTGTCATTTGACATCTTTGACATTTGCCATCTTGAAATTTGTCATTTTTGACATTTTTCATGGTGACACTTTTCATTTTTGACATTTAGCATTGTGACATTTGTCATTTGACATCTTTGACATTTGCCATATTGAAATTTGTTATTTTTGACATTTTTCATGGTGACACTTTTCATTTTTGACATTTAGCATTGTGACATTTGTCATTTGACATCTTTGATATTTGCCATCTTGAAATTAGTCATTTTTGACATTTTTCATGGTGACACTTTTCATTTTTGACATTTAGCATTGTGACATTTGTCATTTGACATCTTTGACATTTGCCATCTTGAAATTTGTCATTTTTGACATTTTTCATGGTGACACTTTTCATTTTTGACATTTAGCATTGTGACATTTGTCATTTGACATCTTTGACATTTGCCATCTTGAAATTTGTCATTTTTGACATTTTTCATGGTGACACTTTTCATTTTTGACATTTAGCATTGTGACATTAGTCAGTTTAGACATTTGTCATCTTGAAATTTGTCATTTTTGACATTTTTCATGGTGACACTTTTCATTTTTAACATTTAGCATTGTGACATTTGTCAATTGACATCTTAGACATTTGCCATCTTGAAATTTGTCATTTTTGATACTTTTCATTTTTGACATTTAGCATTGTGACATTTGTCATTTGACATCTTTGACATTTGCCATCTTGAAATTTGTCATTTTTGACATTTTTCATGGTGACACTTTTCATTTTTTACATTTAGCATTGTGACATTTGTCATTTGACATCTTTGACATTTGCCATCTTGAAATTTGTCATTTTTGACATTTTTCGTGGTGACACTTTTCATTTTTGACATTTAGCATTGTGACATTTGTCATTTGACATCTTTGACATTTGCCATCTTGAAATTTGTTATTTTTGACATTTTTCATGGTGACACTTTTCATTTTTGACATTTAGCATTGTGACATTTGTCATTTGACATCTTTGACATTTGGCATCTTGAAATTTGTCATTTTTGACATTTAACATTGTGACATTTGTCATTTGACATCTTTGACATTTGCCATCTTGAAATTTGTCATTTTTGATACTTTTCATTTTTGACATTTAGCATTGTGACATTTGTCATTTGACATCTTTGACATTTGCCATCTTGAAATTTGTCATTTTTGACATTTTTCATGGTGACACTTTTCATTTTTTACATTTAGCATTGTGACATTTGTCATTTGACATCTTTGACATTTGCCATCTTGAAATTTGTCATTTTTGACATTTTTCGTGGTGACACTTTTCATTTTTGACATTTAGCATTGTGACATTTGTCATTTGACATCTTTGACATTTGCCATCTTGAAATTTGTTATTTTTGACATTTTTCATGGTGACAATTTTCATTTTTGACATTTAGCATTGTGACATTTGTCATTTGACATCTTTGACATTTGGCATCTTGAAATTTGTCATTTTTGACATTTAACATTGTGACATTTGTCATTTGACATCTTTGACATTTGCCATCTTGAAATTTGTTATTTTAGACATTTTTCATGGTGACACTTTTTATTTTTGACATTTAGCATTGTGACATTTGTCAGTTTTGACATTTGCCATCTTTAAATTTGTCATTTTTGACATTTTTTATGGTGACACTTTTCATTTTTGACATTTAGCATTGTGACATTTGTCATTTGACATCTTAGACATTTGCCATCTTGAAATTTGTCATTGTTGACACTTTTCATTTTTGACATTTAGCATTGTGACATTTGTCATTTGACATCTTTGACATTTGCCATCCTGAAATTTGTCATTTTTGACATTTTTCATGGTGACACTTTTCATTTTTGACATTTAGCATTGTGACATTTGTCAGTTTTGATATTTGCCATCTTGAAATTTGTCATTTTTGACATTTTTCATGGTGACACTTTTCATTTTTGACATTTAGCATTGTGACATTTGTCATTTGACATCTTTGACATTTGCCATCTTGAAATTTGTCATTTTTGACATTTTTCATGGTGACACTTTTCATTTTTGACATTTAGCAATGTGACATTTGTCATTTGACATCTTTGACATTTGCCATCTTGAAATTTGTTATTTTTGACATTTTTTATGGTGACACTTATCATTTTTAACATTTAGCATTGTGACATTTGTTATTTGACATCTTTGGCATTTGCCATCTTGAAATTTGTCATTTTTGACATTTTTCATGGTGACACTTTTCATTTTTGACATTTAGCATTGTGACATTTGTCAGTTTTGACATTTGCCATCTTGAAATTTGTCATTTTTGACGGTGACACTTTTCATTTTTGACATTTAGCATTGTGACATTTGTCATTTGACATCTTTGACATTTGCCATCTTGAAATTTGTCATTTTTGACATTTTTCATGGTGACACTTTTCATTTTTGACATTTAGCATTGTGACATTTGTCAGTTTTGACATTTGCCATCTTGAAATTTGTCATTTTTGACATTTTTCATGGTGACACTTTTCATTTTTGACATTTAGCATTCTGACATTTGTCATTTGACATCTTTGGCATTTTCCATCTTAAAATTTGTCATTTTTGACATTTTTCATGGTGACACTTTTCATTTTTGACATTTAGCATTGTGACATTTGTCATTTGACATCTTGGACATTTGCCATCTTGAAATTTGTTATTTTTGACATTTTTTATGGTGACACTTTTCATTTTTGACATTTAGCATTGTGACATTTGTCATTTGACATCTTTGACATTTGCCATCTTGAAATTTGTCATTTTTAACATTTAGCATTGTGACATTTGTCATTTGACATCTTTGACATTTGCCATCTTGAAATTTGTTATTTTTGACATTTTTCATGGTGACACTTATCATTTTTGACATTTAGCATTGTGACATTTGTCATTTGACATCTTTGACATTTGCCATCTTGAAATTTGTCATTTTTGACATTTTTCATGGTGACACTTTTCATTTTTGACATTTAGCATTGTGACATTTGTCATTTGACACCTTGGACATTTGCCATCTTGAAATTTGTCATTTTTGACATTTTTCATGGTGACACTTATCATCTTTGACATTTAGCATTGTGACATTTGTCAGTTTTGACATTTGCCATCTTGAAATTTGTCATTTTTGACATTTTTCATGGTGACACTTTTCATTTTTGACATTTAGCATTGTGACATTTGTCATTTGACATCTTTGACATTTGCCATCTTGAAATTTGTCATTTTTGACATTTTTCATGGTGACACTTTTTATTTTTGACATTTAGCATTGTGACATTTGTCATTTGACATCTTTGACATTTGCCATCTTGAAATTTGTTATTTTTGACATTTTTCATGGTGACACTTTTCATTTTTGACATTTAGCATTGTGACATTTGTCATTTGACATCTTTGACATTTGCCATCTTAAAATTTGTCATTTTTGACATTTTTCATGGTGACACTTTTCATTTTTGACATTTAGCATTGTGACATTTGTCATTTGACATCCTTGACATTTGCCATTTTGAAATTTGTCATTTTTGACATTTTTCATAGTGACACTTTTCATTTTTGACATTTAGCATTGTGACATTTGTCATTTGACATCTTTGACATTTGCCATCTTAAAGTTTGTTATTTTTGACATTTTTCATGGTGACACTTTTCATTTTTGACATTTAGCATTGTGACATGTGTCATTTGACATCTTTGACATTTGCCATCTTGAAACTTGTTATTTTTGACATTTTTCATGGTGACACTTTTCATTTTTGACATTTAGCATTGTGACATTTGTCAGTTTTGACATTTGCCATCTTGAAATTTGTCATTTTTGACATTTTTTATGGTGACACTTTTCATTTTTGACATTTAGCATTGTGACATTTGTCATTTGACATCTTTGACATTTGCCATCTTGAAATTTGTCATTTTTGACATTTAGCATTTTTGACATTTAGCATTGTGACATTTGTCATTTGACATCTTTGACATTTGCCATCTTGAAATTTGTCATTTTTGACATTTTTCATGGTGACACTTTTCATTTTTGACATTTAGCATTGTGACATTTGTCATTTGACATCTTTGACATTTGCCATCTTGAAATTTGTCATTTTTGACATTTGTCATGGTGACACTTTTCATTTTTGACATTTAGCATTGTGACATTTGTCATTTGACATCTTTGACATTTGCCATCTTGAAATTTGTCATGTTTAACATTTAGCATTGTGACATTTGTCATTTGACATTTGCCATCTTGAAATTTGTTATTTTTGACATTTTTCATGGTGACACTTTTCATTTTTGACATTTAGCATTGTGACATTTGTCAGTTTTGACATTTGCCATCTTGAAATTTGTCATTTTTGACATTTAGCATTGTGACACTTTTCATTTTTGACATTTAGCATTGTGACACTTTTCATTTTTGACATTTAGCATTGTGACATTTGTCATTTGACATCTTTGATATTTGCCAACTTGAAATTTGTCATTTTTGAAATTTTTCATGGTGACACTTTTCATATTTGACATTTAGCATTGTGACATTTGTCATTTGACATCTTTGACATTTGCCATCTTGAAATTTGTCATTTTTGACATTAAGCATTGTGATATTTGTCATTTGACATCTTTGACATTTGCCATCTTGAAATTTGTCATTTTTGACATTTTTCATGGTGACACTTTTTATTTATGACATTTAGCATTGTGACATTTGTCATTTGACATCTTTGACATTTGCCATCTTGAAATTTGTTATTTTTGACATTTTTTATGGTGACACTTTTCATTTTTGACATTTAGCATTGTGACATTTGTCAGTTGACATCTTTCACATTTGTTATCTTAAAATTTGTCATTTTTGACATTTTTCATGGTGACACTTTTTATTTTTGACATTTAGCATTGTGACATTTGTCATTTGACATCTTTGACATTTGCCATTTTGAAATTTGTTATTTTTGACATTTAGCATTGTGACATTTGTCATTTGACATCTTAGACATTTGCCATCTTGAAATTTGTCAATTTTGACACTTTTCATTTTTGACATTTAGCATTGTAACATTTGTCATTTGACATCTTTGACATTTGCCATCTTGAAATTTGTCATTTTTGACATTTTTCATGGTGACACTTTTTATTTTTGACATTTAGCATTGTGACATTTGTCAGTTTTGACATTTGCCATCTTGAAATTTGTCATTTTTGACATTTTTTATGGTGACACTTTTCATTTTTGACATTTAGCATTGTGACATTTGTCATTTGACATCTTTGACATTTGCCATCTTGAAATTTGTCATTTTTGACATTTTTCATGGTGACACTTTTCATTTTTGACATTTAGCATTATGACATTTGTCATTTGACATCTTTTACATTTGCCATCTTGAAATTTGTCATTTTTGACATTTAGCATTGTGACATTTGTCATTTGACATCTTTGACATTTGCCATCTTGAAATTTGTTATTTTTGACATTTTTCATGGTGACACTTTTCATTTTTGACATTTAGCATTGTGACATTTACCATCTTGAAATTTGTCATTTTTGACACTTTTCATTTTTGACATTTAGCATTGTGACATTTGTCGTTTGACATCTTTGACATTTGCCATCTTGAAATTTGTCATTTTTGACATTTTTCAGGGTGACACTTATCATTTTTGACATTTAGCATTGTGACATTTGTCAGTTTTGTCATTTGACATCTTTGACATTTGCCATCTTAAAATTTGTTATTTTTGACATTTTTCATGGTGACACTTTTCATTTTTGACATTTAGCATTGTGACATTTGTCATTTGACATCTTTGACATTTGCCATCTTAAAATTTGTCATTTTTGACATTTTTCATGGTGAAACTTTTCTTTTTTGACATTTAGCATTGTGAGATTTGTCATTTGACATCTTTGACATTTGCCATCTTGAAATTTGTTATATTTGACATTTTTCATGGTGACACTTTTCATTTTTGACATTTAGCATTGTGACATTTGTCATTTGACATCTTTGACATTTGCCATCTTAAAATTTGTCATTTTTGACATTTTTCATGGTGACACTTTTCATTTTTGACATTTAGCATTGTGACATTTGTCAGTTTTGACATTTGCCATCTTGAAATTTGTCATTTTTGACATTTTTCATGGTGACACTTTTCATTTTTGACATTTGGCATTGTGACATTTGTCATTTGACATCTTTGACATTTGCCATCTTGAAATTTGTCATTTTTGACATTTTTCATGGTGACACTTTTCATTTTTGACATTTAGCATTGTGACATTTGTCAATTGACATCTTTGACATTTGCCATCTTGAAATTTGTCATTGTTGACACTTTTCATTTTTGACATTTAGCATTGTGACATTTGTCATTTGACATCTTTGACATTTGCCATCCTGAAATTTGTCATTTTTGACATTTTTCATGGTGACACTTTTCATTTTTGACATTTAGCATTGTGACATTTGTCAGTTTTGATATTTGCCATCTTGAAATTTGTCATTTTTGACATTTTTCATGGTGACACTTTTCATTTTTGACATTTAGCATTGTGACATTTGTCATTTGACATCTTTGACATTTGCCATCTTGAAATTTGTCATTTTTGACATTTTTCATGGTGACACTTTTCATTTTTGACATTTAGCAATGTGACATTTGTCATTTGACATCTTTGACATTTGCCATCTTGAAATTTGTTATTTTTGACATTTTTTATGGTGACACTTATCATTTTTAACATTTAGCATTGTGACATTTGTTATTTGACATCTTTGGCATTTGCCATCTTGAAATTTGTCATTTTTGACATTTTTCATGGTGACACTTTTCATTTTTGACATTTAGCATTGTGACATTTGTCAGTTTTGACATTTGCCATCTTGAAATTTGTCATTTTTGACGGTGACACTTTTCATTTTTGACATTTAGCATTGTGACATTTGTCATTTGACATCTTTGACATTTGCCATCTTGAAATTTGTCATTTTTGACATTTTTCATGGTGACACTTTTCATTTTTGACATTTAGCATTGTGACATTTGTCAGTTTTGACATTTGCCATCTTGAAATTTGTCATTTTTGACATTTTTCATGGTGACACTTTTCATTTTTGACATTTAGCATTCTGACATTTGTCATTTGACATCTTTGGCATTTTCCATCTTAAAATTTGTCATTTTTGACATTTTTCATGGTGACACTTTTCATTTTTGACATTTAGCATTGTGACATTTGTCATTTGACATCTTGGACATTTGCCATCTTGAAATTTGTTATTTTTGACATTTTTTATGGTGACACTTTTCATTTTTGACATTTAGCATTGTGACATTTGTCATTTGACATCTTTGACATTTGCCATCTTGAAATTTGTCATTTTTAACATTTAGCATTGTGACATTTGTCATTTGACATCTTTGACATTTGCCATCTTGAAATTTGTTATTTTTGACATTTTTCATGGTGACACTTATCATTTTTGACATTTAGCATTGTGACATTTGTCATTTGACATCTTTGACATTTGCCATCTTGAAATTTGTCATTTTTGACATTTTTCATGGTGACACTTTTCATTTTTGACATTTAGCATTGTGACATTTGTCATTTGACACCTTGGACATTTGCCATCTTGAAATTTGTCATTTTTGACATTTTTCATGGTGACACTTATCATCTTTGACATTTAGCATTGTGACATTTGTCAGTTTTGACATTTGCCATCTTGAAATTTGTCATTTTTGACATTTTTCATGGTGACACTTTTCATTTTTGACATTTAGCATTGTGACATTTGTCATTTGACATCTTTGACATTTGCCATCTTGAAATTTGTCATTTTTGACATTTTTCATGGTGACACTTTTTATTTTTGACATTTAGCATTGTGACATTTGTCATTTGACATCTTTGACATTTGCCATCTTGAAATTTGTTATTTTTGACATTTTTCATGGTGACACTTTTCATTTTTGACATTTAGCATTGTGACATTTGTCATTTGACATCTTTGACATTTGCCATCTTAAAATTTGTCATTTTTGACATTTTTCATGGTGACACTTTTCATTTTTGACATTTAGCATTGTGACATTTGTCATTTGACATCCTTGACATTTGCCATTTTGAAATTTGTCATTTTTGACATTTTTCATAGTGACACTTTTCATTTTTGACATTTAGCATTGTGACATTTGTCATTTGACATCTTTGACATTTGCCATCTTAAAGTTTGTTATTTTTGACATTTTTCATGGTGACACTTTTCATTTTTGACATTTAGCATTGTGACATGTGTCATTTGACATCTTTGACATTTGCCATCTTGAAACTTGTTATTTTTGACATTTTTCATGGTGACACTTTTCATTTTTGACATTTAGCATTGTGACATTTGTCAGTTTTGACATTTGCCATCTTGAAATTTGTCATTTTTGACATTTTTTATGGTGACACTTTTCATTTTTGACATTTAGCATTGTGACATTTGTCATTTGACATCTTTGACATTTGCCATCTTGAAATTTGTCATTTTTGACATTTAGCATTTTTGACATTTAGCATTGTGACATTTGTCATTTGACATCTTTGACATTTGCCATCTTGAAATTTGTCATTTTTGACATTTTTCATGGTGACACTTTTCATTTTTGACATTTAGCATTGTGACATTTGTCAGTTTTGACATTTGCCATCTTGAAATTTGTCATTTTTGACATTTTTCATGGTGACACTTTTTATTTTTGACATTTAGCATTGTGACATTTGTCAGTTTTGACATTTGCCATCTTGAAATTTGTCATTTTTGACATTTTTCATGGTGACACTTTTCATTTTTGACATTTAGCATTGTGACATTTGTCATTTGACATCTTTGACATTTGCCATCTTGAAATTTGTCATTTTTGACATTTGTCATGGTGACACTTTTCATTTTTGACATTTAGCATTGTGACATTTGTCATTTGACATCTTTGACATTTGCCATCTTGAAATTTGTCATGTTTAACATTTAGCATTGTGACATTTGTCATTTGACATTTGCCATCTTGAAATTTGTTATTTTTGACATTTTTCATGGTGACACTTTTCATTTTTGACATTTAGCATTGTGACATTTGTCAGTTTTGACATTTGCCATCTTGAAATTTGTCATTTTTGACATTTAGCATTGTGACACTTTTCATTTTTGACATTTAGCATTGTGACACTTTTCATTTTTGACATTTAGCATTGTGACATTTGTCATTTGACATCTTTGATATTTGCCAACTTGAAATTTGTCATTTTTGAAATTTTTCATGGTGACACTTTTCATATTTGACATTTAGCATTGTGACATTTGTCATTTGACATCTTTGACATTTGCCATCTTGAAATTTGTCATTTTTGACATTAAGCATTGTGATATTTGTCATTTGACATCTTTGACATTTGCCATCTTGAAATTTGTCATTTTTGACATTTTTCATGGTGACACTTTTTATTTATGACATTTAGCATTGTGACATTTGTCATTTGACATCTTTGACATTTGCCATCTTGAAATTTGTTATTTTTGACATTTTTTATGGTGACACTTTTCATTTTTGACATTTAGCATTGTGACATTTGTCAGTTGACATCTTTCACATTTGTTATCTTAAAATTTGTCATTTTTGACATTTTTCATGGTGACACTTTTTATTTTTGACATTTAGCATTGTGACATTTGTCATTTGACATCTTTGACATTTGCCATTTTGAAATTTGTTATTTTTGACATTTAGCATTGTGACATTTGTCATTTGACATCTTAGACATTTGCCATCTTGAAATTTGTCAATTTTGACACTTTTCATTTTTGACATTTAGCATTGTAACATTTGTCATTTGACATCTTTGACATTTGCCATCTTGAAATTTGTCATTTTTGACATTTTTCATGGTGACACTTTTTATTTTTGACATTTAGCATTGTGACATTTGTCAGTTTTGACATTTGCCATCTTGAAATTTGTCATTTTTGACATTTTTTATGGTGACACTTTTCATTTTTGACATTTAGCATTGTGACATTTGTCATTTGACATCTTTGACATTTGCCATCTTGAAATTTGTCATTTTTGACATTTTTCATGGTGACACTTTTCATTTTTGACATTTAGCATTATGACATTTGTCATTTGACATCTTTTACATTTGCCATCTTGAAATTTGTCATTTTTGACATTTAGCATTGTGACATTTGTCATTTGACATCTTTGACATTTGCCATCTTGAAATTTGTTATTTTTGACATTTTTCATGGTGACACTTTTCATTTTTGACATTTAGCATTGTGACATTTACCATCTTGAAATTTGTCATTTTTGACACTTTTCATTTTTGACATTTAGCATTGTGACATTTGTCGTTTGACATCTTTGACATTTGCCATCTTGAAATTTGTCATTTTTGACATTTTTCAGGGTGACACTTATCATTTTTGACATTTAGCATTGTGACATTTGTCAGTTTTGTCATTTGACATCTTTGACATTTGCCATCTTAAAATTTGTTATTTTTGACATTTTTCATGGTGACACTTTTCATTTTTGACATTTAGCATTGTGACATTTGTCATTTGACATCTTTGACATTTGCCATCTTAAAATTTGTCATTTTTGACATTTTTCATGGTGAAACTTTTCTTTTTTGACATTTAGCATTGTGAGATTTGTCATTTGACATCTTTGACATTTGCCATCTTGAAATTTGTTATATTTGACATTTTTCATGGTGACACTTTTCATTTTTGACATTTAGCATTGTGACATTTGTCATTTGACATCTTTGACATTTGCCATCTTAAAATTTGTCATTTTTGACATTTTTCATGGTGACACTTTTCATTTTTGACATTTAGCATTGTGACATTTGTCAGTTTTGACATTTGCCATCTTGAAATTTGTCATTTTTGACATTTTTCATGGTGACACTTTTCATTTTTGACATTTGGCATTGTGACATTTGTCATTTGACATCTTTGACATTTGCCATCTTGAAATTTGTCATTTTTGACATTTTTCATGGTGACACTTTTCATTTTTGACATTTAGCATTGTGACATTTGTCAATTGACATCTTTGACATTTGTCAATTGACATCTTTGACATTTGCCATCTTGAAATTTGTTATTTTTGACATTTTTCATGGTGACACTTTTCATTTTTGACATTTAGCATTGTGACATTTGTCAGTTTTGACATTTGCCATCTTGAAATTTGTCATTTTTGACATTTTTCATGGTGACACTTTTCATTTTTGACATTTAGCATTGTGACATTTGTCATTTGACATCTTTGACATTTGCCATCTTGAAATTTGTCATTTTTGACATTTTTCATGGTGACACTTTTTATTTTTGACATTTAGCATTGTGACATTTGTCAGTTTTGACATTTGCCATCTTGAAATTTGTCATTTTTGACATTTTTCATGGTGACACTTTTCATTTTTGACATTTGGCATTGTGACATTTGTCATTTGACATCTTTGACATTTGCCATCTTGAAATTTGTCATTTTTGACATTTTTCATTGTGACACTTTTCATTTTTGACATTTAGCATTGTGACATTTGTCATTTAACATCTTTGACATTTGCCATCTTGAAATTTGTCATTTTTGACATTTTTTATGGTGACACTTTTCATTTTTGACATTTAGCATTGTGACATTTCTCATTTGACATCTTTGACATTTGCCATTTTGAAATTTGTCATTTTTGACATTTTTATGGTGACACTTTTCATTTTTGACATTTAGCATTGTGACGTTTGTCATTTGACATCTTTGACATTTGCCATCTTGAAATTTGTTATTTTTGACATTTTTCATGGTGACACTTTTCATTTTTGACATTTAGCATTGTGACATTTGTCAGTTTTGACATTTGCCATCTTGAAATTTGTCATTTTTGACATTTTTCATGGTGACACTTTTCATTTTTGACATTTAGCATTGTGACATTTGTCATTTGACATCTTTGACATTTGCCATCTTGAAATTTGTCATTTTTGACATTTAGCATTGTGACATTTGTCATTTGACATCTTTGACATTTGCCATCTTGAAATTTGTTATTTTTGACATTTTTTATGGTGACACTTTTCATTTTTGACATTTAGCATTGTGACATTTGTCAGTTTTGACATTTGCCATCTTGAAATTTGTCATTTTTGACATTTTTCATGGTGACACTATTCATTTTTGACATTTAGCATTGTGACATTTGTCATTTGACATCTTAGACATTTGTCATCTTGAAATTTGTCATTTTTGACACTTTTCATTTTTGACATTTAGCTTTGTGACATTTGTCATTTGACATCTTTGACATTTGCCATCTTGAAATTTGTCATTTTTGACATTTTTCATGGTGACACTTTTCATTTTTGACATTTAGCATTGTGACATTTGTTAGTTTTGACATTTGCCATCTTGAAATTTGTCATTTTTGACATTTTTCATGGTGACACTTTTCATTTTTGACATTTAGCATTGTGACATTTGTCATTTGACATCTTAGACATTTGTCATCTTGAAATTTGTCATTTTTGACACTTTTCATTTTTGACATTTAGCTTTGTGACATTTGTCATTTGACATCTTTGACATTTGCCATCTTGAAATTTGTCATTTTTGACATTTTTCATGGTGACACTTTTCATTTTTGACATTTAGCATTGTGACATTTGTCAGTTTTGACATTTGCCATCTTGAAATTTGTCATTTTTGACATTTTTCATGGTGACACTTTTCATTTTTGACATTTAGCATTGTGACATTTGTCATTTGACATCTTTGACATTTGCCATCTTGAAATTTGTCATTTTTGACATTTTTCATGGTGACACTTTTCATTTTTGACATTTAGCATTGTGACATTTGTCATTTGACATCTTTGACATTTGCCATCTTGAAATTTGTCATGTTTGACATTTAGCATTGTGACATTTGTCATTTGACATTTGCCATCTTAAAATTTGTTATTTTTGACATTTTTCATGGTGACACTTTTTATTTTTGACATTTAGCATTGTGACATTTGTCAGTTTTGACATTTGCCATCTTGAAATTTGTCATTTTTGACATTTACCATTGTGACACTTTTCATTTTTGACATTTAGCATTGTGACATTTGTCATTTGACATCTTTGATATTTGCCAACTTGAAATTTGTCATTTTTGACATTTTTCATGGTGACACTTTTCATTTTTGACATTAAGCATTGTGACATTTGTCATTTGACATCTTTGACATTTGCCATCTTGAAATTTGTCATTTTTGACATTTAGCATTGTGATATTTGTCATTTGACATCTTTGACATTTGCCATCTTGAAATTTGTCATTTTTGACATTTTTCATGGTGACACTTTTTATTTATGACATTAAGCATTGTGACATTTGTCATTTGACATCTTTGACATTTGCCATCTTGAAATTTGTTATTTTTAACATTTTTCATGGTGACACTTTTCATTTTTGACATTTAGCATTGTGACATTTTTCATTTGACATCTTTGACATTTGTTATCTTGAAATTTGTCATTTTTGACATTTTTCATGGTGACACTTTTCATTTTTGACATTTAGCATTGTGACATTTGTCATTTGACATCTTTGGCATTTGCCATCTTGAAATTTGTCATTTTTGACATTTTTCATGGTGACACTTTTCTTTTTTGACATTTAGCATTGTGACATTTGTCAGTTTTGACATTTGCTATCTTGAAATTTGTCATTTTTGACATTTTTCATGGTGACACTTTTCATTTTTGACATTTAGCATTGTGACATTTGTCATTTGACATCTTAGACATTTGCCATCTTGAAATTTGTCAATTTTGACACTTTTCATTTTTGACATTTAGCATTGTGACATTTGTCATTTGACATCTTTGACATTTGCCATCTTGAAATTTGTCATTTTTGACATTTTTCATGGTGACACTTTTTATTTTTGACATTTAGCATTGTGACATTTGTCAGTTTTGACATTTGCCATCTTGAAATTTGTCATTTTTGACATTTTTCATGGTAACACTTTTCATTTTTGACATTTAGCATTGTGACATTTGTCATTTGACATCTTTGACATTTGCCATCTTGAAATTTGTCATTTTTGACATTTTTCATGGTGACACTTTTCATTTTTGACATTTAGCATTGTGACATTTGTTATTTGACATCTTTTACATTTGCCATCTTGAAATTTGTCATTTTTGTTATTTTTCATGGTGACACTTTTCATTTTTGACATTTAGCATTGTGACATTTGTCATTTGACATCTTTGACATTTGCCATCTTGAAATTTGTTATTTTTGACATTTTTCATGGTGACACTTTTCATTTTTGACATTTAGCATTGTGACATTTGTCATTTGACATCTTTGACATTTGCCATCTTGAAATTTGTCATTTTTGACATTTTTCATGGTGACACTTTTCATTTTTGACATTAAGCATTGTGACATTTGTCATTTGACATCTTTGATATTTGCCATCTTGAAATTTGTCATTTTTGACATTTAGCATTGTGACATTTGTCATTTGACATCTTGGACATTTGCCATCTTGAAATTTGTCATTTTTGACATTTTTCATGGTGACACTTATCATTTTTGACATTTAGCATTGTGACATTTGTCAGTTTTGACATTTGCCATCTTGAAATTTGTCATTTTTGACATTTTTCATGGTGACACTTTTCATTTTTGACATTTAGCATTGTGACATTTGTCATTTGACATCTTTGACATTTGCCATCTTAAAATTTGTTATTTTTGACATTTTTCATGGTGACACTTTTCATTTTTGACATTTAGCATTGTGACATTTGTCATTTGACATCTTTGACATTTGCCATCTTAAAATTTGTCATTTTTGACATTTTTCATGGTGAAACTTTTCTTTTTTGACATTTAGCATTGTGAGATTTGTCATTTGACATCTTTGACATTTGCCATCTTGAAATTTGTTATATTTGACATTTTTCATGGTAACACTTTTCATTTTTGACATTTAGCATTGTGACATTTGTCGTTTGACATCTTTGACATTTGCCATCTTAAAATTTGTCATTTTTGACATTTTTCATGGTGACACTTTTCATTTTTGACATTTAGCATTGTGACATTTGTCAGTTTTGACATTTGCCATCTTGAAATTTGTCATTTTTGACATTTTTCATGGTGACACTTTTCATTTTTGACATTTGGCATTGTGACATTTGTCATTTGACATCTTTGACATTTGCCATCTTGAAATTTGTCATTTTTGACATTTTTCATGGTGACACTTTTCATTTTTGACATTTAGCATTGTGACATTTGTCAATTGACATCTTTGACATTTGCCATCTTGAAATTTGTTATTTTTGACATTTTTCATGGTGACACTTTTCATTTTTGACATTTAGCATTGTGACATTTGTCAGTTTTGACATTTGCCATCTTGAAATTTGTCATTTTTGACATTTTTCATGGTGACACTTTTCATTTTTGACATTTGGCATTGTGACATTTGTCATTTGACATCTTTGACATTTGCCATCTTGAAATTTGTCATTTTTGACATTTTTCATTGTGACACTTTTCATTTTTGACATTTAGCATTGTGACATTTGTCATTTGACATCTTTGACATTTGCCATCTTGAAATTTGTCATTTTTGACATTTTTTATGGTGACACTTTTCATTTTTGACATTTAGCATTGTGACATTTCTCATTTGACATCTTTGACATTTGCCATTTTGAAATTTGTCATTTTTGACATTTTTATGGTGACACTTTTCATTTTTGACATTTAGCATTGTGACGTTTGTCATTTGACATCTTTGACATTTGCCATTTTGAAATTTGTTATTTTTGACATTTTTCATGGTGACACTTTTCATTTTTTACATTTAGCATTGTGACATTTGTCAGTTTTGACATTTGCCATCTTGAAATTTGTCATTTTTGACATTTTTCATGGTGACACTTTTCATTTTTGACATTTAGCATTGTGACATTTGTCATTTGACATCTTTGACATTTGCCATCTTGAAATTTGTCATTTTTGACATTTAGCATTGTGACATTTGTCATTTGACATCTTTGACATTTGCCATCTTGAAATTTGTTATTTTTGACATTTTTTATGGTGACACTTTTCATTTTTGACATTTAGCATTGTGACATTTGTCAGTTTTGACATTTGCCATCTTGAAATTTGTCATTTTTGACATTTTTCATGGTGACACTATTCATTTTTGACATTTAGCATTGTGACATTTGTCATTTGACATCTTAGACATTTGTCATCTTGAAATTTGTCATTTTTGACACTTTTCATTTTTGACATTTAGCTTTGTGACATTTGTCATTTGACATCTTTGACATTTGCCATCTTGAAATTTGTCATTTTTGACATTTTTCATGGTGACACTTTTCATTTTTGACATTTAGCATTGTGACATTTGTCAGTTTTGACATTTGCCATCTTGAAATTTGTCATTTTTGACATTTTTCATGGTGACACTTTTCATTTTTGACATTTAGCATTGTGACATTTGTCATTTGACATCTTAGACATTTGTCATCTTAAAATTTGTCATTTTTGACACTTTTCATTTTTGACATTTAGCTTTGTGACATTTGTCATTTGACATCTTTGACATTTGCCATCTTGAAATTTGTCATTTTTGACATTTTTCATGGTGACACTTTTCATTTTTGACATTTAGCATTGTGACATTTGTCAGTTTTGACATTTGCCATCTTGAAATTTGTCATTTTTGACATTTTTCACGGTGACACTTTTCATTTTTGACATTTAGCATTGTGACATTTGTCATTTGACATCTTTGACATTTGCCATCTTGAAATTTGTCATTTTTGACATTTTTCATGGTGACACTTTTCATTTTTGACATTTAGCATTGTGACATTTGTCATTTGACATCTTTGACATTTGCCATCTTGAAATTTGTCATGTTTGACATTTAGCATTGTGACATTTGTCATTTGACATTTGCCATCTTAAAATTTGTTATTTTTGACATTTTTCATGGTGACACTTTTTATTTTTGACATTTAGCATTGTGACATTTGTCAGTTTTGACATTTGCCATCTTGAAATTTGTCATTTTTGACATTTAGCATTGTGACACTTTTCATTTTTGACATTTAGCATTGTGACATTTGTCATTTGACATCTTTGATATTTGCCAACTTGAAATTTGTCATTTTTGACATTTTTCATGGTGACACTTTTCATTTTTGACATTAAGCATTGTGACATTTGTCATTTGACATCTTTGACATTTGCCATCTTGAAATTTGTCATTTTTGACATTTAGCATTGTGATATTTGTCATTTGACATCTTTGACATTTGCCATCTTGAAATTTGTCATTTTTGACATTTTTCATGGTGACACTTTTTATTTATGACATTTAGCATTGTGACATTTGTCATTTGACATCTTTGACATTTGCCATCTTGAAATTTGTTATTTTTAACATTTTTCATGGTGACACTTTTCATTTTTGACATTTAGCATTGTGACATTTGTCATTTGACATCTTTGACATTTGTTATCTTGAAATTTGTCATTTTTGACATTTTTCATGGTGACACTTTTCATTTTTGACATTTAGCATTGTGACATTTGTCATTTGACATCTTTGGCATTTGCCATCTTGAAATTTGTCATTTTTGACATTTTTCATGGTGACACTTTTCTTTTTTGACATTTAGCATTGTGACATTTGTCAGTTTTGACATTTGCCATCTTGAAATTTGTCATTTTTGACATTTTTCATGGTGACACTTTTCATTTTTGACATTTAGCATTGTGACATTTGTCATTTGACATCTTAGACATTTGCCATCTTGAAATTTGTCAATTTTGACACTTTTCATTTTTGACATTTAGCATTGTGACATTTGTCATTTGACATCTTTGACATTTGCCATCTTGAAATTTGTCATTTTTGACATTTTTCATGGTGACACTTTTTATTTTTGACATTTAGCATTGTGACATTTGTCAGTTTTAACATTTGCCATCTTGAAATTTGTCATTTTTGACATTTTTCATGGTAACACTTTTTATTTTTGACATTTAGCATTGTGACATTTGTCATTTGACATCTTTGACATTTGCCATCTTGAAATTTGTCATTTTTGACATTTTTCATGGTGACACTTTTCATTTTTGACATTTAGCATTGTGACATTTGTCATTTGACATCTTTTACATTTGCCATCTTGAAATTTGTCATTTTTGACATTTAGCATTGTGACATTTGTCATTTGACATCTTTGACATTTGCCATCTTGAAATTTGTTATTTTTGACATTTTTCATGGTGACAGTTTTCATTTTTGACATTTAGCATTGTGACATTTGTCAGTTTTGACATTTGCCATTTTGAAATTTGTCATTTTTGACATTTAGCATTGTGACACTTTTCATTTTTGACATTTAGCATTGTGACATTTGTCATTTGACATCTTAAACATTTGCCATCTTGAAATTTGTCATTTTTGACACTTTTCATTTTTGACATTTAGCATTGTGACATTTGTCATTTGACATCTTTGACATTTGCCATCTTGAAATTTGTCATTTTTGACATTTTTTATGGTGACACTTTTCATTTTTGACATTTAGCATTGTGACATTTGTCATGTGACATCTTTGACATTTGCCATCTTGAAATTTGTCATTTTTGACATTTTTTATAGTCACACTTTTCATTTTTGACATTTAGCATTGTGACATTTGTCATTTGACATCTTTGACATTTGCCATCTTGAAATTTGTCATTTTTGACATTTTTCATGGTGACACTTTTCATTTTTGACATTTAGCATTGTGACATTTGTCAGTTTTGACATTTGCCATCTTGAAATTTGTCATTTTTGACATTTTTCATGGTGACACTTTTCATTTTTGACATTTAGCATTGTGACATTTGTCATTTGACATCTTTGACATTTGCTATCTTGAAATTTGTTATTTTTGACATTTTTCATGGTGACACTTTTCATTTTTGACATTTAGCATTGTGACATTTGTCATTTGACATCTTTGACATTTGCCATCTTGAAATTTGTCATTTTTGACATTTTTCATGGTGACACTTTTCATTTTTGACATTTAGCATTGTGACATTTGTCATTTGACATCTTTGACATTTGCCATCTTGAAATTTGTCATTTTTGACATTTTTCACGGTGACACTTTGCATTTTTGACATTTAGCATTGTGACATTTGTCATTTGACATCTTAGACATTTGCCATCTTGAAATTTGTCATTTTTGACACTTTTCATTTTTGACATTTAGCATTGTGACATTTGTCATTTGACATCTTTGACATTTGCCATCTTGAAATTTGTCATTTTTGACATTTTTCATGGTGACACTTTTCATTTTTGACATTTAGCATTGTGACATTTGTCATTTGACATCTTGGACATTTGTCATCTTGAAATTTGTCATTTTTGACATTTTTCATGGTGACACTTATTATTTTTGACATTTAGCATTGTGACATTTGTCAGTTTTGACATTTGCCATCTTGAAATTTGTCATTTTTGACATTTTTCATGGTGACACTTTTCATTTTTGACATTTAGCATTGTGAAATTTGTCATGTGACATCTTTGACATTTGCCATCTTGAAATTTGTCATTTTTGACATTTTTCATGGTGACACTTTTCATTTTTGACATTTAGCATTGTGACATTTGTCATTTGACATCTTTGACATTTGCCATCTTGAAATTTGTCATTTTTGACATTTTTCATGGTGACACTTTTCATTTTTGACATTTAGCATTGTGACATTTGTCATTTGACATCTTTGACATTTGCCATCTTGAAATTTGTCATTTTTGTTATTTTTCATGGTGACACTTTTCATTTTTGACATTTAGCATTGTGACATTTGTCATTTGACATCTTTGACATTTGCCATCTTGAAATTTGTTATTTTTGACATTTTTCATGGTGACACTTTTCATTTTTGACATTTAGCATTGTGACATTTGTCATTTGACATCTTTGACATTTGCCATCTTGAAATTTGTCATTTTTGACATTTTTTATGGTGACACTTTTCATTTTTGACATTTAGCATTGTGACATTTGTCATTTGACATCTTTGACATTTGCCATCTTGAAATTTGTCATTTTTGACATTTAGCATTGTGACATTTGCCATTTGACATCTTGGACATTTGCCATCTTGAAATTTGTCATTTTTGACATTTTTCATAGTGACACTTATCATTTTTGACATTTAGCATTGTGAAATTTGTCAGTTTTGACATTTGCCATCTTGAAATTTGTCATTTTTGACATTTTTCATGGTGACACTTTTCATTTTTGACATTTAGCATTGTGACATTTGTCATTTGACATCTTTGACATTTGCCATCTTGAAATTTGTTATTTTTGACATTTTTCATGGTGACACTTTTCATTTTTGACATTTAGCATTGTGACATTTGTCATTTGACATCTTTGACATTTGCCATCTTGAAATTTGTCATTTTTGACATTTTTCATGGTGACACTTTTTATTTTTGACATTTAGCATTGTGACATTTGTCATTTGACATCTTTGACATTTGCCATCTTGAAATTTGTTATTTTTGACATTTTTCATGGTGACACTTTTCATTTTTGACATTTAGCATTGTTACATTTGTCATCTGACATCTTTGAGATTTGCCATCTTGAAATTTGTCATTTTTGACATTTTTCATGGTGACACTTTTCATTTTTGACATTTGTCAGTTTTGACATTTGCCATCTTGAAATTTGTCATTTTTGACATTTTTCATGGTGACACTTTTCATTTTTGACATTTAGCATTGTGACATTTGTCATTTGACATCTTTGACATTTGCCATCTTCAAATTTGTCATTTTTGACATTTTTCATGGTGACACTTTATTTTTGACATTTAGCATTGTGACATTTGTCATTTGACATCTTTGACATTTGCCATCTTGAAATTTGTTATTTTTGACATTTTTCATGGTGACACTTTTTATTTTTGACATTTAGCATTGTGACATTTGTCATTTGACATCTTTGATATTTGCCATCTTGAAATTTGTCAATTTTGACATTTTTCATGGTGACACTTTTCATTTTTGACATTTAGCATTGTGACATTTGTCATTTGACATCTTTGACATTTGCCATCTTGAAATTTGTCATGTTTGACATTTTTCATGGTGACACTTTTCATTTTTGACATTTAGCATTGTGACATTTGTCATTTGACATCTTTGACATTTGCCATCTTGAAATTTGTCATTTTTGACATTTTTCCTGGTGACACTTTTCATTTTTGACATTTAGCATTGTGACATTTGTCAGTTTTGACATTTGCCATCTTGAAATTTGTCATTTTTGACATTTTTCATGGTGACACTTTTCATTTTTGACATTTAGCATTGTGACATTTGTCATTTGACATCTTAGACATTTGCCATCTTGAAATTTGTCATTTTTGACACTTTTCATTTTTGACATTTAGCATTGTGACATTTGTCATTTGACATCTTTGACATTTGCCATCTTGAAATTTGTCATTTTTGACATTTTTCATGGTGACACTTTTCATTTTTTACATTTAGCATTGTGACATTTGTCATTTGACATCTTTGACATTTGCCATCTTGAAATTTGTTATTTTTGTTATTTTTCATGGTGACACTTTTCATTTTTGACATTTAGCATTGTGACATTTGTCATTTGACATCTTTGACATTTGGCATCTTGAAATTTGTCATTTTTGACATTTAGCATTGTAACATTTGTCATTTGACATCTTTGACATTTGCCATCTTGAAATTTGTCATTTTTGACATTTTTCATGGTGACACTTTTCATTTTTGACATTTAGCATTGTGACATTTGTCAGTTTTGACATTTGCCATCTTGAAATTTGTCATTTTTGACATTTTTCTTGGTGACACTTTTCATTTTTGACATTTAGCATTGTGACATTTGTCATTTGACATCTTAGACATTTGCCATCTTGAAATTTGTCATTGTTGACACTTTTCATTTTTGACATTTAGCATTGTGACATTTGTCATTTGACATCTTTGACATTTGCCATCTTGAAATTTGTCATTTTTGACATTTTTCGTGGTGACACTTTTCATTTTTGACATTTAGCATTGTGACATTTGTCAGTTTTGACATTTGCGATCTTGAAATTTGTCATTTTTGACATTTTTCATGGTGACACTTCTCATTTTTGACATTAAGCATTGTGACATTTGTCATTTGACATATTTGACATTTGCCATCTTGAAATTTGTCATTTTTGACATTTTTGATGGTGACACTTTTCATTTTTGACATTTAGCATTGTGACATTTGTCATTTGACATCTTTGACATTTGCCATCTTGGAATTTGTTATTTTTGACATTTTTCATGGTGACACTTATCATTTTTGACATTTAGCATTGTGACATTTGTCATTTGACATCTTTGACATTTGCCATCTTGAAATTTGTCATTTTTGACATTTTTCATGGTGACACTTTTTATTTTTGACATTTAGCATTGTGACATTTGTCAGTTTTGACATTTGCCATCTTGAAATTTGTCATTTTTGACATTTTTCATGGTGACACTTTTTATTTTTGACATTTAGCATTGTGACATTTGTCATCTTTGACATTTGCCATCTTGAAATTTGTCATTTTTGACATTTTTCATGGTGACACTTTTCATTTTTGACATTTAGCATTGTGACATTTGTCAGTTTTGACATTTGCCATCTTAAAATTTGTCATTTTTGACATTTTTCATGGTGACACTTTTCATTTTTGACATTTAGCATTGTGACATTTGTCATTTGACATCTTTGACATTTGCCATTTTAAAATTTGTCATTTTTGACATTTTTCATGGTGACACTTTTCATTTTTGACATTTAGCATTGTGACATTTGTCATTTGACATCTTGGACATTTGCCATCTTGAAATTTGTTATTTTTGACATTTAGCATTGTGACATTTGTCATTTGACATCTTTGACATTTGCCATCTTGAAATTTGTTATTTTTGACATTTTTCATGGTGACACTTATCATTTTTGACATTTAGCATTGTGACATTTGTCATTTGACATCTTTGACATTTGCCATCTTGAAATTTGTCATTTTTGACATTTTTCATGGTGACACTTTTCATTTTTGACATTTAGCATTGTGACATTTGTCATTTGACATCTTGGACATTTGCCATCTTGAAATTTGTTATTTTTGACATTTTTCATGGTGACACTTTTCATTTTTGACATTTAGCATTGTGACATTTGTCATTTGACATCTTTGACATTTGCCATCTTGAAATTTGTCATTTTTGACATTTTTGATGGTGACACTTTTCATTTTTGACATTTAGCATTGTGACATTTGTCATTTGACATCTTTGATATTTGCCATCTTGAAATTTGTCATTTTTGACATTTAGCATTGTGACATTTGTCATTTGACATCTTTGACATTTGCCATCTTGAAATTTGTTATTTTTGACATTTTTCATGGTGACACTTTTCATTTTTGACATTTAGCATTGTGACATTTGTCAGTTTTGACATTTGCCATCTTGAAATTTGTCATTTTTGACATTTAGCATTGTAACATTTGTCATTTGACATCTTTGACATTTGCCATCTTGAAATTTGTCATTTTTGACATTTTTCATGGTGACACTTTTTATTTTTGACATTTAGCATTGTGATATTTGTCGTTTGACATCTTTGACATTTGCCATCTTGAAATTTGTCATTTTTGACATTTAGCATTGTGATATTTGTCATTTGACATCTTTGACATTTGCCATCTTAAAATATGTCATTTTTGACATTTTTCATTTTTGACATTTAGCATTGTGACATTTGTCATTTGACATCTTTGACATTTGCCATCTTGAAACTTGTTATTTTTGACATTTTTCATGGTGACACTTTTTATTTTTGACATTTAGCATTGTGACATTTGTCATTTGACATCTTTGACATTTGCCATCTTGAAATTTGTCATTTTTGACATTTTTCATGGTGACACTTTTCATTTTTGACATTTAGCGTTGTGACATTTGTCATTTGACATCTTTGACATTTGCCATCTTGAAATTTGTCATTTTTGACATTTTTTATGGTAACACTTTTCATTTTTGACATTTAGCATTGTGACATTTGTCAGTTTTGACATTTGCCATCTTAAAATTTGTCATTTTTGACATTTTTCATGGTGACACTTTTTATTTTTGACATTTAGCATTGTGACATTTGTCATTTGACATCTTAGACATTTGCCATCTTGAAATGTGTCATTTTTGACACTTTTCATTTTTGACATTTAGCATTGTGACATTTGTCATTTGACATCTTTGACATTTGCCATCTTGAAATTTGTCATTTTTGACATTTTTCATGGTGACACTTTTCATTTTTGACATTTAGCATTGTGACATTTGTCAGTTTTGACATTTGCCATCTTGAAATTTGTCATTTTTGACATTTTTCATGGTGACACTTTTCATTTTTGACATTTAGCAGTGTGACATTTGTCATTTAACATCTTTGACATTTGCCATCTTGAAATTTGTCATTTTTGACATTTTTCATGGTGACACTTTTCATTTTTGACATTTAGCATTGTGACATTTGTCATTTGACATCTTTGACATTTGCCATCTTGAAATTTGTCATTTTTGACATTTTTCATGGTGACACTTTTCATTTTTGACATTTAGCATTGTGACATTTGTCAGTTTTGACATTTGCCATCTTGAAATTTGTCATTTTTGACATTTTTCATGGTGACACTTTTCATTTTTGACATTTAGCATTGTGACATTTGTCATTTGATATCTTAGACATTTGCCATCTTGAAATTTGTCATTTTTGACACTTTTCATTTTTGACATTTAGCATTGTGACATTTGTCATTTGACATCTTTGACATTTGCCATCTTGAAATTTGTCATTTTTGTCATTTTTCATGGTGACACTTTTCATTTTTGACATTTAGCATTGTGACATTTGTCAGTTTTGACATTTGTTATCTTGAAATTTGTCATTTTTGACATTTTTCATGGTGACACTTTTCATTTTTGACATTTAGCATTGTGACATTTGTCATTTGACATCTTTGACATTTGCCATCTTGAAATTTGTCATTTTTGACATTTTTCATGGTGACACTTTTCATTTTTGACATTTAGCATTGTGACATTTGTCATTTGACATCTTTGACATTTGCCATCTTGAAATTTGTCATTTTTGACATTTAGCATTGTGACATTTGTCATTTGACATCTTTGACATTTGCTATCTTGAAATTTGTTATTTTTGACATT
The DNA here is from genome assembly GCA_964028335.1 of Altica lythri. Classification (NCBI taxonomy): domain Eukaryota; kingdom Metazoa; phylum Arthropoda; class Insecta; order Coleoptera; family Chrysomelidae; genus Altica; species Altica lythri. The sequence continues at coordinate 21,138,974 of OZ034800.1, read as the reverse complement.
TTTCATGGTGACACTTTTCATTTTTGACATTTAGCATTGTGACATTTGTCATTTGACATCTTTGACATTTGCCATCTTAAAATTTGTCATTTTTGACATTTTTCATGGTGACACTTTTCATTTTTGACATTTAGCATTGTGACATTTGTCATTTGACATCTTTGACATTTGCCATCTTGAAATTTGTTGTTTTTGACATTTTTCATGGTGACACTTTTCATTTTTGACATTTAGCATTGTGACATTTGTCATTTGATATCTTAGACATTTGCCATCTTGAAATTTGTCATTTTTGACACTTTTCATTTTTGACATTTAGCATTGTGACATTTGTCATTTGACATCTTTGACATTTGCCATCTTGAAATTTGTCATTTTTGTCATTTTTCATGGTGACACTTTTCATTTTTGACATTTAGCATTGTGACATTTGTCAGTTTTGACATTTGTTATCTTGAAATTTGTCATTTTTGACATTTTTCATGGTGACACTTTTCATTTTTGACATTTAGCATTGTGACATTTGTCATTTGACATCTTTGACATTTGCCATCTTAAAATTTGTTATTTTTGACATTTTTCATGGTGACACTTTTCATTTTTGACATTTAGCATTGTGACATTTGTCATTTGACATCTTTGACATTTGCCATCTTAAAATTTGTCATTTTTGACATTTTTCATGGTGAAACTTTTCTTTTTTGACATTTAGCATTGTGAGATTTGTCATTTGACATCTTTGACATTTGCCATCTTGAAATTTGTTATATTTGACATTTTTCATGGTGACACTTTTCATTTTTGACATTTAGCATTGTGACATTTGTCATTTGACATCTTTGACATTTGCCATCTTAAAATTTGTCATTTTTGACATTTTTCATGGTGACACTTTTCATTTTTGACATTTAGCATTGTGACATTTGTCAGTTTTGACATTTGCCATCTTGAAATTTGTCATTTTTGACATTTTTCATGGTGACACTTTTCATTTTTGACATTTGGCATTGTGACATTTGTCATTTGACATCTTTGACATTTGCCATCTTGAAATTTGTCATTTTTGACATTTTTCATGGTGACACTTTTCATTTTTGACATTTAGCATTGTGACATTTGTCAATTGACATCTTTGACATTTGCCATCTTGAAATTTGTTATTTTTGACATTTTTCATGGTGACACTTTTCATTTTTGACATTTAGCATTGTGACATTTGTCAGTTTTGACATTTGCCATCTTGAAATTTGTCATTTTTGACATTTTTCATGGTGACACTTTTCATTTTTGACATTTGGCATTGTGACATTTGTCATTTGACATCTTTGACATTTGCCATCTTGAAATTTGTCATTTTTGACATTTTTCATTGTGACACTTTTCATTTTTGACATTTAGCATTGTGACATTTGTCATTTGACATCTTTGACATTTGCCATCTTGAAATTTGTTATTTTTGACATTTTTTATGGTGACACTTTTCATTTTTGACATTTAGCATTGTGACATTTCTCATTTGACATCTTTGACATTTGCCATTTTGAAATTTGTCATTTTTGACATTTTTATGGTGACACTTTTCATTTTTGACATTTAGCATTGTGACGTTTGTCATTTGACATCTTTGACATTTGCCATTTTGAAATTTGTTATTTTTGACATTTTTCATGGTGACACTTTTCATTTTTGACATTTAGCATTGTGACATTTGTCAGTTTTGACATTTGCCATCTTGAAATTTGTCATTTTTGACATTTTTCATGGTGACACTTTTCATTTTTGACATTTAGCATTGTGACATTTGTCATTTGACATCTTTGACATTTGCCATCTTGAAATTTGTCATTTTTGACATTTAGCATTGTGACATTTGTCATTTGACATCTTTGACATTTGCCATCTTGAAATTTGTTATTTTTGACATTTTTTATGGTGACACTTTTCATTTTTGACATTTAGCATTGTGACATTTGTCAGTTTTGACATTTGCCATCTTGAAATTTGTCATTTTTGACATTTTTCATGGTGACACTATTCATTTTTGACATTTAGCATTGTGACATTTGTCATTTGACATCTTAGACATTTGTCATCTTGAAATTTGTCATTTTTGACACTTTTCATTTTTGACATTTAGCTTTGTGACATTTGTCATTTGACATCTTTGACATTTGCCATCTTGAAATTTGTCATTTTTGACATTTTTCATGGTGACACTTTTCAGTTTTGACATTTAGCATTGTGACATTTGTCAGTTTTGACATTTGCCATCTTGAAATTTGTCATTTTTGACATTTTTCATGGTGACACTTTTCATTTTTGACATTTAGCATTGTGACATTTGTCATTTGACATCTTAGACATTTGTCATCTTAAAATTTGTCATTTTTGACACTTTTCATTTTTGACATTTAGCTTTGTGACATTTGTCATTTGACATCTTTGACATTTGCCATCTTGAAATTTGTCATTTTTGACATTTTTCATGGTGACACTTTTCATTTTTGACATTTAGCATTGTGACATTTGTCAGTTTTGACATTTGCCATCTTGAAATTTGTCATTTTTGACATTTTTCATGGTGACACTTTTCATTTTTGACATTTAGCATTGTGACATTTGTCATTTGACATCTTTGACATTTGCCATCTTGAAATTTGTCATTTTTGACATTTTTCATGGTGACACTTTTCATTTTTGACATTTAGCATTGTGACATTTGTCATTTGACATCTTTGACATTTGCCATCTTGAAATTTGTCATGTTTGACATTTAGCATTGTGACATTTGTCATTTGACATTTGCCATCTTAAAATTTGTTATTTTTGACATTTTTCATGGTGACACTTTTTATTTTTGACATTTAGCATTGTGACATTTGTCAGTTTTGACATTTGCCATCTTGAAATTTGTCATTTTTGACATTTAGCATTGTGACACTTTTCATTTTTGACATTTAGCATTGTGACATTTGTCATTTGACATCTTTGATATTTGCCAACTTGAAATTTGTCATTTTTGACCTTTTTCATGGTGACACTTTTCATTTTTGACATTAAGCATTGTGACATTTGTCATTTGACATCTTTGACATTTGCCATCTTGAAATTTGTCATTTTTGACATTTAGCATTGTGATATTTGTCATTTGACATCTTTGACATTTGCCATCTTGAAATTTGTCATTTTTGACATTTTTCATGGTGACACTTTTTATTTATGACATTTAGCATTGTGACGTTTGTCATTTGACATCTTTGACATTTGCCATCTTGAAATTTGTTATTTTTAACATTTTTCATGGTGACACTTTTCATTTTTGACATTTAGCATTGTGACATTTGTCATTTGACATCTTTGACATTTGTTATCTTGAAATTTGTCATTTTTGACATTTTTCATGGTGACACTTTTCATTTTTGACATTTAGCATTGTGACATTTGTCATTTGACATCTTTGGCATTTGCCATCTTGAAATTTGTCATTTTTGACATTTTTCATGGTGACACTTTTCTTTTTTGACATTTAGCATTGTGACATTTGTCAGTTTTGACATTTGCCATCTTGAAATTTGTCATTTTTGACATTTTTCATGGTGACACTTTTCATTTTTGACATTTAGCATTGTGACATTTGTCATTTGACATCTTAGACATTTGCCATCTTGAAATTTGTCAATTTTGACACTTTTCATTTTTGACATTTAGCATTGTGACATTTGTCATTTGACATCTTTGACATTTGCCATCTTGAAATTTGTCATTTTTGACATTTTTCATGGTGACACTTTTTATTTTTGACATTTAGCATTGTGACATTTGTCAGTTTTGACATTTGCCATCTTGAAATTTGTCATTTTTGACATTTTTCATGGTAACACTTTTTATTTTTGACATTTAGCATTGTGACATTTGTCATTTGACATCTTTGACATTTGCCATCTTGAAATTTGTCATTTTTGACATTTTTCATGGTGACACTTTTCATTTTTGACATTTAGCATTGTGACATTTGTCATTTGACATCTTTTACATTTGCCATCTTGAAATTTGTCATTTTTGACATTTAGCATTGTGACATTTGTCATTTGACATCTTTGACATTTGCCATCTTGAAATTTGTTATTTTTGACATTTTTCATGGTGACAGTTTTCATTTTTGACATTTAGCATTGTGACATTTGTCAGTTTTGACATTTGCCATTTTGAAATTTGTCATTTTTGACATTTAGCATTGTGACACTTTTCATTTTTGACATTTAGCATTGTGACATTTGTCATTTGACATCTTAAACATTTGCCATCTTGAAATTTGTCATTTTTGACACTTTTCATTTTTGACATTTAGCATTGTGACATTTGTCATTTGACATCTTTGACATTTGCCATCTTGAAATTTGTCATTTTTGACATTTTTTATGGTGACACTTTTCATTTTTGACATTTAGCATTGTGACATTTGTCATGTGACATCTTTGACATTTGCCATCTTGAAATTTGTCATTTTTGACATTTTTTATAGTCACACTTTTCATTTTTGACATTTAGCATTGTGACATTTGTCATTTGACATCTTTGACATTTGCCATCTTGAAATTTGTCATTTTTGACATTTTTCATGGTGACACTTTTCATTTTTGACATTTAGCATTGTGACATTTGTCAGTTTTGACATTTGCCATCTTGAAATTTGTCATTTTTGACATTTTTCATGGTGACACTTTTCATTTTTGACATTTAGCATTGTGACATTTGTCATTTGACATCTTTGACATTTGCTATCTTGAAATTTGTTATTTTTGACATTTTTCATGGTGACACTTTTCATTTTTGACATTTAGCATTGTGACATTTGTCATTTGACATCTTTGACATTTGCCATCTTGAAATTTGTCATTTTTGACATTTTTCATGGTGACACTTTTCATTTTTGACATTTAGCATTGTGACATTTGTCATTTGACATCTTTGACATTTGCCATCTTGAAATTTGTCATTTTTGACATTTTTCACGGTGACACTTTGCATTTTTGACATTTAGCATTGTGACATTTGTCATTTGACATCTTAGACATTTGCCATCTTAAAATTTGTCATTTTTGACACTTTTCATTTTTGACATTTAGCATTGTGACATTTGTCATTTGACATCTTTGACATTTGCCATCTTGAAATTTGTCATTTTTGACATTTTTCATGGTGACACTTTTCATTTTTGACATTTAGCATTGTGACATTTGTCATTTGACATCTTGGACATTTGTCATCTTGAAATTTGTCATTTTTGACATTTTTCATGGTGACACTTATTATTTTTGACATTTAGCATTGTGACATTTGTCAGTTTTGACATTTGCCATCTTGAAATTTGTCATTTTTGACATTTTTCATGGTGACACTTTTCATTTTTGAGATTTAGCATTGTGAAATTTGTCATGTGACATCTTTGACATTTGCCATCTTGAAATTTGTCATTTTTGACATTTTTCATGGTGACACTTTTCATTTTTGACATTTAGCATTGTGACATTTGTCATTTGACATCTTTGACATTTGCCATCTTGAAATTTGTCATTTTTGACATTTTTCATGGTGACACTTTTCATTTTTGACATTTAGCATTGTGACATTTGTCATTTGACATCTTTGACATTTGCCATCTTGAAATTTGTCATTTTTGTTATTTTTCATGGTGACACTTTTCATTTTTGACATTTAGCATTGTGACATTTGTCATTTGACATCTTTGACATTTGCCATCTTGAAATTTGTTATTTTTGACATTTTTCATGGTGACACTTTTCATTTTTGACATTTAGCATTGTGACATTTGTCATTTGACATCTTTGACATTTGCCATCTTGAAATTTGTCATTTTTGACATTTAGCATTGTGACATTTGCCATTTGACATCTTGGACATTTGCCATCTTGAAATTTGTCATTTTTGACATTTTTCATAGTGACACATATCATTTTTGACATTTAGCATTGTGAAATTTGTCAGTTTTGACATTTGCCATCTTGAAATTTGTCATTTTTGACATTTTTCATGGTGACACTTTTCATTTTTGACATTTAGCATTGTGACATTTGTCATTTGACATCTTTGACATTTGCCATCTTGAAATTTGTTATTTTTGACATTTTTCATGGTGACACTTTTCATTTTTGACATTTAGCATTGTGACATTTGTCATTTGACATCTTTGACATTTGCCATCTTGAAATTTGTCATTTTTGACATTTTTCATGGTGACACTTTTTATTTTTGACATTTAGCATTGTGACATTTGTCATTTGACATCTTTGACATTTGCCATCTTGAAATTTGTTATTTTTGACATTTTTCATGGTGACTTTTTTCATTTTTGACATTTAGCATTGTTACATTTGTCATCTGACATCTTTGAGATTTGCCATCTTGAAATTTGTCATTTTTGACATTTTTCATGGTGACACTTTTCATTTTTGACATTTGTCAGTTTTGACATTTGCCATCTTGAAATTTGTCATTTTTGACATTTTTCATGGTGACACTTTTCATTTTTGACATTTAGCATTGTGACATTTGTCATTTGACATCTTTGACATTTGCCATCTTGAAATTTGTCATTTTTGACATTTTTCATGGTGACACTTTATTTTTGACATTTAGCATTGTGACATTTGTCATTTGACATCTTTGACATTTGCCATCTTGAAATTTGTTATTTTTGACATTTTTCATGGTGACACTTTTTATTTTTGACATTTAGCATTGTGACATTTGTCATTTGACATCTTTGATATTTGCCATCTTGAAATTTGTCAATTTTGACATTTTTCATGGTGACACTTTTCATTTTTGACATTTAGCATTGTGACATTTGTCATTTGACATCTTTGACATTTGCCAACTTGAAATTTGTCATTTTTGACATTTTTCATGGTGACACTTTTCATTTTTGACATTTAGCATTGTGACATTTGTCATTTGACATCTTTGACATTTGCCATCTTGAAATTTGTCATTTTTGACATTTTTCATGGTGACACTTTTTATTTTTGACATTTAGCATTGTGACATTTGTCAGTTTTGACATTTGCCATCTTGAAATTTGTCATTTTTGACATTTTTCATGGTGACACTTTTCATTTTTGACATTTAGCATTGTGACATTTGTCATTTGACATCTTAGACATTTGCCATCTTGAAATTTGTCATTTTTGACACTTTTCATTTTTGACATTTAGCATTGTGACATTTGTCATTTGACATCTTTGACATTTGCCATCTTGAAATTTGTCATTTTTGACATTTTTCATGGTGACACTTTTCATTTTTTACATTTAGCATTGTGACATTTGTCATTTGACATCTTTGACATTTGCCATCTTGAAATTTGTTATTTTTGTTATTTTTCATGGTGACACTTTTCATTTTTGACATTTAGCATTGTGACATTTGTCATTTGACATCTTTGACATTTGGCATCTTGAAATTTGTCATTTTTGACATTTAGCATTGTAACATTTGTCATTTGACATCTTTGACATTTGCCATCTTGAAATTTGTCATTTTTGACATTTTTCATGGTGACACTTTTCATTTTTGACATTTAGCATTGTGACATTTGTCAGTTTTGACATTTGCCATCTTGAAATTTGTCATTTTTGACATTTTTTATGGTGACACTTTTCATTTTTGACATTTAGCATTGTGACATTTGTCAGTTTTGACATTTGCCATCTTGAAATTTGTCATTTTTGACATTTTTCATGGTGACACTTTTCATTTTTGACATCTAGCATTGTGACATTTGTCATTTGACATCTTAGACATTTGCCATCTTGAAATTTGTCAATTTTGACACTTTTCATTTTTGACATTTAGCATTGTAACATTTGTCATTTGACATCTTTGACATTTGCCATCTTGAAATTTGTCATTTTTGACATTTTTCATGGTGACACTTTTTATTTTTGACATTTAGCATTGTGACATTTGTCAGTTTTGACATTTGCCATCTTGAAATTTGTCATTTTTGACATTTTTCATGGTGACACTTTTCATTTTTGACATTTAGCATTGTGACATTTGTCATTTGACATCTTTGACATTTGCCATCTTGAAATTTGTCATTTTTGACATTTTTCATGGTGACACTTTTCATTTTTGACATTTAGCATTGTGACATTTGTCATTTGACATCTTTTACATTTGCCATCTTGAAATTTGTCATTTTTGACATTTAGCATTGTGACATTTGTCATTTGACATCTTTGACATTTGCCATCTTGAAATTTGTCATTTTTGACATTTTTCGTGGTGACACTTTTCATTTTTGACATTTAGCATTGTGACATTTGTCAGTTTTGACATTTGCCATCTTGAAATTTGTCATTTTTGACATTTTTCATGGTGACACTTCTCATTTTTGACATTAAGCATTGTGACATTTGTCATTTGACATATTTGACATTTGCCATCTTGAAATTTGTCATTTTTGACATTTTTGATGGTGACACTTTTCATTTTTGACATTTAGCATTGTGACATTTGTCATTTGACATCTTTGACATTTGCCATCTTGGAATTTGTTATTTTTGACATTTTTCATGGTGACACTTATCATTTTTGACATTTAGCATTGTGACATTTGTCATTTGACATCTTTGACATTTGCCATCTTGAAATTTGTCATTTTTGACATTTTTCATGGTGACACTTTTTATTTTTGACATTTAGCATTGTGACATTTGTCAGTTTTGACATTTGCCATCTTGAAATTTGTCATTTTTGACATTTTTCATGGTGACACTTTTTATTTTTGACATTTAGCATTGTGACATTTGTCATCTTTGACATTTGCCATCTTGAAATTTGTCATTTTTGACATTTTTCATGGTGACACTTTTCATTTTTGACATTTAGCATTGTGACATTTGTCAGTTTTGACATTTGCCATCTTAAAATTTGTCATTTTTGACATTTTTCATGGTGACACTTTTCATTTTTGACATTTAGCATTGTAACATTTGTCATTTGACATCTTTGACATTTGCCATTTTAAAATTTGTCATTTTTGACATTTTTCATGGTGACACTTTTCATTTTTGACATTTAGCATTGTGACATTTGTCATTTGACATCTTGGACATTTGCCATCTTGAAATTTGTTATTTTTGACATTTAGCATTGTGACATTTGTCATTTGACATCTTTGACATTTGCCATCTTGAAATTTGTTATTTTTGACATTTTTCATGGTGACACTTATCATTTTTGACATTTAGCATTGTGACATTTGTCATTTGACATCTTTGACATTTGCCATCTTGAAATTTGTCATTTTTGACATTTTTCATGGTGACACTTTTCATTTTTGACATTTAGCATTGTGACATTTGTCATTTGACATCTTGGACATTTGCCATCTTGAAATTTGTTATTTTTGACATTTTTCATGGTGACACTTTTCATTTTTGACATTTAGCATTGTGACATTTGTCATTTGACATCTTTGACATTTGCCATCTTGAAATTTGTCATTTTTGACATTTTTGATGGTGACACTTTTCATTTTTGACATTTAGCATTGTGACATTTGTCATTTGACATCTTTGATATTTGCCATCTTGAAATTTGTCATTTTTGACATTTAGCATTGTGACATTTGTCATTTGACATCTTTGACATTTGCCATCTTGAAATTTGTTATTTTTGACATTTTTCATGGTGACACTTTTCATTTTTGACATTTAGCATTGTGACATTTGTCAGTTTTGACATTTGCCATCTTGAAATTTGTCATTTTTAACATTTAGCATTGTAACATTTGTCATTTGACATCTTTGACATTTGCCATCTTGAAATTTGTCATTTTTGACATTTTTCATGGTGACACTTTTTATTTTTGACATTTAGCATTGTGATATTTGTCGTTTGACATCTTTGACATTTGCCATCTTGAAATTTGTCATTTTTGACATTTAGCATTGTGATATTTGTCATTTGACATCTTTGACATTTGCCATCTTAAAATATGTCATTTTTGACATTTTTCATTTTTGACATTTAGCATTGTGACATTTGTCATTTGACATCTTTGACATTTGCCATCTTGAAACTTGTTATTTTTGACATTTTTCATGGTGACACTTTTTATTTTTGACATTTAGCATTGTGACATTTGTCATTTGACATCTTTGACATTTGCCATCTTGAAATTTGTCATTTTTGACATTTTTCATGGTGACACTTTTCATTTTTGACATTTAGCGTTGTGACATTTGTCATTTGACATCTTTGACATTTGCCATCTTGAAATTTGTCATTTTTGACATTTTTCATGGTAACACTTTTCATTTTTGACATTTAGCATTGTGACATTTGTCAGTTTTGACATTTGCCATCTTGAAATTTGTCATTTTTGACATTTTTCATGGTGACACTTTTTATTTTTGACATTTAGCATTGTGACATTTGTCATTTGACATCTTAGACATTTGCCATCTTGAAATGTGTCATTTTTGACACTTTTCATTTTTGACATTTAGCATTGTGACATTTGTCATTTGACATCTTTGACATTTGCCATCTTGAAATTTGTCATTTTTGACATTTTTCATGGTGACACTTTTCATTTTTGACATTTAGCATTGTGACATTTGTCAGTTTTGACATTTGCCATCTTGAAATTTGTCATTTTTGACATTTTTCATGGTGACACTTTTCATTTTTGACATTTAGCAGTGTGACATTTGTCATTTAACATCTTTGACATTTGCCATCTTGAAATTTGTCATTTTTGACATTTTTCATGGTGACACTTTTCATTTTTGACATTTAGCATTGTGACATTTGTCATTTGACATCTTTGACATTTGCCATCTTGAAATTTGTCATTTTTGACATTTTTCATGGTGACACTTTTCATTTTTGACATTTAGCATTGTGACATTTGTCAGTTTTGACATTTGCCATCTTGAAATTTGTCATTTTTGACATTTTTCATGGTGACACTTTTCATTTTTGACATTTAGCATTGTGACATTTGTCATTTGATATCTTAGACATTTGCCATCTTGAAATTTGTCATTTTTGACACTTTTCATTTTTGACATTTAGCATTGTGACATTTGTCATTTGACATCTTTGACATTTGCCATCTTGAAATTTGTCATTTTTGTCATTTTTCATGGTGACACTTTTCATTTTTGACATTTAGCATTGTGACATTTGTCAGTTTTGACATTTGTTATCTTGAAATTTGTCATTTTTGACATTTTTCATGGTGACACTTTTCATTTTTGACATTTAGCATTGTGACATTTGTCATTTGACATCTTTGACATTTGCCATCTTGAAATTTGTCATTTTTGACATTTTTCATGGTGACACTTTTCATTTTTGACATTTAGCATTGTGACATTTGTCATTTGACATCTTTGACATTTGCCATCTTGAAATTTGTCATTTTTGACATTTAGCATTGTGACATTTGTCATTTGACATCTTTGACATTTGCTATCTTGAAATTTGTTATTTTTGACATTTTTCATGGTGACACTTTTCATTTTTGACATTTAGCATTGTGACATTTGTCATTTGACATCTTTGACATTTGCCATCTTAAAATTTGTCATTTTTGACATTTTTCATGGTGACACTTTTCATTTTTGACATTTAGCATTGTGACATTTGTCATTTGACATCTTTGACATTTGCCATCTTGAAATTTGTTGTTTTTGACATTTTTCATGGTGACACTTTTCATTTTTGACATTTAGCATTGTGACATTTGTCATTTGACATCTTTGACATTTGCCATCTTGAAATTTGTCATTTTTGACATTTTTCATGATGACACTTTTCATTTTTGACATTTAGCATTGTGACATTTGTCATTTGACATCTTTGACATTTGCCATCTTGAAATTTGTTATTTTTGACATTTTTCATGGTGACACTTTTCATTTTTGACATTTAGCATTGTGATATTTGTCATTTGACATCTTTGACATTTGCCATCTTGAAATTTGTCATTTTTGACACTTTTCATGGTGACACTTTTCATTTTTGACATTTAGCATGGTGACATTTGTCATTTGACATCTTTGACATTTGCCATTTTGAAATTTGTCATTTTTGACATTTTTCATAGTGACACTTTTCATTTTTGACATTTAGCATTGTGACATTTGTCATTTGACATCTTTGACATTTGCCATCTTGAAGTTTGTTATTTTTGACATTTTTCATGGTGACACTTTTCATTTTTGACATTTAGCATTGTGACATTTGTCATTTGACATCTTCGACATTTGCCATCTTGAAATTTGTTATTTTTGACATTTTTCATGGTGACACTTTTCATTTTTGACATTTAGCATTGTGACATTTGTCAGTTTTGACATTTGCCGTCTTGAAATTTGTCATTTTTGACATTTTTCATGGTGACACTTTTCATTTTTGACATTTAGCATTGTGACATTTGTCATTTGACATCTTTGACATTTGCCATCTTGAAATTTCTCATTTTTGACATTTAGCATTGTGACATTTGTCATTTGACATCTTTGACATTTGCCATCTTGAAATTTGTTATTTTTGACATTTTTCATTTTTGACATTTAGCATTGTGACATTTGTCAGTTTTGACATTTGCCATTTTGAAATTTGTCATTTTTGACATTTTTCATGGTGACACTATTCATTTTTGACATTTAGCATTGTGACATTTGTCATTTGACATCTTAGACATTTGTCATCTTGAAATTTGTCATTTTTGACACTTTTCATTTTTGACATTTAGCATTGTGACATTTGTCATTTGACATCTTTGACATTTGCCATCTTGAAATTTGTCATTTTTGACATTTTTCATGGTGACACTTTTCATTTTTGACATTTAGCATTGTGACATTTGTCAGTTTTGACATTTGCCATCTTGAAATTTGTCATTTTTGACATTTTTCATGGTGACACTTTTCATTTTTGACATTAAGCATTGTGACATTTGTCAGTTTTGACATTTGCCATCTTGAAATTTGTCATTTTTGACATTTTTCATGGTGACACTTTTCATTTTTGACATTTAGCATTGTGACATTTGTCATTTGACATCTTTGACATTTGCCATCTTGAAATTTGTCATTTTTGACATTTGTCATGGTGACACTTTTCATTTTTGACATTTAGCATTGTGACATTTGTCATTTGACATCTTTGACATTTGCCATCTTGAAATTTGTCATGTTTGACATTTAGCATTGTGATATTTGTCATTTGACATTTGACATCTTGAAATTTGTTATTTTTGACATTTTTCATGGAGACACTTTTCATTTTTGACATTTAGCACTGTGACATTTGTCAGTTTTGACATTTGCCATCTTGAAATTTGTCATTTTTGACATTTAGCATTGTGACACTTTTTATTTTTGACACTTAGCATTGTGACATTTGTCATTTGACATCTTTGATATTTGCCAACTTGAAATTTGTCATTTTTGACATTTTTCATGGTGACACTTTTCATTTTTGACATTTGGCATTGTGACATTTGTTATTTGACATCTTTGACATTTGCCATCTTGAAATTTGTCATTTTTGACATTAAGCATTGTGATATTTGTCATTTGACATCTTTGACATTTGCCATCTTGAAATTTGTCATTTTTGACATTTTTCATGTTGACACTTTTCATTTATGACATTTAGCATTGTGACATTTGTCATTTGACATCTTTGACATTTGCCATCTTGAAATTTGTTATTTTTGACATTTTTCATAGTGACACTTTTCATTTTTGACATTTAGCATTGTGACATTTGTCATTTGACATCTTTGACATTTGCCATCTTGAAATTTGTCATTTTTGACATTTTTCATGGTGACACTTTTCTTTTTTGACATTTAGCATTGTGACATTTGTCAGTTTTGACATTTGCCATCTTGAAATTTGTCATTTTTGACATTTTTCATGGTGACACTTTTCATTTTTGACATCTAGCATTGTGACATTTGTCATTTGACATCTTAGACATTTGCCATCTTGAAATTTGTCAATTTTGACACTTTTCATTTTTGACATTTAGCATTGTAACATTTGTCATTTGACATCTTTGACATTTGCCATCTTGAAATTTGTCATTTTTGACATTTTTCATGGTGACACTTTTTATTTTTGACATTTAGCATTGTGACATTTGTCAGTTTTGACATTTGCCATCTTGAAATTTGTCATTTTTGACATTTTTCATGGTGACACTTTTCATTTTTGACATTTAGCATTGTGACATTTGTCATTTGACATCTTTGACATTTGCCATCTTGAAATTTGTCATTTTTGACATTTTTCATGGTGACACTTTTCATTTTTGACATTTAGCATTGTGACATTTGTCATTTGACATCTTTTACATTTGCCATCTTGAAATTTGTCATTTTTGACATTTAGCATTGTGACATTTGTCATTTGACATCTTTGACATTTGCCATCTTGAAATTTGTTATTTTTGACATTTTTCATGGTGACACTTTTCATTTTTGACATTTAGCATTGTGACATTTGTCAGTTTTGACATTTGCCATTTTGAAATTTAACATTTTTGACATTTAGCATTGTGACACTTTTCATTTTTGACATTTAGCATTGTGACATTTGTCATTTGACATCTTAGACATTTGCCATCTTGAAATTTGTCATTTTTGACACTTTTCATTTTTGACATTTAGCATTGTGACATTTGTCATTTGACATCTTTGACATTTGCCATCTTGAAATTTGTCATTTTTGACATTTTTCATGGTGTCACTTTTTATTTTTGACATTTAGCATTGTGACATTTGTCATGTGACATCTTTGACATTTGCCATCTTGAAATTTGTCATTTTTGACATTTTTTATGGTGACACTTTTCATTTTTGACATTTAGCATTGTGACATTTGTCATTTGACATCTTTGACATTTGCCATCTTGAAATTTGTCATTTTTGACATTTTTCATGGTGACACTTTTCATTTTTGACATTAAGCATTGTGACATTTGTCAGTTTTGACATTTGCCATTTTGAAATTTGTCATTTTTGACATTTTTCATGGTGACACTTTTCATTTTTTACATTTAGCATTGTGACATTTGTCATTTGACATCTTTGACATTTGCCATATTGAAATTTGTTATTTTTGACATTTTTCATGGTGACACTTTTCATTTTTAACATTTAGCATTGTGACATTTGTCATTTGACATCTTTGACATTTGCCATCGTAAAATTTGTCATTTTTGACATTTTTCATGGTGACACTTTTCATTTTTGACATTTAGCATTGTGACATTTGTCATTTGAAATCTTTGACATTTGCCATCTTGAAATTTGTCATTTTTGACATTTTTCATGGTGACACTTTTCATTTTTGACATTTAGCATTGTGACATTTGTCAGTTTTGACATTTGCCATCTTGAAATTTGTCATTTTTGACATTTTTCATGGTGACACTTTTTATTTTTGACATTTAGCATTGTGACATTTGTCATTTGATATCTTAGACATTTGCCATCTTAAAATTTGTCATTTTTGACACTTTTCATTTTTGACATTTAGCATTGTGACATTTGTCATTTGACATCTTTGACATTTGCCATCTTGAAATTTGTCATTTTTGTCATTTTTCATGGTGACACTTTTCATTTTTGACATTTAGCATTGTGACATTTGTCAGTTTTGACATTTGTTATCTTGAAATTTGTCATTTTTGACATTTTTCATGGTGACACTTTTCATTTTTGACATTTAGCATTGTGACATTTGTCATTTGACATCTTTGACATTTGCCATCTTGAAATTTGTCATTTTTGACATTTTTCATGGTGACACTTTTCATTTTTGACATTTAGCATTGTGACATTTGTCATTTGACATCTTTGACATTTGCCATCTTGAAATTTGTCATTTTTGACATTTAGCATTGTGACATTTGTCATTTGACATCTTTGACATTTGCTATCTTGAAATTTGTTATTTTTGACATTTTTCATGGTGACACTTTTTATTTTTGACATTTAGCATTGTGACATTTGTCATTTGACATCTTTGACATTTGCCATCTTGAAATTTGTCATTTTTGACATTTTTCATGGTGACACTTTTCATTTTTGACATTTAGCATTGTGACATTTGTCAGTTTTGACATTTGCCATCTTGAAATTTGTCATTTTTGACATTTTTCATGGTGACACTTTTCATTTTTGACATTTAGCATTGTGACATTTGTCATTTGATATCTTAGACATTTGCCATCTTGAAATTTGTCATTTTTGACACTTTTCATTTTTGACATTTAGCATTGTGACATTTGTCATTTGACATCTTTGACATTTGCCATCTTGAAATTTGTCATTTTTGTCATTTTTCATGGTGACACTTTTCATTTTTGACATTTAGCATTGTGACATTTGTCAGTTTTGACATTTGTTATCTTGAAATTTGTCATTTTTGACATTTTTCATGGTGACACTTTTCATTTTTGACATTTAGCATTGTCACATTTGTCATTTGACATCTTTGACATTTGCCATCTTGAAATTTGTCATTTTTGACATTTTTCATGGTGACACTTTTCATTTTTGACATTTAGCATTGTGACATTTGTCATTTGACATCTTTGACATTTGCCATCTTGAAATTTGTCATTTTTGACATTTAGCATTGTGACATTTGTCATTTGACATCTTTGACATTTGCTATCTTGAAATTTGTTATTTTTGACATTTTTCATGGTGACACTTTTCATTTTTGACATTTAGCATTGTGACATTTGTCATTTGACATCTTTGACATTTGCCATCTTGAAATTTGTCATTTTTGACATTTTTCATGGTGACACTTTTCATTTTTGACATTTAGCATTGTGACATTTGTCATTTGACATCTTTGACATTTGCCATCTTGAAATTTGTTGTTTTTGACATTTTTCATGGTGACACTTTTCATTTTTGACATTTAGCATTGTGACATTTGTCATTTGACATCTTTGACATTTGCCATCTTGAAATTTGTCATTTTTGACATTTTTCATGATGACACTTTTCATTTTTGACATTTAGCATTGTGACATTTGTCATTTGACATCTTTGACATTTGCCATCTTGAAATTTGTTATTTTTGACATTTTTCATGGTGACACTTTTCATTTTTGACATTTAGCATTGTGACATTTGTCATTTGACATCTTTGACATTTGCCATCTTGAAATTTGTCATTTTTGACATTTTTCATGGTGACACTTTTCATTTTTGACATTTAGCATGGTGACATTTGTCATTTGACATCTTTGACATTTGCCATTTTGAAATTTGTCATTTTTGACATTTTTCATAGTGACACTTTTCATTTTTGACATTTAGCATTGTGACATTTGTCATTTGACATCTTTGACATTTGCCATCTTGAAGTTTGTTATTTTTGACATTTTTCATGGTGACACTTTTCATTTTTGACATTTAGCATTGTGACATTTGTCATTTGACATCTTTGACATTTGCCATCTTGAAATTTGTTATTTTTGACATTTTTCATGGTGACACTTTTCATTTTTGACATTTAGCATTGTGACATTTGTCAGTTTTGACATTTGCCATCTTGAAATTTGTCATTTTTGACATTTTTCATGGGGACACTTTTCATTTTTGACATTTAGCATTGTGACATTTGTCATTTGACATCTTTGACATTTGCCATCTTGAAATTTGTCATTTTTGACATTTAGCATTGTGACATTTGTCATTTGACATCTTTGACATTTGCCATCTTGAAATTTGTTATTTTTGACATTTTTCATTTTTGACATTTAGCATTGTGACATTTGTCAGTTTTGACATTTGCCATCTTGAAATTTGTCATTTTTGACATTTTTCATGGTGACACTATTCATTTTTGACATTTAGCATTGTGACATTTGTCATTTGACATCTTAGACATTTGTCATCTTGAAATTTGTCATTTTTGACACTTTTCATTTTTGACATTTAGCATTGTAACATTTGTCATTTGACATCTTTGACATTTGCCATCTTGAAATTTGTCATTTTTGACATTTTTCATGGTGACACTTTTCATTTTTGACATTTAGCATTGTGACATTTGTCAGTTTTGACATTTGCCATCTTGAAATTTGTCATTTTTGACATTTTTCATGGTGACACTTTTCATTTTTGACATTTAGCATTGTGACATTTGTCAGTTTTGACATTTGCCATCTTGAAATTTGTCATTTTTGACATTTTTCATGGTGACACTTTTCATTTTTGACATTTAGCATTGTGACATTTGTCATTTGACATCTTTGACATTTGCCATCTTGAAATTTGTCATTTTTGACATTTGTCATGGTGACACTTTTCATTTTTGACATTTAGCATTGTGACATTTGTCATTTGACATCTTTGACATTTGCCATCTTGAAATTTGTCATGTTTGACATTTAGCATTGTGATATTTGTCATTTGGCATTTGCCATCTTGAAATTTGTTATTTTTGACATTTTTCATGGAGACACTTTTCATTTTGGACATTTAGCATTGTGACATTTGTCAGTTTTGACATTTGCCATCCTGAAATTTGTCATTTTTGACATTTAGCATTGTGACACTTTTTATTTTTGACATTTAGCATTGTGACATTTGTCATTTGACATCTTTGATATTTGCCAACTTGAAATTTGTCATTTTTGACATTTTTCATGGTGACACTTTTCATTTTTGACATTTGGCATTGTGACATTTGTCATTTGACATCTTTGACATTTGCCATCTTGAAATTTGTCATTTTTGACATTAAGCATTGTGATATTTGTCATTTGACATCTTTGACATTTGCCATCTTGAAATTTGTCAATTTTGACATTTTTCATGGTGACACTTTTCATTTATGACATTTAGCATTGTGACATTTGTCATTTGACATCTTTGATATTTGCCATCTTGAAATTTGTTATTTTTGACATTTTTCATGGTGACACTTTTCATTTTTGACATTTAGCATTGTGACATTTGTCATTTGACATCTTTGACATTTGCCATCTTGAAATTTGTCATTTTTGACATTTTTCATGGTGACACTTTTCTTTTTTGACATTTAGCATTGTGACATTTGTCAGTTTTGACATTTGCCATCTTGAAATTTGTCATTTTTGACATTTTTCATGGTGACACTTTTCATTTTTGACATTTAGCATTGTGACATTTGTCATTTGACATCTTAGACATTTGCCATCTTGAAATTTGTCAAATTTGACACTTTTCATTTTTGACATTTAGCATTGTAACATTTGTCATTTGACATCTTTGACATTTGCCATCTTGAAATTTGTCATTTTGGACATTTTTCATGGTGACACTTTTTATTTTTGACATTTAGCATTGTGACATTTGTCAGTTTTGACATTTGCCATCTTGAAATTTGTCATTGTTGACATTTTTCATGGTGACACTTTTCATTTTTGACATTTAGCATTGTGACATTTGTCATTTGACATCTTTGACATTTGCCATCTTGAAATTTGTCATTTTTGACATTTTTCATGGTGACACTTTTCATTTTTGACATTTAGCATTGTGACATTTGTCATTTGACATCTTTTACATTTGCCATCTTGAAATTTGTCATTTTTGACATTTAGCATTGTGACATTTGTCATTTGACATCTTTGACATTTGCCATCTTGAAATTTGTTATTTTTGACATTTTTCATGGTGACACTTTTCATTTTTGACATTTAGCATTGTGACATTTGTCAGTTTTGACATTTGCCATTTTGAAATTTGTCATTTTTGACATTTAGCATTGTGACACTTTTCATTTTTGACATTTAGCATTGTGACATTTGTCATTTGACATCTTAGACATTTGCCATCTTGAAATTTGTCATTTTTGACACTTTTCATTTTTGACATTTAGCATTGTGACATTTGTCATTTGACATCTTTGACATTTGCCATCTTGAAATTTGTCATTTTTGACATTTTTCATGGTGTCACTTTTCATTTTTGACATTTAGCATTGTGACATTTGTCATGTGACATCTTTGACATTTGCCATCTTGAAATTTGTCATTTTTGACATTTTTTATGGTGACACTTTTCATTTTTGACATTTAGCATTGTGACATTTGTCATTTGACATCTTTGACATTTGCCATCTTGAAATTTGTCATTTTTGACATTTTTCATGGTGACACTTTTCATTTTTGACATTTAGCATTGTGACATTTGTCAGTTTTGACATTTGCCATCTTGAAATTTGTCATTTTTGACATTTTTCATGGTGACACTTTTCATTTTTTACATTTAGCATTGTGACATTTGTCATTTGACATCTTTGACATTTGCCATATTGAAATTTGTTATTTTTGACATTTTTCATGGTGACACTTTTCATTTTTGACATTTAGCAGTGTGACATTTGTCATTTGACATCTTTGACATTTGCCATCATGAAATTTGTCATTTTTGACATTTTTCATGGTGACACTTTTCATTTTTGACATTTAGCATTGTGACATTTGTCATTTGACATCTTTGACATTTGCCATCTTGAAATTTGTCATTTTTGACATTTTTTATGGTGACACTTTTTATTTTTGACATTTAGCATTGTGACATTTGTCATTTGACATCTTTGACATTTGCCATCTTGAAATTTGTCATTTTTGACATTTTTCATGGTGACACTTTTCATTTTTTACATTTAGCATTGTGACATTTGTCATTTGACATCTTTGACATTTGCCATCTTGAAATTTGTCATTTTTGACATTTTTCGTGGTGACACTTTTCATTTTTGACATTTAGCATTGTGACATTTGTCATTTGACATCTTTGACATTTGCCATCTTGAAATTTGTTATTTTTGACATTTTTCATGGTGACACTTTTCATTTTTGACATTTAGCATTGTGACATTTGTCATTTGACATCTTTGACATTTGCCATCTTGAAATTTATCATTTTTGACATTTTTCATGGTGACACTTATCATTTTTGACATTTAGCATTGTGACATTTGCCATCTTGAAATTTGTCATTTTTGACATTTTTCATGGTGACACTTTTCAGTTTTGACATTAAGCATTGTGACATTTGTCATGTGACATCTTTGACATTTGCCATCTTGAAATTTGTCATTTTTGACATTTTATGGTGACACTTTTCATTTTTGACATTTAGCATTGTGACATTTGTCATTTGACATCTTTGACATTTGCCATCTTGAAATTTGTCATTTTTGACATTTTTTATGGTGACACTTTTTATTTTTGACATTTAGCATTGTGACATTTGTCATTTGACATCTTTGACATTTGCCATCTTGAAATTTGTCATTTTTGTTATTTTTTATGGTGACACTTTTCATTTTTGACATTTAGCATTGTGACATTTGTCATTTGACATCTTTGACATTTGCCATCTTGAAATTTGTTATTTTTGACATTTTTCATGGTGACACTTTTCATTTTTGACATTTAGCATTGTGACATTTGTCATTTGACATCTTTGACATTTGCTCTCTTGAAATTTGTCATTTTTGTCATTTTTCATGGTGACACTTTTCATTTTTGACATTTAGCATTGTGACATTTGTCATTTGACATCTTTGACATTTGCCATCTTGAAATTTGTCATTTTTGACATTTAGCATTGTGACATTTGTCATTTGACATCTTAAACATTTGCCATCTTGAAATTTGTCATTTTTGACATTTTTCATGGTGACACTTATCATTTTTGACATTTAGCATTGTGACATTTGTCAGTTTTGACATTTGCCATCTTGAAATTTGTCATTTTTGACATTTTTCATGGTGACACTTTTCATTTTTGACATTTAGCATTGTGACATTTGTCATTTGACATCTTTGACATTTGCTATCTTGAAATTTGTCATTTTTGACATTTTTCATGGTGACACTTTTCATTTTTGACATTTAGCATTGTGACATTTGTCATTTGACATCTTTGACATTTGCCATCTTGAAATTTGTCATTTTTGACATTTAGCATTGTGACATTTGTCATTTGACATCTTAAACATTTGCCATCTTGAAATTTGTCATTTTTGACATTTTTCATGGTGACACTTATCATTTTTGACATTTAGCATTGTGACATTTGTCAGTTTTGACATTTGCCATCTTGAAATTTGTCATTTTTGACATTTTTCATGGTGACACTTTTCATTTTTGACATTTAGCATTGTGACATTTGTCATTTGACATCTTTGACATTTGCTATCTTGAAATTTGTCATTTTTGACATTTTTCATGGTGACACTTTTCATCTTTGACATTTAGCATTGTGACATTTGTCATTTGACATCTTTGACATTTGCCATCTTGCAATTTGTTATTTTTAACATTTTTCATGGTGACACTTTTCATTTTTGACATTTAGCATTGTAACATTTGTCATTTGACATCTTTGACATTTGCCATCTTGAAATTTGTTATTTTTGACATTATTCATGGTGACACTTTTCATTTTTGACATTTAGCATTGTGACATTTGTCAGTTTTGACATTTGCAATCTTGAAATTTGTCATTTTTGACATTTTTCATGGTGACACTTTTCATTTTTGACATTTAGCATTGTGACATTTGTCGTTTGACATCTTTGACATTTGCCATCTTGAAATTTGTCGTTTTTGACATTTAGCATTGTGACATTTGTCATTTGACATCTTTGACATTTGCCAGCTTAAAATTTGTTATTTTTGACATTTTTCATGGTGACACTTTTCATTTTTGACATTAAGCATTGTGACATTTGTCAGTTTTGACATTTGCCATCTTGAAATTTGTCATTTTTGCCATTTTTCATGGTGACACTTTTCATTTTTGACATTTAGCATTGTGACATTTGTCATTTGACATCTTAGACATTTGTCATCTTGAAATTTGTCATTTTTGACACTTTTCATTTTTGACATTTAGCATTGTGACATTTGTCATTTGACATCTTTGACATTTGCCATCTTGAAATTTGTCATTTTTGACATTTTTCATGGTGACACTTTTCATTTTTGACATTTAGCATTGTGACATTTGTCAGTTTTGACATTTGCCATCTTGAAATTTGTCATTTTTGACATTTTTCATGGTGACACTTTTCATTTTTGACATTTAGCATTGTGACATTTGTCATTTGACATCTTTGACATTTGCCATCTTGAAATTTGTCATTTTTGACATTTTTCATGGTGACACTTTTCATTTTTGACATTTAGCATTGTGACATTTGTCATTTGACATCTTTGACATTTGCCCTCTTGAAATTTGTCATGTTTGACATTTAGCATTGTGACATTTGTCATTTGACATCTTAGACATTTGCCATCTTGAAATTTGTCAATTTTGACACTTTTCATTTTTGACATTTAGCATTGTAACACTTGTCATTTGACATCTTTGACATTTGCCATCTTGAAATTTGTCATTTTTGACATTTTTCATGGTGACACTTTTTATTTTTGACATTTAGCATTGTGACATTTGTCAGTTTTGACATTTGCCATCTTGAAATTTGTCATTTTTGACATTTTTCATGGTGACACTTTTCATTTTTGACATTTAGCATTGTGACATTTGTCATTTGACATCTTTGACATTTGCCATCTTGAAATTTGTCATTTTTGACATTTTTCATGGTGACACTTTTCATTTTTGACATTAAGCATTGTGACATTTGTCATTTGACATCTTTTACATTTGCCATCTTGAAATTTGTCATTTTTGACATTTAGCATTGTGACATTTGTCATTTGACATCTTTGACATTTGCCATCTTGAAATTTGTTATTTTTGACATTTTTCATGGTGACACTTTTCATTTTTGACATTTAGCATTGTGACATTTGTCAGTTTTGACATTTTGCCATTTTAAAATTTGTCATTTTTGACATTTGGCATTGTGACACTTTTCATTTTTGACATTTAGCATTGTGACATTTGTCATTTGACATCTTAGACATTTGCCATCTTGAAATTTGTCATTTTTGACACTTTTCATTTTTGGCATTTAGCATTGTGACATTTGTCATTTGACATTTTTGACATTTGCCATCTTGAAATTTGTCATTTTTGACATTTTTCATGGTGTCACTTTTCATTTTTGACATTTAGCATTGTGACATTTGTCATGTGACATCTTTGACATTTGCCATCTTGAAATTTGTCATTTTTGACATTTTTTATGGTGACACTTTTCATTTTTGACATTTAGCATTGTGACATTTGTCATTTGACATCTTTGACATTTGCCATCTTGAAATTTGTCATTTTTGACATTTTTCATGGTGACACTTTATATTATTGACATTTAGCATTGTGACATTTGTCAGTTTTGACATTTGCCATCTTAAAATTTGTCATTTTTGACATTTGTCATGGTGACACTTTTCATTTTTTACATTTAGCATTGTGACATTTGTCATTTGACATCTTTGACATTTGCCATCTTGAAATTTGTTATTTTTGACATTTTTCATGGTGACACTTTTCATTTTTGACATTTAGCATTGTGACATTTGTCATTTGACATCTTTGACATTTGCCATCTTGAAATTTGTCATTTTTGACATTTTTCATGGTGACACTTTTCATTTTTGACATTTAGCATTGTGACATTTGTCATTTGACATCTTTGACATTTGCCATCTTGAAATTTGTCATTTTTGACATTTTTCACGGCGACACTTTTCATTTTTGACATTTAGCATTGTGACATTTGTCATTTGACATCTTGAAATTTGTCATTTTTGACACTTTTCATTTTTGACATTTAGCATTGTGACATTTGTCATTTGACATCTTTGACATTTGCCATCTTGAAATTTGTCATTTTTGACATTTTTCATGGTGACACTTTTCATTTTTGACATTTAGCATTGTGACATTTGTCATTTGACATCTTGGACATTTGCCATCTTGAAATTTGTCATTTTTGACATTTTTCATGGTGACACATCATTTTTGACATTTAGCATTGTGACATTTGTCAGTTTTGACATTTGCCATCTTGAAATTTGTCATTTTTGACATTTTTCATGGTGACACTTTTCATTTTTGACATTTAGCATTGTGACATTTGTCATGTGACATCTTTGACATTTGCCATCTTGAAATTTGTCATTTTTGACATTTTTCATGGTGACACTTTTCATTTTTGACATTTAGCATTGTGACATTTGTCATTTGACATCTTTGACATTTGCCATCTTGAAATTTGTCATTTTTGACATTTTTTATGGTGACACTTTTCATTTTTGACATTTAGCATTGTGACATTTGTCATTTGACATCTTTGACATTTGCCATCTTGAAATTTGTCATTTTTGTTATTTTTCATGGTGACACTTTTCATTTTTGACATTTAGCATTGTGACATTTGTCATTTGACATCTTTGACATTTGCCATCTTTAAATTTGTTATTTTTGACATTTTTCATGGTGACACTTTTCAGTTTTGACATTTAGCATTGTGACATTTGTCATTTGACATCTTTGTCATTTGCCATCTTGAAATTTGTCATTTTTGACATTTTTCATGGTGACACTTTTCATTTTTGACATTTAGCATTGTGACATTTGTCATTTGACATCTTTGACATTTGCCATCTTGAAATTTGTCATTTTTGACATTTAGCATTGTGACATTTGTCATTTGACATCTTGGACATTTGCCATCTTGAAATTTGTCATTTTTGACATTTTTTATGGTGACACTTATCATTTTTGACATTTAGCATTGTGACATTTGTCAGTTTTGACATTTGCCATCTTGAAATTTGTCATTTTTGACATTTTTCATGTTGACACTTTTCATTTTTGACATTTAGCATTGTGACATTTGTCATTTGACATCTTTGACATTTGCCATCTTGAAATTTGTTATTTTTGACATTTTTCATGGTGACACTTTTCATTTTTGACATTTAGCATTGTGACATTTGTCATTTGACATCTTTGACATTTGCCATCTTGAAATTTGTCATTTTTGACATTTTTCATGGTGACACTTTTCATTTTTGACATTTAGCATTGTGACATTTGTCATTTGACATCTTTGACATTTGCCATCTTGAAATTTGTTATTTTTGACATTTTTCATGGTGACACTTTTCATTTTTGACATTTAGCATTGTGACATTTGTCATTTGACATCTTTGACATTTGCCATCTTGAAATTTGTCATTTTTAACATTTTTCATGGTGACACTTTTCATTTTTGACATTTAGCATTGTGACATTTGTCAGTTTTGACATTTGCCATCTTGAAATTTGTCATTTTTGACATTTTTCATGGTGACACTTTTCATTTTTGACATTTGGCATTGTGACATTTGTCGTTTGACATCTTTGACATTTGCCATCTTGAAATTTGTCATTTTTGACATTTTTCATGGTGACACTTTTCATTTTTGACATTTAGCATTGTGAGATTTGTCATTTGACATCTTTGACATTTGCCATCTTGAAATTTGTTATTTTTGACATTTTTCATAGTGACACTTTTCATTTTTGACATTTAGCATTGTGACATTTGTCATTTGACATCTTTGACATTTGCCATCTTGAAATTTGTCATTTTTGACATTTTTCATGGTGACACTTTTCATTTTTGACATTTAGCATTGTGACATTTGTCATTTGACATCTTTGACATTTGCCATTTTAAAATTTGTCATTTTTGACATTTTTATGGTGACACTTTTCATTTTTGACATTTAGCATTGTGACGTTTGTCATTTGACATCTTTGACATTTGCCATCTTGAAATTTGTTATTTTTGACATTTTTCATAGTGACACTTTTCATTTTTGACATTTAGCATTGTGACATTTGTCATTTGACATCTTTGACATTTGCCATCTTGAAATTTGTTATTTTTGACATTTTTCATGGTGACACTTTTTATTTTTGACATTTAGCATTGTGACATTTGTCAGTTTTGACATTTGCCATCTTGAAATTTGTCATTTTTGACATTTTTCATGGAGACACTTTTCATTTTTGACATTTAGCATTGTGACATTTGTCATTTGACATCTTTGACATTTGCCATCTTGAAATTTGTTATTTTTGACATTTTTCATGGTGACACTTTTCATTTTTGACATTTAGCATTGTGACATTTGTCATTTGACATCTTTGACATTTGCCATCTTGAAATTTGTCATTTTTGACATTTTTCATAGTGACACTTTTCATTTTTGACATTAAGCTTTGTGACATTTGTCATTTGACATCTTTTACATTTGCCATCTTGAAATTTGTCATTTTTGACATTTAGCATTGTGACATTTGTCATTTGACATCTTTGACATTTGCCATCTTGAAATTTGTTATTTTTGACTTTTTTCATGGTGACACTTTTCATTTTTGACATTTAGCATTGTGACATTTGTCAGTTTTGACATTTGCCATTTTGAAATTTGTCATTTTTGACATTTAGCATTGTGACACTTTTCATTTTTGACATTTAGCATTGTGACATTTGTCATTTGACATCTTAGACATTTGCCATCTTGAAATTTGTCATTTTTGACACTTTTCATTTTTGGCATTTAGCATTGTGACATTTGTCATTTGACATCTTTGACATTTGCCATCTTGAAATTTGTCATTTTTGACATTTTTCATGGTGTCACTTTTCATTTTTGACATTTAGCATTGTGACATTTGTCATGTGACATCTTTGACATTTGCCATCTTGAAATTTGTCATTTTTGACATTTTTTATGGTGACACTTTTCATTTTTGACATTTAGCATTGTGACATTTGTCATTTGACATCTTTGACATTTGCCATCTTGAAATTTGTCATTTTTGACATTTTTCATGGTGACACTTTTCATTATTGACATTTAGCATTGTGACATTTGTCAGTTTTGATATTTGCCATCTTGAAATTTGTCATTTTTGACATTTGTCATGGTGACACTTTTCATTTTTTACATTTAGCATTGTGACATTTGTCATTTGACATCTTTGACATTTGCCATCTTGAAATTTGTTATTTTTGACATTTTTCATGGTGACACTTTTCATTTTTGACATTTAGCATTGTGACATTTGTCATTTGACATCTTTGACATTTGCCATCTTGAAATTTGTCATTTTTGACATTTTTCATGGTGACACTTTTCATTTTTGACATTTAGCATTGTGACATTTGTCATTTGACATCTTTGACATTTGCCATCTTGAAATTTGTCATTTTTGACATTTTTCACGGTGACACTTTTCATTTTTGACATTTAGCATTGTGACATTTGTCATTTGACATCTTAGACATTTGCCATCTTGAAATTTGTCATTTTTGACACTTTTCATTTTTGACATTTAGCATTGTGACATTTGTCATTTGACATCTTTGACATTTTCCATCTTGAAATTTGTCATTTTTGACATTTTTCATGGTGACACTTTTCATTTTTGACATTTAGCATTGTGACATTTGTCATTTGACATCTTGGACATTTGCCATCTTGAAATTTGTCATTTTTGACATTTTTCATGGTGACACATTATTTTTGACATTTAGCATTGTGACATTTGTCAGTTTTGACATTTGCCATCTTGAAATTTGTCATTTTTGACATTTTTCATAGTGACACTTTTCATTTTTGACATTAAGCATTGTGACATTTGTCATGTGACATCTTTGACATTTGCCATCTTGAAATTAGTCATTTTTGACATTTTTCATGGTGACACTTTTCATTTTTGACATTTAGCATTGTGACATTTGTTATTTGACATCTTTGACATTTGCCATCTTGAAATTTGTCATTTTTGACATTTTTCATGGTGACACTTTTCATTTTTGACATTTAGCATTGTGACATTTGTCATTTGACATTTGCCATCTTGAAATTTGTCATTCTTGTTATTTTTCATGGTGGCACTTTTCATTTTTGACATTTAGCATTGTGACATTTGTCATTTGACATCTTTGACATTTGCCATCTTTAAATTTGTTATTTTTGACATTTTTCATGGTGACACTTTTCATTTTTGACATTTAGCATTGTGACATTTGTCATTTGACATCTTTGACATTTGCCATCTTGAAATTTGTCATTTTTGACATTTAGCATTGTGACATTTGTCATTTGACATCTTGGACATTTGCCATCTTGAAATTTGTCATTTTTGACATTTTTTATGGTGACACTTATCATTTTTGACATTTAGCATTGTGACATTTGTCAGTTTTGACATTTGCCATCTTGAAATTGGTCATTTTTGACATTTTTCATGTTGACACTTTTCATTTTTGACATTTAGCATTGTGACATTTGTCATTTGACATCTTTGACATTTGCCATCTTGAAATTTGTTATTTTTGACATTTTTCATGGTGACACTTTTCATTTTTGACATTTAGCATTGTGACATTTGTCATTTGACATCTTTGACATTTGCCATCCTGAAATTTGTCATTTTTGACATTTTTCATGGTGACACTTTTCATTTTTGACATTTAGCATTGTGACATTTGTCATTTGACATCTTTGACATTTGCCATCTTGAAATTTGTTATTTTTGACATTTTTCATGGTGACACTTTTCATTTTTGACATTTAGCATTGTGACATTTGTCATTTGACATCTTTGACATTTGCCATCTTGAAATTTGTCATTTTTGACATTTTTCATGGTGACACTTTTCATTTTTGACATTTAGCATTGTGACATTTGTCAGTTTTGACATTTGCCATCTTGAAATTTGTCATTTTTGACATTTTTCATGGTGACACTTTTCATTTTTGACATTTGGCATTGTGACATTTGTCGTTTGACATCTTTGACATTTGCCATCTTGAAATTTGTCATTTTTGACATTTTATGGTGACACTTTTCATTTTTGACATTTAGCATTGTGAGATTTGTCATTTGACATCTTTGACATTTGCCATCTTGAAATTTGTTATTTTTGACATTTTTCATGGTGACACTTTTCATTTTTGACATTTAGCATTGTGACATTTGTCATTTGACATCTTTGACATTTGCCATCTTGAAATTTGTCATTTTTGACATTTTTCATGGTGACACTTTTCATTTTTGACATTTAGCATTGTGACATTTGTCATTTGACATCTTTGACATTTGCCATTTTCAAATTTGTCATTTTTGACATTTTTATGGTGACACTTTTCATTTTTGACATTTAGCATTGTGACGTTTGTCATTTGACATCTTTGACATTTGCCATCTTGAAATTTGTTATTTTTGACATTTTTTATGGTGACACTTTTCATTTCTGACATTTAGCATTGTGACATTTGTCATTTGACATCTTTGACATTTGCCATCTTGAAATTTGTTATTTTTGACATTTTTCATGGTGACACTTTTTATTTTTGACATTTAGCATTGTGACATTTGTCAGTTTTGACATTTGCCATCTTGAAATTTGTCATTTTTGACATTTTTCATGGTGACACTTTTCATTTTTGACATTTAGCATTGTGACATTTGTCATTTGACATCTTTGACATTTGCCATCTTGAAATTTGTCGTTTCTGACATTTAGCATTGTGACATTTGTCATTTGACATCTTTGACATTTGCCATCTTAAAATTTGTTATTTTTGACATTTTTCATGGTGACACTTTTCATTTTTAACATTTAGCATTGTGACATTTGTCAGTTTTGACATTTGCCATCTTGAAATTTGTCATTTTTGCCATCTTTCATGGTGACACTTTTCATTTTTGACATTTAGCATTGTGACATTTGTCATTTGACATCTTAGACATTTGTCATCTTGAAATTTGTCATTTTTGACACTTTTCATTTTTGACATTTAGCATTGTGACATTTGTCATTTGACATCTTTGACATTTGCCATCTTGAAATTTGTCATTTTTGACATTTTTCATGGTGACACTTTTCATTTTTGACATTTAGCATTGTGACATTTGTCAGTTTTGACATTTGCCATCTTGAAATTTGTCATTTTTGACATTTTTCATGGTGACACTTTTCATTTTTGACATTTAGCATTGTGACATTTGTCATTTGACATCTTTGACATTTGCCATCTTGAAATTTGTCATTTTTGACATTTTTCATGGTGACACTTTTCATTTTTGACATTTAGCATTGTGACATTTGTCATTTGACATCTTTGACATTTGCCCTCTTGAAATTTGTCATGTTTGACATTTAGCATTGTGACATTTGTCATTTGACATCTTTGACATTTGCCATCTTGAAATTTGTTATTTTTGACATTTTTCATGGTGACACTTTTCATTTTTGACATTTAGCATTGTGACATTTGTCAGTTTTGACATTTGCCATCTTGAAATTTGTCATTTTTGACATTTAGCATTTTGACACTTTTCATTTTTAACATTTAGCATTGTGACATTTGTCATTTGACATCTTTGATATTTGCCATCTTGAAATTTGTCATTTTTGACATTTTTCATGGTGACACTTTTCATTTTTGACATTTAGCATTGTGGCATTTGTCATTTGACATCTTTGACATTTGCCATCTTGAAATTTGTCATTTTTGACATTTAGCATTGTGATATTTGTCATTTGACATCTTTGACATTTGCCATCTTGAAATTTGTCATTTTTGACATTTTTCATGGTGACACTTTTCATTTTTGACATTTACCATTATGACATTTGTCATTTGACATCTTTGACATTTGCCATTTTGAAATTTGTCATTTTTGACATTTTTCATGGTGACACTTTTCATTTTTGACATTTAGCATTGTGACATTTGTCATTTGACATCTTTGACATTTGCCATCTTGAAATTTGTCATTTTTGACATTTTTCATGGTGACACTTTTCTTTTTTGACATTTAGCATTGTGACATTTGTCAGTTTTGACATTTGCCATCTTGAAATTTGTCATTTTTGACATTTTTCATGGTGACACTTTTCATTTTTGACATTTAGCATTGTGACATTTGTCATTTGACATCTTAGACATTTGCCATCTTGAAATTTGTCATTTTTGACACTTTTCATTTCTGACATTTAGCATTGTGACATTTGTCATTTGACATCTTTGACATTTGCCATCTTGAAATTTGTCATTTTTGACAATTTCATGGTGACACTTTTCATTTTTGACATTTAGCATTGTGACATTTGTCAGTTTTGACATTTGCCATCTTGAAGTTTGTCATTTTTAACATTTTTCATGGTGACACTTTTTATTTTTGACATTTAGCATTGTGACATTTGTCATTTGACATCTTTGACATTTGCCATCTTGAAATTTGTCATTTTTGACATTTTTCATGGTGACACTTTTCATTTTTGACATTTAGCATTGTGACATTTGTCATTTGACATCTTTTACATTTGCCATCTTGAAATTTGTCATTTTTGACATTTAGCATTGTGACATTTGTCATTTGACATCTTTGACATTTGCCATCTTGAAATTTGTTATTTTTGACATTTTTCATGGTGACACTTTTCATTTTTGACATTTAGCATTGTGACATTTGTCAGTTTTGACATTTGCCATCTTGAAATTTGTTTTTTTTTTACATTTAGCATTGTGACACTTTTCATTTTTGACATTTAGCATTGTGACATTTGTCATTTGACATCTTAGACATTTGCCATCTTGAAATTTGTCATTTTTGACACTTTTCATTTTTGACATTTAGCATTGTGACATTTGTCATTTGACATCTTTGACATTTGCCATCTTGAAATTTGTCATTTTTGACATTTTTCATGGTGACACTTTTCATTTTTGACATTTAGCATTGTGACATTTGTCATTTGACATCTTTGACATTTGCCATCTTGAAATTTGTCATTTTTGACACTTTTCATGGTGACACTTTTCATTTTTGACATTTAGCATTGTGACATTTGTCAGTTTTGACATTTGCCATCTTAAAATTTGTCATTTTTGACATTTTTCATGGTGACACTTTTCATTTTTGACATTTGGCATTGTGACATTTGTCATTTGACATCTTAGACATTTGCCATCTTGAAATTTGTCATTTTTGACACTTTTCATTTTTGACATTTAGCATTGTGACAGTTGTCATTTGACATCTTTGGCATTTGCCATCTTGAAATTTGCCATTTTTGACATTTTTCATGGTGACACTTTTCATTTTTGACATTTAGCATTGTGACATTTGTCATTTGACATCTTTGACATTTGCCATCTTGAAATTTGTCATTTTTGACATTTTTCATGGTGACACTTTTCATTTTTGACATTTAGCATTGTGACATTTGTCATTTGACATCTTTGACATTTGCCATCTTGAAATTTGTTATTTTTGACATTTTTCATGGTGACACTATTCATTTTTGACATTTAGCATTGTGACATTTGTCATTTGACATCTTTGACATTTGGCATCTTGAAATTTGTCATTTTTGACATTTAGCATTGTGACATTTGTCATTTGACATCTTTGACATTTGCCATCTTGAAATTTGTTATTTTTGACATTTTTCATGGTGACACTTTTTATTTTTGACATTTAGCATTGTGACATTTGTCAGTTTTGACATTTGCCATCTTGAAATTAGTCATTTTTGACATTTTTCATGGTGACACTTTTCATTTTTGACATTTAGCATTGTGACATTTGTCATTTGACATCTTAGACATTTGCCATCTTGAAATTTGTCATTGTTGACACTTTTCATTTTTGACATTTAGCATTGTGACATTTGTCATTTGACATCTTTGACATTTGCCATCTTGAAATTTGTCATTTTTGACATTTTTTATGGTGACACTTTTCATTTTTGACATTTAGCATTGTGACATTTGTCAGTTTTGACATTTGCCATCTTGAAATTTGTCATTTTTGACATTTTTCATGGTGACACTTTTCATTTTTGACATTTAGCATTGTGACATTTGTCATTTGACATCTTTGCCATTTGCCATCTTAAAATTTGTCATTTTTGACATTTTTCATGGTGACACTTTTCATTTTTGACATTTAGCATTGTGACATTTGTCATTTGACATCTTTGACATTTGCCATCTTGAAATTTGTTATTTTTGACATTTTTCATGGTGACACTTATCATTTTTGACATTTAGCATTGTGACATTTGTCATTTGACATCTTTGACATTTGCCATCTTGAAATTTGTCATTTTTGACATTTTTCATGGTGACACTTTTCATTTTTGACATTTAGCATTGTGACATTTGTCATTTGACATCTTGGACATTTGCCATCTTGAAATTTGTTATTTTTGACATTTTTCTTTGTGACACTTTTCATTTTTGACATTTAGCATTGTGACATTTGTCATTTGACATCTTTGACATTTGCCATCTTGAAATTTGTCATTTTTGACATTTAGCATTGTGACATTTGTCATTTGACATCTTTGACATTTGCCATCTTGAAATTTGTTATTTTTGACATTTTTCATGGTGACACTTATCATTTTTGACATTTAGCATTGTGACATTTGTCATTTGACATCTTTGACATTTGCCATATTGAAATTTGTCATTTTTGACATTTTTCATGGTGACACTTTTCATTTTTGACATTTAGCATTGTGACATTTGTCATTTGACATCTTGGACATTTGCCATCTTGAAATTTGTTATTTTTGACATTTTTTATGGTGACACTTTTCATTTTTGACATTTAGCATTGTGACATTTGTCATTTGACATCTTTGACATTTGCCATTTTGAAATTTGTCATTTTTGACATTTTTCATGGTGACACTTTTCATTTTTGACATTTAGCATTGTGACATTTGTCATTTGACATCTTTGACATTTGCCATCTTGAAATTTGTCATTTTTGACATTTAGCATTGTGACATTTGTCATTTGACATCTTTGACATTTGCCATCTTGAAATTTGTTATTTTTGACATTTTTCATGGTAACACTTTTCATTTTTGACATTTAGCATTGTGACATTTGTCAGTTTTGACATTTGCCATCTTGAAATTTGTCATTTTTGACATTTAGCATTGTGACATTTGTCATTTGACATCTTTGACATTTGCCATCTTGAAATTTGTCATTTTTGACATTTTTCATGGTGACACTTTTCATTTTTGACATTTAGCATTGTGATATTTGTCATTTGACATCTTTGACATTTGCCATCTTGAAATTTGTCATTTTTGACATTTAGCATTGTGATATTTGTCATTTGACATCTTTGACATTTGCCATCTTGAAATTTGTCATTTTTGACATTTTTCATTTTTGACTTTTAGCATTGTGACATTTGTCATTTGACATCTTTGACATTTGCTATCTTGAAACTTGTTATTTTTGACATTTTTCATGGTGACACTTTTCATTTTTGACATTTAGCATTGTGACATTTGTCATTTGACATCTTTGACATTTGCCATCTTGAAATTTGTCATTTTTGACATTTTTCATGGTGACACTTTTCATTTTTGACATTTAGCATTGTGACATTTGTCATTTGACATCTTTGACATTTGCCATCTTGAAATTTGTCATTTTTGCCATTTTTCATGGTGACACTTTTCATTTTTGACATTTAGCATTGTGACATTTGTCAGTTTTGACATTTGCCATCTTGAAATTTGTCATTTTTGACATTTTTCATGGTGATACTTTTCATTTTTGACATTTAGCATTGTGACATTTGTCATTTGACATCTTAGACATTTGCCATCTTGAAATTTGTCATTTTTGACACTTTTCATTTTTGACATTTAGCATTGTGACATTTGTCATTTGACATCTTTGACATTTGCCATCTTGAAATTTGTAATTTTTGACATTTTTCATGGTGACACTTTTCATTTTTGACATTTAGCATTGTGACATTTGTCAGTTTTGACATTTGCCATCTTGAAATTTGTCATTTTTGACATTTTTCATGGTGACACTTTTCATTTTTGACATTTAGCATTGTGACATTTGTCATTTGACATCTTTGACATTTGCCATCTTGAAATTTGTCATTTTTGACATTTTTCATGGTGACACTTTTCATTTTTGACATTTAGCATTGTGACATTTGTCAGTTTTGACATTTTTGACATTTTTCATGGTGACACTTTTCATTTTTGACATTTAGCATTGTGACATTTGTCAGTTTTAACATTTGCCATCTTGAAATTTGTCATTTTTGACATTTTTCATGGTGACACTTTTCATTTTTGACATTTAGCATTGTGACATTTGTCAGTTTTGACATTTGCCATCTTGAAATTTGTCATTTTTGACATTTTTCATGGTGACACTTTTCATTTTTGACATTTAGCATTGTGACATTTGTCATTTGACATCTTTGACATTTGCCATCTTGAAATTTGTCATTTTTGACATTTAGCATTGTGACATTTGTCATTTGACATCTTTGACATTTGCCATCTTGAAATTTGTTTTTTTTGACATTTTTTATGGTGACACTTTTCATTTTTGACATTTAGCATTGTGACATTTGTCAGTTTTTACATTTGCCATCTTGAAATTTGTCATTTTTGACATTTAGCATTGTGACATTTGTCATTTGACATCTTTGACATTTGCCATCTTGAAATGTGTCATTTTTGACATTTTTCATGGTGACACTTTTCATTTTTGACATTTAGCATTGTGGTATTTGTCATTTGACATCTTTGACATTTGCCATCTTGAAATTTGTCATTTTTGACATTTTTCATGGTGACACTTTTCATTTTTGACATTTAGCATTGTGACATTTGTCATTTGACATCTTTGACATTTGCCATTTTGAAATTTGTCATTTTTGACATTTTTATGGTGACACTTTTCATTTTTGACATTTAGCATTGTGACGTTTGTCATTTGACATCTTTGACATTTGCCATCTTGAAATTTGTTATTTTTGACATTTTTCATTTTTGACATTTAGCATTGTGACATTTGTCATTTGACATCTTTGACATTTGCCATCTTGAAATTTGTTATTTTTGACATTTTTCATGGTGACACTTTTCATTTTTGACATTTAGCATTGTGACATTTGTCAGTTTTGACATTTGCCATCTTGAAATTTGTCATTTTTGACATTTTTCATGGTGACACTTTTCATTTTTGACATTTAGCATTGTGACATTTGTCATTTGACATCTTTGACATTTGCCATCTTGAAATTTGTCGTTTTTGACATTTAGCATTGTGACATTTGTCATTTGACATCTTTGACATTTGCCATCTTAAAATTTGTTATTTTTGACATTTTTCATGGTGACACTTTTCATTTTTGACATTTAGCATTGTGACATTTGTCAGTTTTGACATTTGCCATCTTGAAATTTGTCATTTTTGACATTTTTCATGGTGACACTTTTCATTTTTGACATTTAGCATTGTGACATTTTTCATTTGACATCTTTGACATTTTCCATCTTAAAATTTGTTATTTTTGACATTTTTCATGGTGACACTTTTCATTTTTGACATTTAGCATTGTGACATTTGTCAGTTTTGACATTTGCCATCTTGAAATTTGTCATTTTTGACATTTTTCATGGTGACACTTTTCATTTTTGACATTTAGCATTGTGACATTTGTCATTTGACATCTTTGACATTTGCCCTCTTGAAATTTGTCATGTTTGACATTTAGCATTGTGACATTTGTCATTTGACATCTTTGACATTTGCCATCTTGAAATTTGTTATTTTTGACATTTTTCATGGTGACACTTTTCATTTTTGACATTTAGCATTGTGGCATTTGTCATTTGACATCTTTGACATTTGCCATCTTGAAATTTGTCATTTTTGACATTTAGCATTGTGATATTTGTCATTTGACATCTTTGACATTTGCCATCTTGAAATTTGTCATTTTTGACATTTTTCATGGTGACACTTTTCATTTTTGACATTTAGCATTGTGACATTTGTCATTTGACATCTTTGACATTTGCCATTTTGAAATTTGTCATTTTTGACATTTTTCATGGTGACACTTTTCATTTTTGACATTTAGCATTGTGACATTTGTCATTTGACATCTTTGACATTTGCCATCTTGAAATTTGTCATTTTTGACATTTTTCATGGTGACACTTTTCTTTTTTGACATTTAGCATTGTGACATTTGTCAGTTTTGACATTTGCTATCTTGAAATTTGTCATTTTTGACATTTTTCATGGTGACACTTTTCATTTTTGACATTTAGCATTGTGACATTTGTCATTTGACATCTTAGACATTTGCCATCTTGAAATTTGTTATTTTTGACATTTTTCATGGTGACACTTTTCATTTTTGACATTTAGCATTGTGGCATTTGTCATTTGACATCTTTGACATTTGCCATCTTGAAATTTGTCATTTTTGACATTTAGCATTGTGATATTTGTCATTTGACATCTTTGACATTTGCCATCTTGAAATTTGTCATTTTTGACATTTTTCATGGTGACACTTTTCATTTTTGACATTTAGCATTGTGACATTTGTCATTTGACATCTTTGACATTTGCCATTTTGAAATTTGTCATTTTTGACATTTTTCATGGTGACACTTTTCATTTTTGACATTTAGCATTGTGACATTTGACATCTTTGACATTTGCCATCTTGAAATTTGTCATTTTTGACATTTTTCATGGTGACACTTTTCTTTTTTGACATTTAGCATTGTGACATTTGTCAGTTTTGACATTTGCTATCTTAAAATTTGTCATTTTTGACATTTTTCATGGTGACACTTTTCATTTTTGACATTTAGCATTGTGACATTTGTCATTTGACATCTTAGACATTTGCCATCTTGAAATTTCTCATTTTTGACACTTTTCATTTTTGACATTTAGCATTGTGACATTTGTCATTTGACATCTTTGACATTTGCCATCTTGAAATTTGTCATTTTTGACAATTTCATGGTGACACTTTTCATTTTTGACATTTAGCATTGTGACATTTGTCATTTGACATCTTTTACATTTGCCATCTTGAAATTTGTCATTTTTGACATTTAGCATTGTGACATTTGTCATTTGACATCTTTGACATTTGCCATCTTGAAATTTGTTATTTTTGACATTTTTCATGGTGACACTTTTCATTTTTGACATTTAGCATTGTGACATTTGTCAGTTTTGACATTTGCCATCTTGAAATTTGTTTTTTTTGACATTTAGCATTGTGACACTTTTCATTTTTGACATTTAGCATTGTGACATTTGTCATTTGACATCTTAGACATTTGCCATCTTGAAATTTGTCATTTTTGACACTTTTCATTTTTGACATTTAGCATTGTGACATTTGTCATTTGACATCTTTGACATTTGCCATCTTGAAATTTGTCATTTTTGACATTTTTCATGGTGACACTTTTCATTTTTGACATTAAGCATTGTGACATTTGTCATTTGACATCTTTGACATTTGCCATCTTGAAATTTGTCATTTTTGACATTTTTCATGGTGACACTTTTCATTTTTGACATTTAGCATTGTGACATTTGTCATTTGACATCTTTGATATTTGCCATCTTAAAATTTGTCATTTTTGACAATTTCATGGTTACACTTTTCATTTTTGACATTTAGCATTGTGACATTTGTCAGTTTTGACATTTGCCATCTTGAAATTTGTCATTTTTGACATTTAGCATTGTGAAATTTGTCATTTGACATCTTTGACATTTGCCATCTTGAAATTTGTCATTTTTCATGGTGACACTTTTCATTTTTGACATTTAGCATTGTGATATTTGTCATTTGACATCTTTGACATTTGCCATCTTGAAATTTGTCATTTTTGACATTTAGCATTGTGATATTTGTCATTTGACATCTTTGACATTTGCCATCTTGAAATTTGTCATTTTTGACATTTTTCATTTTTGACTTTTAGCATTGTGACATTTGTCATTTGACATCTTTGACATTTGCCATCTTGAAACTTGTTATTTTTGACATTTTTCATGGTGACACTTTTCATTTTTGACATTTAGCATTGTGACATTTGTCATTTGACATCTTTGACATTTGCCATCTTGAAATTTGTCATTTTTGACATTTTTCATGGTGACACTTTTCATTTTTAACATTTAGCATTGTGACATTTGTCATTTGACATCTTTGACATTTGCCATCTTGAAATTTGTCATTTTTGCCATTTTTCATGGTGACACTTTTCATTTTTGACATTTAGCATTGTGACATTTGTCAGTTTTGACATTTGCCATCTTGAAATTTGTCATTTTTGACATTTTTCATGGTGAAAGTTTTCATTTTTGACATTTAGCATTGTGACATTTGTTATTTGACATCTTAGACATTTGCCATCTTGAAATTTGTCATTTTTGACACTTTTCATTTTTGACATTTAGCATTGTGACATTTTTCATTTGACATCTTTGACATTTGCCATCTTGAAATTTGTAATTTTTGACATTTTTCATGGTGACACTTTTCATTATTGACATTTAGCATTGTGACATTTGTCAGTTTTGACATTTGCCATCTTGAAATTTGTCATTTTTGACATTTTTCATGGTGACACTTTTCATTTTTGACATTTAGCATTGTGACATTTGTCATTTGACATCTTTGAAATTTGCCATCTTGAAATTTGTCATTTTTGACATTTTTCATGGTGACACTTTTCATTTTTGACATTTAGCATTGTGACATTTGTCAGTTTTGACATTTTTGACATTTTTCATGGTGACACTTTTCATTTTTGACATTTAGCATTGTGACATTTGTCAGTTTTGACATTTGCCATCTTGAAATTTGTCATTTTTGACATTTTTCATGGTGACACTTTTCATTTTTGACATTTAGCATTGTGACATTTGTCAGTTTTGACATTTGCCATCTTGAAATTTGTCATTTTTGACATTTTTCATGGTGACACTTTTCATTTTTGACATTTAGCATTGTGACATTTGTCATTTGACATCTTTGACATTTGCCATCTTGAAATTTGTCATTTTTGACATTTAGCATTGTGACATTTGTCATTTGACATCTTTGACATTTGCCATCTTGAAATTTGTTATTTTTGACATTTTTCATGGTGACACTTTTCATTTTTGACATTTAGCATTGTGACATTTGTCAGT
This sequence comes from Altica lythri, assembly GCA_964028335.1. NCBI lineage: Eukaryota > Metazoa > Arthropoda > Insecta > Coleoptera > Chrysomelidae > Altica > Altica lythri. The sequence continues at coordinate 21,097,862 of OZ034800.1, read as the reverse complement.
TTTGACATTTGCCATCTTGAAATTTGTCATTTTTGACATTTAGCATTGTGACATTTGTCATTTGACATCTTTGACATTTGCCATCTTGAAATTTGTCATTTTTGACATTTTTCATGGTGACACTTTTCATTTTTGACATTTAGCATTGTGATATTTGTCATTTGACATCTTTGACATTTGCCATCTTGAAATTTGTCATTTTTGACATTTAGCATTGTGATATTTGTCATTTGACATCTTTGACATTTGCCATCTTGAAATTTGTCATTTTTGACATTTTTCATTTTTGACATTTAGCATTGTGACATTTGTCATTTGACATCTTTGACATTTGCCATCTTGAAACTTGTTATTTTTGACATTTTTCATGGTAACACTTTTCATTTTTGACATTTAGCATTGTGACATTTGTCATTTGACATCTTTGACATTTGCCATCTTGAAATTTGTCATTTTTGACATTTTTCATGGTGACACTTTTCATTTTTGACATTTAGCATTGTGACATTTGTCATTTGACATCTTTGACATTTGCCATCTTGAAATTTGTCATTTTTGACATTTAGCATTCTGACATTTGTCATTTGACATCTTTGACATTTGCCATCTTAAAATTTGTTATTTTTGACATTTTTCATGGTGACACATTTCATTTTTGACATTTAGCATTGTGACATTTGTCAGTTTTGACATTTGCCATCTTGAAATTTGTCATTTTTGACATTTAGCATTGTGACATTTGTCATTTGACATCTTTGACATTTGCCATGGTGACACTTTTCATTTTTGACATTTAGCATTGTGATATTTGTCATTTGACATCTTTGACATTTGCCATCTTGAAATTTGTCATTTTTGACATTTAGCATTGTGATATTTGTCATTTGACATTTTTGACATTTGCCATCTTGAAATTTGTCATTTTTGACATTTTTCATTTTTGACATTTAGCATTGTGATATTTGTCATTTGACATCTTTGACATTTGCCATCTTGACACTTGTTATTTTTGACATTTTTCATGGTGACACTTTTCATTTTTGACATTTAGCATTGTGACATTTGTCATTTGACATCTTTGACATTTGCCATCTTGAAATTTGTCATTTTTAACATTTTTCATGGTGACACTTTTCATTTTTGACATTTAGCATTGTGACATTTGTCATTTGACATCTTTGACATTTGCCATCTTGAAATTTGTCATTTTTGCCATTTTTCATGGTGACACTTTTCATTTTTGACATTTAGCATTGTGACATTTGTCATTTGACATCTTTGACATTTGCCATCTTGAAATTTGTCATTTTTGACATTTTTCATTTTTGACTTTTAGCATTGTGACATTTGTCATTTGACATCTTTGACATTTGCCATCTTGAAACTTGTTATTTTTGACATTTTTCATGGTGACACTTTTCATTTTTGACATTTAGCATTGTGACATTTGTCATTTGACATCTTTGACATTTGCCATCTTGAAATTTGTCATTTTTGACATTTTTCATGGTGACACTTTTCATTTTTAACATTTAGCATTGTGACATTTGTCATTTGACATCTTTGACATTTGCCATCTTGAAATTTGTCATTTTTGCCATTTTTCATGGTGACACTTTTCATTTTTGACATTTAGCATTGTGACATTTGTCAGTTTTGACATTTGCCATCTTGAAATTTGTCATTTTTGACATTTTTCATGGTGATACTTTTCATTTTTGACATTTAGCATTGTGACATTTGTTATTTGACATCTTAGACATTTGCCATCTTGAAATTTGTCATTTTTGACACTTTTCATTTTTGACATTTAGCATTGTGACATTTGTCATTTGACATCTTTGACATTTGCCATCTTGAAATTTGTAATTTTTGACATTTTTCATGGTGACACTTTTCATTTTTGACATTTAGCATTGTGACATTTGTCAGTTTTGACATTTGCCATCTTGAAATTTGTCATTTTTGACATTTTTCATGGTGACACTTTTCATTTTTGACATTTAGCATTGTGACATTTGTCATTTGACATCTTTGAAATTTGCCATCTTGAAATTTGTCATTTTTGACATTTTTCATGGTGACACTTTTCATTTTTGACATTTAGCATTGTGACATTTGTCAGTTTTGACATTTTTGACATTTTTCATGGTGACACTTTTCATTTTTGACATTTAGCATTGTGACATTTGTCAGTTTTGACATTTGCCATCTTGAAATTTGTCATTTTTGACATTTTTCATGGTGACACTTTTCATTTTTGACATTTAGCATTGTGACATTTGTCAGTTTTGACATTTGCCATCTTGAAATTTGTCATTTTTGACATTTTTCATGGTGACACTTTTCATTTTTGACATTTAGCATTGTGACATTTGTCATTTGACATCTTTGACATTTGCCATCTTGAAATTTGTCATTTTTGACATTTAGCATTGTGACATTTGTCATTTGACATCTTTGACATTTGCCATCTTGAAATTTGTTATTTTTGACATTTTTCATGGTGACACTTTTCATTTTTGACATTTAGCATTGTGACATTTGTCAGTTTTGACATTTGCCATCTTGAAATTTGTCATTTTTGACATTTAGCATTGTGACATTTGTCATTTGACATCTTTGACATTTGCCATCTTGAAATTTGTCATTTTTGACATTTTTCATGGTGACACTTTTCATTTTTGACATTTAGCATTGTGATATTTGTCTTTTGACATCTTTGACATTTGCCATCTTGAAATTTGTCATTTTTGACATTTAGCATTGTGATATTTGTCATTTGACATCTTTGACATTTGCCATCTTGAAATTTGTCATTTTTGACATTTTTCATTTTTGACATTTAGCATTGTGACATTTGTCATTTGACATCTTTGACATTTGCCATCTTGAAACTTGTTATTTTTGACATTTTTCATGGTAACACTTTTCATTTTTGACATTTAGCATTGTGACATTTGTCATTTGACATCTTTGACATTTGCCATCTTGAAATTTGTCATTTTTGACATTTTTCATGGTGACACTTTTCATTTTTGACATTTAGCATTGTGACATTTTTCATTTGACATCTTTGACATTTGCCATCTTGAAATTTGTCATTTTTGACATTTAGCATTCTGACATTTGTCATTTGACATCTTTGACATTTGCCATCTTAAAATTTGTTATTTTTGACATTTTTCATGGTGACACTTTTCATTTTTGACATTTAGCATTGTGACATTTGTCAGTTTTGACATTTGCCATCTTGAAATTTGTCATTTTTGACATTTAGCATTGTGACATTTGTCATTTGACATCTTTGACATTTGCCATCTTAAAATTTGTCATTTTTGACATTTTTCATGGTGACACTTTTCATTTTTGACATTTAGCATTGTGATATTTGTCATTTGACATCTTTGACATTTGCCATCTTGAAATTTGTCATTTTTGACATTTAGCATTGTGATATTTTTCATTTGACATCTTTGACATTTGCCATCTTGAAATTTGTCATTTTTGACATTTTTCATTTTTGACATTTAGCATTGTGATATTTGTCATTTGACATCTTTGACATTTGCCATCTTGACACTTGTTATTTTTGACATTTTTCATGGTGACACTTTTCATTTTTGACATTTAGCATTGTGACATTTGTCATTTGACATCTTTGACATTTGCCATCTTGAAATTTGTCATTTTTAACATTTTTCATGGTGACACTTTTCATTTTTGACATTTAGCATTGTGACATTTGTCATTTGACATCTTTGACATTTGCCATCTTGAAATTTGTCATTTTTGCCATTTTTCATGGTGACACTTTTCATTTTTGACATTTAGCATTTTGACATTTGTCATTTTTGACATTTGCCATCTTGAAATTTGTCATTTTTGACATTTTTCATGGTGATACTTTTCATTTTTGACATTTAGCATTGTGACATTTGTCATTTGACATCTTAGACATTTGCCATCTTGAAATTTGTCATTTTTGACACTTTTCATTTTTGACATTTAGCATTGTAACATTTGTCATTTGACATCTTTGACATTTGCCATCTTGAAATTTGTCATTTTTGACATTTTTTATGGTGACACTTTTCATTTTTGACATTTAGCATTGTGACATTTGTCAGTTTTGACATTTGCCATCTTGAAATTTGTCATTTTTGACATTTTTCATGGTGACACTTTTCATTTTTGACATTTAGCATTGTGACATTTGTCAGTTTTGACATTTTTGACATTTGCCATCTTGAAATTTGTCATTTTTGACATTTAGCATTGTGATATTTGTCATTTGACATCTTTGACATTTGCCATCTTGAAATTTGTCATTTTTGACATTTTTCATTTTTGACATTTAGCATTGTGACATTTGTCATTTGACATCTTTGACATTTGCCATCTTGAAATTTGTCATTTTTGACATTTAGCATTCTGACATTTGTCATTTGACATCTTTGACATTTGCCATCTTAAAATTTGTTATTTTTGACATTTTTCATGGTGACACATTTCATTTTTGACATTTAGCATTGTGACATTTGTCAGTTTTGACATTTGCCATCTTGAAATTTGTCATTTTTGACATTTAGCATTGTGACATTTGTCATTTGACATCTTTGACATTTGCCATGGTGACACTTTTCATTTTTGACATTTAGCATTGTGATATTTGTCATTTGACATCTTTGACATTTGCCATCTTGAAATTTGTCATTTTTGACATTTAGCATTGTGATATTTGTCATTTGACATTTTTGACATTTGCCATCTTGAAATTTGTCATTTTTGACATTTTTCATTTTTGACATTTAGCATTGTGATATTTGTCATTTGACATCTTTGACATTTGCCATCTTGACACTTGTTATTTTTGACATTTTTCATGGTGACACTTTTCATTTTTGACATTTAGCATTGTGACATTTGTCATTTGACATCTTTGACATTTGCCATCTTGAAATTTGTCATTTTTAACATTTTTCATGGTGACACTTTTCATTTTTGACATTTAGCATTGTGACATTTGTCATTTGACATCTTTGACATTTGCCATCTTGAAATTTGTCATTTTTGCCATTTTTCATGGTGACACTTTTCATTTTTGACATTTAGCATTGTGACATTTGTCATTTGACATCTTTGACATTTGCCATCTTGAAATTTGTTATTTTTGACATTTTTCATGGTTACACTTTTTATTTTTGACATTTAGCATTGTGACATTTGTCAGTTTTGACATTTGCCATCTTGAAATTTGTCATTTTGGACATTTAGCATTGTGACATTTGTCATTTGACATCTTTGACATTTGCCATCTTGAAATTTGTCATTTTTCATGGTGACACTTTTCATTTTTGACATTTAGCATTGTGATATTTGTCATTTGACATCTTTGACATTTGCCATCTTAAAATTTGTCATTTTTGACATTTAGCATTGTGATATTTGTCATTTGACATCTTTGACATTTGCCATCTTGAAATTTGTCATTTTTGGCATTTTTCATTTTTGATATTTAGCATTGTGACATTGGTCATTTGACATCTTTGACATTTGCCATCTTGAAACTTGTTATTTTTGACATTTTTCATGGTGACACTTTTCATTATTGACAACTAGCATTGTGACATTTGTCATTTGACATCTTTGACATTTGCCATCTTGAAATTTGTCATTTTTGACATTTTTCATGGTGACACTTTTCATTTTTGACATTTAGCATTGTGACATTTGTCATTTGACATCTTTGACATTTGCCATCTTGAAATTTGTCATTTTTGACATTTTTCATGGTGACACTTTTCATTTTTGACATTTAGCATTGTGACATTTGTCAGTTTTGACATTTGCCATCTTGAAATTTGTCATTTTTGACATTTTTCATGGTGATACTTTTCATTTTTGACATTTAGCGTTGTGACATTTGTCATTTGACATCTTAGACATTTGCCATCTTGAAATTTGTCATTTTTGACACTTTTCATTTTTGACATTTAGCATTGTGACATTTCTCATTTGACATCTTTGACATTTGCCATCTTGAAATTTGTCATTTTTGACATTTTTCATGGTGACACTTTTCATTTTTGACATTTAGCGTTGTGACATTTGTCATTTGACATCTTTGACATTTGCCATCTTGAAATTTGTCATTTTTGACATTTAGCATTGTGACATTTGTCATTTGACATCTTTGGCATTTGCCATCTTGAAATTTGTTATTTTTGACATTTTTTATGGTGACACTTTTCATTTTTGACATTTAGCATTGTGACATTTGTCAGTTTTGACATTTGCCATCTTGAAATTTGTCATTTTTGACATTTTTCATGGTGACACTATTCATTTTTGACATTTAGCATTGTGACATTTGTCATTTGACATCTTTGACATTTGCCATCTTAAAATTTGTCATGTTTGACATTTAGCATTGTGACATTTGTCATTTGACATTTGCCATCTTGAAATTTGTTATTTTTGACATTTTTCATGGTGACACTTTTCATTTTTGACATTTAGCATTGTGACATTTGTCAGTTTTGACATTTGCTATCTTGAAATTTGTCATTTTTGACATTTAGCATTGTGACACTTTTCATTTTTGACATTTAGCATTGTGACATTTGTCATTTGACATCTTTGATATTTGCCAACTTGAAATTTGTCATTTTTGACATTTTTCATGGTGACACTTTTCATTTTTGACATTTAGCATTGTGACATTTGTCATTTGACATCTTTGACATTTGCCATCTTGAAATTTGTCATTTTGGACATTAAGCATTGTGATATTTGTCATTTGACATCTTTGACATTTGCCATCTTGAAATTTGTCATTTTTGACATTTTTCATGGTGACACTTTTTATTTATGACATTTAGCATTGTGACATTTGTCATTTGACATCTTTGACATTTGCCATCTTGAAATTTGTTATTTTTGACATTTTTTATGGTGACACTTTTCATTTTTGACATTTAGCATTGTGACATTTGTCATTTGACATCTTTGACATTTGTTATCTTGAAATTTGTCATTTTTGACATTTTTCATGGTGACACTTTTTATTTTTGACATTTAGCATTGTGACATTTGTCATTTGACATCTTTGACATTTGCCATCTTGAAATTTGTCATTTTTGACATTTAGCATTGTGACATTTGTCATTTGACATCTTAGACATTTGCCATCTTGAAATTTGTCAATTTTGACACTTTTCATTTTTGACATTTAGCATTGTAACATTTGTCATTTGACATCTTTGACATTTGCCATCTTGAAATTTGTCATTTTTGACATTTTTCATGGTGACACTTTTTATTTTTGACATTTAGCATTGTGACATTTGTCAGTTTTGACATTTGCCATCTTGAAATTTGTCATTTTTGACATTTTTTATGGTGACACTTTTCATTTTTGACATTTAGCATTGTGACATTTGTCATTTGACATCTTTGACATTTGCCATCTTGAAATTTGTCATTTTTGACATTTTTCATGGTGACACTTTTCATTTTTGACATTTAGCATTATGACATTTGTCATTTGACATCTTTTACATTTGCCATCTTGAAATTTGTCACTTTTGACATTTAGCATTGTGACATTTGTCATTTGACATCTTTGACATTTGCCATCTTGAAATTTGTTATTTTTAACATTTTTCATGGTGACACTTTTCATTTTTGACATTTAGCATTGTGACATTTGCCATCTTGAAATTTGTCATTTTTGACACTTTTCATTTTTGACATTTAGCATTGTGACATTTGTCATTTGACATCTTTGACATTTGCCATCTTAAAATTTGTCATTTTTGACATTTTTCATGGTGACACTTTTCATTTTTGACATTTAGCATTGTGACATTTGTCATTTGACATCTTGGACATTTGCCATCTTGAAATTTGTCATTTTTGACATTTTTCATGGTGACACTTTTCATTTTTGACATTTAGCATTGTGACATTTGTCATGTGACATCTTTGACATTTGCCATCTTGAAATTTGTCATTTTTGACATTTTTCATGGTGACACTTTTCATTTTTGACATTTAGCATTGTGACATTTGTCATTTGACATCTTTGACATTTGCCATCTTGAAATTTGTCATTTTTGACATTTTTCATGGTGACACTTTTCATTTTTGACATTTAGCATTGTGACATTTGTCATTTGACATCTTTGACATTTGCCATCTTGAAATTAGTCATTTTTGTTATTTTTCATGGTGACACTTTTCATTTTTGACATTTAGCATTGTGACATTTGTCATTTGACATCTTTGACATTTGCCATCTTGAAATTTGTTATTTTTGACATTTTTCATGGTGACACTTTTCATTTTTGACATTTAGCATTGTGACATTTGTCATTTGACATCTTTGACATTTGCCATCTTGAAATTTGTCATTTTTGACATTTTTCATGGTGACACTTTTCATTTTTGACATTTAGCATTGTGACATTTGTCATTTGACATCTTTGACATTTGCCATCTTGAAATTTGTCATTTTTGACATTTAGCATTGTGACATTTGTCATTTGACATCTTGGACATTTGCCATCTTGAAATTTGTCATTTTTGACATTTTTCATGGTGACACTTATCATTTTTGACATTTAGCATTGTGACATTTGTCAGTTTTGACATTTGCCATCTTGAAATTTGTCATTTTTGACATTTTTCATGGTGACACTTTTCATTTTTGACATTTAGCATTGTGACATTTGTCATTTGACATCTTTGACATTTGCCATCTTAAAATTTGTTATTTTTGACATTTTTCATAGTGACACTTTTCATTTTTGACATTTAGCATTGTGACATTTGTCATTTGACATCTTTGACATTTGCCATCTTGAAATTTGTCATTTTTGACATTTTTCATGGTGAAACTTTTCATTTTTGACATTTAGCATTGTGACATTTGTCATTTGACATCTTTGACATTTGCCATCTTGAAATTTGTTATTTTTGACATTTTTCATGGTGACACTTTTCATTTTTGACATTTAGCATTGTGACATTTGTCATTTGACATCTTTGACATTTGCCATCTTGAAATTTGTCATTTTTGACATTTTTCATGGTGACACTTTTCATTTTTGACATTTAGCATTGTGACATTTGTCAGTTTTGACATTTGCCATCTTGAAATTTGTCATTTTTGACATTTTTCATGGTGACACTTTTCATTTTTGACATTTGGCATTGTGACATTTGTCATTTGACATCTTTGACATTTGCCATCTTAAAATTTGTCATTTTTGACATTTTTCATGGTGACACTTTTTATTTATGACATTTAGCATTGTGACATTTGTCATTTGACATCTTTGATATTTGCCAACTTGAAATTTGTCATTTTTGACATTTTTCATGGTGACACTTTTCATTTTTGACATTTAGCATTGTGACATTTGTCATTTGACATCTTTGACATTTGCCATCTTGAAATTTGTCATTTTGGACATTAAGCATTGTGATATTTGTCATTTGACATCTTTGACATTTGCCATCTTGAAATTTGTCATTTTTGACATTTTTCATGGTGACACTTTTTATTTATGACATTTAGCATTGTGACATTTGTCATTTGACATCTTTGACATTTGCCATCTTGAAATTTGTTATTTTTGACATTTTTTATGGTGACACTTTTCATTTTTGACATTTAGCATTGTGACATTTGTCATTTGACATCTTTGACATTTGTTATCTTGAAATTTGTCATTTTTGACATTTTTCATGGTGACACTTTTTATTTTTGACATTTAGCATTGTGACATTTGTCATTTGACATCTTTGACATTTGCCATCTTGAAATTTGTCATTTTTGACATTTAGCATTGTGACATTTGTCATTTGACATCTTAGACATTTGCCATCTTGAAATTTGTCAATTTTGACACTTTTCATTTTTGACATTTAGCATTGTAACATTTGTCATTTGACATCTTTGACATTTTCCATCTTGAAATTTGTCATTTTTGACATTTTTCATGGTGACACTTTTTATTTTTGACATTTAGCATTGTGACATTTGTCAGTTTTGACATTTGCCATCTTGAAATTTGTCATTTTTGACATTTTTCATGGTGACACTTTTCATTTTTGACATTTAGCATTATGACATTTGTCATTTGACATCTTTTACATTTGCCATCTTGAAATTTGTCACTTTTGACATTTAGCATTGTGACATTTGTCATTTGACATCTTTGACATTTGCCATCTTGAAATTTGTCATTTTTGACATTTTTCATGGTGACACTTTTCATTTTTGACATTTAGCATTGTGACATTTGTCTTTTGACATCTTTGACATTTGCCATCTTAAAATTTGTCATTTTTGACATTTAGCATTGTGACATTTGTCATTTGACATCTTGGACATTTGCCATCTTGAAATTTGTCATTTTTGACATTTTTCATGGTGACACTTATCATTTTTGACATTTAGCATTGTGACATTTGTCAGTTTTGACATTTGCCATCTTGAAATTTGTCATTTTTGACATTTTTTATGGTGACACTTTTCATTTTTGACATTTAGCATTGTGACATTTGTCATTTGACATCTTTGACATTTGCTATCTTAAAATTTGTTATTTTTGACATTTTTCATAGTGACACTTTTTATTTTTGACATTTAGCATTGTGACATTTGTCATTTGACATCTTTGACATTTGCCATCTTGAAATTTGTCATTTTTGACATTTTTCATGGTGAAACTTTTCATTTTTGACATTTAGCATTGTGACATTTGTCATTTGACATCTTTGACATTTGCCATCTTGAAATTTGTTATTTTTGACATTTTTCATGGTAACACTTTTCATTTTTGACATTTAGCATTGTGACATTTGTCATTTGACATCTTTGACATTTGCCATCTTGAAATTTGTCATTTTTGACATTTTTCATGGTGACACTTTTCATTTTTGACATTTAGCATTGTGACATTTGTCAGTTTTGACATTTGCCATCTTGAAATTTGTCATTTTTGACATTTTTCATGGTGACACTTTTCATTTTTGACATTTGGCATTGTGACATTTGTCATTTGACATCTTTGACATTTGCCATCTTGAAATTTGTCATTTTTGACATTTTTCATGGTGACACTTTTCATTTTTGACATTTAGCATTGTGACATTTGTCATTTGACATCTTTGACATTTGCCATCTTGAAATTTGTTATTTTTGACATTTTTCATGGTGACACTTTTCATTTTTGACATTTAGCATTGTGACATTTGTCATTTGACATCTTTGACATTTGCCATCTTGAAATTTGTCATTTTTGACATTTTTCATGGTGACACTTTTCACTTTTGACATTTAGCATTGTGACATTTGTCATTTGACATCTTTGACATTTGCCATTTTGAAATTTGTCATTTTTGACATTTAGCATTGTGACATTTGTCATTTGACATCTTGGACATTTGCCATCTTGAAATTTGTCATTTTTGACATTTTTCATGGTGACACTTATCATTTTTGACATTTAGCATTGTGACATTTGTCAGTTTTGACATTTGCCATCTTGAAATTTGTCATTTTTGACATTTTTTATGGTGACACTTTTCATTTTTGACATTTAGCATTGTGACATTTGTCATTTGACATCTTTGACATTTGCCATCTTAAAATTTGTTATTTTTGACATTTTTCATAGTGACACTTTTCATTTTTGACATTTAGCATTGTGACATTTGTCATTTGACATCTTTGACATTTGCCATCTTGAAATTTGTCATTTTTGACATTTTTCATGGTAAAACTTTTCATTTTTGACATTTAGCATTGTGACATTTGTCATTTGACATCTTTGACATTTGCCATCTTGAAATTTGTTATTTTTGACATTTTTCATGGTGACACTTTTCATTTTTGACATTTAGCATTGTGACATTTGTCATTTGACATCTTTGACATTTGCCATCTTGAAATTTGTCATTTTTGACATTTTTCATGGTGACACTTTTCATTTTTGACATTTAGCATTGTGACATTTGTCAGTTTTGACATTTGCCATCTTGAAATTTGTCATTTTTGACATTTTTCATGGTGACACTTTTCATTTTTGACATTTGGCATTGTGACATTTGTCATTTGACATCTTTGACATTTGCCATCTTGAAATTTGTCATTTTTGACATTTTTCATGGTGACACTTTTCATTTTTGACATTTAGCATTGTGACATTTGTCATTTGACATCTTTGACATTTGCCATCTTGAAATTTGTTATTTTTGACATTTTTCATGGTGACACTTTTCATTTTTGACATTTAGCATTGTGACATTTGTCATTTGACATCTTTGACATTTGCCATCTTGAAATTTGTCATTTTTGACATTTTTCATGGTGACACTTTTCATTTTTGACATTTAGCATTGTGACATTTGTCATTTGACATCTTTGACATTTGCCATTTTGAAATTTGTCATTTTTGACATTTTTATGGTGACACTTTTCATTTTTGACATTTAGCATTGTGACGTTTGTCATTTGACATCTTTGACATTTGCCATCTTGAAATTTGTTATTTTTGACATTTTTCATGGTGACACTTTTCATTTTTGACATTTAGCATTGTGACATTTGTCAGTTTTGACATTTGCCATCTTGAAATTTGTCATTTTTGACATTTTTCATGGTGACACTTTTCATTTTTGACATTTAGCATTGTGACATTTGGCATTTGACATCTTTGACATTTGCCATCTTGAAATTTGTCATTTTTGACATTTAGCATTGTGACATTTGACATCTTTGACATTTGCCATCTTGAAATTTGTTATTTTTGACATTTTTCATGGTGACACTTTTTATTTTTGACATTTAGCATTGTGACATTTGTCAGTTTTGACATTTGCCATCTTGAAATTTGTCATTTTTGACATTTTTCATGGTGACACTATTCATTTTTGACATTTAGCATTGTGACATTTGTCATTTGACATCTTTGACATTTGCCATCTTGAAATTTGTCATTTTTGACATTTTTCATGGTGACACTTTTCATTTTTGACATTTAGCATTGTGACATTTGTCAGTTTTGACATTTGCCATCTTGAAATTTGTCATTTTTGACATTTTTCATGGTAACACTTTTCATTTTTGACATTTAGCATTGTGACATTTGTCAGTTTTGACATTTGCCATCTTGAAATTTGTCATTTTTGACATTTTTCATGGTGACACTTTTCATTTTTGACATTTAGCATTGTGACATTTGTCATTTGACATCTTTGACATTTGCCATCTTGAAATTTGTCATTTTTGACATTTTTCATGGTGACACTTTTCATTTTTGACATTTAGCATTGTGACATTTGTCATTTGACATCTTTGACATTTGCCATCTTGAAATTTGTCATGTTTGACATTTAGCATTGTGACAATTGTCATTTGACATTTGCCATCTTAAAATTTGTTATTTTTGACATTTTTCATGGTGACACTTTTTATTTTTGACATTTAGCATTGTGACATTTGTCAGTTTTGACATTTGCCATCTTGAAATTTGTCATTTTTGACATTTAGCATTGTGACACTTTTCATTTTTGACATTTAGCATTGTGACATTTGTCATTTGACATCTTTGATATTTGCCAACTTGAAATTTGTCATTTTTGACATTTTTCATGGTGACACTTTTCATTTTTGACATTTAGCATTGTGACATTTGTCATTTGACATCTTTGACATTTGCCATCTTGAAATTTGTCATTTTTGACATTTAGCATTGTGATATTTGTCATTTGACATCTTTGACATTTGCCATCTTGAAATTTGTCATTTTTGACATTTTTCATGGTGACACTTTTTATTTATGACATTTAGCATTGTGACATTTGTCATTTGACATCTTTGACATTTGCCATCTTAAAATTTGTTATTTTTGACATTTTTCATGGTGACACTTTTCATTTTTGACATTTAGCATTGTGACATTTGTCATTTGACATCTTTGACATTTGTTATCTTGAAATTTGTCATTTTTTACATTTTTCATGGTGACACTTTTCATTTTTGACATTTAGCATTGTGACATTTGTCATTTGACATCTTTGACATTTGCCATCTTAAAATTTGTCATTTTTGACATTTTTCATGGTGACACTTTTCATTTTTGACATTTAGCATTGTGACATTTGTCATTTGACATCTTAGACATTTGCCATCTTGAAATTTGTCAATTTTGACACTTTTCATTTTTGACATTTAGCATTGTGACATTTGTCATTTGACATCTTTGACATTTGCCATCTTGAAATTTGTCATTTTTGACATTTTTCATGGTGACACTTTTTATTTTTGACATTTAGCATTGTGACATTTGTCAGTTTTGACATTTGCCATCTTGAAATTTGTCATTTTTGACATTTTTCATGGTAACACTTTTCATTTTTGACATTTAGCATTCTGACATTTGTCATTTGACATCTTTGACATTTGCCATCTTGAAATTTGTCATTTTTGACATTTTTCATGGTGACACTTTTTATTTTTGACATTTAGCATTGTGACATTTGTCATTTGACATCTTTTACATTTGCCATCTTGAAATTTGTCATTTTTGACATTTAGCATTTTGACATTTGTCATTTGACATCTTTGACATTTTCCATCTTGAAATTTGTTATTTTTGACATTTTTCATGGTGACACTTTTTATTTTTGACATTTAGCATTGTGACATTTGTCAGTTTTGACATTTGTCATTTTGAAATTTGTCATTTTTGACATTTAGCATTGTGACACTTTTCATTTTTGACATTTAGCATTGTGACATTTGTCATTTGACATCTTAAACATTTGCCATCTTGAAATTTGTCATTTTTGCCACTTTTCATTTTTGACATTTAGCATTGTGACATTTGTCATTTGACATCTTTGACATTTGCCATCTTGAAATTTGTCATTTTTGACATTTTTTATGGTGACACTTTTCATTTTTGACATTTAGCATTGTGACATTTGTCATGTGACATCTTTGACATTTGCCATCTTAAAATTTGTCATTTTTAACATTTTTTATAGTCACACTTTTCATTTTTGACATTTAGCATTGTGACATTTGTCATTTGACATCTTTGACATTTGCCATCTTGAAATTTGTCATTTTTGACATTTTTCATGGTGACACTTTTTATTTTTGACATTTAGCATTGTGACATTTGTCAGTTTTGACATTTGCCATCTTGAAATTTGTCATTTTTGACATTTTTCATGGTGACACTTTTCATTTTTGACATTTAGCATTGTGACATTTGTCATTTGACATCTTTGACATTTGCCATCTTGAAATTTGTTATTTTTGACATTTTTCATGGTGACACTTTTCATTTTTGACATTTAGCATTGTGACATTTGTCATTTGACATCTTTGACATTTGCCATCTTGAAATTTGTCATTTTTGACATTTTTCATGGTGACACTTTTCATTTTTGACATTTAGCATTGTGACATTTGTCATTTGACATCTTTGACATTTGCCATCTTGAAATTTGTCATTTTTGACATTTTTTACGGTGACACTTTTCATTTTTGACATTTAGCATTGTGACATTTGTCATTTGACATCTTAGACATTTGCCATCTTGAAATTTGTCATTTTTGACACTTTTCATTTTTGACAGTAAGCATTGTGACATTTGTCATTTGACATCTTTGACATTTGCCATCTTGAAATTTGTCATTTTTGACATTTTTCATGGTGACACTTTTCATTTTTGACATTTAGCATTGTGACATTTGTCATTTGACATCTTTGACATTTGCCATCTTGAAATTTGTCATTTTTGACATTTAGCATTGTGATATTTGTCATTTGACATCTTTGACATTTGCCATCTTGAAATTTGTCATTTTTGACATTTTTCATGGTGACACTTTTTATTTATGACATTTAGCATTGTGACATTTGTCATTTGACATCTTTGACATTTGCCATCTTAAAATTTGTTATTTTTGACATTTTTCATGGTGACACTTTTCATTTTTGACATTTAGCATTGTGACATTTGTCATTTGACATCTTTGACATTTGTTATCTTGAAATTTGTCATTTTTTACATTTTTCATGGTGACACTTTTCATTTTTGACATTTAGCATTGTGACATTTGTCATTTGACATCTTTGACATTTGCCATCTTAAAATTTGTCATTTTTGACATTTTTCATGGTGACACTTTTCATTTTTGACATTTAGCATTGTGACATTTGTCATTTGACATCTTAGACATTTGCCATCTTGAAATTTGTCAATTTTGACACTTTTCATTTTTGACATTTAGCATTGTGACATTTGTCATTTGACATCTTTGACATTTGCCATCTTGAAATTTGTCATGTTTGACATTTAGCATTGTGACAATTGTCATTTGACATTTGCCATCTTAAAATTTGTTATTTTTGACATTTTTCATGGTGACACTTTTTATTTTTGACATTTAGCATTGTGACATTTGTCAGTTTTGACATTTGCCATCTTGAAATTTGTCATTTTTGACATTTAGCATTGTGACACTTTTCATTTTTGACATTTAGCATTGTGACATTTGTCATTTGACATCTTTGATATTTGCCAACTTGAAATTTGTCATTTTTGACATTTTTCATGGTGACACTTTTCATTTTTGACATTTAGCATTGTGACATTTGTCATTTGACATCTTTGACATTTGCCATCTTGAAATTTGTCATTTTTGACATTTAGCATTGTGATATTTGTCATTTGACATCTTTGACATTTGCCATCTTGAAATTTGTCATTTTTGACATTTTTCATGGTGACACTTTTTATTTATGACATTTAGCATTGTGACATTTGTCATTTGACATCTTTGACATTTGCCATCTTAAAATTTGTTATTTTTGACATTTTTCATGGTGACACTTTTCATTTTTGACATTTAGCATTGTGACATTTGTCATTTGACATCTTTGACATTTGTTATCTTGAAATTTGTCATTTTTTACATTTTTCATGGTGACACTTTTCATTTTTGACATTTAGCATTGTGACATTTGTCATTTGACATCTTTGACATTTGCCATCTTAAAATTTGTCATTTTTGACATTTTTCATGGTGACACTTTTCATTTTTGACATTTAGCATTGTGACATTTGTCATTTGACATCTTAGACATTTGCCATCTTGAAATTTGTCAATTTTGACACTTTTCATTTTTGACATTTAGCATTGTGACATTTGTCATTTGACATCTTTGACATTTGCCATCTTGAAATTTGTCATTTTTGACATTTTTCATGGTGACACTTTTTATTTTTGACATTTAGCATTGTGACATTTGTCAGTTTTGACATTTGCCATCTTGAAATTTGTCATTTTTGACATTTTTCATGGTAACACTTTTCATTTTTGACATTTAGCATTCTGACATTTGTCATTTGACATCTTTGACATTTGCCATCTTGAAATTTGTCATTTTTGACATTTTTCATGGTGACACTTTTTATTTTTGACATTTAGCATTGTGACATTTGTCATTTGACATCTTTTACATTTGCCATCTTGAAATTTGTCATTTTTGACATTTAGCATTTTGACATTTGTCATTTGACATCTTTGACATTTTCCATCTTGAAATTTGTTATTTTTGACATTTTTCATGGTGACACTTTTTATTTTTGACATTTAGCATTGTGACATTTGTCAGTTTTGACATTTGTCATTTTGAAATTTGTCATTTTTGACATTTAGCATTGTGACACTTTTCATTTTTGACATTTAGCATTGTGACATTTGTCATTTGACATCTTAAACATTTGCCATCTTGAAATTTGTCATTTTTGCCACTTTTCATTTTTGACATTTAGCATTGTGACATTTGTCATTTGACATCTTTGACATTTGCCATCTTGAAATTTGTCATTTTTGACATTTTTTATGGTGACACTTTTCATTTTTGACATTTAGCATTGTGACATTTGTCATGTGACATCTTTGACATTTGCCATCTTAAAATTTGTCATTTTTAACATTTTTTATAGTCACACTTTTCATTTTTGACATTTAGCATTGTGACATTTGTCATTTGACATCTTTGACATTTGCCATCTTGAAATTTGTCATTTTTGACATTTTTCATGGTGACACTTTTTATTTTTGACATTTAGCATTGTGACATTTGTCAGTTTTGACATTTGCCATCTTGAAATTTGTCATTTTTGACATTTTTCATGGTGACACTTTTCATTTTTGACATTTAGCATTGTGACATTTGTCATTTGACATCTTTGACATTTGCCATCTTGAAATTTGTTATTTTTGACATTTTTCATGGTGACACTTTTCATTTTTGACATTTAGCATTGTGACATTTGTCATTTGACATCTTTGACATTTGCCATCTTGAAATTTGTCATTTTTGACATTTTTCATGGTGACACTTTTCATTTTTGACATTTAGCATTGTGACATTTGTCATTTGACATCTTTGACATTTGCCATCTTGAAATTTGTCATTTTTGACATTTTTTACGGTGACACTTTTCATTTTTGACATTTAGCATTGTGACATTTGTCATTTGACATCTTAGACATTTGCCATCTTGAAATTTGTCATTTTTGACACTTTTCATTTTTGACAGTAAGCATTGTGACATTTGTCATTTGACATCTTTGACATTTGCCATCTTGAAATTTGTCATTTTTGACATTTTTCATGGTGACACTTTTCATTTTTGACATTTAGCATTGTGACATTTGTCATTTGACATCTTGGACATTTGTCATTTTGAAATTTGTCATTTTTGACATTTTTCATGGTGACACTTATCATTTTTGACATTTAGCATTGTGACATTTGTCAGTCTTGACATTTGTCATCTTGAAATTTGTCATTTTTGACATTTTTCATGGTGACACTTTTCATTTTTGAGATTTAGTATTGTGAAATTTGTCATGTGACATCTTTGACATTTGCCATCTTGAAATTTGTCATTTTTGACATTTTTCATGGTGACACTTTTCATTTTTGACATTTAGCATTGTGACATTTGTCATTTGACATCTTTGACATTTGCCATCTTGAAATTTGTCATTTTTGACATTTTTCATGGTGACACTTTTCATTTTTGACATTTAGCATTGTGACATTTGTCATTTGACATCTTTGACATTTGCCATTTTGACATTTGTCATTTTTGTTATTTTTCATGGTGACACTTTTTATTTTTGACATTTAGCATTGTGACATTTGTCATTTGACATCTTTGACATTTGCCATCTTGAAATTTGTTATTTTTGACATTTTTCATGGTGACACTTTTCATTTTTGACATTTAGCATTGTCACATTTGTCATTTGACATCTTTGACATTTGCCATCTTGAAATTTGTCATCTTTGACATTTTTCATGGTGACACTTTTCATTTTTGACATTTAGCATTGTGACATTTGTCATTTGACATCTTTGACATTTGCCATCTTGAAATTTGTCATTTTTGACATTTAGCATTGTGACATTTGTCATTTGACATCTTGGACATTTGCCATCTTAAAATTTGTCATTTTTGACATTTTTCATGGTGACACTTATCATTTTTGACATTTAGCATTGTGAAATTTGTCAGTTTTGACATTTGCCATCTTGAAATTTGTCATTTTTGACATTTTTCATGGTGACACTTTTCATTTTTGACATTTAGCATTGTGACATTTGTCATTTGACATCTTTGACATTTGCCATCATGAAATTTGTTATTTTTGACATTTTTCATGGTGACACTTTTCATTTTTGACATTTAGCATTGTGACATTTGTCATTTGACATCTTTGACATTTGCCATCTTGAAATTTGTCATTTTTGACATTTTTCATGGTGACACTTTTCATTTTTGACATTTAGCATTGTGACATTTGTCATTTGACATCTTTGACATTTGCCATCTTGGAATTTGTTATTTTTGACATTTTTCATGGTGACACTTTTTATTTTTGACATTTAGCATTGTTACATTTGTCATCTGACATCTTTGACATTTGCCATCTTAAAATTTGTCATTTTTGACATTTTTCATGGTGACACTTTTCATTTTTGACATTTAGCATTGTGACATTTGTCAGTTTTGACATTTGCCATCTTGAAATTTGTCATTTTTGACATTTTTCATGGTGACACTTTTCATTTTTGACATTTAGCATTGTGACATTTGTCATTTGACATCTTTGACATTTGCCATCTTGAAATTTGTCATTTTTGACATTTTTCATGGTGACACTTTATTTTTGACATTTAGCATTGTGACATTTGTCATTTGACATCTTTGACATTTGCCATCCTGAAATTTGTTATTTTTGACATTTTTCATGGTGACACTTTTCATTTTTGACATTTAGCATTGTGACATTTGTCATTTGACATCTTTGATATTTGCCATCTTGAAATTTGTCATTTTTGACATTTTTCATGGTGACACTTTTCATTTTTGACATTTAGCATTGTGACATTTGTCATTTGACATCTTTGACATTTGCCATCTTGAAATTTGTCATTTTTGACATTTTTCATGGTGACACTTTTCATTTTTGACATTTAGCATTGTGACATTTGTCATTTGACATCTTTGACATTTGCCATCTTGAAAGTTGTCATTTTTGACATTTTTCATGGTGACACTTTTTATTTTTGACATTTAGCATTGTGACATTTGTCAGTTTTGACATTTGCCATCTTCAAATTTGTCATTTTTGACATTTTTCATGGTGACACTTTTTATTTTTGACATTTAGCATTGTGACATTTGTCATTTGACATCTTAGACATTTGCCATCTTGAAATTTGTCATTTTTGACACTTTTCATTTTTGACATTTAGCATTGTGACATTTGTCATTTGACATCTTTGACATTTGCCATCTTGAAATTTGTCATTTTTGACATTTTTCATGGTGACACTTTTCATTTTTTACATTTAGCATTGTGACATTTGTCATTTGACATCTTTGACATTTGCCATCTTGAAATTTATTATTTTTGACATTTTTCATGGTGACACTTTTCATTTTTGACATTTAGCATTGTGACATTTGTCATTTGACATCTTTGACATTTGGCATCTTGAAATTTGTCATTTTTGACATTTAGCATTGTAACATTTGTCATTTGACATCTTTGACATTTGCCATCTTGAAATTTGTTATTTTTGACATTTTTTATGGTGACACTTTTCATTTTTGACATTTAGCATTGTGACATTTGTCAGTTTTGACATTTGCCATCTTGAAATTTGTCATTTTTGACATTTTATGGTGACACTTTTCATTTTTGACATTTAGCATTGTGACATTTGTCATTTAACATCTTAGACATTTGCCATCTTGAAATTTGTCATTGTTGACACTTTTCATTTTTGACATTTAGCATTGTGACATTTGTCATTTGACATCTTTGACATTTGCCATCTTGAAATTTGTCATTTTTGACATTTTTCAAGGTGACACTTTTCATTTTTGACATTTAGCATTGTGACATTTGTCAGTTTTGACATTTGCCATCTTGAAATTTGTCATTTTTGACATTTTTCATGGTGACACTTTTCATTTTTGACATTAAGCATTGTGACATTTGTCATTTGACATCTTTGACATTTGCCATCTTGAAATTTGTCATTTTTGACATTTTTCATAGTGACACTTTTCATTTTTGACATTTAGCATTGTGACATTTGTCATTTGACATCTTTGACATTTGCCATCTTGAAATTTGTCATTGTTGACACTTTTCATTTTTGACATTTAGCATTGTGACATTTGTCATTTGACATCTTTGACATTTGCCATCTTGAAATTTGTCATTTTTGACATTTTTCATGGTGACACTTTTCATTTTTGACATTTAGCATTGTGACATTTGTCATTTGACATCTTTGACATTTGCCATCTTGAAATTTGTCATTTTTGACATTTTTTATGGTGACACTTTTCATTTTTGACATTTAGCATTGTGACATTTGTCATTTGACATCTTTGACATTTGACATTTTGGAATTTGTTATTTTTGACATTTTTCATGGTGACACTTATCATTTTTGACATTTAGCATTGTGACATTTGTCATTTGACATCTTTGACATTTGGCATCTTGAAATTTGTCATTTTTGACATTTAGCATTGTAACATTTGTCATTTGACATCTTTGACATTTGCCATCTTGAAATTTGTTATTTTTGACATTTTTCATGGTGACACTTTTCATTTTTGACATTTAGCATTGTGACATTTGTCAGTTTTGACATTTGCCATCTTGAAATTTGTCATTTTTGACATTTTTCATGGTGACACTTTTCATTTTTGACATTAAGCATTGTGACATTTGTCATTTGACATCTTTGACATTTGCCATCTTGAAATTTGTCATTTTTGACATTTTTCATAGTGACACTTTTCATTTTTGACATTTAGCATTGTGACATTTGTCATTTGACATCTTTGACATTTGCCATCTTGAAATTTGTCATTGTTGACACTTTTCATTTTTGACATTTAGCATTGTGACATTTGTCATTTGACATCTTTGACATTTGCCATCTTGAAATTTGTCATTTTTGACATTTTTTATGGTGACACTTTTCATTTTTGACATTTAGCATTGTGACATTTGTCATTTGACATCTTTGACATTTGCCATTTTGGAATTTGTTATTTTTGACATTTTTCATGGTGACACTTATCATTTTTGACATTTAGCATTGTGACATTTGTCATTTGACATCTTTGACATTTGGCATCTTGAAATTTGTCATTTTTGACATTTAGCATTGTAACATTTGTCATT
Organism: Altica lythri; assembly: GCA_964028335.1. Lineage (NCBI taxonomy): Eukaryota > Metazoa > Arthropoda > Insecta > Coleoptera > Chrysomelidae > Altica > Altica lythri. The sequence goes on along the minus strand of OZ034800.1, from coordinate 21,075,031 downwards.
TGACATCTTTGACATTTGCCATCTTGAAATTTGTCATTTTTGACATTTTTCATGGTGACACTTTTCATTTTTTACATTTAGCATTGTGACATTTGTCATTTGACATCTTTGACATTTGCCATCTTGAAATTTATTATTTTTGACATTTTTCATGGTGACACTTTTCATTTTTGACATTTAGCATTGTGACATTTGTCATTTGACATCTTTGACATTTGGCATCTTGAAATTTGTCATTTTTGACATTTAGCATTGTAACATTTGTCATTTGACATCTTTGACATTTGCCATCTTGAAATTTGTCATTTTTGACATTTTTTAAGGTGACACTTTTCATTTTTGACATTTAGCATTGTGACATTTGTCAGTTTTGACATTTGCCATCTTGAAATTTGTCATTTTTGACATTTTTCATGGTGACACTTTTCATTTTTGACATTAAGCATTGTGACATTTGTCATTTGACATCTTTGACATTTGCCATCTTGAAATTTGTCATTGTTGACACTTTTCATTTTTGACATTTAGCATTGTGACATTTGTCATTTGACATCTTTGACATTTGCCATCTTGAAATTTGTTATTTTTGACATTTTTCATGGTGACACTTTTCATTTTTGACATTTAGCATTGTGACATTTGTCATTTGACATCTTTGACATTTGGCATCTTAAAATTTGTCATTTTTGAGATTTAGCATTGTAATATTTGTCATTTGACATCTTTGACATTTGCCATCTTGAAATTTGTTATTTTTGACATTTTTCATGGTGACACTTTTCATTTTTGACATTTAGCATAGTGACATTTGTCAGTTTTGACATTTGCCATCTTGAAATTTGTCATTTTTGACATTTTTCATGGTGACACTTTTCATTTTTGACATTTAGCATTGTGACATTTGTCATTTGACATCTTAGACATTTGCCATCTTGAAATTTGTCATTGTTGACACTTTTCATTTTTGACATTTAGCATTGTGACATTTGTCATTTGACATCTTTGACATTTGCCATCTTGAAATTTGTCATTTTTGACATTTTTCAAGGTGACACTTTTCATTTTTGACATTTAGCATTGTGACATTTGTCATTTTTGACATTTTTCATGGTGACACTTTTCATTTTTGACATTAAGCATTGTGACATTTGTCATTTGACATCTTTGACATTTGCCATTTTGAAATTTGTCATTGTTGACACTTTTCATTTTTGACATTTAGCATTGTGACATTTGTCATTTGACATCTTTGACATTTGCCATCTTGAAATTTGTCATTTTTGACATTTTTCATGGTGACACTTTTCATTTTTGACATTTAGCACTGTGACATTTGTCATTTGACATCTTTGACATTTGCCATCTTGGAATTTGTTATTTTTGACATTTTTCATGGTGACACTTATCATTTTTGACATTTAGCATTGTGACATTTGTCATTTGACATCTTTGACATTTGCCATCTTGAAATTTGTCATTTTTGACATTTTTCATGGTGACACTTTTCATTTTTGACATTTAGCATTGTGACATTTGTCATTTGACATCTTTGACATTTGCCATCTTGAAAGTTGTCATTTTTGACATTTTTCATGGTGACACTTTTTATTTTTGACATTTAGCATTGTGACATTTGTCAGTTTTGACATTTGCCATCTTCAAATTTGTCATTTTTGACATTTTTCATGGTGACACTTTTTATTTTTGACATTTAGCATTGTGACATTTGTCATTTGACATCTTAGACATTTGCCATCTTGAAATTTGTCATTTTTGACACTTTTCATTTTTGACATTTAGCATTGTGACATTTGTCATTTGACATCTTTGACATTTGCCATCTTGAAATTTGTCATTTTTGACATTTTTCATGGTGACACTTTTCATTTTTTACATTTAGCATTGTGACATTTGTCATTTGACATCTTTGACATTTGCCATCTTGAAATTTGTTATTTTTGACATTTTTCATGGTGACACTTTTCATTTTTGACATTTAGCATTGTGACATTTGTCATTTGACATCTTTGACATTTGGCATCTTGAAATTTGTCATTTTTGACATTTAGCATTGTAACATTTGTCATTTGACATCTTTGACATTTGCCATCTTGAAATTTGTTATTTTTGACATTTTTCATGGTGACACTTTTCATTTTTGACATTTAGCATTGTGACATTTGTCAGTTTTGACATTTGCCATCTTGAAATTTGTCATTTTTGACATTTTTCATGGTGACACTTTTCATTTTTGACATTTAGCATTGTGACATTTGTCATTTGACATCTTAGACATTTGCCATCTTGAAATTTGTCATTGTTGACACTTTTCATTTTTGACATTTAGCATTGTGACATTTGTCATTTGACATCTTTGACATTTGCCATCTTGAAATTTGTCATTTTTGACATTTTTCAAGGTGACACTTTTCATTTTTGACATTTAGCATTGTGACATTTGTCAGTTTTGACATTTGCCATCTTGAAATTTGTCATTTTTGACATTTTTCATGGTGACACTTTTCATTTTTGACATTAAGCATTGTGACATTTGTCATTTGACATCTTTGACATTTGGCATCTTGAAATTTGTCATTTTTGACATTTAGCATTGTAACATTTGTCATTTGACATCTTTGACATTTGCCATCTTGAAATTTGTTATTTTTGACATTTTTCATGGTGACACTTTTCATTTTTGACATTTAGCATTGTGACATTTGTCAGTTTTGACATTTGCCATCTTGAAATTTGTCATTTTTGACATTTTTCATGGTGACACTTTTCATTTTTGACATTTAGCATTGTGACATTTGTCATTTGACATCTTAGACATTTGCCATCTTGAAATTTGTCATTTTTGACATTTTTCATAGTGACACTTTTCATTTTTGACATTTAGCATTGTGACATTTGTCATTTGACATCTTTGACATTTGCCATCTTGAAATTTGTCATTGTTGACACTTTTCATTTTTGACATTTAGCATTGTGACATTTGTCATTTGACATCTTTGACATTTGCCATCTTGAAATTTGTCATTTTTGACATTTTTCATGGTGACACTTTTCATTTTTGACATTTAGCATTGTGACATTTGTCATTTGACATCTTTGACATTTGCCATCTTGAAATTTGTCATTTTTGACATTTTTTATGGTGACACTTTTCATTTTTGACATTTAGCATTGTGACATTTGTCATTTGACATCTTTGACATTTGCCATTTTGGAATTTGTTATTTTTGACATTTTTCATGGTGACACTTATCATTTTTGACATTTAGCATTGTGACATTTGTCATTTGACATCTTTGACATTTGGCATCTTGAAATTTGTCATTTTTGACATTTAGCATTGTAACATTTGTCATTTGACATCTTTGACATTTGCCATCTTGAAATTTGTTATTTTTGACATTTTTCATGGTGACACTTTTCATTTTTGACATTTAGCATTGTGACATTTGTCAGTTTTGACATTTGCCATCTTGAAATTTGTCATTTTTGACATTTTTCATGGTGACACTTTTCATTTTTGACATTTAGCATTGTGACATTTGTCATTTGACATCTTAGACATTTGCCATCTTGAAATTTGTCATTGTTGACACTTTTTATTTTTGACATTTAGCATTGTGACATTTGTCATTTGACATCTTTGACATTTGCCATCTTGAAATTTGTCATTTTTGACATTTTTTAAGGTGACACTTTTCATTTTTGACATTTAGCATTGTGACATTTGTCAGTTTTGACATTTGCCATCTTGAAATTTGTCATTTTTGACATTTTTCATGGTGACACTTTTCATTTTTGACATTAAGCATTGTGACATTTGTCATTTGACATCTTTGACATTTGCCATCTTGAAATTTGTCATTGTTGACACTTTTCATTTTTGACATTTAGCATTGTGACATTTGTCATTTGACATCTTTGACATTTGCCATCTTGAAATTTGTTATTTTTGACATTTTTCATGGTGACACTTTTCATTTTTGACATTTAGCATTGTGACATTTGTCATTTGACATCTTTGACATTTGGCATCTTGAAATTTGTCATTTTTGAGATTTAGCATTGTAATATTTGTCATTTGACATCTTTGACATTTGCCATCTTGAAATTTGTTATTTTTGACATTTTTCATGGTGACACTTTTCATTTTTGACAGTTAGCATTGTGACATTTGTCAGTTTTGACATTTGCCATCTTGAAATTTGTCATTTTTGACATTTTTCATGGTGACACTTTTCATTTTTGACATTTAGCATTGTGACATTTGTCATTTGACATCTTAGACATTTGCCATCTTGAAATTTGTCATTGTTGACACTTTTCATTTTTGACATTTAGCATTGTGACATTTGTCATTTGACATCTTTGACATTTGCCATCTTGAAATTTGTCATTTTTGACATTTTTTAAGGTGACACTTTTCATTTTTGACATTTAGCATTGTGACATTTGTCAGTTTTGACATTTGCCATCTTGAAATTTGTCATTTTTGACATTTTTCATGGTGACACTTTTCATTTTTGACATTAAGCATTGTGACATTTGTCATTTGACATCTTTGACATTTGCCATCTTGAAATTTGTCATTGTTGACACTTTTCATTTTTGACATTTAGCATTGTGACATTTGTCATTTGACATCTTTGACATTTGCCATCTTGAAATTTGTTATTTTTGACATTTTTCATGGTGACACTTTTCATTTTTGACATTTAGCATTGTGACATTTGTCATTTGACATCTTTGACATTTGGCATCTTGAAATTTGTCATTTTTGAGATTTAGCATTGTAATATTTGTCATTTGACATCTTTGACATTTGCCATCTTGAAATTTGTTATTTTTGACATTTTTCATGGTGACACTTTTCATTTTTGACATTTAGCATTGTGACATTTGTCAGTTTTGACATTTGCCATCTTGAAATTTGTCATTTTTGACATTTTTCATGGTGACACTTTTCATTTTTGACATTTAGCATTGTGACATTTGTCATTTGACATCTTAGACATTTGCCATCTTGAAATTTGTCATTGTTGACACTTTTCATTTTTGACATTTAGCATTGTGACATTTGTCATTTGACATCTTTGACATTTGCCACCTTGAAATTTGTCATTTTTGACATTTTTCAAGGTGACACTTTTCATTTTTGACATTTAGCATTGTGACATTTGTCAGTTTTGACATTTGCCATCTTGAAATTTGTCATTTTTGACATTTTTCATGGTGACACTTTTCATTTTTGACATTAAGCATTGTGACATTTGTCATTTGACATCTTTGACATTTGCCATCTTGAAATTTGTCATTGTTGACACTTTTCATTTTTGACATTTAGCATTGTGACATTTGTCATTTGACATCTTTGACATTTGCCATCTTGAAATTTGTCATTTTTGACATTTTTCATGGTGACACTTTTCATTTTTGACATTTAGCATTGTGACATTTGTCATTTGACATCTTTGACATTTGCCATCTTGGAATTTGTTATTTTTGACATTTTTCATGGTGACACTTATCATTTTTGACATTTAGCATTGTGACATTTGTCATTTGACATCTTTGACATTTGCCATCTTGAAATTTGTCATTTTTGACATTTTTCATGGTGACACTTTTCATTTTTGACATTTAGCATTGTGACATTTGTCAGTTTTGACATTTGCCATCTGGAAATTTGTCATTTTTGACATTTTTCATGGTGACACTTTTTATTTTTGACATTTAGCATTGTGACATTTGTCATCTTTGACATTTGCCATCTTGAAATTTGTTATTTTTGACATTTTTCATGGTGACACTTTTCATTTTTGACATTTAGCATTGTGACATTTGTCAGTTTTGACATTTGCCATCTTGAAATTTGTCATTTTTGACATTTTTCATGGTGACACTTTTCATTTTTGACATTTAGCATTGTGACATTTGTCATTTGACATCTTTGACATTTGCCATCTTAAAATTTGTTATTTTTGACATTTTTCATGGTGACACTTTTTATTTTTGACATTTAGCATTGTGACATTTGTCATTTGACATCTTGGACATTTGCCATCTTGAAATTTGTTATTTTTGACATTTTTCATGGTGACACTTTTCATTTTTGACATTTAGCATTGTGACATTTGTCATTTGACATCTTTGACATTTGCTATCTTGAAATTTGTCATTTTTGACATTTAGCATTGTGACATTTGTCATTTGACATCTTTGACATTTGCCATCTTGAAATTTGTTATTTTTGACATTTTTCATGGTGACACTTATCATTTTTGACATTTAGCATTGTGACATTTGTCATTTGACATCTTTGACATTTGCCATCTTGAAATTTGTCATTTTTGACATTTTTCATGGTGATACTTTTCATTTTTGACATTTAGCATTGTGACATTTGTCATTTGACATCTTGGACATTTGCCATCTTGAAATTTGTTATTTTTGACATTTTTCATGGTGACACTTTTTATTTTTGACATTTAGCATTGTGACATTTGTCATTTGACGTCTTTGACATTTGCCATCTTGAAATTTGTCATTTTTGACATTTTTCATGGTGACACTTTTCATTTTTGACATTTAGCATTGTGACATTTGTCATTTGACATCTTTGACATTTGCCATCTTGAAATTTGTCATTTTTGACATTTAGCATTGTGACATTTGTCATTTGACATCTTTGACATTTGCCATCTTGAAATTTGTTATTTTTGACATTTTTCATGGTGACACTTATCATTTTTGACATTTAGCATTGTGACATTTGTCAGTTTTGACATTTGTCATCTTGAAATTTGTCATTTTTGACATTTTTCATGGTGACACTTTTCATTTTTGAGATTTAGTATTGTGAAATTTGTCATGTGACATCTTTGACATTTGCCATCTTGAAATTTGTCATTTTTGACATTTTTCATGGTGACACTTTTCATTTTCGACATTTAGCATTGTGACATTTGTCATTTGACATCTTTGACATTTGCCATCTTGAAATTTGTCATTTTTGACATTTTTCATGGTGACACTTTTCATTTTTGACATTTAGCATTGTGACATTTGTCATTTGACATCTTTGACATTTGCCATCTTGAAATTTGTCATTTTTGTTATTTTTCATGGTGACACTTTTTATTTTTGACATTTAGCATTGTGACATTTGTCATTTGACATCTTTGACATTTGCCATCTTGAAATTTGTTATTTTTGACATTTTTCATGGTGACACTTTTCATTTTTGACATTTAGCATTGTGACATTTGTCATTTGACATCTTTGACATTTGCCATCTTGAAATTTGTCATCTTTGACATTTTTCATGGTGACACTTTTCATTTTTGACATTTAGCATTGTGACATTTGTCATTTGACATCTTTGACATTTGCCATCTTGAAATTTGTCATTTTTGACATTTAGCATTGTGACATTTGTCATTTAGCATTGTGACATTTGTCATTTAACATCTTGGACATTTGCCATCTTAAAATTTGTCATTTTTGACATTTTTCATGGTGACACTTATCATTTTTGACATTTAGCATTGTGAAATTTGTCAGTTTTGACATTTGCCATCTTGAAATTTGTCCTTTTTGACATTTTTCATGGTGACACTTTTCATTTTTGACATTTAGCATTGTGACATTTGTCATTTGACATCTTTGACATTTGCCATCATGAAATTTGTTATTTTTGATATTTTTCATGGTGACACTTTTCATTATTGACATTTAGCATTGTGACATTTGTCATTTGACATCTTTGACATTTGCCATCTTGAAATTTGTCATTTTTGACATTTTTCATGGTGACACTTTTCATTTTTGACATTTAGCATTGTGACATTTGTCATTTGACATCTTTGACATTTGCCATCTTGAAATTTGTTATTTTTGACATTTTTCATGGTGACACTTTTTATTTTTGACATTTAGCATTGTTACATTTGTCATCTGACATCTTTGACATTTGCCATCTTAAAATTTGTCATTTTTGACATTTTTCATGGTGACACTTTTCATTTTTGACATTTAGCATTGTGACATTTGTCAGTTTTGACATTTGCCATCTTGAAATTTGTCATTTTTGACATTTTTCATGGTGACACTTTTCATTTTTGACATTTAGCATTGTGACATTTGTCATTTGACATCTTTGACATTTGCCATCTTGAAATTTGTCATTTTTGACATTTTTCATGGTGACACTTTATTTTTGACATTTAGCATTGTGACATTTGTCATTTGACATCTTTGACATTTGCCATCCTGAAATTTGTTATTTTTGACATTTTTCATGGTGACACTTTTCATTTTTAACATTTAGCATTGTGACATTTGTCATTTGACATCTTTGATATTTGCCATCTTGAAATTTGTCATTTTTGACATTTTTCATGGTGACACTTTTCATTTTTGACATTTAGCATTGTGACATTTGTCATTTGACATCTTTGACATTTGCCATCTTGAAATTTGTCATTTTTGACATTTTTCATGGTGACACTTTTTATTTTTGACATTTAGCATTGTGACATTTGTCATTTGACATCTTTGACATTTGCCATCTTGAAAGTTGTCATTTTTGACATTTTTCATGGTGACACTTTTCATTTTTGACATTTAGCATTGTGACATTTGTCAGTTTTGACATTTGCCATCTTCAAATTTGTCATTTTTGACATTTTTCATGGTGACACTTTTTATTTTTGACATTTAGCATTGTGACATTTGTCATTTGACATCTTAGACATTTGCCATCTTGAAATTTGTCATTTTTGACACTTTTCATTTTTGACATTTAGCATTGTGACATTTGTCATTTGACATCTTTGACATTTGCCATCTTGAAATTTGTCATTTTTGACATTTTTCATGGTGACACTTTTCATTTTTTACATTTAGCATTGTGACATTTGTCATTTGACATCTTTGACATTTGCCATCTTGAAATTTGTTATTTTTGACATTTTTCATGGTGACACTTTTCATTTTTGACATTTAGCATTGTGACATTTGTCATTTGACATCTTTGACATTTGGCATCTTGAAATTTGTCATTTTTGACATTTAGCATTGTAACATTTGTCATTTGACATCTTTGACATTTGCCATCTTGAAATTTGTTATTTTTGACATTTTTCATGGTGACACTTTTCTTTTTTGACATTTAGCATTGTGACATTTGTCAGTTTTGACATTTGCCATCTTGAAATTTGTCATTTTTGACATTTTTTATGGTGACACTTTTCATTTTTGACATTTAGCATTGTGACATTTGTCATTTGACATCTTAGACATTTGCCATCTTGAAATTTGTCATTGTTGACACTTTTCATTTTTGACATTTAGCATTGTGACATTTGTCATTTGACATCTTTGACATTTGCCATCTTGAAATTTGTCATTTTTGACATTTTTCAAGGTGACACTTTTCATTTTTGACATTTAGCATTGTGACATTGGTCAGTTTTGACATTTGCCATCTTGAAATTTGTCATTTTTGACATTTTTCATGGTGACACTTTTCATTTTTGACATTAAGCATTGTGACATTTGTCATTTGACATCTTTGACATTTGCCATCTTGAAATTTGTCATTTTTGACATTTTTCATAGTGACACTTTTCATTTTTGACATTTAGCATTGTGACATTTGTCATTTGACATCTTTGACATTTGCCATCTTGAAATTTGTCATTGTTGACACTTTTCATTTTTGACATTTAGCATTGTGACATTTGTCATTTGACATCTTTGACATTTGCCATCTTGAAATTTGTCATTTTTGACATTTTTCATGGTGACACTTTTCATTTTTGACATTTAGCATTGTGACATTTGTCATTTGACATCTTTGACATTTGCCATCTTGAAATTTGTCATTTTTGACATTTTTTATGGTGACACTTTTCATTTTTGACATTTAGCATTGTGACATTTGTCATTTGACATCTTTGACATTTGCCATTTTGGAATTTGTTATTTTTGACATTTTTCATGGTGACACTTATCATTTTTGACATTTAGCATTGTGACATTTGTCATTTGACATCTTTGACATTTGGCATCTTGAAATTTGTCATTTTTGACATTTAGCATTGTAACATTTGTCATTTGACATCTTTGACATTTGCCATCTTGAAATTTGTTATTTTTGACATTTTTCATGGTGACACTTTTCATTTTTGACATTTAGCATTGTGACATTTGTCAGTTTTGACATTTGCCATCTTGAAATTTGTCATTTTTGACATTTTTCATGGTGACACTTTTCATTTTTGACATTTAGCATTGTGACATTTGTCATTTGACATCTTAGACATTTGCCATCTTGAAATTTGTCATTGTTGACACTTTTCATTTTTGACATTTAGCATTGTGACATTTGTCATTTGACATCTTTGACATTTGCCATCTTGAAATTTGTCATTTTTGACATTTTTTAAGGTGACACTTTTCATTTTTGACATTTAGCATTGTGACATTTGTCAGTTTTGACATTTGCCATCTTGAAATTTGTCATTTTTGACATTTTTCATGGTGACACTTTTCATTTTTGACATTAAGCATTGTGACATTTGTCATTTGACATCTTTGACATTTGCCATCTTGAAATTTGTCATTGTTGACACTTTTCATTTTTGACATTTAGCATTGTGACATTTGTCATTTGACATCTTTGACATTTGCCATCTTGAAATTTGTTATTTTTGACATTTTTCATGGTGACACTTTTCATTTTTGACATTTAGCATTGTGACATTTGTCATTTGACATCTTTGACATTTGGCATCTTGAAATTTGTCATTTTTGAGATTTAGCATTGTAATATTTGTCATTTGACATCTTTGACATTTGCCATCTTGAAATTTGTTATTTTTGACATTTTTCATGGTGACACTTTTCATTTTTGACATTTAGCATTGTGACATTTGTCAGTTTTGACATTTGCCATCTTGAAATTTGTCATTTTTGACATTTTTCATGGTGACACTTTTCATTTTTGACATTTAGCATTGTGACATTTGTCATTTGACATCTTAGACATTTGCCATCTTGAAATTTGTCATTGTTGACACTTTTCATTTTTGACATTTAGCATTGTGACATTTGTCATTTGACATCTTTGACATTTGCCATCTTGAAATTTGTCATTTTTGACATTTTTCAAGGTGACACTTTTCATTTTTGACATTTAGCATTGTGACATTTGTCAGTTTTGACATTTGCCATCTTGAAATTTGTCATTTTTGACATTTTTCATGGTGACACTTTTCATTTTTGACATTAAGCATTGTGACATTTGTCATTTGACATCTTTGACATTTGCCATCTTGAAATTTGTCATTGTTGACACTTTTCATTTTTGACATTTAGCATTGTGACATTTGTCATTTGACATCTTTGACATTTGCCATCTTGAAATTTGTCATTTTTGACATTTTTCATGGTGACACTTTTCATTTTTGACATTTAGCATTGTGACATTTGTCATTTGACATCTTTGACATTTGCCATCTTGGAATTTGTTATTTTTGACATTTTTCATGGTGACACTTATCATTTTTGACATTTAGCATTGTGACATTTGTCATTTGACATCTTTGACATTTGCCATCTTGAAATTTGTCATTTTTGACATTTTTCATGGTGACACTTTTCATTTTTGACATTTAGCATTGTGACATTTGTCAGTTTTGACATTTGCCATCTTGAAATTTGTCATTTTTGACATTTTTCATGGTAACACTTTTTATTTTTGACATTTAGCATTGTGACATTTGTCATCTTTGACATTTGCCATCTTGAAATTTGTCATTTTTGACATTTTTCATGGTGACACTTTTCATTTTTGACATTTAGCATTGTGACATTTGTCAGTTTTGACATTTGCCATCTTGAAATTTGTCATTTTTGACATTTTTCATGGTGACACTTTTCATTTTTGACATTTAGCATTGTGACATTTGTCATTTGACATCTTTGACATTTGCCATCTTAAAATTTGTCATTTTTGACATTTTTCATGGTGACACTTTTCATTTTTGACATTTAGCATTGTGACATTTGTCATTTGACATCTTGGACATTTGCCATCTTGAAATTTGTTATTTTTGACATTTTTCATGGTGACACTTTTCATTTTTGACATTTAGCATTGTGACATTTGTCATTTGACATCTTTGACATTTGCCATCTTGAAATTTGTCATTTTTGACATTTAGCATTGTGACATTTGTCCTTTGACATCTTTGACATTTGCCATCTTGAAATTTGTTATTTTTGAAATTTTTCATGGTGACACTTATCATTTTTGACATTTAGCATTGTGACATTTGTCATTTGACATCTTTGACATTTGCCATCTTGAAATTTGTCATTTTTGACATTTTTCATGGTGATACTTTTCATTTTTGACATTTAGCATTGTGACATTTGTCATTTGACATCTTGGACATTTGCCATCTTGAAATTTGTTATTTTTGACATTTTTCATGGTGACACTTTTTATTTTTGACATTTAGCATTGTGACATTTGTCATTTGACGTCTTTGACATTTGCCATCTTGAAATTTTCTCATTTTTGACATTTTTCATGGTGACACTTTTCATTTTTGACATTTAGCATTGTGACATTTGTCATTTGACATCTTTGACATTTGCCATCTTGAAATTTGTCATTTTTGACATTTAGCATTGTGACATTTGTCATTTGACATCTTTGACATTTGCCATCTTGAAATTTGTTATTTTTGACATTTTTCATGGTGACACTTTTCATTTTTGACATTTAGCATTGTGACATTTGTCAGTTTTGACATTTGCCATCTTGAAATTTGTCATTTTTGACATTTAGCATTGTGACATTTGTCATTTGACATCTTTGACATTTGCCATCTTGAAATTTGTCATTTTTGACATTTTTCATGGTGACACTTTCCATTTTTGACATTTAGCATTGTGATATTTGTCGTTTGACATCTTTGACATTTGCCATCTTGAAATTTGTCATTTTTGACATTTAGCATTGTGATATTTGTCATTTGACATCTTTGACATTTGCCATCTTGAAATTTGTCATTTTTGACATTTTTCATTTTTGACATTTAGCATTGTGACATTTGTCATTTGACATCTTTGACATTTGCCATCTTGAAACTTGTTATTTTTGACATTTCTTATGGTGACACTTTTTATTTTTGACATTTAGCATTATGACATTTGTCATTTGACATCTTTGACATTTGCCATCTTAAAATTTGTCATTTTTGACATTTTTCATGGTGACACTTTTCATTTTTGACATTTAGCATTGTGACATTTGTCATTTGACATCTTTGACATTTGCCATCTTGAAATTTGTCATTTTTGACATTTTTCATGGTAACACTTTTCATTTTTGACATTTAGCATTGTGACATTTGTCAGTTTTGACATTTGCCATCTTGAAATTTGTCATTTTTGACATTTTTCATGGTGACACTTTTCATTTTTGACATTTAGCATTGTGACATTTGTCATTTGACATCTTAGACATTTGCCATCTTGAAATGTGTCATTTTTGACACTTTTCATTTTTGACATTTAGCATTGTGACATTTGTCATTTGACATCTTTGACATTTGCCATCTTGAAATTTGTCATTTTTGACATTTTTCATGGTGACACTTTTCATTTTTGACATTTAGCATTGTGACATTTGTCAGTTTTGACATTTGCCATCTTGAAATTTGTCATTTTTGACATTTTTCATGGTGACACTTTTCATTTTTGACATTTAGCATTGTGACATTTGTCATTTGACATCTTTGACATTTGCCATCTTGAAATTTGTCATTTTTGACATTTTTCATGGTGACACTTTTCATTTTTGACATTTAGCATTGTGACATTTGTCATTTGACATCTTTGACATTTGCCATCTTGAAATTTGTCATTTTTGACATTTTTCATGGTGACACTTTTCAATTTTGACATTTAGCATTGTGACATTTGTCAGTTTTGACATTTGCCATCTTGAAATTTGTCATTTTTGACATTTTTCATGGTGACACTTTTCATTTTTGACATTTAGCATTGTGACATTTGTCATTTGACATCTTAGACATTTGCCATCTTGAAATTTGTCATTTTTGACACTTTTCATTTTTGACATTTAGCATTGTGACATTTGTCATTTGACATCTTTGACATTTGCCATCTTGAAATTTGTCATTTTTGTCATTTTTCATGGTGACACTTTTCATTTTTGACATTTAGCATTGTGACATTTGTCAGTTTTGACATTTGTTATCTTGAAATTTGTCATTTTTGACATTTTTCATGATGACACTTTTCATTTTTGACATTTAGCATTGTGACATTTGTCATTTGACATCTTTGACATTTGCCATCTTGAAATTTGTCATTTTTGACATTTTTCATGGTGACACTTTTCATTTTTGACATTTAGCATTGTGACATTTGTCATTTGACATCTTTGACATTTGCCATCTTGAAATTTGTCATTTTTGACATTTAGCACTGTGACATTTGTCATTTGACATCTTTGACATTTGTTATCTTGAAATTTGTCATTTTTGACATTTTTCATGATGACACTTTTCATTTTTGACATTTAGCATTGTGACATTTGTCATTTGACATCTTTGACATTTGCCATCTTGAAATTTGTTATTTTTGACATTTTTCATGGTGACACTTTTCATTTTTGACATTTAGCATTGTGACATTTGTCATTTGACATCTTTGACATTTGCCATCTTGAAATTTGTCATTTTTGACATTTTTCATGGTGACACTTTTCATTTTTGACATTTAGCATGGTGACATTTGTCATTTGACATCTTTGACATTTGCCATTTTGAAATTTGTCATTTTTGACATTTTTCATAGTGACACTTTTCATTTTTGACATTTAGCATTGTGACATTTGTCATTTGACATCTTTGACATTTGCCATCTTAAAGTTTGTTATTTTTGACATTTTTCATGGTGACACTTTTCATTTTTGACATTTAGCATTGTGACATTTGTCATTTGAAATCTTTGACATTTGCCATCTTGAAATTTGTTATTTTTGACATTTTTCATGGTGACACTTTTCATTTTTGACATTTAGCATTGTGACATTTGTCAGTTTTGACATTTGCCATTTTGAAATTTGTCATTTTTGACATTTTTCATGGTAACACTTTTCATTTTTGACATTTAGCATTGGGACATTTGTCATTTGACATCTTTGACATTTGCCATCTTGAAATTTGTCATTTTTGACATTTAGCATTGTGACATTTGTCATTTGACATCTTTGACATTTGCCATCTTGAAATTTGTTATTTTTGACATTTTTCATTTTTGACATTTAGCATTGTGCCATTTGTCATTTGACATCTTTGACATTTGCCATCTTGAAATTTGTTATTTTTGACATTTTTCATGGTGACACTTTTCATTTTTGACATTTAGCATTGTGACATTTGTCATTTGACATCTTTGACATTTGCCATCTTGAAATTTGTCATTTTTGACATTTTTCATGGTGACACTTTTCATTTTTGACATTTAGCATGGTGACATTTGTCATTTGACATCTTTGACATTTGCCATTTTGAAATTTGTCATTTTTGACATTTTTCATAGTGACACTTTTCATTTTTGACATTTAGCATTGTGACATTTGTCATTTGACATCTTTGACATTTGCCATCTTAAAGTTTGTTATTTTTGACATTTTTCATGGTGACACTTTTCATTTTTGACATTTAGCATTGTGACATTTGTCATTTGAAATCTTTGACATTTGCCATCTTGAAATTTGTTATTTTTGACATTTTTCATGGTGACACTTTTCATTTTTGACATTTAGCATTGTGACATTTGTCAGTTTTGACATTTGCCATTTTGAAATTTGTCATTTTTGACATTTTTCATGGTAACACTTTTCATTTTTGACATTTAGCATTGGGACATTTGTCATTTGACATCTTTGACATTTGCCATCTTGAAATTTGTCATTTTTGACATTTAGCATTGTGACATTTGTCATTTGACATCTTTGACATTTGCCATCTTGAAATTTGTTATTTTTGACATTTTTCATTTTTGACATTTAGCATTGTGCCATTTGTCATTTGACATCTTTGACATTTGCCATCTTGAAATTAGTCATTTTTGTTATTTTTCATGGTAACACTTTTCATTTTTGACATTTAGCATTGTGACATTTGTCATTTGACATCTTTGACATTTGCCATCTTGAAATTTGTCATTTTTGACATTTTATGGTGAAACTTTTCATTTTTGACATTTAGCATTGTGACATTTGTCATTTGACATCTTTGACATTTGCCATCTTGAAATTTGTTATTTTTGACATTTTTCATGGTGACACTTTTCATTTTTGACATTTAGCATTGTGACATTTGTCATTTGACATCTTTGACATTTGCCATCTTGAAATTTGTCATTTTTGACATTTTTCATGGTGACACTTTTCATTTTTGACATTTAGCATTGTGACATTTGTCAGTTTTGACATTTGCCATCTTGAAATTTGTCATTTTTGACATTTTTCATGGTGACACTTTTCATTTTTGACATTTGGCATTGTGACATTTGTCATTTGACATCTTTGACATTTGCCATCTTGAAATTTGTCATTTTTGACATTTTTCATGGTGACACTTTTTATTTTTGACATTTAGCATTGTGACATTTGTCATTTGACATCTTTGACATTTGCCATCTTGAAATTTGTTATTTTTGACATTTTTCATGGTGACACTTTTCATTTTTGACATTTAGCATTGTGACATTTGTCATTTGACATCTTTGACATTTGCCATCTTGAAATTTGTCATTTTTGACATTTTTCATGGTGACACTTTTCATTTTTAACATTTAGCATTGTGACATTTGTCATTTGACATCTTTGACATTTGCCATTTTGAAATTTGTCATTTTTGACATTTTTATGGTGACACTTTTCATTTTTGACATTTAGCATTCTGACGTTTGTCATTTGACATCTTTGACATTTGCCATCTTGAAATTTGTTATTTTTGACATTTTTCATGGTGACACTTTTCATTTTTGACATTTAGCATTGTGACATTTGTCAGTTTTGACATTTGCCATCTTGAAATTTGTCATTTTTGACATTTTTCATGGTGACACTTTTCATTTTTGACATTTAGCATTGTGACATTTGTCATTTGACATCTTTGACATTTGCCATCTTGAAATTTGTCATTTTTGACATTTAGCATTGTGACATTTGTCATTTGACATCTTTGACATTTGCCATCTTGAAATTTGTTATTTTTGACATTTTTCATGGTGACACTTTTTATTTTTGACATTTAGCATTGTGACATTTGTCAGTTTTGACATTTGCCATCTTGAAATTTGTCATTTTTGACATTTTTCATGGTGACACTATTCATTTTTGACATTTAGCATTGTGACATTTGTCATTTGACATCTTAGACATTTGTCATCTTGAAATTTGTCATTTTTGACACTTTTCATTTTTGACATTTAGCATTGTGACATTTGTCATTTGACATCTTTGACATTTGCCATCTTGAAATTTGTCATTTTTGACATTTTTCATGGTGACACTTTTCATTTTTGACATTTAGCATTGTGACATTTGTCAGTTTTGACATTTGCCATCTTGAAATTTGTCATTTTTGACATTTTTCATGGTGACACTTTTCATTTTTGACATTTAGCATTGTGACATTTGTCAGTTTTGACATTTGCCATCTTGAAATTTGTCATTTTTGACATTTTTCATGGTGACACTTTTCATTTTTGACATTTAGCATTGTGACATTTGTCATTTGACATCTTTGACATTTTCCATCTTGAAATTTGTCATTTTTGACATTTTTCATGGTGACACTTTTCATTTTTGACATTTAGCATTGTGACATTTGTCATTTGACATCTTTGACATTTGTCATCTTGAAATTTGTCATGTTTGACATTTAGCATTGTGACATTATTTGTCATTTGACATTTGCCATCTTAAAATTTGTTATTTTTGACATTTTTCATGGTGACACTTTTTATTTTTGACATTTAGCATTGTGACATTTGTCAGTTTTGACATTTGCCATCTTGAAATTTGTCATTTTTGACATTTAGCATTGTGACACTTTTCATTTTTGACATTTAGCATTGTGACATTTGTCATTTGACATCTTTGATATTTGCCAACTTGAAATTTGTCATTTTTGACATTTTTCATGGTGACACTTTTCATTTTTGACATTTAGCATTGTGACATTTGTCATTTGACATCTTTGACATTTGCCATCTTGAAATTTGTCATTTTTGACATTTAGCATTGTGATATTTGTCATTTGACATCTTTGACATTTGCCATCTTGAAATTTGTCATTTTTGACATTTTTTATGGTGCCACTTTTTATTTATGACATTTAGCATTGTGACATTTGTCATTTGACATCTTTGACATTTGCCATCTTGAAATTTGTTATTTTTGACATTTTATGGTGACACTTTTCATTTTTGACATTTAGCATTGTGACATTTGTCATTTGACATCTTTGACATTTGTTATCTTGAAATTTGTTATTTTTGACATTTTTCATGGTGACACTTTTCATTTTTGACATTAAGCATTGTGACATTTGTCATTTGACATCTTTGACATTTGCCATCTTGAAATTTGTCATTTTTGACATTTTTCATGGTGACACTTTTCTTTTTTGACATTTAGCATTGTGACATTTGTCAGTTTTGACATTTGCCATCTTGAAATTTGTCATTTTTGACATTTTTCATGGTGACACTTTTCATTTTTGACATTTAGCATTGTGACATTTGTCATTTGACATCTTAGACATTTGCCATCTTGAAATTTGTCAATTTTGACATTTTTCATGGTGACACTTTTCATTTTTGACATTTAGCATTGTGACATTTGTCATTTGACATCTTTGACATTTGCCATCTTGAAATTTGTCATTTTTGACATTCTTCATGGTGACACTTTTTATTTTTGACATTTAGCATTGTGACATTTGTCAGTTTTGACATTTGCCATCTTGAAATTTGTCATTTTTGACATTTTTCATGGTGACACTTTTCATTTTTGACATTTAGCATTGTGACATTTGTCATTTGACATCTTTGACATTTGCCATCTTGAAATTTGTTATTTTTGACATTTTTCATGGTGACACTTTTCATTTTTGACATTTAGCATTTTGACATTTGTCATTTGACATCTTTGACATTTGCCATCTTGAAATTTGTCATTTTTGACATTTTTCATGGTGACACTTTTCATTTTTGACATTTAGCATTGTGACATTTGTCATTTGACATCTTTGACATTTGCCATCTTGAAATTTGTTATTTTTGACATTTTTCATGGTGACACTTTTCATTTTTGACATTTAGCATTGTGACATTTGTCATTTGACATTTTTGACATTTGCCATCTTGAAATTTGTCATTTTTGACATTTTTCATGGTGATACTTTTCATTTTTGACATTTAGCGTTGTGACATTTGTCATTTGACATCTTAGACATTTGCCATCTTGAAATTTGTCATTTTTGACACTTTTCATTTTTGACATTTAGCATTGTGACATTTCTCATTTGACATCTTTGACATTTGCCATCTTGAAATTTGTCATTTTTGACATTTTTCATGGTGACACTTTTCATTTTTGACATTTAGCGTTGTGACATTTGTCATTTGACATCTTTGACATTTGCCATCTTGAAATTTGTCATTTTTGACATTTAGCATTGTGACATTTGTCATTTGACATCTTTGGCATTTGCCATCTTGAAATTTGTTATTTTTGACATTTTTCATGGTGACACTTTTCATTTTTGACATTTAGCATTGTGACATTTGTCATTTGACATCTTAGACATTTGTCATCTTGAAATTTGTCATTTTTGACACTTTTCATTTTTGACATTTAGCATTGTGACATTTGTCATTTGACATCTTTGACATTTGCCATCTTGAAATTTGTCATTTTTGACATTTTTCATGGTGACACTTTTCATTTTTGACATTTAGCATTGTGACATTTGTCAGTTTTGACATTTGCCATCTTGAAATTTGTCATTTTTGACATTTTTCATGGTGATACTTTTCATTTTTGACATTTAGCGTTGTGACATTTGTCATTTGACATCTTAGACATTTGCCATCTTGAAATTTGTCATTTTTGACACTTTTCATTTTTGACATTTAGCATTGTGACATTTCTCATTTGACATCTTTGACATTTGCCATCTTGAAATTTGTCATTTTTGACATTTTTCATGGTGACACTTTTCATTTTTGACATTTAGCGTTGTGACATTTGTCATTTGACATCTTTGACATTTGCCATCTTGAAATTTGTCATTTTTGACATTTAGCATTGTGACATTTGTCATTTGACATCTTTGGCATTTGCCATCTTGAAATTTGTCATTTTTGACATTTTTCATGGTGACACTTTTCATTTTTGACATTTAGCATTGTGACATTTGTCATTTGACATCTTAGACATTTGTCATCTTGAAATTTGTCATTTTTGACACTTTTCATTTTTGACATTTAGCATTGTGACATTTGTCATTTGACATCTTTGACATTTGCCATCTTGAAATTTGTCATTTTTGACATTTTTCATGGTGACACTTTTCATTTTTGACATTTAGCATTGTGACATTTGTCAGTTTTGACATTTGCCATCTTGAAATTTGTCATTTTTGACATTTTTCATGGTGATACTTTTCATTTTTGACATTTAGCGTTGTGACATTTGTCATTTGACATCTTAGACATTTGCCATCTTGAAATTTGTCATTTTTGACACTTTTCATTTTTGACATTTAGCATTGTGACATTTCTCATTTGACATCTTTGACATTTGCCATCTTGAAATTTGTCATTTTTGACATTTTTCATGGTGACACTTTTCATTTTTGACATTTAGCGTTGTGACATTTGTCATTTGACATCTTTGACATTTGCCATCTTGAAATTTGTCATTTTTGACATTTAGCATTGTGACATTTGTCATTTGACATCTTTGGCATTTGCCATCTTGAAATTTGTTATTTTTGACATTTTTTATGGTGACACTTTTCATTTTTGACATTTAGCATTGTGACATTTGTCAGTTTTGACATTTGCCATCTTGAAATTTGTCATTTTTGACATTTTTCATGGTGACACTATTCATTTTTGACATTTAGCATTGTGACATTTGTCATTTGACATCTTTGACATTTGCCATCTTAAAATTTGTCATGTTTGACATTTAGCATTGTGACATTTGTCATTTGACATTTGCCATCTTGAAATTTGTTATTTTTGACATTTTTCATGGTGACACTTTTCATTTTTGACATTTAGCATTGTGACATTTGTCAGTTTTGACATTTGCTATCTTGAAATTTGTCATTTTTGACATTTAGCATTGTGACACTTTTCATTTTTGACATTTAGCATTGTGACATTTGTCATTTGACATCTTTGATATTTGCCAACTTGAAATTTGTCATTTTTGACATTTTTCATGGTGACACTTTTCATTTTTGACATTTAGCATTGTGACATTTGTCATTTGACATCTTTGACATTTGCCATCTTGAAATTTGTCATTTTGGACATTAAGCATTGTGATATTTGTCATTTGACATCTTTGACATTTGCCATCTTGAAATTTGTCATTTTTGACATTTTTCATGGTGACACTTTTTATTTATGACATTTAGCATTGTGACATTTGTCATTTGACATCTTTGACATTTGCCATCTTGAAATTTGTTATTTTTGACATTTTTTGTGGTGACACTTTTCATTTTTGACATTTAGCATTGTGACATTTGTCATTTGACATCTTTGACATTTGTTATCTTGAAATTTGTCATTTTTGACATTTTTCATGGTGACACTTTTTATTTTTGACATTTAGCATTGTGACATTTGTCATTTGACATCTTTGACATTTGCCATCTTGAAATTTGTCATTTTTGACATTTAGCATTGTGACATTTGTCATTTGACATCTTAGACATTTGCCATCTTGAAATTTGTCAATTTTGACACTTTTCATTTTTGACATTTAGCATTGTAACATTTGTCATTTGACATCTTTGACATTTGCCATCTTGAAATTTGTCATTTTTGACATTTTTCATGGTGACACTTTTTATTTTTGACATTTAGCATTGTGACATTTGTCAGTTTTGACATTTGCCATCTTGAAATTTGTCATTTTTGACATTTTTTATGGTGACACTTTTCATTTTTGACATTTAGCATTGTGACATTTGTCATTTGACATCTTTGACATTTGCCATCTTGAAATTTGTCATTTTTGACATTTTTCATGGTGACACTTTTCATTTTTGACATTTAGCATTATGACATTTGTCATTTGACATCTTTTACATTTGCCATCTTGAAATTTGTCACTTTTGACATTTAGCATTGTGACATTTGTCATTTGACATCTTTGACATTTGCCATCTTGAAATTTGTTATTTTTGACATTTTTCATGGTGACACTTTTCATTTTTGACATTTAGCATTGTGACATTTGCCATCTTGAAATTTGTCATTTTTGACACTTTTCATTTTTGACATTTAGCATTGTGACATTTGTCATTTGACATCTTTGACATTTGCCATCTTAAAATTTGTCATTTTTGACATTTTTCATGGTGACACTTTTCATTTTTGACATTTAGCATTGTGACATTTGTCATTTGACATCTTGGACATTTGCCATCTTGAAATTTGTCATTTTTGACATTTTTCATGGTGACACTTTTCATTTTTGACATTTAGCATTGTGACATTTGTCATGTGACATCTTTGACATTTGCCATCTTGAAATTTGTCATTTTTGACATTTTTCATGGTGACACTTTTCATTTTTGACATTTAGCATTGTGACATTTGTCATTTGACATCTTTGACATTTGCCATCTTGAAATTTGTCATTTTTGACATTTTTCATGGTGACACTTTTCATTTTTGACATTTAGCATTGTGACATTTGTCATTTGACATCTTTGACATTTGCCATCTTGAAATTAGTCATTTTTGTTATTTTTCATGGTGACACTTTTCATTTTTGACATTTAGCATTGTGACATTTGTCATTTGACATCTTTGACATTTGCCATCTTGAAATTTGTTATTTTTGACATTTTTCATGGTGACACTTTTCATTTTTGACATTTAGCATTGTGACATTTGTCATTTGACATCTTTGACATTTGCCATCTTGAAATTTGTCATTTTTGACATTTTTCATGGTGACACTTTTCATTTTTGACATTTAGCATTGTGACATTTGTCATTTGACATCTTTGACATTTGCCATCTTGAAATTTGTCATTTTTGACATTTAGCATTGTGACATTTGTCATTTGACATCTTGGACATTTGCCATCTTGAAATTTGTCATTTTTGACATTTTTCATGGTGACACTTATCATTTTTGACATTTAGCATTGTGACATTTGTCAGTTTTGACATTTGCCATCTTGAAATTTGTCATTTTTGACATTTTTCATGGTGACACTTTTCATTTTTGACATTTAGCATTGTGACATTTGTCATTTGACATCTTTGACATTTGCCATCTTGAAATTTGTTATTTTTGACATTTTTCATGGTGACACTTTTCATTTTTGACATTTAGCATTGTGACATTTGTCATTTGACATCTTTGACATTTGCCATCTTGAAATTTGTCATTTTTGACATTTTTCATGGTGACACTTTTCATTTTTGACATTTAGCATTGTGACATTTGTCAGTTTTGACATTTGCCATCTTGAAATTTGTCATTTTTGACATTTTTCATGGTGACACTTTTCATTTTTGACATTTGGCATTGTGACATTTGTCATTTGACATCTTTGACATTTGCCATCTTGAAATTTGTCATTTTTGACATTTTTCATGGTGACACTTTTTATTTATGACATTTAGCATTGTGACATTTGTCATTTGACATCTTTGATATTTGCCAACTTGAAATTTGTCATTTTTGACATTTTTCATGGTGACACTTTTCATTTTTGACATTTAGCATTGTGACATTTGTCATTTGACATCTTTGACATTTGCCATCTTGAAATTTGTCATTTTGGACATTAAGCATTGTGATATTTGTCATTTGACATCTTTGACATTTGCCATCTTGAAATTTGTCATTTTTGACATTTTTCATGGTGACACTTTTTATTTATGACATTTAGCATTGTGACATTTGTCATTTGACATCTTTGACATTTGCCATCTTGAAATTTGTTATTTTTGACATATTTTATGGTGACACTTTTCATTTTTGACATTTAGCATTGTGACATTTGTCATTTGACATCTTTGACATTTGTTATCTTGAAATTTGTCATTTTTGACATTTTTCATGGTGACACTTTTTATTTTTGACATTTAGCATTGTGACATTTGTCATTTGACATCTTTGACATTTGCCATCTTGAAATTTGTCATTTTTGACATTTAGCATTGTGACATTTGTCATTTGACATCTTAGACATTTGCCATCTTGAAATTTGTCAATTTTGACACTTTTCATTTTTGACATTTAGCATTGTAACATTTGTCATTTGACATCTTTGACATTTGCCATCTTGAAATTTGTCATTTTTGACATTTTTCATGGTGACACTTTTTATTTTTGACATTTAGCATTGTGACATTTGTCAGTTTTGACATTTGCCATCTTGAAATTTGTCATTTTTGACATTTTTCATGGTGACACTTTTCATTTTTGACATTTAGCATTATGACATTTGTCATTTGACATCTTTTACATTTGCCATCTTGAAATTTGTCACTTTTGACATTTAGCATTGTGACATTTGTCATTTGACATCTTTGACATTTGCCATCTTGAAATTTGTCATTTTTGACATTTTTCATGGTGACACTTTTCATTTTTGACATTTAGCATTGTGACATTTGTCATTTGACATCTTTGACATTTGCCATCTTGAAATTTGTCATTTTTGACATTTAGCATTGTGACATTTGTCATTTGACATCTTGGACATTTGCCATCTTGAAATTTGTCATTTTTGACATTTTTCATGGTGACACTTATCATTTTTGACATTTAGCATTGTGACATTTGTCAGTTTTGACATTTGCCATCTTGAAATTTGTCATTTTTGACATTTTTTATGGTGACACTTTTCATTTTTGACATTTAGCATTGTGACATTTGTCATTTGACATCTTTGACATTTGCCATCTTAAAATTTGTTATTTTTGACATTTTTCATAGTGACCCTTTTCATTTTTGACATTTAGCATTGTGACATTTGTCATTTGACATCTTTGACATTTGCCATCTTGAAATTTGTCATTTTTGACATTTTTCATGGTGAAACTTTTCATTTTTGACATTTAGCATTGTGACATTTGTCATTTGACATCTTTGACATTTGCCATCTTGAAATTTGTTATTTTTGACATTTTTCATGGTAACACTTTTCATTTTTGACATTTAGCATTGTGACATTTGTCATTTGACATCTTTGACATTTGCCATCTTGAAATTTGTCATTTTTGACATTTTTCATGGTGACACTTTTCATTTTTGACATTTAGCATTGTGACATTTGTCAGTTTTGACATTTGCCATCTTGAAATTTGTCATTTTTGACATTTTTCATGGTGACACTTTTCATTTTTGACATTTGGCATTGTGACATTTGTCATTTGACATCTTTGACATTTGCCATCTTGAAATTTGTCATTTTTGACATTTTTCATGGTGACACTTTTCATTTTTGACATTTAGCATTGTGACATTTGTCATTTGACATCTTTGACATTTGCCATCTTGAAATTTGTTATTTTTGACATTTTTCATGGTGACACTTTTCATTTTTGACATTTAGCATTGTGACATTTGTCATTTGACATCTTTGACATTTGCCATCTTGAAATTTGTTATTTTTGACATTTTTCATGGTGACACTTTTCATTTTTGACATTTAGCATTGTGACATTTGTCATTTGACATCTTTGACATTTGCCATTTTGAAATTTGTCATTTTTGACATTTTTATGGTGACACTTTTCATTTTTGACATTTAGCATTGTGACGTTTGTCATTTGACATCTTTGACATTTGCCATCTTGAAATTTGTTATTTTTGACATTTTTCATGGTGACACTTTTCATTTTTGACATTTAGCATTGTGACATTTGTCATTTGACATCTTTGACATTTGCCATCTTGAAATTTGTCATTTTTGACATTTAGCATTGTGACATTTGTCATTTGACATCTTGGACATTTGCCATCTTGAAATTTGTCATTTTTGACATTTTTCATGGTGACACTTATCATTTTTGACATTTAGCATTGTGACATTTGTCAGTTTTGACATTTGCCATCTTGAAATTTGTCATTTTTGACATTTTTTATGGTGACACTTTTCATTTTTGACATTTAGCATTGTGACATTTGTCATTTGACATCTTTGACATTTGCCATCTTAAAATTTGTTATTTTTGACATTTTTCATAGTGACACTTTTCATTTTTGACATTTAGCATTGTGACATTTGTCATTTGACATCTTTGACATTTGCCATCTTGAAATTTGTCATTTTTGACATTTTTCATGGTGAAACTTTTTATTTTTGACATTTAGCATTGTGACATTTGTCATTTGACATCTTTGACATTTGCCATCTTGAAATTTGTTATTTTTGACATTTTTCATGGTGACACTTTTCATTTTTGACATTTAGCATTGTGACATTTGTCATTTGACATCTTTGACATTTGCCATCTTGAAATTTGTCATTTTTAACATTTTTCATGGTGACACTTTTCATTTTTGACATTTAGCATTGTGACATTTGTCAGTTTTGACATTTGCCATCTTGAAATTTGTCATTTTTGACATTTTTCATGGTGACACTTTTCATTTTTGACATTTGGCATTGTGACATTTGTCATTTGACATCTTTGACATTTGCCATCTTGAAATTTGTCATTTTTGACATTTTTCATGGTGACACTTTTCATTTTTGACATTTAGCATTGTGACATTTGTCATTTGACATCTTTGACATTTGCCATCTTGAAATTTGTTATATTTGACATTTTTTATGGTGACACTTTTCATTTTTGACATTTAGCATTGTGACATTTGTCATTTGACATCTTTGACATTTGCCATCTTGAAATTTGTCATTTTTGACATTTTTCATGGTGAAACTTTTCATTTTTGACATTTAGCATTGTGACATTTGTCATTTGACATCTTTGACATTTGCCATCTTGAAATTTGTTATTTTTGACATTTTTCATGGTAACACTTTTCATTTTTGACATTTAGCATTGTGACATTTGTCATTTGACATCTTTGACATTTGCCATCTTGAAATTTGTCATTTTTGACATTTTTCATGGTGACACTTTTCATTTTTGACATTTAGCATTGTGACATTTGTCAGTTTTGACATTTGCCATCTTGAAATTTGTCATTTTTGACATTTTTCATGGTGACACTTTTCATTTTTGACATTTGGCATTGTGACATTTGTCATTTGACATCTTTGACATTTGCCATCTTGAAATTTGTCATTTTTGACATTTTTCATGGTGACACTTTTCATTTTTGACATTTAGCATTGTGACATTTGTCATTTGACATCTTTGACATTTGCCATCTTGAAATTTGTTATTTTTGACATTTTTCATGGTGACACTTTTCATTTTTGACATTTAGCATTGTGACATTTGTCATTTGACATCTTTGACATTTGCCATCTTGAAATTTGTCATTTTTGACATTTTTCATGGTGACACTTTTCATTTTTGACATTTAGCATTGTGACATTTGTCATTTGACATCTTTGACATTTGCCATTTTGAAATTTGTCATTTTTGACATTTTTATGGTGACACTTTTCATTTTTGACATTTAGCATTGTGACGTTTGTCATTTGACATCTTTGACATTTGCCATCTTGAAATTTGTTATTTTTGACATTTTTCATGGTGACACTTTTCATTTTTGACATTTAGCATTGTGACATTTGTCATTTGACATCTTTGACATTTGCCATCTTGAAATTTGTCATTTTTGACATTTAGCATTGTGACATTTGTCATTTGACATCTTGGACATTTGCCATCTTGAAATTTGTCATTTTTGACATTTTTCATGGTGACACTTATCATTTTTGACATTTAGCATTGTGACATTTGTCAGTTTTGACATTTGCCATCTTGAAATTTGTCATTTTTGACATTTTTTATGGTGACACTTTTCATTTTTGACATTTAGCATTGTGACATTTGTCATTTGACATCTTTGACATTTGCCATCTTAAAATTTGTTATTTTTGACATTTTTCATAGTGACACTTTTCATTTTTGACATTTAGCATTGTGACATTTGTCATTTGACATCTTTGACATTTGCCATCTTGAAATTTGTCATTTTTGACATTTTTCATGGTGAAACTTTTTATTTTTGACATTTAGCATTGTGACATTTGTCATTTGACATCTTTGACATTTGCCATCTTGAAATTTGTTATTTTTGACATTTTTCATGGTGACACTTTTCATTTTTGACATTTAGCATTGTGACATTTGTCATTTGACATCTTTGACATTTGCCATCTTGAAATTTGTCATTTTTAACATTTTTCATGGTGACACTTTTCATTTTTGACATTTAGCATTGTGACATTTGTCAGTTTTGACATTTGCCATCTTGAAATTTGTCATTTTTGACATTTTTCATGGTGACACTTTTCATTTTTGACATTTGGCATTGTGACATTTGTCATTTGACATCTTTGACATTTGCCATCTTGAAATTTGTCATTTTTGACATTTTTCATGGTGACACTTTTCATTTTTGACATTTAGCATTGTGACATTTGTCATTTGACATCTTTGACATTTGCCATCTTGAAATTTGTTATATTTGACATTTTTCATGGTGACACTTTTCATTTTTGACATTTAGCATTGTGACATTTGTCATTTGACATCTTTGACATTTGCCATCTTGAAATTTGTCATTTTTGACATTTTTCATGGTGACACTTTTCATTTTTGACATTTAGCATTGTGACATTTGTCATTTGACATCTTTGACATTTGCCATTTTGAAATTTGTCATTTTTGACATTTTTATGGTGACACTTTTCATTTTTGACATTTAGCATTGTGACGTTTGTCATTTGACATCTTTGACATTTGCCATCTTGAAATTTGTTATTTTTGACATTTTTCATGGTGACACTTTTCATTTTTGACATTTAGCATTGTGACATTTGTCAGTTTTGACATTTGCCATCTTGAAATTTGTCATTTTTGACATTTTTCATGGTGACACTTTTCATTTTTGACATTTAGCATTGTGACATTTGGCGTTTGACATCTTTGACATTTGCCATCTTGAAATTTGTCATTTTTGACATTTAGCATTGTGACATTTGACATCTTTGACATTTGCCATCTTGAAATTTGTTATTTTTGACATTTTTCATGGTGACACTTTTTATTTTTGACATTTAGCATTGTGACATTTGTCAGTTTTGACATTTGCCATCTTGAAATTTGTCATTTTTGACATTTTTCATGGTGACACTATTCATTTTTGACATTTAGCATTGTGACATTTGTCATTTGACATCTTTGACATTTGCCATCTTGAAATTTGTCATTTTTGACATTTTTCATGGTGACACTTTTCATTTTTGACATTTAGCATTGTGACATTTGTCAGTTTTGACATTTGCCATCTTGAAATTTGTCATTTTTGACATTTTTCATGGTAACACTTTTCATTTTTGACATTTAGCATTGTGACATTTGTCAGTTTTGACATTTGCCATCTTGAAATTTGTCATTTTTGACATTTTTCATGGTGACACTTTTCATTTTTGACATTTAGCATTGTGACATTTGTCATTTGACATCTTTGACATTTGCCATCTTGAAATTTGTCATTTTTGACATTTTTCATGGTGACACTTTTCATTTTTGACATTTAGCATTGTGACATTTGTCATTTGACATCTTTGACATTTGCCATCTTGAAATTTGTCATGTTTGACATTTAGCATTGTGACAATTGTTATTTGACATTTGCCATCTTAAAATTTGTTATTTTTGACATTTTTCATGGTGACACTTTTTATTTTTGACATTTAGCATTGTGACATTTGTCAGTTTTGACATTTGCCATCTTGAAATTTGTCATTTTTGACATTTAGCATTGTGACACTTTTCATTTTTGACATTTAGCATTGTGACATTTGTCATTTGACATCTTTGATATTTGCCAACTTGAAATTTGTCATTTTTGACATTTTTCATGGTGACACTTTTCATTTTTGACATTTAGCATTGTGACATTTGTCATTTGACATCTTTGACATTTGCCATCTTGAAATTTGTCATTTTTGACATTTAGCATTGTGATATTTGTCATTTGACATCTTTGACATTTGCCATCTTGAAATTTGTCATTTTTGACATTTTTCATGGTGACATTTTTTATTTATGACATTTAGCATTGTGACATTTGTCATTTGACATCTTTGACATTTGCCATCTTAAAATTTGTTATTTTTGACATTTTTCATGGTGACACTTTTCATTTTTGACATTTAGCATTGTGACATTTGTCATTTGACATCTTTGACATTTGTTATCTTGAAATTTGTCATTTTTTACATTTTTCATGGTGACACTTTTCATTTTTGACATTTAGCATTGTGACATTTGTCATTTGACATCTTTGACATTTGCCATCTTAAAATTTGTCATTTTTGACATTTTTCATGGTGACACTTTTCATTTTTGACATTTAGCATTGTGACATTTGTCATTTGACATCTTAGACATTTGCCATCTTGAAATTTGTCAATTTTGACACTTTTCATTTTTGACATTTAGCATTGTGACATTTGTCATTTGACATCTTTGACATTTGCCATCTTGAAATTTGTCATTTTTGACATTTTTCATGGTGACACTTTTTATTTTTGACATTTAGCATTGTGACATTTGTCAGTTTTGACATTTGCCATCTTGAAATTTGTCATTTTTGACATTTTTCATGGTAACACTTTTCATTTTTGACATTTAGCATTGTGACATTTGTCATTTGACATCTTTGACATTTGCCATCTTGAAATTTGTCATTTTTGACATTTTTCATGGTGACACTTTTTATTTTTGACATTTAGCATTGTGACATTTGTCATTTGACATCTTTTACATTTGCCATCTTGAAATTTGTCATTTTTGACATTTAGCATTTTGACATTTGTCATTTGACATCTTTGACATTTTCCATCTTGAAATTTGTTATTTTTGACATTTTTCATGGTGACACTTTTTATTTTTGACATTTAGCATTGTGACATTTGTCAGTTTTGACATTTGCCATTTTGAAATTTGTCATTTTTGACATTTAGCATTGTGACACTTTTCATTTTTGACATTTAGCATTGTGACATTTGTCATTTGACATCTTAAACATTTGCCATCTTGAAATTTGTCATTTTGGCCACTTTTCATTTTTGACATTTAGCATTGTGACATTTGTCATTTGACATCTTTGACATTTGCCATCTTGAAATTTGTCATTTTTGACATTTTTTATGGTGACACTTTTCATTTTTGACATTTAGCATTGTGACATTTGTCATGTGACATCTTTGACATTTGCCATCTTAAAATTTGTCATTTTTAACATTTTTTATAGTCACACTTTGCATTTTTGACATTTAGCATTGTGATATTTGTCATTTGACATCTTTGACATTTGCCATCTTGAAATTTGTCATTTTTGACATTTTTCATGGTGACACTTTTCATTTTTGACATTTAGCATTGTGACATTTGTCAGTTTTGACATTTGCCATCTTGAAATTTGTCATTTTTGACATTTTTCATGGTGACACTTTTCATTTTTGACATTTAGCATTGTGACATTTGTCATTTGACATCTTTGACATTTGCCATCTTGAAATTTGTTATTTTTGACATTTTTCATGGTGACACTTTTCATTTTTGACATTTAGCATTGTGACATTTGTCATTTGACATCTTTGACATTTGCCATCTTGAAATTTGTCATTTTTGACATTTTTCATGGTGACACTTTTCATTTTTGACATTTAGCATTGTGACATTTGTCATTTGACATCTTTGACATTTGCCATCTTGAAATTTGTCATTTTTGACATTTTTTACGGTGACACTTTTCATTTTTGACATTTAGCATTGTGACATTTGTCATTTGACATCTTAGACATTTGCCATCTTGAAATTTGTCATTTTTGACACTTTTCATTTTTGACAGTAAGCATTGTGACATTTGTCATTTGACATCTTTGACATTTGCCATCTTGAAATTTGTCATTTTTGACATTTTTCATGGTGACACTTTTCATTTTTGACATTTAGCATTGTGACATTTGTCATTTGACATCTTGGACATTTGTCATTTTGAAATTTGTCATTTTTGACATTTTTCATGGTGACACTTATCATTTTTGACATTTAGCATTGTGACATTTGTCAGTTTTGACATTTGTCATCTTGAAATTTGTCATTTTTGACATTTTTCATGGTGACACTTTTCATTTTTGAGATTTAGTATTGTGAAATTTGTCATGTGACATCTTTGACATTTGCCATCTTGAAATTTGTCATTTTTGACATTTTTCATGGTGACACTTTTCATTTTTGA
This sequence comes from Altica lythri, assembly GCA_964028335.1. Lineage (NCBI taxonomy): Eukaryota > Metazoa > Arthropoda > Insecta > Coleoptera > Chrysomelidae > Altica > Altica lythri. The sequence continues at coordinate 21,042,216 of OZ034800.1, read as the reverse complement.
CATTTAGCATTGTGACATTTGTCATTTGACATCTTTGACATTTGCCATCTTGAAATTTGTCATTTTTGACATTTTTCATGGTGACACTTTTCATTTTTGACATTTAGCATTGTGACATTTGTCATTTGACATCTTTGACATTTGCCATTTTGAAATTTGTCATTTTTGTTATTTTTCATGGTGACACTTTTTATTTTTGACATTTAGCATTGTGACATTTGTCATTTGACATCTTTGACATTTGCCATCTTGAAATTTGTTATTTTTGACATTTTTCATGGTGACACTTTTCATTTTTGACATTTAGCATTGTGACATTTGTCAGTTTTGACATTTGCCATCTTGAAATTTGTCATTTTTGACATTTTTCATGGTGACACTTTTCATTTTTGACATTTAGCATTGTGACATTTGTCATTTGACATCTTTGACATTTGCCATCTTGAAATTTGTCATTTTTGACATTTTTCATGGTGACACTTTATTTTTGACATTTAGCATTGTGACATTTGTCATTTGACATCTTTGACATTTGCCATCCTGAAATTTGTTATTTTTGACATTTTTCATGGTGACACTTTTCATTTTTGACATTTAGCATTGTGACATTTGTCATTTGACATCTTTGATATTTGCCATCTTGAAATTTGTCATTTTTGACATTTTTCATGGTGACACTTTTCATTTTTGACATTTAGCATTGTGACATTTGTCATTTGACATCTTTGACATTTGCCATCTTGAAATTTGTCATTTTTGACATTTTTCATGGTGACACTTTTCATTTTTGACATTTAGCATTGTGACATTTGTCATTTGACATCTTTGACATTTGCCATCTTGAAAGTTGTCATTTTTGACATTTTTCATGGTGACACTTTTTATTTTTGACATTTAGCATTGTGACATTTGTCAGTTTTGACATTTGCCATCTTCAAATTTGTCATTTTTGACATTTTTCATGGTGACACTTTTTATTTTTGACATTTAGCATTGTGACATTTGTCATTTGACATCTTAGACATTTGCCATCTTGAAATTTGTCATTTTTGACACTTTTCATTTTTGACATTTAGCATTGTGACATTTGTCATTTGACATCTTTGACATTTGCCATCTTGAAATTTGTCATTTTTGACATTTTTCATGGTGACACTTTTCATTTTTTACATTTAGCATTGTGACATTTGTCATTTGACATCTTTGACATTTGCCATCTTGAAATTTATTATTTTTGACATTTTTCATGGTGACACTTTTCATTTTTGACATTTAGCATTGTGACATTTGTCATTTGACATCTTTGACATTTGGCATCTTGAACTTTGTCATTTTTGACATTTAGCATTGTAACATTTGTCATTTGACATCTTTGACATTTGCCATCTTGAAATTTGTTATTTTTGACATTTTTCATGGTGACACTTTTCATTTTTGACATTTAGCATTGTGACATTTGTCAGTTTTGACATTTGCCATCTTGAAATTTGTCATTTTTGACATTTTTCATGGTGACACTTTTCATTTTTGACATTTAGCATTGTGACATTTGTCATTTGACATCTTAGACATTTGCCATCTTGAAATTTGTCATTGTTGACACTTTTCATTTTTGACATTTGTCATTTGACATCTTTGACATTTGCCATCTTGAAATTTGTCATTTTTGACATTTTTCAAGGTGACACTTTTCATTTTTGACATTTAGCATTGTGACATTTGTCAGTTTTGACATTTGCCATCTTGAAATTTGTCATTTTTGACATTTTTCATGGTGACACTTTTCATTTTTGACATTAAGCATTGTGACATTTGTCATTTGACATCTTTGACATTTGCCATCTTGAAATTTGTCATTTTTGACATTTTTCATAGTGACACTTTTCATTTTTGACATTTAGCATTGTGACATTTGTCATTTGACATCTTTGACATTTGCCATCTTGAAATTTGTCATTGTTGACACTTTTCATTTTTGACATTTAGCATTGTGACATTTGTCATTTGACATCTTTGACATTTGCCATCTTGAAATTTGTCATTTTTGACATTTTTCATGGTGACACTTTTCATTTTTGACATTTAGCATTGTGACATTTGTCATTTGACATCTTTGACATTTGCCATCTTGAAATTTGTCATTTTTGACATTTTTTATGGTGACACTTTTCATTTTTGACATTTAGCATTGTGACATTTGTCATTTGACATCTTTGACATTTGCCATTTTGGAATTTGTTATTTTTGACATTTTTCATGGTGACACTTATCATTTTTGACATTTAGCATTGTGACATTTGTCATTTGACATCTTTGACATTTGGCATCTTGAAATTTGTCATTTTTGACATTTAGCATTGTAACATTTGTCATTTGACATCTTTGACATTTGCCATCTTGAAATTTGTTATTTTTGACATTTTTCATGGTGACACTTTTCATTTTTGACATTTAGCATTGTGACATTTGTCAGTTTTGACATTTGCCATCTTGAAATTTGTCATTTTTGACATTTTTCATGGTGACACTTTTCATTTTTGACATTAAGCATTGTGACATTTGTCATTTGACATCTTTGACATGTGCCATCTTGAAATTTGTGATTTTTGACATTTTTCATAGTGACACTTTTCATTTTTGACATTTAGCATTGTGACATTTGTCATTTGACATCTTTGACATTTGCCATCTTGAAATTTGTCATTGTTGACACTTTTCATTTTTGACATTTAGCATTGTGACATTTGTCATTTGACATCTTTGACATTTGCCATCTTGAAATTTGTCATTTTTGACATTTTTTATGGTGACACTTTTCATTTTTGACATTTAGCATTGTGACATTTGTCATTTGACATCTTTGACATTTGCCATTTTGGAATTTGTTATTTTTGACATTTTTCATGGTGACACTTATCATTTTTGACATTTAGCATTGTGACATTTGTCATTTGACATCTTTGACATTTGGCATCTTGAAATTTGTCATTTTTGACATTTAGCATTGTAACATTTGTCATTTGACATCTTTGACATTTGCCATCTTGAAATTTGTCATTTTTGACATTTTTCATGGTGACACTTTTCATTTTTTACATTTAGCATTGTGACATTTGTCATTTGACATCTTTGACATTTGCCATCTTGAAATTTATTATTTTTGACATTTTTCATGGTGACACTTTTCATTTTTGACATTTAGCATTGTGACATTTGTCATTTGACATCTTTGACATTTGGCATCTTGAAATTTGTCATTTTTGACATTTAGCATTGTAACATTTGTCATTTGACATCTTTGACATTTGCCATCTTGAAATTTGTCATTTTTGACATTTTTTAAGGTGACACTTTTCATTTTTGACATTTAGCATTGTGACATTTGTCAGTTTTGACATTTGCCATCTTGAAATTTGTCATTTTTGACATTTTTCATGGTGACACTTTTCATTTTTGACATTAAGCATTGTGACATTTGTCATTTGACATCTTTGACATTTGCCATCTTGAAATTTGTCATTGTTGACACTTTTCATTTTTGACATTTAGCATTGTGACATTTGTCATTTGACATCTTTGACATTTGCCATCTTGAAATTTGTTATTTTTGACATTTTTTATGGTGACACTTTTCATTTTTGACATTTAGCATTGTGACATTTGTCATTTGACATCTTTGACATTTGGCATCTTAAAATTTGTCATTTTTGAGATTTAGCATTGTAATATTTGTCATTTGACATCTTTGACATTTGCCATCTTGAAATTTGTTATTTTTGACATTTTTCATGGTGACACTTTTCATTTTTGACATTTAGCATAGTGACATTTGTCAGTTTTGACATTTGCCATCTTGAAATTTGTCATTTTTGACATTTTTCATGGTGACACTTTTCATTTTTGACATTTAGCATTGTGACATTTGTCATTTGACATCTTAGACATTTGCCATCTTGAAATTTGTCATTGTTGACACTTTTCATTTTTGACATTTAGCATTGTGACATTTGTCATTTGACATCTTTGACATTTGCCATCTTGAAATTTGTCATTTTTGACATTTTTCAAGGTGACACTTTTCATTTTTGACATTTAGCATTGTGACATTTGTCAGTTTTGACATTTGCCATCTTGAAATTTGTCATTTTTGACATTTTTCATGGTGACACTTTTCATTTTTGACATTAAGCATTGTGACATTTGTCATTTGACATCTTTGACATTTGCCATCTTGAAATTTGTCATTGTTGACACTTTTCATTTTTGACATTTAGCATTGTGACATTTGTCATTTGACATCTTTGACATTTGCCATCTTGAAATTTGTCATTTTTGACATTTTTCATGGTGACACTTTTCATTTTTGACATTTAGCACTGTGACATTTGTCATTTGACATCTTTGACATTTGCCATCTTGGAATTTGTTATTTTTGACATTTTTCATGGTGACACTTATCATTTTTGACATTTAGCATTGTGACATTTGTCATTTGACATCTTTGACATTTGCCATCTTGAAATTTGTCATTTTTGACATTTTTCATGGTGACACTTTTCATTTTTGACATTTAGCATTGTGACATTTGTCATTTGACATCTTTGACATTTGCCATCTTGAAAGTTGTCATTTTTGACATTTTTCATGGTGACACTTTTTATTTTTGACATTTAGCATTGTGACATTTGTCAGTTTTGACATTTGCCATCTTCAAATTTGTCATTTTTGACATTTTTCATGGTGACACTTTTTATTTTTGACATTTAGCATTGTGACATTTGTCATTTGACATCTTAGACATTTGCCATCTTGAAATTTGTCATTTTTGACACTTTTCATTTTTGACATTTAGCATTGTGACATTTGTCATTTGACATCTTTGACATTTGCCATCTTGAAATTTGTCATTTTTGACATTTTTCATGGTGACACTTTTCATTTTTTACATTTAGCATTGTGACATTTGTCATTTGACATCTTTGACATTTGCCATCTTGAAATTTGTTATTTTTGACATTTTTCATGGTGACACTTTTCATTTTTGACATTTAGCATTGTGACATTTGTCATTTGACATCTTTGACATTTGGCATCTTGAAATTTGTCATTTTTGACATTTAGCATTGTAACATTTGTCATTTGACATCTTTGACATTTGCCATCTTGAAATTTGTTATTTTTGACATTTTTCATGGTGACACTTTTCATTTTTGACATTTAGCATTGTGACATTTGTCAGTTTTGACATTTGCCATCTTGAAATTTGTCATTTTTGACATTTTTCATGGTGACACTTTTCATTTTTGACATTTAGCATTGTGACATTTGTCATTTGACATCTTAGACATTTGCCATCTTGAAATTTGTCATTGTTGACACTTTTCATTTTTGACATTTAGCATTGTGACATTTGTCATTTGACATCTTTGACATTTGCCATCTTGAAATTTGTCATTTTTGACATTTTTCATGGTGACACTTTTCATTTTTGACATTTAGCATTGTGACATTTGTCATTTGACATCTTAGACATTTGCCATCTTGAAATTTGTCATTGTTGACACTTTTCATTTTTGACATTTTTCATGGTGACACTTTTCATTTTTGACATTAAGCATTGTGACATTTGTCATTTGACATCTTTGACATTTGCCATCTTGAAATTTGTCATTTTTGACATTTTTCATAGTGACACTTTTTATTTTTGACATTTAGCATTGTGACATTTGTCATTTGACATCTTTGACATTTGCCATCTTGAAATTTGTCATTGTTGACACTTTTCATTTTTGACATTTAGCATTGTGACATTTGTCATTTGACATCTTTGACATTTGCCATCTTGAAATTTGTCATTTTTGACATTTTTCATGGTGACACTTTTCATTTTTGACATTTAGCATTGTGACATTTGTCATTTGACATCTTTGACATTTGCCATCTTGAAATTTGTCATTTTTGACATTTTTTATGGTGACACTTTTCATTTTTGACATTTAGCATTGTGACATTTGTCATTTGACATCTTTGACATTTGCCATTTTGGAATTTGTTATTTTTGACATTTTTCATGGTGACACTTATCATTTTTGACATTTAGCATTGTGACATTTGTCATTTGACATCTTTGACATTTGGCATCTTGAAATTTGTCATTTTTGACATTTAGCATTGTAACATTTGTCATTTGACATCTTTGACATTTGCCATCTTGAAATTTGTTATTTTTGACATATTTTATGGTGACACTTTTCATTTTTGACATTTAGCATTGTGACATTTGTCAGTTTTGACATTTGCCATCTTGAAATTTGTCATTTTTGACATTTTTCATGGTGACACTTTTCATTTTTGACATTTAGCATTGTGACATTTGTCATTTGACATCTTAGACATTTGCCATCTTGAAATTTGTCATTGTTGACACTTTTTATTTTTGACATTTAGCATTGTGACATTTGTCATTTGACATCTTTGACATTTGCCATCTTGAAATTTGTCATTTTTGACATTTTTTAAGGTGACACTTTTCATTTTTGACATTTAGCATTGTGACATTTGTCAGTTTTGACATTTGCCATCTTGAAATTTGTCATTTTTGACATTTTTCATGGTGACACTTTTCATTTTTGACATTAAGCATTGTGACATTTGTCATTTGACATCTTTGACATTTGCCATCTTGAAATTTGTCATTGTTGACACTTTTCATTTTTGACATTTAGCATTGTGACATTTGTCATTTGACATCTTTGACATTTGCCATCTTGAAATTTGTTATTTTTGACATTTTTCATGGTGACACTTTTCATTTTTGACATTTAGCATTGTGACATTTGTCATTTGACATCTTTGACATTTGGCATCTTGAAATTTGTCATTTTTGAGATTTAGCATTGTAATATTTGTCATTTGACATCTTTGACATTTGCCATCTTGAAATTTGTTATTTTTGACATTTTTCATGGTGACACTTTTCATTTTTGACATTTAGCATTGTGACATTTGTCAGTTTTGACATTTGCCATCTTGAAATTTGTCATTTTTGACATTTTTCATGGTGACACTTTTCATTTTTGACATTTAGCATTGTGACATTTGTCATTTGACATCTTAGACATTTGCCATCTTGAAATTTGTCATTGTTGACACTTTTCATTTTTGACATTTAGCATTGTGACATTTGTCATTTGACATCTTTGACATTTGCCATCTTGAAATTTGTCATTTTTGACATTTTTTAAGGTGACACTTTTCATTTTTGACATTTAGCATTGTGACATTTGTCAGTTTTGACATTTGCCATCTTGAAATTTGTCATTTTTGACATTTTTCATGGTGACACTTTTCATTTTTGACATTAAGCATTGTGACATTTGTCATTTGACATCTTTGACATTTGCCATCTTGAAATTTGTCATTGTTGACACTTTTCATTTTTGACATTTAGCATTGTGACATTTGTCATTTGACATCTTTGACATTTGCCATCTTGAAATTTGTTATTTTTGACATTTTTCATGGTGACACTTTTCATTTTTGACATTTAGCATTGTGACATTTGTCATTTGACATCTTTGACATTTGGCATCTTGAAATTTGTCATTTTTGAGATTTAGCATTGTAATATTTGTCATTTGACATCTTTGACATTTGCCATCTTGAAATTTGTTATTTTTGACATTTTTCATGGTGACACTTTTCATTTTTGACATTTAGCATTGTGACATTTGTCAGTTTTGACATTTGCCATCTTGAAATTTGTCATTTTTGACATTTTTCATGGTGACACTTTTCATTTTTGACATTTAGCATTGTGACATTTGTCATTTGACATCTTAGACATTTGCCATCTTGAAATTTGTCATTGTTGACACTTTTCATTTTTGACATTTAGCATTGTGACATTTGTCATTTGACATCTTTGACATTTGCCACCTTGAAATTTGTCATTTTTGACATTTTTCAAGGTGACACTTTTCATTTTTGACATTTAGCATTGTGACATTTGTCAGTTTTGACATTTGCCATCTTGAAATTTGTCATTTTTGACATTTTTCATGGTGACACTTTTCATTTTTGACATTAAGCATTGTGACATTTGTCATTTGACATCTTTGACATTTGCCATCTTGAAATTTGTCATTGTTGACACTTTTCATTTTTGACATTTAGCATTGTGACATTTGTCATTTGACATCTTTGACATTTGCCATCTTGAAATTTGTCATTTTTGACATTTTTCATGGTGACACTTTTCATTTTTGACATTTAGCATTGTGACATTTGTCATTTGACATCTTTGACATTTGCCATCTTGGAATTTGTTATTTTTGACATTTTTCATGGTGACACTTATCATTTTTGACATTTAGCATTGTGACATTTGTCATTTGACATCTTTGACATTTGCCATCTTGAAATTTGTCATTTTTGACATTTTTCATGGTGACACTTTTCATTTTTGACATTTAGCATTGTGACATTTGTCAGTTTTGACATTTGCCATCTTGAAATTTGTCATTTTTGACATTTTTCATGGTGACACTTTTTATTTTTGACATTTAGCATTGTGACATTTGTCATCTTTGACATTTGCCATCTTGAAATTTGTCATTTTTGACATTTTTCATGGTGACACTTTTCATTTTTGACATTTAGCATTGTGACATTTGTCAGTTTTGACATTTGCCATCTTGAAATTTGTCATTTTTGACATTTTTCATGGTGACACTTTTCATTTTTGACATTTAGCATTGTGACATTTGTCATTTGACATCTTTGACATTTGCCATTTTAAAATTTGTCATTTTTGACATTTTTCATGGTGACACTTTTCATTTTTGACATTTAGCATTGTGACATTTGTCATTTGACATCTTGGACATTTGCCATCTTGAAATTTGTTATTTTTGACATTTTTCATGGTGACACTTTTCATTTTTGACATTTAGCATTGTGACATTTGTCATTTGACATCTTTGACATTTGCTATCTTGAAATTTGTCATTTTTGACATTTAGCATTGTGACATTTGTCATTTGACATCTTTGACATTTGCCATCTTGAGATTTGTTATTTTTGACATTTTTCATGGTGACACTTTTCATTTTTGACATTTAGCATTGTGACATTTACCATCTTGAAATTTGTCATTTTTGACACTTTTCATTTTTGACATTTAGCATTGTGACATTTGTCGTTTGACATCTTTGACATTTGCCATCTTGAAATTTGTCATTTTTGACATTTTTCATGGTGACACTTATCATTTTTGACATTTAGCATTGTGACATTTGTCAGTTTTGACATTTGCCATCTTGAAATTTGTCATTTTTGACATTTTTCATGGTGACACTTTTCATTTTTGACATTTAGCATTGTGACATTTGTCATGTGACATCTTTGACATTTGCCATCTTGAAATTTGTCATTTTTGACATTTTTCATGGTGACACTTTTCATTTTTGACATTTAGCATTGTGACATTTGTCATTTGACATCTTTGACATTTGCCATCTTGAAATTTGTCATTTTTGACATTTTTCATGGTGACACTTTTCATTTTTGACATTTAGCATTGTGACATTTGTCATTTGACATCTTTGACATTTGCCATCTTGAAATTTGTCATGTTTGTTATTTTTCATGGTGACACTTTTCATTTTTGACATTTAGCATTGTGACATTTGTCATTTGACATCTTTGACATTTGCCATCTTGAAATTTGTTATTTTTGACATTTTTCATGGTGACACTTTTCATTTTTGACATTTAGCATTGTGACATTTGTCATTTGACATCTTTGACATTTGCCATCTTGAAATTTGTCATTTTTGACATTTTTCATGGTGACACTTTTCATTTTTGACATTTAGCATTGTGACATTTGTCATTTGACATCTTTGACATTTGCCATCTTGAAATTTGTCATTTTTGACATTTAGCATTGTGACATTTGTCATTTGACATCTTGGACATTTGCCATCTTGAAATTTGTCATTTTTGACATTTTTCATGGTGACACTTATCATTTTTGACATTTAGCATTGTGACATTTGTCAGTTTTGACATTTGCCATCTTGAAATTTGTCATTTTTGACATTTTTCATGGTGACACTTTTCATTTTTGACATTTAGCATTGTGACATTTGTCATTTGACATCTTTGACATTTGCCATCTTAAAATTTGTTATTTTTGACATTTTTCATGGTGACACTTTTCATTTTTGACATTTAGCATTGTGACATTTGTCATTTGACATCTTTGACATTTGCCATCTTAAAATTTGTCATTTTTGACATTTTTCATGGTGAAACTTTTCTTTTTTGACATTTAGCATTGTGAGATTTGTCATTTGACATCTTTGACATTTGCCATCTTGAAATTTGTTATATTTGACATTTTTCATGGTGACACTTTTCATTTTTGACATTTAGCATTGTGACATTTGTCATTTGACATCTTTGACATTTGCCATCTTAAAATTTGTCATTTTTGACATTTTTCATGGTGACACTTTTCATTTTTGACATTTAGCATTGTGACATTTGTCAGTTTTGACATTTGCCATCTTGAAATTTGTCATTTTTGACATTTTTCATGGTGACACTTTTCATTTTTGACATTTGGCATTGTGACATTTGTCATTTGACATCTTTGACATTTGCCATCTTGAAATTTGTCATTTTTGACATTTTTCATGGTGACACTTTTCATTTTTGACATTTAGCATTGTGACATTTGTCAATTGACATCTTTGACATTTGCCATCTTGAAATTTGTTATTTTTGACATTTTTCATGGTGACACTTTTCATTTTTGACATTTAGCATTGTGACATTTGTCAGTTTTGACATTTGCCATCTTGAAATTTGTCATTTTTGACATTTTTCATGGTGACACTTTTCATTTTTGACATTTAGCATTGTGACATTTGTCATTTGACATCTTTGACATTTGCCATCTTGAAATTTGTCATTTTTGACATTTTTCATGGTGACACTTTTCATTTTTGACATTTAGCATTGTGACATTTGTCAGTTTTGACATTTGCCATCTTGAAATTTGTCATTTTTGACATTTTTCATGGTGACACTTTTCATTTTTGACATTTGGCATTGTGACATTTGTCATTTGACATCTTTGACATTTGCCATCTTGAAATTTGTCATTTTTGACATTTTTCATTGTGACACTTTTCATTTTTGACATTTAGCATTGTGACATTTGTCATTTGACATCTTTGACATTTGCCATCTTGAAATTTGTCATTTTTGACATTTTTTATGGTGACACTTTTCATTTTTGACATTTAGCATTGTGACATTTCTCATTTGACATCTTTGACATTTGCCATTTTGAAATTTGTCATTTTTGACATTTTTATGGTGACACTTTTCATTTTTGACATTTAGCATTGTGACGTTTGTCATTTGACATCTTTGACATTTGCCATCTTGAAATTTGTTATTTTTGACATTTTTCATGGTGACACTTTTCATTTTTGACATTTAGCATTGTGACATTTGTCAGTTTTGACATTTGCCATCTTGAAATTTGTCATTTTTGACATTTTTCATGGTGACACTTTTCATTTTTGACATTTAGCATTGTGACATTTGTCATTTGACATCTTTGACATTTGCCATCTTGAAATTTGTCATTTTTGACATTTAGCATTGTGACATTTGTCATTTGACATCTTTGACATTTGCCATCTTGAAATTTGTTATTTTTGACATTTTTTATGGTGACACTTTTCATTTTTGACATTTAGCATTGTGACATTTGTCAGTTTTGACATTTGCCATCTTGAAATTTGTCATTTTTGACATTTTTCATGGTGACACTATTCATTTTTGACATTTAGCATTGTGACATTTGTCATTTGACATCTTAGACATTTGTCATCTTGAAATTTGTCATTTTTGACACTTTTCATTTTTGACATTTAGCTTTGTGACATTTGTCATTTGACATCTTTGACATTTGCCATCTTGAAATTTGTCATTTTTGACATTTTTCATGGTGACACTTTTCATTTTTGACATTTAGCATTGTGACATTTGTCAGTTTTGACATTTGCCATCTTGAAATTTGTCATTTTTGACATTTTTCATGGTGACACTTTTCATTTTTGACATTTAGCATTGTGACATTTGTCATTTGACATCTTAGACATTTGTCATCTTGAAATTTGTCATTTTTGACACTTTTCATTTTTGACATTTAGCTTTGTGACATTTGTCATTTGACATCTTTGACATTTGCCATCTTGAAATTTGTCATTTTTGACATTTTTCATGGTGACACTTTTCATTTTTGACATTTAGCATTGTGACATTTGTCAGTTTTGACATTTGCCATCTTGAAATTTGTCATTTTTGACATTTTTCATGGTGACACTTTTCAGTTTTGACATTTAGCATTGTGACATTTGTCATTTGACATCTTTGACATTTGCCATCTTGAAATTTGTCATTTTTGACATTTTTCATGGTGACACTTTTCATTTTTGACATTTAGCATTGTGACATTTGTCATTTGACATCTTTGACATTTGCCATCTTGAAATTTGTCATGTTTGACATTTAGCATTGTGACATTTGTCATTTGACATTTGCCATCTTAAAATTTGTTATTTTTGACATTTTTCATGGTGACACTTTTTATTTTTGACATTTAGCATTGTGACATTTGTCAGTTTTGACATTTGCCATCTTGAAATTTGTCATTTTTGACATTTAGCATTGTGACACTTTTCATTTTTGACATTTAGCATTGTGACATTTGTCATTTGACATCTTTGATATTTGCCAACTTGAAATTTGTCATTTTTGACATTTTTCATGGTGACACTTTTCATTTTTGACATTAAGCATTGTGACATTTGTCATTTGACATCTTTGACATTTGCCATCTTGAAATTTGTCATTTTTGACATTTAGCATTGTGATATTTGTCATTTGACATCTTTGACATTTGCCATCTTGAAATTTGTCATTTTTGACATTTTTCATGGTGACACTTTTTATTTATGACATTAAGCATTGTGACATTTGTCATTTGACATCTTTGACATTTGCCATCTTGAAATTTGTTATTTTTAACATTTTTCGTGGTGACACTTTTCATTTTTGACATTTAGCATTGTGACATTTGTCATTTGACATCTTTGACATTTGTTATCTTAAAATTTGTCATTTTTGACATTTTTCATGGTGACACTTTTCATTTTTGACATTTAGCATTGTGACATTTGTCATTTGACATCTTTGGCATTTGCCATCTTGAAATTTGTCATTTTTGACATTTTTCATGGTGACACTTTTCTTTTTTGACATTTAGCATTGTGACATTTGTCAGTTTTGACATTTGCCATCTTGAAATTTGTCATTTTTGACATTTTTCATGGTGACACTTTTCATTTTTGACATTTAGCATTGTGACATTTGTCATTTGACATCTTAGACATTTGCCATCTTGAAATTTGTCAATTTTGACACTTTTCATTTTTGACATTTAGCATTGTGACATTTGTCATTTGACATCTTTGACATTTGCCATCTTGAAATTTGTCATTTTTGACATTTTTCATGGTGACACTTTTTATTTTTGACATTTAGCATTGTGACATTTGTCAGTTTTGACATTTGCCATCTTGAAATTTGTCATTTTTGACATTTTTCATGGTAACACTTTTCATTTTTGACATTTAGCATTGTGACATTTGTCATTTGACATCTTTGACATTTGCCATCTTGAAATTTGTCATTTTTGACATTTTTCATGGTGACACTTTTCATTTTTGACATTTAGCATTGTGACATTTGTCATTTGACATCTTTTACATTTGCCATCTTGAAATTTGTCATTTTTGTTATTTTTCATGGTGACACTTTTCATTTTTGACATTTAGCATTGTGACATTTGTCATTTGACATCTTTGACATTTGCCATCTTGAAATTTGTTATTTTTGACATTTTTCATGGTGACACTTTTCATTTTTGACATTTAGCATTGTGACATTTGTCATTTGACATCTTTGACATTTGCCATCTTGAAATTTGTCATTTTTGACATTTTTCATGGTGACACTTTTCATTTTTGACATTAAGCATTGTGACATTTGTCATTTGACATCTTTGACATTTGCCATCTTGAAATTTGTCATTTTTGACATTTAGCATTGTGACATTTGTCATTTGACATCTTGGACATTTGCCATCTTGAAATTTGTCATTTTTGACATTTTTCATGGTGACACTTATCATTTTTGACATTTACCATTGTGACATTTGTCAGTTTTGACATTTGCCATCTTGAAACTTGTCATTTTTGACATTTTTCATGGTGACACTTTTCATTTTTGACATTTAGCATTGTGACATTTGTCATTTGACATCTTTGACATTTGCCATCTTAAAATTTGTTATTTTTGACATTTTTCATGGTGACACTTTTCATTTTTGACATTTAGCATTGTGACATTTGTCATTTGACATCTTTGACATTTGCCATCTTAAAATTTGTCATTTTTGACATTTTTCATGGTGAAACTTTTCTTTTTTGACATTTAGCATTGTGAGATTTGTCATTTGACATCTTTGACATTTGCCATCTTGAAATTTGTTATATTTGACATTTTTCATGGTGACACTTTTCATTTTTGACATTTAGCATTGTGACATTTGTCATTTGACATCTTTGACATTTGCCATCTTAAAATTTGTCATTTTTGACATTTTTCATGGTGACACTTTTCATTTTTGACATTTAGCATTGTGACATTTGTCAGTTTTGACATTTGCCATCTTGAAATTTGTCATTTTTGACATTTTTCATGGTGACACTTTTCATTTTTGACATTTGGCATTGTGACATTTGTCATTTGACATCTTTGACATTTGCCATCTTGAAATTTGTCATTTTTGACATTTTTCATGGTGACACTTTTCATTTTTGACATTTAGCATTGTGACAATTGTCAATTGACATCTTTGACATTTGCCATCTTAAAATTTGTTATTTTTGACATTTTTCATGGTGACACTTTTCATTTTTGACATTTAGCATTGTGACATTTGTCAGTTTTGACATTTGCCATCTTGAAATTTGTCATTTTTGACATTTTTCATGGTGACACTTTTCATTTTTGACATTTGGCATTGTGACATTTGTCATTTGACATCTTTGACATTTGCCATATTGAAATTTGTCATTTTTGACATTTTTCATTGTGACACTTTTCATTTTTGACATTTAGCATTGTGACATTTGTCATTTGACATCTTTGACATTTGCCATCTTGAAATTTGTCATTTTTGACATTTTTTATGGTGACACTTTTCATTTTTGACATTTAGCATTGTGACATTTCTCATTTGACATCTTTGACATTTGCCATTTTGAAATTTGTCATTTTTGACATTTTTATGGTGACACTTTTCATTTTTGACATTTAGCATTGTGACGTTTGTCATTTGACATCTTTGACATTTGCCATCTTGAAATTTGTTATTTTTGACATTTTTCATGGTGACACTTTTCATTTTTGACATTTAGCATTGTGACATTTGTCAGTTTTAACATTTGCCATCTTGAAATTTGTCATTTTTGACATTTTTCATGGTGACACTTTTCATTTTTGACATTTAGCATTGTGACATTTGTCATTTGACATCTTTGACATTTGCCATCTTGAAATTTGTCATTTTTGACATTTAGCATTGTGACATTTGTCATTTGACATCTTTGACATTTGCCATCTTGAAATTTGTTATTTTTGACATTTTTTATGGTGACACTTTTCATTTTTGACATTTAGCATTGTGACATTTGTCAGTTTTGACATTTGCCATCTTGAAATTTGTCATTTTTGACATTTTTCATGGTGACACTATTCATTTTTGACATTTAGCATTGTGACATTTGTCATTTGACATCTTAGACATTTGTCATCTTGAAATTTGTCATTTTTGACACTTTTCATTTTTGACATTTAGCTTTGTGACATTTGTCATTTGACATCTTTGACATTTGCCATCTTGAAATTTGTCATTTTTGACATTTTTCATGGTGACACTTTTCATTTTTGACATTTAGCATTGTGACATTTGTCAGTTTTGACATTTGCCATCTTGAAATTTGTCATTTTTGACATTTTTCATGGTGACACTTTTCATTTTTGACATTTAGCATTGTGACATTTGTCATTTGACATCTTAGACATTTGTCATCTTAAAATTTGTCATTTTTGACACTTTTCATTTTTGACATTTAGCTTTGTGACATTTGTCATTTGACATCTTTGACATTTGCCATCTTGAAATTTGTCATTTTTGACATTTTTCATGGTAACACTTTTCATTTTTGACATTTAGCATTGTGACATTTGTCAGTTTTGACATTTGCCATCTTGAAATTTGTCATTTTTGACATTTTTCATGGTGACACTTTTTATTTTTGACATTTAGCATTGTGACATTTGTCATTTGACATCTTTGACATTTGCCATCTTGAAATTTGTCATTTTTGACATTTTTCATGGTGACACTTTTCATTTTTGACATTTAGCATTGTGACATTTGTCATTTGACATCTTTGACATTTGCCATCTTGAAATTTGTCATGTTTGACATTTAGCATTGTGACATTTGTCATTTGACATTTGCCATCTTAAAATTTGTTATTTTTGACATTTTTCATGGTGACACTTTTTATTTTTGACATTTAGCATTGTGACATTTGTCAGTTTTGACATTTGCCATCTTGAAATTTGTCATTTTTGACATTTAGCATTGTGACACTTTTCATTTTTGACATTTAGCATTGTGACATTTGTCATTTGACATCTTTGATATTTGCCAACTTGAAATTTGTCATTTTTGACATTTTTCATGGTGACACTTTTCATTTTTGACATTAAGCATTGTGACATTTGTCATTTGACATCTTTGACATTTGCCATCTTGAAATTTGTCATTTTTGACATTTAGCATTGTGATATTTGTCATTTGACATCTTTGACATTTGCCATCTTGAAATTTGTCATTTTTGACATTTTTCATGGTGACACTTTTTATTTATGACATTTAGCATTGTGACATTTGTCATTTGACATCTTTGACATTTGCCATCTTGAAATTTGTTATTTTTAACATTTTTCATGGTGACACTTTTCATTTTTGACATTTAGCATTGTGACATTTGTCATTTGACATCTTTGACATTTGTTATCTTGAAATTTGTCATTTTTGGCATTTTTCATGGTGACACTTTTCATTTTTGACATTTAGCATTGTGACATTTGTCATTTGACATCTTTGGCATTTGCCATCTTGAAATTTGTCATTTTTGACATTTTTCATGGTGACACTTTTCTTTTTTGACATTTAGCATTGTGACATTTGTCAGTTTTGACATTTGCCATCTTGAAATTTGTCATTTTTGACATTTTTCATGGTGACACTTTTCATTTTTGACATTTAGCATTGTGACATTTGTCATTTGACATCTTAGACATTTGCCATCTTGAAATTTGTCAATTTTGACACTTTTCATTTTTGACATTTAGCATTGTGACATTTGTCATTTGACATCTTTGACATTTGCCATCTTGAAATTTGTCATTTTTGACATTTTTCATGGTGACACTTTTTATTTTTGACATTTAGCATTGTGACATTTGTCAGTTTTGACATTTGCCATCTTGAAATTTGTCATTTTTGACATTTTTCATGGTGACACTTTTCATTTTTGACATTTAGCATTGTGACATTTGTCAGTTTTGACATTTGCCAGTAGTAAGGGACCCACTTCAGGACACTTTGACCTTTGAACCTGTGACGTCATCTGACAGTTCTAGCTATTTTTTCAAACATAACCTCACTTTTTTCGAACATAACCTCACTTTTTTCGAACATAACCTTACTTTTTTTCAAGAGGCAGAACACCTATCGTTAGCGCTGGAGCCCTGGCGCTCTGGCAGTTCTTCTTTTTTCGAGTGGCCTTTTTCGTTTGACACATGCAGCCAATTCTTCTTTTCGTTATATTTTTTGAATTTTTCGCGCTTTGCTGTCATCGTACCAACTTTACATGCTACCAACTTTACAGTGCTACCAACTTTCGCGTTAAAATCACCTGTACCTGTAATTTTTGTCACCGTACCTTGACTACCCCCTCATCACTACCCCAATGTCATTTTAGTCATCCTACCACCCCTCATCATCATCCCCAGTGCCCAAATAGAACTTAGAATAATTTTGTATGAAAATAAATGTAGAAAAAAAATTCTGTGTGATGCCGGTTGTAGGTTTTGAACCCACAAACTCATGTGTACAAACTTGACGCCTTAACCAACGGGGCTATCAAGTGACTTGTAAAATAAAGTTGAAATGTGTTAGACAAACAGCTCCGTATACGTCACATACGGTTGTAGATGATAATAAGTTAGCAAAGGCGTACTGTCGATGTGACGTCATCGTACCAACAGACTTTAGGTCGTTTTTAAAATAATAAAACGTTTAATAATATTTAAAAAAATATTTTCCTTGAACCGTAAAATTCATCATATTTATAAGTACAAACCAAATTATTATCAGAAGGTATATTTTCAACGTTTGTGCGTTATAGCACTAGTCAATAGAGTCGAAAAACATAAAACGCATTCGACGATAAGCGTTAAAACATTTTTTTTGCTATTTCTTTTACCCATAAAATAAACTTCTTATGGATGATGCAATACTTTTAAGGTCACGTGACAAATTAAAAAAACAATATCAAGTCTGAACAAGTTAAAAGTGACGTCACCTTAATTAGATTTTCACGTAAACCGGAAACTCTTATCAACATCAACTAATTTTATTGAAAAACATGTATTTTTTTAAAACGTTATCATATCAAAAGTTATATAATTTTATCAGTGACATATAATAAATTATATTCACTATATTAAAAAATAAAAATAAAAAAACGAGTAATATTTATTTGAACTTGTTTAAAAAATTTCTTATACGAAGTAGCGAAGATATATTTTGAAGTAAATTATTGTGAAATCAGGTAAATTATCTAAAATTGCAATATTTAGATAAGCCTCTAAATTATGTTGAAAAGGAATTTGCGTTCTCATCAACTTTGTAGATATATACCGGTGGTATCAAAAGTAAGTGTCTCTGTAGATAATTGTTATAATTTTATCTTATTACTCTGGATCTGGATGATGCAATACTTTTTTAAAATTACGCAATATTACGTAATTAAGAATAAGAGATGCTGAACACATCACTTTTTTTTAGGTTTTCAAAAAGGTCACGTGACATGTAAAATTACGGTGAAAATTGAGAGAAATTATTGATTTAAAACTATTTATCAGTCGTTTGGTTATTTGCCAATTTAAGGCTACCTAATAAGACGGTTATTATAGAGGGTCCATACTTTGCTCTATTGTGCACTGCTACGCTCTGCTATGCACTGCTATGATGCTCTGCTACGCTCTGCTACGCTCTGCTACGCTCTGACGTTAAATGGTTGGGGTTTGATAGTTCACATAATAGCTGGATCGAAAAACTCCGTTGTTTCTTACTTTGAACATTTTTTACACGTATTCTTATGACAAACAAGATACGTTTTCACAGCTTCCGGGGGCCTTTTTGATTCATATCATCTATTGCTCAAACCGTTCAGTCTACGGTCCGAATAAAAAGTTTGACTTGGAAAAACATTTTTTTTTAATTTAGTTTCAAACAAAATGTTGCAAGAGAGTGGTTATAGTAGTGAAGACTTGGTGGAGTATTCTGAGAGTAGTAGTGAAGATTCTATCTATATGGAAGAAGTAAATAGAATTTTAAATTTTTACGAAGACAAAGTAAAACGTGAAAATTATTTGCTGCTACAATCATCTTTCGCAATTAAGGGGTATGTTATAACAGTTGGTTTATCTCCCGCAAGAACATTTTCTCCAGCTATTATTTTATCAGAATACTGTAAGCCAAGTAAATTGTCGTTTGGAAAAATGGAATGGCTTGATCTTATTGAATTTTTAAGCAGAAGCACATTTTTTATTGAACCACTACCAAGCTACGCATATGAGTATGATCCAGTAACATTTTCATGTGGAGATTTCTGTACAATACGACAGTTGGTATACGATGACACCAAGTTCATAGAAGTTGCAAAACATTGTGTAGGATATCATCTAACGAAGAAGGATGTAGATGAACTTGTTAGAGTACATCATTTTATTGTAGCTTATCAGATTTCACTTATAGAAAATATTAACTTTAATTGTTATTATAATAATGTTATAGATATTATTAAAAGAAATTTTAATGATAACTGTTTTCAAGCATTAAATGTATTTTGTGAAATATGTACTGATCCTTTATTATGTAACGCTTTGCGTCAGTATATTTACTTTTATAAACAAAATGTAATAAGAGATTTAGAAAATATGTAATAAACTTTTATAAAAAAAAATAATGACTTTTATTTCAAAATCGATAATTATAGCGTCAAAAAATGTTATTTTACCGTTACAAAATTAATGAACGTCACAGTTCCAAAATGTGAAACGTCAAAACGTTAAAATAGCGCTTAAATTTGTCGCAATAACGCTTTAAAAAACTGATAAGAAAAAATTTACGATTTACATGTATTTCTTATGGAAAAACATATTTTCAAAGTGTCAAAAATGCTTCAGTTTTCGCTATTTTATCGCTACTAAATTCATGACCGTCAAACTATCGAATAATAGACGTTTAAACGATGAATTGGAACGTTTTTTTGATCGTTTCAACGAAAAATATTTAAAAAAATAATACACCATAGATTCAGTTTAAAAATTTATTGTATACATAAAAATTTTAGACGTACACTAGACAATAGAAAACTAAACAACTAACCTAATTAATTTACAACTGCTTTTTCTTTTGTAATTTTCGGTAACACATCTATCCACCTGTACATACCGTTTAAACCGGTGGTATCGAAAGTAAGTGTCTCTGTAGATTATTGTTATAAATTGAGAGAAATTATTGATTTAAAACTATTTATCAGTCGTTTGGTTATTTGCCAATTTAAGGCTACCTAATAAGACGGTTGTTATAGAGGGTCCATACTTTGCTCTATTGTGCACTGCTACGCTCTGCTATGCACTGCTATGATGCTCTGCTACGCTCTGCTACGCTCTGACGTTAAATGGTTGGGGTTTGATAGTTCACATAATAGCTGGATCGAAAAATCTAATATTTTATAAACTTTGTTTTTTTTTTATTTTGTACACGTTTTCTTATATACATTGTGAATTATGTACTAATACTTTGTATATTTACTTTTATAAAGATAATGTAATAAACTTTTATAAAAAATAATGACTATTATTTCAAAATCGATAATTATAGCGTCAAAAAATGTTATTTTACCGTTACAAAATTCATGAACGTCACAGTTCCAAAATGTGAAACGTCCAAACGTTAAAATAGCGCTAAAATTTGTCGCAATAACGCTTTAAAAAACTGATAAGAAAAAATTTACGATTTACATGTATTTCTTATGGAAAAACATAATTTCAAAGTGTCAAAAATGCCTCAGTTTTCGCTATTTTATCGCTACTAAATTCATGACCGTCAAACTATCGAATAATAGACGTTTAAACGATGAATTGGAACGTTTTTTGATCGTTTTAATGGAACATATTAAAAGAAATAATACACCATAGATTCAGATTAAAAATTTATTGTATACATAAAAATTTTAGACGTACACTAGACAATAGAAAACTAAAAAACTAACCTAATTAATTTACAACTGTTTTTTATCTCCTAATTATGATTAACATTAGTCGAGCATTATATCGCGATGACCCCATGCTAATGTGTGATATTTATTCTTTAACGGGGACATTGTGAGGATTGCTTTCGCGGACATTCAGGGTTTTTAAATTAATGAAATATTTTATCCTAAAGAACTTGCATTGAATTTGGATTCAAACAACAACATTTTCTATTTGAACCACCAACTTATCAATCATTAAGCTATGCAGATAAAAAGACTGTGAGATATATAGAAAACCATGTGCATGGAATAAAATATGCTTCTGGAAATATTCATTACTGTAAACTTAATGATATTTTGAAAAACTATTTACTTTACATGTAAGAGGTGAACCGAAAGCTGATTTTTTGCGAAAGAAGTGTAAAGAATTTGAAATTTTCAATGTTGTTATTGTGGATGTCGTTAAATTTGATGGAACACCCCACGCCACTGGGAAATTCAACTCTAACTCAAAGTCATGTTTAAACCATTTTACTTATGCACTCAGAGAAATTCAGAACATCTACGTCAATGGTTTGTTAATATTATACTACCGTTGTAATTATTTAAATAAACAATTTTAAACCGATAATAATAATTGTTTTTATCTCAAAACCTTTAATAGCCAAACATATAACAATTTTTATACTTTTACAAAGATTATTGCAGTCAGCAATTTAATAGGTAATAGGTAAGATAGAAAAAATGCTGATGTATCAAATGTAAAATATTCTATAGAGTTCAATGAGGGTCATTTATATTATAAAATTATAAAATATTATTATTTTAAATAAACAACCTTTTAAATTTTTATCACAGCATAAAAACCTCAACTCGAAAATATAGATAATTTACAACAGGTATTTCGTAAAATGACTAATTCTTGTGTTTTATACTAATAAATCAGCTGTTTTCACAAAAAATTAAAAATAAACATCCCCGATTTTTCTCAAACAGCATTTTCTTACAACCTTTTCCTTATCAGAGAGTACCACGTGACCGCTTTAAAAACCTATAAAAGAGAGCAGCAGAAGCGTCTGGTTCATTTCTGTTACTGCTGCTGTTATCAGTCGCAGGAAATTTGTGAGCGTTTTTTTTTTGGGACTTTAAAAATTTTGAATTTTTCGAAATTTTTTGAGTTTTTACTTTTTTAACTGGTGGTGTTCTTATCAACTTTTACTGTAAGATTGCAATTTTAAAAATTTTGAATTTGTGCTCATTTATTTTTTGTTGATAATCTTTTTTAAAATATTAATAATAATAATAATTCTTTATTTTCTTTTTGACAAACATAATTTGTATAGAATTAGTCAAATCTACAATATAAAAATGAACAATTGGTCATTAAAGGTTTTAGCTCGTAGGTTCATAACTACTTTTTGTGCGTACCTACATAGTTTTCAGCTCGTTTGTGATCAGTATACAGGGGGCTCTCTTAGCAACGACCAAGAGAATTTAAAAAATCTGTTGGAAACTGCATTGACTGATGCAAAGAAGAAGGTTGGCTACGAAAAGGGTGATAAAATTCGCATAATTGCTCGAAATCGTAATTTTAACCACCCTATTTCGACACCCACCACTGCAGATACCTCTATGGAAAAGTTGTTGGACCAAATTAATAATATAGTAACATCTAACGAAAAAGTCATGGTAAGTGACACTATTTTTGATATACAAATTTTTAAAATACCTAGGGGTAGCGGTAGACATAAAATGATAAATTTGTCAGAGGACCGGCGCACCAAAAAAAGCATTACCCTGATTAAAAACAGTGATACGCTTTGTGGTGCAAGAGCAATTGTAACTGCTCTTACATACGTCACAACAGAGATTTTGGGTTACAAACTAACAAATAATGATGTAACCTTTATACGAAAGGGTCGACAATTGCAGACTGTTTTAGCCGAAAAGCTTTGCAGTATGATGGGAGGATGCTATGTCGACGGCTTCACGTTGGATGATTTTAAGCAGGCTGAGAAGATGCTGGATATACAAATTAAAATTATATGCGCCGAGAGTTTCAATAGTGTAATATACGAAGGTGGTGAAAATGTTACGAAAATTTATTTATATAAAAATGGTAACCACTTCGACGTGATTAATAGCTTAAAGGGGTTGTACGGTACAAAATTTTACTGTGAGAAATGCAATACACCTTACCAAAGGGTGCATAAATGCAAGAAAGCACCAATTTGCACTATCTGCAAACAACCTGAACACTCCTTATTGACAAAAAACAAAATTCTCTGTGAGAGTTGTAATAGATTTTGCTTTAACGATGACTGCCTACTTCATCACACAGAAGCTTGCAAAAACGTATTTAAATGCCAGGTCTGTAACAAGCTTTGTAACAGGGGTCAGAAACACCAGTGTGGTTACACAATGTGTAAAAACTGTAATGATTTTGTTCAAATATCCACACACCATTGTTATATGATGAAAAAAGCAGCCAAGGGTGGTTTTTGTAAAGTCCCTTGTCACTGTAATCAGCGCTCTAATGTTATAAATATGGGATGTAAAAGTCTGCATAAACAGCCAATAATATGCAAAGAACCGTGCATTTGTAACAAGCTATCTGATGAAACGATACAACGTTGTACCTACACAGAAAACTACATATTCTTCGATTATGAGGCCATGCAAGACACCGGTATACACATTCCAAATTTGATAATTGCCCACGATTTTAATGGAAATAAATTTACGTTTAAAGATAACAAAGAGTTTTGCAGTTGGCTAATATCTGAAAAACATCGCGGTTATACAGCGGTGGCTCACAATAGTAAAGGTTATGACAGCTATTTTATTTTGAAGCACTGTGTGGCAAATACGATAAAGCCCTACACAATATACAATAGATCAAAACTGATGTTGCTGGAAATACCTTCTATTAAATTGAAAATAATCGACAGCTCTAATTTCGTGAGTGGTCCTCTGGCAAATTTCCCCAAAACGTTTGGCCTAAAAGAGGCTAAAAAAGGGTATTTTCCACACTTTTTCAATACTCCTGAAAACCAAGATTATAAAGGCTGTTTACCAGATGCCAAGTACTATGGGCCCAACACAATGAAACCAAAGCAAAGAGAGGAATTTTTAAAATGGTATGAGGCACATAAAAACAACGAGTTTGATTTACAAAGGGATCTACATGATTACTGTGATTCAGATGTGGATATTTTGCGAAGGGGATGTCTGGAATTTCGCAAAGAATTTTTGGAAATAGCGAATATTGATCCATTCCAATATCTGACTATTGCTAGTGTATGTATGGCTATTTACCGATCAAAATATTTACAGCCAAACACCGTTGCCGTTGTGAAAGAGGATTTTAAAGATACGTACAGTAAAGGATCAATCAAGTGGCTTAGTCAATTTTCTGGCGTTCAACACGCTCTTAACGGAGGTGAAGTCACAATCTGTGGAGCTAAAGTAGACGGTTTCGATAAAGAGTCGAATACTGTGTATCAGTACCACGGTTGTTTCTGGCACGGTCACCCAGAGTGCTTTAAGGCGAACACAGTTAACCATGTTAACAATGAGACAATGGGTGACTTGCATGAAAAAACATTGCGAAGAAGTGCTCAGATAAAAGAAGCCGGCTATCAGCTGTTAGAAATATGGGAATGTGAATGGGTTAAATCAAAAGAATGTAAACAAAGGCCAGAACCTCAGATCGTGGAGCCTCTAAAACCGCGTGATGCATTCTTTGGTGGTCGAACAAATGCCATAAAATTAAAAGTTACGGGTAAGAAGTTGAAGTACATAGACATTGTATCACTTTATCCAAGTGTGCAATATTATGACCGCTACCCGGTTGGCCACCCTGTTAAAATACGTGCACCTGAATCATACGACCCCACATGGTTTGGTCTGATACATTGCCTAATACTGCCTCCTACTAATTTATATCACCCCGTCCTGCCTGTCAAGACTAACAAATTAATGTTTCCTTTATGCAACCAGTGTGTAATGGATAGGGCTAAAGAGTGCAAACATACTGAATCTGAAAGAATGTTGACTGGTACGTGGACAACCTTAGAAATAAACAAAGCCCTAGAAAAGGGGTACAAAATTTCAGACATTTATGAGGTATGGCATTTCGAAAAGACGTCAACGGATTTGTTTAAGGGTTACGTCGAAGATTTTATGAAGATAAAATTAGAAACTAGCCCACATACGTATGAATCTAATGAAGAATACGCCCGGGTTGTAAAAGAGCAAATGGGCATAGAGTTAGATTTAGAAAAAATCTCCCCAAATCCCGGCAAAAGAGCAGTGGCTAAAATATGCCTGAATAGCCTATGGGGTAAGTTTGGGCAAAGGATGAATATGACACAGACAGAGTATGTTACGGATCTCAAAAGATGGTACGAAATTTTGATGAATGATAAAATCAATATTACAAATGTCATATTTATTAATGATTATATAGCCCAAGTGAGTTACGACTATATAGATGTTTTTGTTGAAGACCCTACATCTACAAATATTTTTGTGGCATTGTTTACGACTAGTAACGCTCGTCTAAGACTGTACGAGATGATTGACAGATTAGGAGAGGCTGTAGCGTATTTCGATACTGACTCAATTGTCTATATAGACGATGGCCTAAACACTGTCGAAACAGGTGATTTGCTGGGCGAATGGAGTGACGAGTTACCTGATGATTATATTGTAGAATGGCTGGCAACTGGTCCAAAAAGTTATTATTACAAAACAGCCAAGGGTAAAGAGGTTACTAAAATCAAGGGTTTCACATTAAATTACGAGAACAGTCAGGCACTAAATGCCCAAATTATAAAGGATATTATTGAAGACCCTACAAAAAAAGTTATTTTACAGTATGATCAAATCGGCCGAGACACTCATACCAAAGATATCGTTACCAAAAAAAGAACTACTAAAACATTTAAAATGGATTACAAAAAAAGGAAGATTGTGTGTAATGATGAGTTTATGGATACCCAACCTCTAGGCTTCAAGGCGTCTTAGACATACCTAGTTTACAAACTAAAAACTCTTCATTCACAGTTAAACACTCGTGAAGTACAGACGTGTCAAGATGTGGTCTGTAAATATTATAAATCAGCGGAAAATTAAAAAATTTAATGCTCACCAGTGCACTTTCCAAATATGTTGCGAAAACTATGTAGGAGGGGGTCTTAATCAGGAGTCTTTAAAAAATAAATTAGAGTCTGCTCTTAACGATATAAAAAAGCAAATTGGTTACAAAAAGGGTGACAGAATACGCATTGTGGCATTAAATGACAATTTTAACCACCCTATTTCGACACCCACTACTGCAGATACCTCTATGGAAAAGTTGCTAGAACAAATTGAAAACGTGGCCAGTTCCAATGCTTATTTGCAGCTTAAAGATACGAAATTTGATATTCAAATCTTAAAAATGCCTCATTAATCACAAAAACAGCAAAAAGAGATTTTTGAGTTAGCTTATGGAGACATAAGAGCCTTAAAATTTTAGTTTTAAGAGTATGTAGTATTTTGAGGTAGCCAATGAGAATTGGAGCCTCGATTTTTTAGTTTTAAGAGTATGTAGTATTTTGAGGTAGCCAATGAGAATTGGAGCCTTGATTTTTTAGTTTTAATGGTTAATTAATGACTCATTAATTTGAGGATTGCTTCCTAAAAAGATGTCTGATGCACCAGAAATATAGAAAAAAAGATGTGCTAAAGGACCAAAAACTTTATATTTATCTAGAATGTTTTTTGAGGTAGCCAATTTGAATAAAGTTGGAGCCTTGACAAATTTTTAGTTATAAAAATAATGGCTAATTAATGACTCATTCTCATTAATTTGAGGATCGTTAGTCGTGCTGCCTAATAAAACAATGTCTGATGCACCAAAAATGTAGAAAAAAAGATGTGCTAAATGACCAAAAATTTATTTTCTGATGTAAAAAGTTTTTTGAGGTAGCCTATTTAAATAAAGTTGGAGCCTCAAAGTGGTTTTAATAGGGCTATTGGCGAAGTTTTCCACTAAAAAAAAAACTAACGTGCCACGGTAATACCTCTTAGGTGGTGGGGAAATGTACCGACATACTAATCTAAAATCCCTAAGACCCTACTTTAAACTATTATATACAACTAAAATAATAAAAAATTAACTTTCCATCTGTATTCACACAGGTTTCTTCTTACCCTGTTTTCCACATTGATCTACATTTTTCAAGGTGACGTCTTTGTAGCAGACGGTAGCAGAGCGTAGCAGAGCATCATAGCAGAGCATAGCAGAGCGTAGCAGTGCACAATAGAGCAAAGTATGGACCCTCTATAACAACCGTCTTATTAGGTAGCCTTAAATTGGCAAATAACCAAACGACTGATAAATAGTTTTAAATCAATAATTTCTCTCAATTTATAACAATA
The DNA here is from genome assembly GCA_964028335.1 of Altica lythri. Lineage (NCBI taxonomy): Eukaryota > Metazoa > Arthropoda > Insecta > Coleoptera > Chrysomelidae > Altica > Altica lythri. The sequence goes on along the minus strand of OZ034800.1, from coordinate 21,014,011 downwards.
ATCTACAGAGACACTTGCTTTTTGATACCACCGGTATATATCTACAAAGTTGATGAGAACTCAAATTCCTTTTTAACGTAAATCAGAGTACGTAATTAAGAAATAAGAGATGTTGAACAGATCACTGGTTAAGGTGAATATTCCTAACTTGCTGAACTAGTAGAAAACTTATCTCTTTAGATTATCGAAGTTTATATAATAACATTGTTATATTTGAAATTATTATTCAATAGTTATAACAACAATGAGTGAGCCAAGGAAAATGTAAGTAAAATAAGTATTTAACGATTATTGTTATTAAAATGCCATAGAAATGTTTCTAGGATGCCATTGCCATCCCTGCCTCCATTGTCTCCACCGTAAGAAAAATATATATTTAATCATTATTGTAATTAAACATGTTTTGTCATAAAAGGTCTCTTCTGATGTTGCTTAGACTACCACCACCTCCACCTCCTCCACCGTAAGTAAAATAAATATTTAAGCAATATTCTAGTTAAAAAATGTTTTGTCACAGAATTCCAGCAACCCCATCGCCACCATCGTAAGTAAAAAATAAGTATTTAAGCAATATTCTAGTTAAAAATGTTTTGTCATAGAATTCCAGCAACCCCATCGCCACCATCGTAAGTAAAAAATAAGTATTTAAGCATTATTATAGTTAAAAATGATTTTTTGTTTTAGTGACGAGGGGGATGTACTGGACCTAGTAGGACCTCCAGAACTTTATGTTCTGGATTAAATTAGACTAGTAACCCTTTTTTTTTTCCTTTCCTCGCCCTTCCTTTATTCCTACCCTTTTATCCTGATAGACAACAAAGCCCGGGTTCACGTCCCGTCTATCGTTACATTCAACTTTTGTTGAACAACTAAGAGGCTTTTTCCTACCCTTTTAAAAAAATTGTATTAAAATTCTTACCTTTGAGAAATTAAATAGGAATACATTTTTTTTTTGTAATTTTACCATAGAAATTTTTAACAGTGTACTAAAGAACAATCAATTGTAGTGACGTAATCGCGTAATATTGAAAATTTCTGCAGAATTTGCAAAATCATTAAATACTTTTAGAATAACAACTTGACATTGAACTTAGCAAGAAGTTACAGTGCTTAATTATTATTATACTGCTTCTAAAAGAAAAATTGAAGTATGTAAAAAAATTGAAAATGTTTTACGTGTTTTATTTATTACCTACAAATTTTTACATAAGAAAAAATATAATTTTTAAATATAAAAAAATAAATAAAAATTATAATTAAAATATAAATAGTAAACATAAATCTTTAGGGTTAGAGTGATAACAGACTTTCCTTTTTCTGACTAACATTTAGTTATAATATGCAGCTGTGACAACCTGTTAACCAAGGGGGGTCCAAAGGAATCCACAGAACACTTTTTAAACTGTTATACTTTATTAATTAATAAAATGTATAATTATGATAAATAAAAGGTAGACATTTTTGTCTTTTTATATTATTTTGGTTAATTTTGGATTTTTTAAAACTTGATTTTGTTTCCTAAATTATTTCTTAACTAGTAAAAGTATACACTCATTAATCATTTTTATTAATTTAGGTTTGATTTTAATTTTATTTTTGAGTTGATTTAATTTGTAACATAAATCTCGTAAAACTGATATTGTTTTTTCAAAATAAGATAAAATTATAACAATAATCTACAGAGACACTTACTTTTGATACCACCGGTATATATCTACAAAGTTGATGAGAACGCAAATTCCTTTTCAACATAATTTAGAGGCTTATCTAAATATTGCAATTTTAGATAATTTACCTGATTTTACAATAATTTACTTCAAAATATATCTTCGCTACTTCGTATAAGAAATTTTTTAAACAAGTTCAAATAAATATTACTCGTTTTTTTATTTTTATTTTTTAATATAGTGAATATAATTTATTATATGTCACTGATAAAATTATATAACTTTTGATATGATAACGTTTTAAAAAAATACATGTTTTTCAATAAAATTAGTTGATGTTGATAAGAGTTTCCGGTTTACGTGAAAATCTAATTAAGGTGACGTCACTTTTAACTTGTTCAGACTTGATATTGTTTTTTTAATTTGTCACGTGACCTTAAAAGTATTGCATCATCCATAAGAAGTTTATTTTATGGGTAAAAGAAATAGCAAAAAAATGTTTTAACGCTTATCGTCGAATGCGTTTTATGTTTTTCGACTCTATTGACTAGTGCTATAACGCACAAACGTTGAAAATATACCTTCTGATAATAATTTGGTTTGTACTTATAAATATGATTAATTTTACGGTTCAAGGAAAATATTTTTTTAAATATTATTAAACGTTTTATTATTTTAAAAACGACCTAAAGTCTGTTGGTACGATGACGTCACATCGACAGTACGCCTTTGCTAACTTATTATCATCTACAACCGTATGTGACGTATACGGAGCTGTTTGTCTAACACATTTCAACTTTATTTTACAAGTCACTTGATAGCCCCGTTGGTTAAGGCGTCAAGTTTGTACACATGAGTTTGTGGGTTCAAAACCTACAACCGGCATCACACAGAATTTTTTTTCTACATTTATTTTCATACAAAATTATTCTAAGTTCTATTTGGGCACTGGGGATGATGATGAGGGGTGGTAGGATGACTAAAATGACATTGGGGTAGTGATGAGGGGGTAGTCAAGGTACGGTGACAAAAATTACAGGTACAGGTGATTTTAACGCGAAAGTTGGTAGCACTGTAAAGTTGGTAGCATGTAAAGTTGGTACGATGACAGCAAAGCGCGAAAAATTCAAAAAATATAACGAAAAGAAGAATTGGCTGCATGTGTCAAACGAAAAAGGCCACTCGAAAAAAGAAGAACTGCCAGAGCGCCAGGGCTCCAGCGCTAACGATAGGTGTTCTGCCTCTTGAAAAAAAGTAAGGTTATGTTCGAAAAAAGTGAGGTTATGTTCGAAAAAAGTGAGGTTATGTTTGAAAAAATAGCTAGAACTGTCAGATGACGTCACAGGTTCAAAGGTCAAAGTGTCCTGAAGTGGGTCCCTTACTACTTTTGCCATTTTGAAATTTGTCATTTTTGACATTTAGCATTGTGCCACTTTTCATTTTTGACATTTAGCATTGTGACATTTGTCATTTGACATCTTAGACATTTGCCATCTTGAAATTTGTCATTTTTGACACTTTTCATTTTTGACATTTAGCATTGTAACATTTGTCATTTGACATCTTTGACATTGGTGACACTTTTCATTTTTGACATTTAGCATTGTGACATTTGTCATGTGACATCTTTGACATTTGCCATCTTGAAATTTGTCATTTTTGACATTTTTTATGGTGACACTTTTGATTTTTGACATTTAGCATTGTGACATTTGTCATTTGACATCTTTGACATTTGCCATCTTGAAATTTGTCATTTTTGACATTTTTCACGGTGACACTTTTCATTTTTGACATTTAGCATTGTGACATTTGTCATTTGACATCTTAGACATTTGCCATCTTGAAATTTGTCATTTTTGACACTTTTCATTTTTGACATTTAGCATTGTGACATTTGTCATTTGACATCTTTGACATTTGCCATCTTAAAATTTGTCATTTTTGACATTTTTCATGGTGACACTTTTCATTTTTGACATTTAGCATTGTGACATTTGTCATTTGACATCTTGGACATTTGCCATCTTGAAATTTGTCATTTTTGACATTTTTCATGGTGACACTTTTCATTTTTGACATTTAGCATTGTGACATTTGTCATTTGACATCTTTGACATTTGCCATCTTGAAATTTGTCATTTTTGTTATTTTTCATGGTGACACTTTTCATTTTTGACATTTAGCATTGTGACATTTGTCATTTGACATCTTTGACATTTGCCATCTTGAAATTTGTTATTTTTGACATTTTTCATGGTGACACTTTTCATTTTTGACATTTAGCATTGTGACATTTGTCATTTGACATCTTTGACATTTGCCATCTTGCAATTTGTCATTTTTGACATTTTTCATGGTGACACTTTTCATTTTTGTCATATAGCATTGTGACATTTGTCATTTGACATCTTTGACATTTGCCATCTTGAAATTTGTTATTTTTGACATTTTTCATGGTGACACTTTTCATTTTTGACATTTAGCATTGTGACATTTGTCATTTGACATCTTTGACATTTGCCATCTTGAAATTTGTCATTTTTGACATTTTTCATGGTGACACTTTTCATTTTTGACATTTAGCATTGTGACATTTGTCATTTGACATCTTTGACATTTGCCATTTTGAAATTTGTCAATTTTGACATTTTTATGGTGACACTTTTCATTTTTGACATTTAGCATTGTGACGTTTGTCATTTGACATCTTTGACATTTGCCATCTTAAAATTTGTATTTTTTGACATTTTTCATGGTGACACTTTTCATTTTTGACATTTTTCATGGTGACACTTTTTATTTTTGACATTTAGCATTGTGACATTTGTCAGTTTTGACATTTGCCATCTTGAAATTTGTCATTTTTGACATTTTTCATGGTGACACTTTTCATTTTTGACATTTACCATTGTGACATTTGTCATTTGACATCTTTGACATTTGCCATCTTGAAATTTGTCATTTTTGACATTTTTCATGGTGACACTTTTCATTTTTGACATTTAGCATTGTGACATTTGTCATTTGACATCTTTGACATTTGCCATATTGAAATTTGTTATTTTTGACATTTTTCATGGTGACACTTTTCATTTTTGACATTTAGCATTGTGACATTTGTCATTTGACATCTTTGATATTTGCCATCTTGAAATTTGTCATTTTTGACATTTTTCATGGTGACACTTTTCATTTTTGACATTTAGCATTGTGACATTTGTCATTTGACATCTTTGACATTTGCCATCTTGAAATTTGTCATTTTTGACATTTTTCATGGTGACACTTTTCATTTTTGACATTTAGCATTGTGACATTTGTCATTTGACATCTTTGACATTTGCCATCTTGAAATTTGTCATTTTTAACATTTTTTATGGTGACACTTTTCATTTTTGACATTTAGCATTGTGACATTAGTCAGTTTTGACATTTGCCATCTTGAAATTTGTCATTTTTGACATTTTTCATGGTGACACTTTTCATTTTTAACATTTAGCATTGTGACATTTGTCATTTGACATCTTAGACATTTGCCATCTTGAAATTTGTCATTTTTGATACTTTTCATTTTTGACATTTAGCATTGTGACATTTGTCATTTGACATCTTTGACATTTGCCATCTTGAAATTTGTCATTTTTGACATTTTTCATGGTGACACTTTTCATTTTTTACATTTAGCATTGTGACATTTGTCATTTGACATCTTTGACATTTGCCATCTTGAAATTTGTCATTTTTGACATTTTTCATGGTGACACTTTTCATTTTTGACATTTAGCATTGTGACATTTGCCATTTGACATCTTTGACATTTGCCATCTTGAAATTTGTTATTTTTGACATTTTTCATGGTGACACTTTTCATTTTTGACATTTAGCATTGTGACATTTGTCATTTGACATCTTTGACATTTGGCATCTTGAAATTTGTCATTTTTGACATTTAGCATTGTGACATTTGTCATTTGACATCTTTGACATTTGCCATCTTGAAATTTGTTATTTTAGACATTTTTCATGGTGACATTTTTTATTTTTGACATTTAGCATTGTGACATTTGTCAGTTTTGACATTTGCCATCTTGAAATTTGTCATTTTTGACATTTTTCATGGTGACACTTTTCATTTTTGACATTTAGCATTGTGACATTTGTCATTTGACATCTTAGACATTTGCCATCTTGAAATTTGTCATTGTTGACACTTTTCATTTTTGACATTTAGCATTGTAACATTTGTCATTTGACATCTTTGACATTTGCCATCTTGAAATTTGTCATATTTGACATTTTTCATGGTGACACTTTTCATTTTTGACATTTAGCATTGTGACATTTGTCAGTTTTGATATTTGCCATCTTGAAATTTGTCATTTTTGACATTTTTCATGGTGACACTTTTCATTTTTGACATTTAGCATTGTGACATTTGTCATTTGACATCTTTGACATTTGCCATCTTGAAATTTGTCATTTTTGACATTTTTCATGGTGACACTTTTCATTTTTGACATTTAGCATTGTGACATTTGTCATTTGACATCTTTGACATTTGCCATCTTGAAATTTGTTATTTTTGACATTTTTTATGGTGACACTTATCATTTTTGACATTTAGCATTGTGACATTTGTTATTTGACATCTTTGGCATTTGCCATCTTGAAATTTGTCATTTTTGACATTTTTCATGGTGACACTTTTCATTTTTGACATTTAGCATTGTGACATTTGTCAGTTTTGACATTTGCCATCTTGAAATTTGTCATTTTTGACGGTGACACTTTTTATTTTTGACATTTAGCATTGTGACATTTGTCATTTGACATCTTTGACATTTGCCATCTTGAAATTTGTCATTTTTGACATTTTTCATGGTGACACTTTTCATTTTTGACATTTAGCATTGTGACATTTGTCAGTTTTGACATTTGCCATCTTGAAATTTATCATTTTTGACATTTTTCATGGTGACACTTTTCATTTTTGACATTTAGCATTGTGACATTTGTCATTTGACATTTGCCATCTTAAAATTTGTCATTTTTGACATTTTTCATGGTGACACTTTTCATTTTTGACATTTAGCATTGTGACATTTGTCATTTGACATCTTGGATATTTGCCATCTTGAAATTTGTTATTTTTGACATTTTTTATGGTGACATTTTTCATTTTTGACATTTAGCATTGTGACATTTGTCATTTGACATCTTTGACATTTGCCATCTTGAAATTTGTCATTTTTGACATTTAGCATTGTGACATTTGTCATTTGACATCTTTGACATTTGCCATCTTGAAATTTGTTATTTTTGACATTTTTCATGGTGACACTTATCATTTTTGACATTTAGCATTGTGACATTTGTCAGTTTTGACATTTGCCATCTTGAAATTTGTCATTTTTGACATTTTTCATAGTGACACTTTTCATTTTTGACATTTGGCATTGTGACATTTGTCATTTGACATCTTTGACATTTGCCATCTTGAAGTTTGTTATTTTTGACATTTTTCATGGTGACACTTTTCATTTTTGACATTTAGCATTGTGACATTTGTCATTTGACATCTTTGACATTTGACATCTTTGACATTTGCCATCTTGAAATTTGTTATTTTTGACATTTTATGGTGACACTTTTCATTTTTGACATTTAGCATTGTGACATTTGTCAGTTTTGACATTTGCCATCTTGAAATTTGTCATTTTTAACATTTTTCATGGTGACACTTTTCATTTTTGACATTTAGCATTGTGACATTTGTCATTTGACATCTTAGACATTTGTCATCTTGAAATTTGTCATTTTTGACACTTTTCATTTTTGACATTTAGCATTGTGACATTTGTCATTTGACATCTTTGACATTTGCCATCTTGAAATTTGTCATTTTTGACATTTTTCATGGTGACACTTTTCATTTTTGACATTAAGCATTTTGACATTTGTCAGTTTTGACATTTGCCATCTTGAAATTTGTCATTTTTGACATTTTTCATGGTGACACTTTTCATTTTTGACATTTAGCATTGTGACATTTGTCAGTTTTGACATTTGCCATCTTGAAATTTGTCATTTTTGTCATTTTTCATGGTGAGACTTTTCATTTTTGACATTTAGCATAGTGACATTTGTCATTTGACATCTTTGACATTTGTTATCTTGAAATTTGTCATTTTTAACATTTGTCATGGTGACACTTTTCATTTTTGACATTTAGCATTGTGACATTTGTCATTTGACATCTTTGACATTTGCCATCTTGAAATTTGTCATGTTTGACATTTAGCATTGTGACATTTGTCATTTGACATTTGCCATCTTGAAATTTGTTATTTTTGACATTTTTCATGGTGATACTTTTCATTTTTGACATTTAGCATTGTGACATTTGTCAGTTTTGACATTTGCCATCTTGAAATTTGTCATTTTTGACATTTAGCATTGTGACACTTTTCATTTTTGACATTTAGCATTGTGACATTTGTCATTTGACATCTTTGATATTTGCCAACTTGAAATTTGTCATTTTTGACATTTTTCATGGTGACACTTTTCATTTTTGACATTTAGCATTGTGACATTTGTCATTTGACATCTTTGACATGTGCCATCTTGAAATTTGTCATTTTTGACATTAAGCATTGTGATATTTGTCATTTGACATCTTTGACATTTGCCATCTTGAAATTTGTCATTTTTGACATTTTTCATGGTGACACTTTTTATTTATGACATTTAGCATTGTGACATTTGTCATTTGACATCTTTGACATTTGCCATCTTGAAATTTGTTATTTTTAACATTTTTCATGGTGACACTTTTCATTTTTGACATTTAGCATTGTGACATTTGTCATTTGACATCTTTGACATTTGTTATCTTGAAATTTGTCATTTTTGACATTTTTCACTGTGACACTTTTTATTTTTGACATTTAGCATTGTGACATTTGTCATTTGACATCTTTGACATTTGCCATCTTGAAATTTGTCATTTTTGACATTTTATGGTGACACTTTTCATTTTTGACATTTAGCATTGTGACATTTGTCATTTGACATCTTTGACATTTGCCATCTTGAAATTTGTCATTATTGACATTTTTCACGGTGACACTTTTCATTTTTGACATTTAGCATTGTGACATTTGTCATTTGACATCTTAGACATTTGCCATCTTGAAATTTGTCATTTTTGACACTTTTCATTTTTGACATTTAGCATTGTGACATTTGTCATTTGACATCTTTGACATTTGCCATCTTGAAATTTGTCATTTTTGACATTTTTCATGGTGACACTTTTCATTTTTGACATTTAGCATTGTGACATTTGTCATTTGACATCTTGGACATTTGCCATCTTGAAATTTGTCATTTTTGACATTTTTCATGGTGACACTTATCATTTTTGACATTTAGCATTGTGACATTTGTCAGTTTTGACATTTGCCATCTTGAAATTTGTCATTTTTGACATTTTGCATGGTGACACTTTTCATTTTAGACATTTAGCATTGTGACATTTGTCATGTGACATCTTTGACATTTGCCATCTTGAAATTTGTCATTTTTGACATTTTTCATGGTGACACTTTTCATTTTTGACATTTAGCATTGTGACATTTGTCATTTGACATCTTTGACATTTGCCATCTTGAAATTTGTCATTTTTGACATTTTTCATGGTGACACTTTTCATTTTTGACATTTAGCATTGTGACATTTGACATCTTTGACATTTGCCATCTTGAAATTTGTTATTTTTGACATATTTATGGTGACACTTTTCATTTTTGACATTTAGCATTGTGACATTTGTCAGTTTTGACATTTGCCAACTTGAAATTTATCATTTTTGACATTTTTCATGGTGACACTTTTCATTTTTGACATTTAGCATTGTGACATTTGTCATTTGACATCTTTGACATTTGCCATCTTGAAATTTGTCATTTTTGACATTAAGCATTGTGATATTTGTCATTTGACATCTTTGACATTTGCCATCTTGAAATTTGTCATTTTTGACATTTTTCATGGTGACACTTTTCATTTATGACATTTAGCATTGTGACATTTGTCATTTGACATCTTTGACATTTGCCATCTTGAAATTTGTTATTTTTGACATTTTTCATGGTGACACTTTTCATTTTTGACATTTAGCATTGTGACATTTGTCATTTGACATCTTTGACATTTGTTATCTTGAAATTTGTCATTTTTGACATTTTTCATGGTGACACTTTTTATTTTTGACATTTAGCATTGTGACATTTGTCATTTGACATCTTTGACATTTGCGATCTTGAAATTTGTCATTTTTGACATTTTTCATGGTGACACTTTTCTTTTTTGACATTTAGCATTGTGACATTTGTCAGTTTTGACATTTGCCATCTTAAAATTTGTCATTTTTGACATTTTTCATGGTGACACTTTTCATTTTTGACATTTAGCATTGTGACATTTGTCATTTGACATCTTAGACATTTGCCATCTTGAAATTTGTCAATTTTGACACTTTTCATTTTTGACATTTAGCATTGTAACATTTGTCATTTGACATCTTTGACATTTGCCATCTTGAAATTTGTCATTTTTGACATTTTTCATGGTGACACTTTTTATTTTTGACATTTAGCATTGTAACATTTGTCAGTTTTGACATTTGCCATCTTGAAATTTGTCATTTTTGACATTTTTCATGGTGACACTTTTCATTTTTGACATTTAGCATTGTGACATTTGTCATTTGACATCTTTGATATTTGCCATCTTGAAATTTGTCATTTTTGACATTTTTCATGGTGACACTTTTCATTTTTGACATTTAGCATTGTGACATTTGTCATTTGACATCTTGAAATTTGTCATTTTTGACATTTAGCATTGTGACATTTGTCATTTGACATCTTAGACATTTGCCATCTTGAAATTTGTCATTTTTGACACTTTTCATTTTTGACATTTAGCATTGTAACATTTGTCATTTGACATCTTTGACATTGGTGACACTTTTCATTTTTGACATTTAGCATTGTGACATTTGTCATGTGACATCTTTGACATTTGCCATCTTGAAATTTGTCATTTTTGACATTTTTTATGGTGACACTTTTGATTTTTGACATTTAGCATTGTGACATTTGTCATTTGACATCTTTGACATTTGCCATCTTGAAATTTGTCATTTTTGACATTTTTCACGGTGACACTTTTCATTTTTGACATTTAGCATTGTGACATTTGTCATTTGACATCTTAGACATTTGCCATCTTGAAATTTGTCATTTTTGACACTTTTCATTTTTGACATTTAGCATTGTGACATTTGTCATTTGACATCTTTGACATTTGCCATTTTGAAATTTGTCATTTTTGACATTTAGCATTGTGACACTTTTCATTTTTGACATTTAGCATTGTGACATTTGTCATTTGACATCTTAGACATTTGCCATCTTGAAATTTGTCATTTTTGACACTTTTCATTTTTGACATTTAGCATTGTAACATTTATCATTTGACATCTTTGACATTGGTGACACTTTTCATTTTTGACATTTAGCATTGTGACATTTGTCATGTGACATCTTTGACATTTGCCATCTTGAAATTTGTCATTTTTGACATTTTTTATGGTGACACTTTTGATTTTTGACATTTAGCATTGTGACATTTGTCATTTGACATCTTTGACATTTGCCATCTTGAAATTTGTCATTATTGACATTTTTCACGGTGACACTTTTCATTTTTGACATTTAGCATTGTGACATTTGTCATTTGACATCTTAGACATTTGCCATCTTGAAATTTGTCATTTTTGACACTTTTCATTTTTGACATTTAGCATTGTGACATTTGTCATTTGACATCTTTGACATTTGCCATCTTGAAATTTGTCATTTTTGACATTTTTCATGGTGACACTTTTCATTTTTGACATTTAGCATTGTGACATTTGTCATTTGACATCTTGGACATTTGCTATCTTGAAATTTGTCATTTTTGACATTTTTCATGGTGACACTTATCATTTTTGACATTTAGCATTGTGACATTTGTCAGTTTTGACATTTGCCGTCTTGAAATTTGTCATTTTTGACATTTTGCATGGTGACACTTTTCATTTTAGACATTTAGCATTGTGACATTTGTCATGTGACGTCTTTGACATTTGCCATCTTGAAATTTGTCATTTTTGACATTTTTCATGGTGACACTTTTCATTTTTGACATTTAGCATTGTGACATTTGTCATTTGACATCTTTGACATTTGCCATCTTGAAATTTGTCATTTTTGACATTTTTCATGGTGACACTTTTCATTTTTGACATTTAGCATTGTGACATTTGTCATTTGACATCTTTGACATTTGCCATCTTGAAATTTGTCATTTTTGTTATTTTTCATGGTGACACTTTTCATTTTTGACATTTAGCATTGTGACATTTGTCATTTGACATCTTTGACATTTGCCATCTTGAAATTTGTTATTTTTGACATTTTTCATGGTGACACTTTTCATTTTTGACATTTAGCATTGTGACATTTGTCATTTGACATCTTTGACATTTGCCATCTTGAAATTTGTCATTTTTGACATTTTTCATGGTGACACTTTTCATTTTTGACATTTAGCATTGTGACATTTGTCATTTGACATCTTTGACATTTGCCATCTTGAAATTTGTCATTTTTGACATTTAGCATTGTGACATTTGTCATGTGACATCTTGGACATTTGCCATCTTGAAATTTGTCATTTTTGACATTTTTCATGGTGACACTTATCATTTTTGACATTTAGCATTGTGACATTTGTCAGTTTTGACATTTGCCATCTTGAAATTTGTCATTTTTGACATTTTTTATGGTGACACTTTTTATTTTTGACATTTAGCATTGTGACATTTGTCATTTGACATCTTTGACATTTGCCATCTTGAAATTTGTTATTTTTGACATATTTCATGGTGACACTTTTCATTTTTGACATTTAGCATTGTGACATTTGTCATTTGACATCTTTGACATTTGCCATCTTGAAATTTGTCATTTTTGACATTTTTCATGGTGACACTTTTCATTTTTGACATTTAGCATTGTGACATTTGTCATTTGACATCTTTGACATTTGCCATCTTGAAATTTGTTATTTTTGACATTTTTCATGGTGACACTTTTCATTTTTGACATTTAGCATTGTGACATTTGTCAGTTTTGACATTTGCCATCTTGAAATTTGTCATTTTTGACATTTTTCATGGTGACACTTTTCATTTTTGACATTTGGCATTGTGACATTTGTCATTTGACATCTTTGACATTTGCCATCTTGAAATTTGTCATTTTTGACATTTTTCATGGTGACACTTTTCATTTTTGACATTTAGCATTGTGACATTTGTCATTTGACATCTTTGACATTTGCCATCTTGAAATTTGTTATTTTTGACATTTTTCATGGTGACACTTTTCATTTTTGACATTTAGCATTGTGACATTTGTCATTTGACATCTTTGACATTTGCCATCTTGAAATTTGTCATTTTTGACATTTTTCATGGTGACACTTTTCATTTTTGACATTTAGCATTGTGACATTTGTCATTTGACATCTTTGACATTTGCCATTTTGAAATCTGTCAATTTTGACATTTTTATGGTGACACTTTTCATTTTTGACATTTAGCATTGTGACGTTTGTCATTTGACATCTTTGACATTTGCCATCTTAAAATTTGTTATTTTTGACATTTTTCATGGTGACACTTTTCATTTTTGACATTTAGCATTGTGACATTTGTCAGTTTTGACATTTGCCATCTTGAAATTTGTCATTTTTGACATTTTTCATGGTGACACTTTTCATTTTTGACATTTAGCATTGTGACATTTGTCATTTGACATCTTTAACATTTGCCATCTTGAAATTTGTCATTTTTGACATTTAGCATTGTGACATTTGTCATTTGACATCTCTGACATTTGCTATCTTGAAATTTGTTATTTTTGACATTTTTCATGGTGACACTTTTCATTTTTGACATTTAGCATTGTGACATTTGTCAGTTTTGACATTTGCCATCTTGAAATTTGTCACTTTTGACATTTTTCATGGTGACACTATTCATTTTTGACATTTAGCATTGTGACATTTGTCATTTGACATCTTAGACATTTGTCATCTTGAAATTTGTCATTTTTAACACTTTTCATTTTTGACATTTAGCATTGTGACATTTGTCATTTGACATCTTTGACATTTGTCATCTTGAAATTTGTCATTTTTGACATTTTATGGTGACACTTTTCATTTTTGACATTTAGCATTGTGACATTTGTCTTTTGACATCTTTGACATTTGCCATCTTGAAATTTGTCATTTTTGTTATTTTTCATGGTGACACTTTTCATTTTTGACATTTAGCATTGTGACATTTGTCATTTGACATCTTTGACACTTGCCATCTTGAAATTTGTTATTTTTGACATTTTTCATGGTGACACTTTTCATTTTTGACATTTAGCATTGTGACATTTGTCATTTGACATCTTTGACATTTGCTATCTTGAAATTTGTCATTTTTGACATTTTTCATGGTGACACTTTTCATTTTTGACATTTAGCATTGTGACATTTGTCATTTGACATCGTTGACATTTGCCATCTTGAAATTTGTCATTTTTGACATTTAGCATTGTGACATTTGTCATTTGACATCTTGGACATTTGCCATCTTGAAATTTGTCATTTTTGACATTTTTCATGGTGACACTTATCATTTTTGACATTTAGCATTGTGAAATTTGTCAGTTTTGACATTTGCCGTCTTGAAATTTGTCATTTTTGACATTTAGCATTGTGACATTTGTCATTTGACATCTTTGACATTTGCCATCTTGAAATTTGTTATTTTTGACATTTTTCATGGTGACACTTTTCTTTTTTGACATTTAGCATTGTGACATTTGTCAGTTTTGACATTTGCCATCTTAAAATTTGTCATTTTTGACATTTTTCATGGTGACACTTTTCATTTTTGACATTTAGCATTGTGACATTTGTCATTTGACATCTTAGACATTTGCCATCTTGAAATTTGTCAATTTTGACACTTTTCATTTTTGACATTTAGCATTGTAACATTTGTCATTTGACATCTTTGACATTTGCCATCTTGAAATTTGTCATTTTTGACATTTTTCAGGGTGACACTTTTTATTTTTGACATTTAGCATTGTAACATTTGTCAGTTTTGACATTTGCCATCTTGAAATTTGTCATTTTTGACATTTTTCATGGTGACACTTTTCATTTTTGACATTTAGCATTGTGACATTTGTCATTTGACATCTTTGATATTTGCCATCTTGAAATTTGTCATTTTTGACATTTTTCATGGTGACACTTTTCATTTTTGACATTTAGCATTGTGACATTTGTCATTTGACATCTTTTACATTTGCCATCTTGAAATTCGTTATTTTTGACATTTTTTATGGTGACACTTTTCATTTTTGACATTTAGCATTGTGACATTTGTCATTTGACATCTTAGACATTTGCCATCTTGAAATTTGTCATTTTTGACACTTTTCATTTTTGACATTTAGCATTGTAACATTTGTCATTTGACATTGGTGACACTTTTCATTTTTGACATTTAGCATTGTGACATTTGTCATGTGACATCTTTGACATTTGCCATCTTGAAATTTGTCATTTTTGACATTTTTTATGGTGACACTTTTGATTTTTGACATTTAGCATTGTGACATTTGTCATTTGACATCTTTGACATTTGCCATCTTGAAATTTGTCATTTTTGACATTTTTCACGGTGACACTTTTCATTTTTGACATTTAGCATTGTGACATTTGTCATTTGACATCTTAGACATTTGCCATCTTGAAATTTGTCATTTTTGACACTTTTCATTTTTGACATTTAGCATTGTAACATTTGTCATTTGACATCTTTGACATTGGTGACACTTTTCATTTTTGACATTTAGCATTGTGACATTTGTCATGTGACATCTTTGACATTTGCCATCTTGAAATTTGTCATTTTTGACATTTTTTATGGTGACACTTTTGATTTTTGACATTTAGCATTGTGACATTTGTCATTTGACATCTTTGACATTTGCCATCTTGAAATTTGTCATTTTTGACATTTTTCACGGTGACACTTTTCATTTTTGACATTTAGCATTGTGACATTTGTCATGTGACATCTTAGACATTTGCCATCTTGAAATTTGTCATTTTTGACACTTTTCATTTTTGACATTTAGCATTGTGACATTTGTCATTTGACATCTTTGACATTTGCCATCTTGAAATTTGTCATTTTTGACATTTTTCATGGTGACACTTTTCATTTTTGACATTTAGCATTGTGACATTTGTCATTTGACATCTTGGACATTTGCCATCTTGAAATTTGTCATTTTTGACATTTTTCATGGTGACACTTATCATTTTTGACATTTAGCATTGTGACATTTGTCAGTTTTGACATTTGCCATCTTGAAATTTGTCATTTTTGACATTTTGCATGGTGACACTTTTCATTTTTGACATTTAGCATTGTGACATTTGTCATGTGACATCTTTGACATTTGTCATGTGACATCTTTGACATTTGCCATCTTGAAATTTGTCATTTTTGACATTTTTCATGGTGACACTTTTCATTTTTGACATTTAGCATTGTGACATTTGTCATTTGACATCTTTGACATTTGCCATCTTGAAATTTGTCATTTTTGACATTTTTCATAGTGACACTTTTCATTTTTGACATTTAGCATTGTGACATTTGTCATTTGACATCTTTGACATTTGCCATCTTAAAATTTGTCATTTTTGTTATTTTTCATGGTGACACTTTTCATTTTTGACATTTAGCATTGTGACATTTGTCATTTGACATCTTTGACATTTGCCATCTTGAAATTTGTTATTTTTGACATTTTTCATGGTGACACTTTTCATTTTTGACATTTAGCATTGTGACATTTGTCATTTGACATCTTTGACATTTGCCATCTTGAAATTTGTCATTTTTGACATTTTTCATGGTGACACTTTTCATTTTTGACATTTAGCATTGTGACATTTGTCATTTGACATCTTTGACATTTGCCATCTTGAAATTTGTCATTTTTGACATTTAGCATTGTGACATTTGTCATTTGACATCTTGGACATTTGCCATCTTGAAATTTGTCATTTTTGACATTTTTCATGGTGACACTTATCATTTTTGACATTTAGCATTGTGACATTTGTCAGTTTTGACATTTGCCATCTTGAAATTTGTCATTTTTGACATTTTCATGGTGACACTTTTTATTTTTGACATTTAGCATTGTGACATTTGTCATTTGACATCTTTGACATTTGCCATCTTGAAATTTGTTATTTTTGACATTTTTCATGGTGACACTTTTCATTTTTGACATTTAGCATTGTGACATTTGTCATTTGACATCTTTGACATTTGCCATCTTGAAATTTGTTATTTTTGACATTTTTCATGGTGACACTTTTCATTTTTGACATTTAGCATTGTGACATTTGTCATTTGACATCTTTGACATTTGCCATCTTGAAATTTGTTATTTTTGACATTTTTCATGGTGACACTTTTCATTTTTGACATTTAGCATTGTGACATTTGTCATTTGACATCTTTGACATTTGCCATCTTGAAATTTGTCATTTTTGACATTTTTCATGGTGACACTTTTCATTTTTGACATTTAGCATTGTGACATTTGTCATTTGACATCTTTGACATTTGCCATTTTGAAATTTGTCAATTTTGACATTTTTATGGTGACACTTTTCATTTTTGACATTTAGCATTGTGACGTTTGTCATTTGACATCTCTGACATTTGCCATCTTAAAATTTGTTATTTTTGACATTTTTCATGTTGACACTTTTCATTTTTGACATTTAGCATTGTGACATTTGTCAGTTTTGACATTTGCCATCTTGAAATTTGTCATTTTTGACATTTTTCATGGTGACACTTTTCATTTTTGACATTTAGCATTGTGACATTTGTCATTTGACATCTTTAACATTTGCCATCTTGAAATTTGTCATTTTTGACATTTAGCATTGTGACATTTGTCATTTGACATCTTTGACATTTGCCATCTTGAAATTTGTTATTTTTGACATTTTTCATAGTGACACTTTTCATTTTTGACATTTAGCATTGTGACATTTGTCAGTTTTGACATTTGCCATCTTGAAATTTGTCATTTTTGACATTTTTCATGTTGACACTATTCATTTTTGACATTTAGCATTGTGACATTTGTCATTTGACATCTTAGACATTTGTCATCTTGAAATTTGTCATTTTTGACACTTTTCATTTTTGACATTTAGCATTGTGACATTTGTCATTTGTCATCTTTGACATTTGTCATCTTGAAATTTGTCATTTTTGACATTTTTCATGGTGACACCTTTCATTTTTGACATTTAGCATTGTGACATTTGTCTTTTGACATCTTTGACATTTGCCATCTTGAAATTTGTCATTTTTGTTATTTTTCATGGTGACACTTTTCATTTTTGACACTTAGCATTGTGACATTTGTCATTTGACATCTTTGACATTTGCCATCTTGAAATTTGTTATTTTTGACATTTTTCATGGTGACACTTTTCATTTTTGACATTTAGCATTGTGACATTTGTCATTTAACATCTTTGACATTTGCTATCTTGAAATTTGTCATTTTTGACATTTTTCATGGTGACACTTTTCATTTTTGACATTTAGCATTGTGACATTTGTCATTTGACATCTTTGACATTTGCCATCTTGAAATTTGTCATTTTTGACATTTAGCATTGTGACATTTGTCATTTGACATCTTGGACATTTGCCATCTTGAAGTTTGTCATTTTTGACATTTTTTATGGTGACACTTATCATTTTTGACATTTAGCATTGTGAAATTTGTCAGTTTTGACATTTGCCATCTTGAAATTTGTCATTTTTGACATTTTTCATGGTGACACTTTTCATTTTTGACATTTAGCATTGTGACATTTGTCATTTGACATCTTTGACATTTGCCATCTTAAAATTTGTCATTTTTGACATTTAGCATTGTGACATTTGTCATTTGACATCTTTGATATTTGCCATCTTGAAATTTGTCATTTTTGACATTTTTCATGGTGACACTTTTCATTTTTGACATTTAGCATTGTGACATTTGTCATTTGACATCTTTAACATTTGCCATCTTGAAATTTGTCATTTTTGACATTTAGCATTGTGACATTTGTCATTTGACATCTTTGACATTTGCCATCTTGAAATTTGTTATTTTTGACATTTTTCATGGTGACACTTTTCATTTTTGACATTTAGCATTGTGACATTTGTCAGTTTTGACATTTGCCATCTTAAAATTTGTCATTTTTGACATTTTTCATGGTGACACTATTCATTTTTGACATTTAGCATTGTGACATTTGTCATTTGACATCTTAGACATTTGTCATCTTGAAATTTGTCATTTTTGACACTTTTCATTTTTGACATTTAGCATTGTGACATTTGTCATTTGACATCTTTGACATTTGTCATCTTGAAATTTGTCATTTTTGACATTTTTCATGGTGACACTTTTCATTTTTGACATTTAGCATTGTGACATTTGTCTTTTGACATCTTTGACATTTGCTATCTTGAAATTTGTCATTTTTGACATTTTTCATGGTGACACTTTTCATTTTTGACATTTAGCATTGTGACATTTGTCATTTGACATCTTTGACATTTGCCATCTTAAAATTTGTTATTTTTGACATTTTTCATGGTGACACTTTTCATTTTTGACATTTAGCATTGTGACATTTGTCATTTGACATCTTTGACATTTGCTATCTTGAAATTTGTCATTTTTGACATTTTTCATGGTGACACTTTTCATTTTTGACATTTAGCATTGTGACATTTGTCATTTGACATCTTTGACACTTGCCATCTTAAAATTTGTCATTTTTGACATTTAGCATTGTGACATTTGTCATTTGACATCTTGGACATTTGCCATCTTGAAATTTGTCATTTTTGACATTTTTCATGGTGACACTTATCATTTTTGACATTTAGCATTGTGAAATTTGTCAGTTTTGACATTTGCCATCTTGAAATTTGTCATTTTTGACATTTTTCATGGTGACACTTTTCATTATTGACATTTAGCATTGTGACATTTGTCATTTGACATCTTTGACATTTGCCATCTTGAAATTTGTTATTTTTGACATTTTTCATGGTGACACTTTTCATTTTTGACATTTAGCATTGTGACATTTGTCATTTGACATCTTTGACATTTGCCATCTTGAAATTTGTCATTTTTGACATTTTTCATGGTGACACTTTTCATTTTTGACATTTAGCATTGTGACATTTGTCATTTGACATATTTGACATTTGCCATCTTGAAATTTGTTATTTTTGACATTTTTCATGGTGACACTTTTCATTTTTGACATTTAGCATTGTGACATTTGTCATTTGACATCTTTGACATTTGCCATCTTGAAATTTGTCATTTTTGACATTTTTCATGGTGACACTTTTTATTTTTGACATTTAGCATTGTGACATTTGTCAGTTTTGACATTTGCCATCTTGAAATTTGTCATTTTTGACATTTTTCATGGTGACACTTTTCATTTTTGACATTTAGCATTGTGACATTTGTCATTTGACATCTTTGACATTTGCCATCTTGAAATTTGTCATTTTTGACATTTTTCATGGTGACACTTTTCATTTTTAACATTTAGCATTGTGACATTTGTCATTTGACATCTTAGACATTTGCCATCTTGAAATTTGTCATTTTTGATACTTTTCATTTTTGACATTTAGCATTGTGACATTTGTCTTTTGACATCTTTGACATTTGCCATCTTGAAATTTGTCATTTTTGTTATTTTTCATGGTGACACTTTTCATTTTTGACATTTAGCATTGTGACATTTGTCATTTGACATCTTTGACATTTGCCATCTTGAAATTTGTTATTTTTGACATTTTTCATGGTGACACTTTTCATTTTTGACATTTAGCATTGTGACATTTGTCATTTGTCATCTTTGACATTTGCTATCTTGAAATTTGTCATTTTTGACATTTTTCATGGTGACACTTTTCATTTTTGACATTTAGCATTGTGACATTTGTCATTTGACATCTTTGACATTTGCCATCTTAAAATTTGTCATTTTTGACATTTAGCATTGTGACATTTGTCATTTGACATCTTGGACATTTGCCATCTTGAAATTTGTCATTTTTGACATTTTTCATGGTGACACTTATCATTTTTGACATTTAGCATTGTGAAATTTGTCAGTTTTGACATTTGCTATCTTGAAATTTGTCATTTTTGACATTTTTCATGGTGACACTTTTCATTTTTGACATTTAGCATTGTGACATTTGTCATTTGACATCTTTGACATTTGCCATCTTGAAATTTGTTATTTTTGACATTTTTCATGGTGACACTTTTCATTTTTGACATTTAGCATTGTGACATTTGTCATTTGACATCTTTGACATTTGCCATCTTGAAATTTGTCATTTTTGACATTTTTCATGGTGACACTTTTCATTTTTGACATTTAGCATTGTGACATTTGTCATTTGACATCTTTGACATTTGCCATCTTGAAATTTGTTATTTTTGACATTTTTCATGGTGACACTTTTCATTTTTGACATTTAGCATTGTGACATTTGTCATTTGACATCTTTGACATTTGCCATCTTGAAATTTGTCATTTTTGACATTTTTCATGGTGACACTTTTTATTTTTGACATTTAGCATTGTGACAGTTGTCAGTTTTGACATTTGCCATCTTGAAATTTGTCATTTTTGACATTTTTCATGGTGACACTTTTCATTTTTGACATTTAGCATTGTGACATTTGTCATTTGACATCTTTGACATTTGCCATCTTGAAATTTGTCATTTTTGACATTTTTCATGGTGACACTTTTCATTTTTGACATTTAGCATTGTGACATTTGTCATTTGACATCTTTGACATTTGCCATATTGAAATTTGTTATTTTTGACATTTTTCATGGTGACACTTTTCATTTTTGACATTTAGCATTGTGACATTTGTCATTTGACATCTTTGATATTTGCCATCTTGAAATTAGTCATTTTTGACATTTTTCATGGTGACACTTTTCATTTTTGACATTTAGCATTGTGACATTTGTCATTTGACATCTTTGACATTTGCCATCTTGAAATTTGTCATTTTTGACATTTTTCATGGTGACACTTTTCATTTTTGACATTTAGCATTGTGACATTTGTCATTTGACATCTTTGACATTTGCCATCTTGAAATTTGTCATTTTTGACATTTTTCATGGTGACACTTTTCATTTTTGACATTTAGCATTGTGACATTAGTCAGTTTAGACATTTGTCATCTTGAAATTTGTCATTTTTGACATTTTTCATGGTGACACTTTTCATTTTTAACATTTAGCATTGTGACATTTGTCAATTGACATCTTAGACATTTGCCATCTTGAAATTTGTCATTTTTGATACTTTTCATTTTTGACATTTAGCATTGTGACATTTGTCATTTGACATCTTTGACATTTGCCATCTTGAAATTTGTCATTTTTGACATTTTTCATGGTGACACTTTTCATTTTTTACATTTAGCATTGTGACATTTGTCATTTGACATCTTTGACATTTGCCATCTTGAAATTTGTCATTTTTGACATTTTTCGTGGTGACACTTTTCATTTTTGACATTTAGCATTGTGACATTTGTCATTTGACATCTTTGACATTTGCCATCTTGAAATTTGTTATTTTTGACATTTTTCATGGTGACACTTTTCATTTTTGACATTTAGCATTGTGACATTTGTCATTTGACATCTTTGACATTTGGCATCTTGAAATTTGTCATTTTTGACATTTAACATTGTGACATTTGTCATTTGACATCTTTGACATTTGCCATCTTGAAATTTGTCATTTTTGATACTTTTCATTTTTGACATTTAGCATTGTGACATTTGTCATTTGACATCTTTGACATTTGCCATCTTGAAATTTGTCATTTTTGACATTTTTCATGGTGACACTTTTCATTTTTTACATTTAGCATTGTGACATTTGTCATTTGACATCTTTGACATTTGCCATCTTGAAATTTGTCATTTTTGACATTTTTCGTGGTGACACTTTTCATTTTTGACATTTAGCATTGTGACATTTGTCATTTGACATCTTTGACATTTGCCATCTTGAAATTTGTTATTTTTGACATTTTTCATGGTGACAATTTTCATTTTTGACATTTAGCATTGTGACATTTGTCATTTGACATCTTTGACATTTGGCATCTTGAAATTTGTCATTTTTGACATTTAACATTGTGACATTTGTCATTTGACATCTTTGACATTTGCCATCTTGAAATTTGTTATTTTAGACATTTTTCATGGTGACACTTTTTATTTTTGACATTTAGCATTGTGACATTTGTCAGTTTTGACATTTGCCATCTTTAAATTTGTCATTTTTGACATTTTTTATGGTGACACTTTTCATTTTTGACATTTAGCATTGTGACATTTGTCATTTGACATCTTAGACATTTGCCATCTTGAAATTTGTCATTGTTGACACTTTTCATTTTTGACATTTAGCATTGTGACATTTGTCATTTGACATCTTTGACATTTGCCATCCTGAAATTTGTCATTTTTGACATTTTTCATGGTGACACTTTTCATTTTTGACATTTAGCATTGTGACATTTGTCAGTTTTGATATTTGCCATCTTGAAATTTGTCATTTTTGACATTTTTCATGGTGACACTTTTCATTTTTGACATTTAGCATTGTGACATTTGTCATTTGACATCTTTGACATTTGCCATCTTGAAATTTGTCATTTTTGACATTTTTCATGGTGACACTTTTCATTTTTGACATTTAGCAATGTGACATTTGTCATTTGACATCTTTGACATTTGCCATCTTGAAATTTGTTATTTTTGACATTTTTTATGGTGACACTTATCATTTTTAACATTTAGCATTGTGACATTTGTTATTTGACATCTTTGGCATTTGCCATCTTGAAATTTGTCATTTTTGACATTTTTCATGGTGACACTTTTCATTTTTGACATTTAGCATTGTGACATTTGTCAGTTTTGACATTTGCCATCTTGAAATTTGTCATTTTTGACGGTGACACTTTTCATTTTTGACATTTAGCATTGTGACATTTGTCATTTGACATCTTTGACATTTGCCATCTTGAAATTTGTCATTTTTGACATTTTTCATGGTGACACTTTTCATTTTTGACATTTAGCATTGTGACATTTGTCAGTTTTGACATTTGCCATCTTGAAATTTGTCATTTTTGACATTTTTCATGGTGACACTTTTCATTTTTGACATTTAGCATTCTGACATTTGTCATTTGACATCTTTGACATTTTCCATCTTAAAATTTGTCATTTTTGACATTTTTCATGGTGACACTTTTCATTTTTGACATTTAGCATTGTGACATTTGTCATTTGACATCTTGGACATTTGCCATCTTGAAATTTGTTATTTTTGACATTTTTTATGGTGACACTTTTCATTTTTGACATTTAGCATTGTGACATTTGTCATTTGACATCTTTGACATTTGCCATCTTGAAATTTGTCATTTTTAACATTTAGCATTGTGACATTTGTCATTTGACATCTTTGACATTTGCCATCTTGAAATTTGTTATTTTTGACATTTTTCATGGTGACACTTATCATTTTTGACATTTAGCATTGTGACATTTGTCATTTGACATCTTTGACATTTGCCATCTTGAAATTTGTCATTTTTGACATTTTTCATGGTGACACTTTTCATTTTTGACATTTAGCATTGTGACATTTGTCATTTGACACCTTGGACATTTGCCATCTTGAAATTTGTCATTTTTGACATTTTTCATGGTGACACTTATCATCTTTGACATTTAGCATTGTGACATTTGTCAGTTTTGACATTTGCCATCTTGAAATTTGTCATTTTTGACATTTTTCATGGTGACACTTTTCATTTTTGACATTTAGCATTGTGACATTTGTCATTTGACATCTTTGACATTTGCCATCTTGAAATTTGTCATTTTTGACATTTTTCATGGTGACACTTTTTATTTTTGACATTTAGCATTGTGACATTTGTCATTTGACATCTTTGACATTTGCCATCTTGAAATTTGTTATTTTTGACATTTTTCATGGTGACACTTTTCATTTTTGACATTTAGCATTGTGACATTTGTCATTTGACATCTTTGACATTTGCCATCTTGAAATTTGTCATTTTTGACATTTTTCATGGTGACACTTTTCATTTTTGACATTTAGCATTGTGACATTTGTCATTTGACATCCTTGACATTTGCCATTTTGAAATTTGTCATTTTTGACATTTTTCATAGTGACACTTTTCATTTTTGACATTTAGCATTGTGACATTTGTCATTTGACATCTTTGACATTTGCCATCTTAAAGTTTGTTATTTTTGACATTTTTCATGGTGACACTTTTCATTTTTGACATTTAGCATTGTGACATGTGTCATTTGACATCTTTGACATTTGCCATCTTGAAACTTGTTATTTTTGACATTTTTCATGGTGACACTTTTCATTTTTGACATTTAGCATTGTGACATTTGTCAGTTTTGACATTTGCCATCTTGAAATTTGTCATTTTTGACATTTTTTATGGTGACACTTTTCATTTTTGACATTTAGCATTGTGACATTTGTCATTTGACATCTTTGACATTTGCCATCTTGAAATTTGTCATTTTTGACATTTAGCATTTTTGACATTTAGCATTGTGACATTTGTCATTTGACATCTTTGACATTTGCCATCTTGAAATTTGTCATTTTTGACATTTTTCATGGTGACACTTTTCATTTTTGACATTTAGCATTGTGACATTTGTCAGTTTTGACATTTGCCATCTTGAAATTTGTCATTTTTGACATTTTTCATGGTGACACTTTTTATTTTTGACATTTAGCATTGTGACATTTGTCAGTTTTGACATTTGCCATCTTGAAATTTGTCATTTTTGACATTTTTCATGGTGACACTTTTCATTTTTGACATTTAGCATTGTGACATTTGTCATTTGACATCTTTGACATTTGCCATCTTGAAATTTGTCATTTTTGACATTTGTCATGGTGACACTTTTCATTTTTGACATTTAGCATTGTGACATTTGTCATTTGACATCTTTGACATTTGCCATCTTGAAATTTGTCATGTTTAACATTTAGCATTGTGACATTTGTCATTTGACATTTGCCATCTTGAAATTTGTTATTTTTGACATTTTTCATGGTGACACTTTTCATTTTTGACATTTAGCATTGTGACATTTGTCAGTTTTGACATTTGCCATCTTGAAATTTGTCATTTTTGACATTTAGCATTGTGACACTTTTCATTTTTGACATTTAGCATTGTGACACTTTTCATTTTTGACATTTAGCATTGTGACATTTGTCATTTGACATCTTTGATATTTGCCAACTTGAAATTTGTCATTTTTGAAATTTTTCATGGTGACACTTTTCATATTTGACATTTAGCATTGTGACATTTGTCATTTGACATCTTTGACATTT
Organism: Altica lythri; assembly: GCA_964028335.1. NCBI lineage: Eukaryota > Metazoa > Arthropoda > Insecta > Coleoptera > Chrysomelidae > Altica > Altica lythri. The sequence continues at coordinate 20,987,524 of OZ034800.1, read as the reverse complement.
GCCATCTTGAAATTTGTCATTTTTGACATTAAGCATTGTGATATTTGTCATTTGACATCTTTGACATTTGCCATCTTGAAATTTGTCATTTTTGACATTTTTCATGGTGACACTTTTTATTTATGACATTTAGCATTGTGACATTTGTCATTTGACATCTTTGACATTTGCCATCTTGAAATTTGTTATTTTTGACATTTTTTATGGTGACACTTTTCATTTTTGACATTTAGCATTGTGACATTTGTCAGTTGACATCTTTCACATTTGTTATCTTAAAATTTGTCATTTTTGACATTTTTCATGGTGACACTTTTTATTTTTGACATTTAGCATTGTGACATTTGTCATTTGACATCTTTGACATTTGCCATTTTGAAATTTGTTATTTTTGACATTTAGCATTGTGACATTTGTCATTTGACATCTTAGACATTTGCCATCTTGAAATTTGTCAATTTTGACACTTTTCATTTTTGACATTTAGCATTGTAACATTTGTCATTTGACATCTTTGACATTTGCCATCTTGAAATTTGTCATTTTTGACATTTTTCATGGTGACACTTTTTATTTTTGACATTTAGCATTGTGACATTTGTCAGTTTTGACATTTGCCATCTTGAAATTTGTCATTTTTGACATTTTTTATGGTGACACTTTTCATTTTTGACATTTAGCATTGTGACATTTGTCATTTGACATCTTTGACATTTGCCATCTTGAAATTTGTCATTTTTGACATTTTTCATGGTGACACTTTTCATTTTTGACATTTAGCATTATGACATTTGTCATTTGACATCTTTTACATTTGCCATCTTGAAATTTGTCATTTTTGACATTTAGCATTGTGACATTTGTCATTTGACATCTTTGACATTTGCCATCTTGAAATTTGTTATTTTTGACATTTTTCATGGTGACACTTTTCATTTTTGACATTTAGCATTGTGACATTTACCATCTTGAAATTTGTCATTTTTGACACTTTTCATTTTTGACATTTAGCATTGTGACATTTGTCGTTTGACATCTTTGACATTTGCCATCTTGAAATTTGTCATTTTTGACATTTTTCAGGGTGACACTTATCATTTTTGACATTTAGCATTGTGACATTTGTCAGTTTTGTCATTTGACATCTTTGACATTTGCCATCTTAAAATTTGTTATTTTTGACATTTTTCATGGTGACACTTTTCATTTTTGACATTTAGCATTGTGACATTTGTCATTTGACATCTTTGACATTTGCCATCTTAAAATTTGTCATTTTTGACATTTTTCATGGTGAAACTTTTCTTTTTTGACATTTAGCATTGTGAGATTTGTCATTTGACATCTTTGACATTTGCCATCTTGAAATTTGTTATATTTGACATTTTTCATGGTGACACTTTTCATTTTTGACATTTAGCATTGTGACATTTGTCATTTGACATCTTTGACATTTGCCATCTTAAAATTTGTCATTTTGACATTTTTCATGGTGACACTTTTCATTTTTGACATTTAGCATTGTGACATTTGTCAGTTTTGACATTTGCCATCTTGAAATTTGTCATTTTTGACATTTTTCATGGTGACACTTTTCATTTTTGACATTTGGCATTGTGACATTTGTCATTTGACATCTTTGACATTTGCCATCTTGAAATTTGTCATTTTTGACATTTTTCATGGTGACACTTTTCATTTTTGACATTTAGCATTGTGACATTTGTCAATTGACATCTTTGACATTTGCCATCTTGAAATTTGTTATTTTTGACATTTTTCATGGTGACACTTTTCATTTTTGACATTTAGCATTGTGACATTTGTCAGTTTTGACATTTGCCATCTTGAAATTTGTCATTTTTGACATTTTTCATGGTGACACTTTTCATTTTTGACATTTAGCATTGTGACATTTGTCATTTGACATCTTTGACATTTGCCATCTTGAAATTTGTCATTTTTGACATTTTTCATGGTGACACTTTTTATTTTTGACATTTAGCATTGTGACATTTGTCAGTTTTGACATTTGCCATCTTGAAATTTGTCATTTTTGACATTTTTCATGGTGACACTTTTCATTTTTGACATTTGGCATTGTGACATTTGTCATTTGACATCTTTGACATTTGCCATCTTGAAATTTGTCATTTTTGACATTTTTCATTGTGACACTTTTCATTTTTGACATTTAGCATTGTGACATTTGTCATTTAACATCTTTGACATTTGCCATCTTGAAATTTGTCATTTTTGACATTTTTTATGGTGACACTTTTCATTTTTGACATTTAGCATTGTGACATTTCTCATTTGACATCTTTGACATTTGCCATTTTGAAATTTGTCATTTTTGACATTTTTATGGTGACACTTTTCATTTTTGACATTTAGCATTGTGACGTTTGTCATTTGACATCTTTGACATTTGCCATCTTGAAATTTGTTATTTTTGACATTTTTCATGGTGACACTTTTCATTTTTGACATTTAGCATTGTGACATTTGTCAGTTTTGACATTTGCCATCTTGAAATTTGTCATTTTTGACATTTTTCATGGTGACACTTTTCATTTTTGACATTTAGCATTGTGACATTTGTCATTTGACATCTTTGACATTTGCCATCTTGAAATTTGTCATTTTTGACATTTAGCATTGTGACATTTGTCATTTGACATCTTTGACATTTGCCATCTTGAAATTTGTTATTTTTGACATTTTTTATGGTGACACTTTTCATTTTTGACATTTAGCATTGTGACATTTGTCAGTTTTGACATTTGCCATCTTGAAATTTGTCATTTTTGACATTTTTCATGGTGACACTATTCATTTTTGACATTTAGCATTGTGACATTTGTCATTTGACATCTTAGACATTTGTCATCTTGAAATTTGTCATTTTTGACACTTTTCATTTTTGACATTTAGCTTTGTGACATTTGTCATTTGACATCTTTGACATTTGCCATCTTGAAATTTGTCATTTTTGACATTTTTCATGGTGACACTTTTCATTTTTGACATTTAGCATTGTGACATTTGTTAGTTTTGACATTTGCCATCTTGAAATTTGTCATTTTTGACATTTTTCATGGTGACACTTTTCATTTTTGACATTTAGCATTGTGACATTTGTCATTTGACATCTTAGACATTTGTCATCTTGAAATTTGTCATTTTTGACACTTTTCATTTTTGACATTTAGCTTTGTGACATTTGTCATTTGACATCTTTGACATTTGCCATCTTGAAATTTGTCATTTTTGACATTTTTCATGGTGACACTTTTCATTTTTGACATTTAGCATTGTGACATTTGTCAGTTTTGACATTTGCCATCTTGAAATTTGTCATTTTTGACATTTTTCATGGTGACACTTTTCATTTTTGACATTTAGCATTGTGACATTTGTCATTTGACATCTTTGACATTTGCCATCTTGAAATTTGTCATTTTTGACATTTTTCATGGTGACACTTTTCATTTTTGACATTTAGCATTGTGACATTTGTCATTTGACATCTTTGACATTTGCCATCTTGAAATTTGTCATGTTTGACATTTAGCATTGTGACATTTGTCATTTGACATTTGCCATCTTAAAATTTGTTATTTTTGACATTTTTCATGGTGACACTTTTTATTTTTGACATTTAGCATTGTGACATTTGTCAGTTTTGACATTTGCCATCTTGAAATTTGTCATTTTTGACATTTACCATTGTGACACTTTTCATTTTTGACATTTAGCATTGTGACATTTGTCATTTGACATCTTTGATATTTGCCAACTTGAAATTTGTCATTTTTGACATTTTTCATGGTGACACTTTTCATTTTTGACATTAAGCATTGTGACATTTGTCATTTGACATCTTTGACATTTGCCATCTTGAAATTTGTCATTTTTGACATTTAGCATTGTGATATTTGTCATTTGACATCTTTGACATTTGCCATCTTGAAATTTGTCATTTTTGACATTTTTCATGGTGACACTTTTTATTTATGACATTAAGCATTGTGACATTTGTCATTTGACATCTTTGACATTTGCCATCTTGAAATTTGTTATTTTTAACATTTTTCATGGTGACACTTTTCATTTTTGACATTTAGCATTGTGACATTTGTCATTTGACATCTTTGACATTTGTTATCTTGAAATTTGTCATTTTTGACATTTTTCATGGTGACACTTTTCATTTTTGACATTTAGCATTGTGACATTTGTCATTTGACATCTTTGGCATTTGCCATCTTGAAATTTGTCATTTTTGACATTTTTCATGGTGACACTTTTCTTTTTTGACATTTAGCATTGTGACATTTGTCAGTTTTGACATTTGCTATCTTGAAATTTGTCATTTTTGACATTTTTCATGGTGACACTTTTCATTTTTGACATTTAGCATTGTGACATTTGTCATTTGACATCTTAGACATTTGCCATCTTGAAATTTGTCAATTTTGACACTTTTCATTTTTGACATTTAGCATTGTGACATTTGTCATTTGACATCTTTGACATTTGCCATCTTGAAATTTGTCATTTTTGACATTTTTCATGGTGACACTTTTTATTTTTGACATTTAGCATTGTGACATTTGTCAGTTTTGACATTTGCCATCTTGAAATTTGTCATTTTTGACATTTTTCATGGTAACACTTTTCATTTTTGACATTTAGCATTGTGACATTTGTCATTTGACATCTTTGACATTTGCCATCTTGAAATTTGTCATTTTTGACATTTTTCATGGTGACACTTTTCATTTTTGACATTTAGCATTGTGACATTTGTTATTTGACATCTTTTACATTTGCCATCTTGAAATTTGTCATTTTTGTTATTTTTCATGGTGACACTTTTCATTTTTGACATTTAGCATTGTGACATTTGTCATTTGACATCTTTGACATTTGCCATCTTGAAATTTGTTATTTTTGACATTTTTCATGGTGACACTTTTCATTTTTGACATTTAGCATTGTGACATTTGTCATTTGACATCTTTGACATTTGCCATCTTGAAATTTGTCATTTTTGACATTTTTCATGGTGACACTTTTCATTTTTGACATTAAGCATTGTGACATTTGTCATTTGACATCTTTGATATTTGCCATCTTGAAATTTGTCATTTTTGACATTTAGCATTGTGACATTTGTCATTTGACATCTTGGACATTTGCCATCTTGAAATTTGTCATTTTTGACATTTTTCATGGTGACACTTATCATTTTTGACATTTAGCATTGTGACATTTGTCAGTTTTGACATTTGCCATCTTGAAATTTGTCATTTTTGACATTTTTCATGGTGACACTTTTCATTTTTGACATTTAGCATTGTGACATTTGTCATTTGACATCTTTGACATTTGCCATCTTAAAATTTGTTATTTTTGACATTTTTCATGGTGACACTTTTCATTTTTGACATTTAGCATTGTGACATTTGTCATTTGACATCTTTGACATTTGCCATCTTAAAATTTGTCATTTTTGACATTTTTCATGGTGAAACTTTTTTTTTTGACATTTAGCATTGTGAGATTTGTCATTTGACATCTTTGACATTTGCCATCTTGAAATTTGTTATATTTGACATTTTTCATGGTGACACTTTTCATTTTTGACATTTAGCATTGTGACATTTGTCATTTGACATCTTTGACATTTGCCATCTTAAAATTTGTCATTTTTGACATTTTTCATGGTGACACTTTTCATTTTTGACATTTAGCATTGTGACATTTGTCAGTTTTGACATTTGCCATCTTGAAATTTGTCGTTTTTGACATTTTTCATGGTGACACTTTTCATTTTTGACATTTGGCATTGTGACATTTGTCATTTGACATCTTTGACATTTGCCATCTTGAAATTTGTCATTTTTGACATTTTTCATGGTGACACTTTTCATTTTTGACATTTAGCATTGTGACATTTGTCAATTGACATCTTTGACATTTGCCATCTTGAAATTTGTTATTTTTGACATTTTTCATGGTGACACTTTTCATTTTTGACATTTAGCATTGTGACATTTGTCAGTTTTGACATTTGCCATCTTGAAATTTGTCATTTTTGACATTTTTCATGGTGACACTTTTCATTTTTGACATTTGGCATTGTGACATTTGTCATTTGACATCTTTGACATTTGGCATCTTGAAATTTGTCATTTTTGACATTTTTCATTGTGACACTTTTTATTTTTGACATTTAGCATTGTGACATTTGTCATTTGACATCTTTGACATTTGCCATCTTGAAATTTGTCATTTTTGACATTTTTTATGGTAACACTTTTCATTTTTGACATTTAGCATTGTGACATTTCTCATTTGACATCTTTGACATTTGCCATTTTGAAATTTGTCATTTTTGACATTTTTATGGTGACACTTTTCATTTTTGACATTTAGCATTGTGACGTTTGTCATTTGACATCTTTGACATTTGCCATTTTGAAATTTGTTATTTTTGACATTTTTCATGGTGACACTTTTCATTTTTTACATTTAGCATTGTGACATTTGTCAGTTTTGACATTTGCCATCTTGAAATTTGTCATTTTTGACATTTTTCATGGTGACACTTTTCATTTTTGACATTTAGCATTGTGACATTTGTCATTTGACATCTTTGACATTTGCCATCTTGAAATTTGTCATTTTTGACATTTAGCATTGTGACATTTGTCATTTGACATCTTTGACATTTGCCATCTTGAAATTTGTTATTTTTGACATTTTTTATGGTGACACTTTTCATTTTTGACATTTAGCATTGTGACATTTGTCAGTTTTGACATTTGCCATCTTGAAATTTGTCATTTTTGACATTTTTCATGGTGACACTATTCATTTTTGACATTTAGCATTGTGACATTTGTCATTTGACATCTTAGACATTTGTCATCTTGAAATTTGTCATTTTTGACACTTTTCATTTTTGACATTTAGCTTTGTGACATTTGTCATTTGACATCTTTGACATTTGCCATCTTGAAATTTGTCATTTTTGACATTTTTCATGGTGACACTTTTCATTTTTGACATTTAGCATTGTGACATTTGTCAGTTTTGACATTTGCCATCTTAAAATTTGTCATTTTTGACATTTTTCATGGTGACACTTTTCATTTTTGACATTTAGCATTGTGACATTTGTCATTTGACATCTTAGACATTTGTCATCTTAAAATTTGTCATTTTTGACACTTTTCATTTTTGACATTTAGCTTTGTGACATTTGTCATTTGACATCTTTGACATTTGCCATCTTGAAATTTGTCATTTTTGACATTTTTCATGGTGACACTTTTCATTTTTGACATTTAGCATTGTGACATTTGTCAGTTTTGACATTTGCCATCTTGAAATTTGTCATTTTTGACATTTTTCATGGTGACACTTTTCATTTTTGACATTTAGCATTGTGACATTTGTCATTTGACATCTTTGACATTTGCCATCTTGAAATTTGTCATTTTTGACATTTTTCATGGTGACACTTTTCATTTTTGACATTTAGCATTGTGACATTTGTCATTTGACATCTTTGACATTTGCCATCTTGAAATTTGTCATGTTTGACATTTAGCATTGTGACATTTGTCATTTGACATTTGCCATCTTAAAATTTGTTATTTTTGACATTTTTCATGGTGACACTTTTTATTTTTGACATTTAGCATTGTGACATTTGTCAGTTTTGACATTTGCCATCTTAAAATTTGTCATTTTTGACATTTAGCATTGTGACACTTTTCATTTTTGACATTTAGCATTGTGACATTTGTCATTTGACATCTTTGATATTTGCCAACTTGAAATTTGTCATTTTTGACATTTTTCATGGTGACACTTTTCATTTTTGACATTAAGCATTGTGACATTTGTCATTTGACATCTTTGACATTTGCCATCTTGAAATTTGTCATTTTTGACATTTAGCATTGTGATATTTGTCATTTGACATCTTTGACATTTGCCATCTTGAAATTTGTCATTTTTGACATTTTTCATGGTGACACTTTTTATTTATGACATTTAGCATTGTGACATTTGTCATTTGACATCTTTGACATTTGCCATCTTGAAATTTGTTATTTTTAACATTTTTCATGGTGACACTTTTCATTTTTGACATTTAGCATTGTGACATTTGTCATTTGACATCTTTGACATTTGTTATCTTGAAATTTGTCATTTTTGACATTTTTCATGGTGACACTTTTCATTTTTGACATTTAGCATTGTGACATTTGTCATTTGACATCTTTGGCATTTGCCATCTTGAAATTTGTCATTTTTGACATTTTTCATGGTGACACTTTTCTTTTTTGACATTTAGCATTGTGACATTTGTCAGTTTTGACATTTGCCATCTTGAAATTTGTCATTTTTGACATTTTTCATGGTGACACTTTTCATTTTTGACATTTAGCATTGTGACATTTGTCATTTGACATCTTAGACATTTGCCATCTTGAAATTTGTAAATTTTGACACTTTTCATTTTTGACATTTAGCATTGTGACATTTGTCATTTGACATCTTTGACATTTGCCATCTTGAAATTTGTCATTTTTGACATTTTTCATGGTGACACTTTTTATTTTTGACATTTAGCATTGTGACATTTGTCAGTTTTAACATTTGCCATCTTGAAATTTGTCATTTTTGACATTTTTCATGGTAACACTTTTTATTTTTGACATTTAGCATTGTGACATTTGTCATTTGACATCTTTGACATTTGCCATCTTGAAATTTGTCATTTTTGACATTTTTCATGGTGACACTTTTCATTTTTGACATTTAGCATTGTGACATTTGTCATTTGACATCTTTTACATTTGCCATCTTGAAATTTGTCATTTTTGACATTTAGCATTGTGACATTTGTCATTTGACATCTTTGACATTTGCCATCTTGAAATTTGTTATTTTTGACATTTTTCATGGTGACAGTTTTCATTTTTGACATTTAGCATTGTGACATTTGTCAGTTTTGACATTTGCCATTTTGAAATTTGTCATTTTTGACATTTAGCATTGTGACACTTTTCATTTTTGACATTTAGCATTGTGACATTTGTCATTTGACATCTTAAACATTTGCCATCTTGAAATTTGTCATTTTTGACACTTTTCATTTTTGACATTTAGCATTGTGACATTTGTCATTTGACATCTTTGACATTTGCCATCTTGAAATTTGTCATTTTTGACATTTTTTATGGTGACACTTTTCATTTTTGACATTTAGCATTGTGACATTTGTCATGTGACATCTTTGACATTTGCCATCTTGAAATTTGTCATTTTTGAAATTTTTTATAGTCACACTTTTCATTTTTGACATTTAGCATTGTGACATTTGTCATTTGACATCTTTGACATTTGCCATCTTGAAATTTGTCATTTTTGACATTTTTCATGGTGACACTTTTCATTTTTGACATTTAGCATTGTGACATTTGTCAGTTTTGACATTTGCCATCTTGAAATTTGTCATTTTTGACATTTTTCATGGTGACACTTTTCATTTTTGACATTTAGCATTGTGACATTTGTCATTTGACATCTTTGACATTTGCTATCTTGAAATTTGTTATTTTTGACATTTTTCATGGTGACACTTTTCATTTTTGACATTTAGCATTGTGACATTTGTCATTTGACATCTTTGACATTTGCCATCTTGAAATTTGTCATTTTTGACATTTTTCATGGTGACACTTTTCATTTTTGACATTTAGCATTGTGACATTTGTCATTTGACATCTTTGACATTTGCCATCTTGAAATTTGTCATTTTTGACATTTTTCACGGTGACACTTTGCATTTTTGACATTTAGCATTGTGACATTTGTCATTTGACATCTTAGACATTTGCCATCTTGAAATTTGTCATTTTTGACACTTTTCATTTTTGACATTTAGCATTGTGACATTTGTCATTTGACATCTTTGACATTTGCCATCTTGAAATTTGTCATTTTTGACATTTTTCATGGTGACACTTTTCATTTTTGACATTTAGCATTGTGACATTTGTCATTTGACATCTTGGACATTTGTCATCTTGAAATTTGTCATTTTTGACATTTTTCATGGTGACACTTATTATTTTTGACATTTAGCATTGTGACATTTGTCAGTTTTGACATTTGCCATCTTGAAATTTGTCATTTTTGACATTTTTCATGGTGACACTTTTCATTTTTGAGATTTAGCATTGTGAAATTTGTCATGTGACATCTTTGACATTTGCCATCTTGAAATTTGTCATTTTTGACATTTTTCATGGTGACACTTTTCATTTTTGACATTTAGCATTGTGACATTTGTCATTTGACATCTTTGACATTTGCCATCTTGAAATTTGTCATTTTTGACATTTTTCATGGTGACACTTTTCATTTTTGACATTTAGCATTGTGACATTTGTCATTTGACATCTTTGACATTTGCCATCTTGAAATTTGTCATTTTTGTTATTTTTCATGGTGACACTTTTCATTTTTGACATTTAGCATTGTGACATTTGTCATTTGACATCTTTGACATTTGCCATCTTGAAATTTGTTATTTTTGACATTTTTCATGGTGACACTTTTCATTTTTGACATTTAGCATTGTGACATTTGTCATTTGACATCTTTGACATTTGCCATCTTGAAATTTGTCATTTTTGACATTTTTCATGGTGACACTTTTCATTTTTGACATTTAGCATTGTGACATTTGTCATTTGACATCTTTGACATTTGCCATCTTGAAATTTGTCATTTTTGACATTTAGCATTGTGACATTTGCCATTTGACATCTTGGACATTTGCCATCTTGAAATTTGTCATTTTTGACATTTTTCATAGTGACACTTATCATTTTTGACATTTAGCATTGTGAAATTTGTCAGTTTTGACATTTGCCATCTTGAAATTTGTCATTTTTGACATTTTTCATGGTGACACTTTTCATTTTTGACATTTAGCATTGTGACATTTGTCATTTGACATCTTTGACATTTGCCATCTTGAAATTTGTTATTTTTGACATTTTTCATGGTGACACTTTTCATTTTTGACATTTAGCATTGTGACATTTGTCATTTGACATCTTTGACATTTGCCATCTTGAAATTTGTCATTTTTGACATTTTTCATGGTGACACTTTTTATTTTTGACATTTAGCATTGTGACATTTGTCATTTGACATCTTTGACATTTGCCATCTTGAAATTTGTTATTTTTGACATTTTTCATGGTGACACTTTTCATTTTTGACATTTAGCATTGTTACATTTGTCATCTGACATCTTTGAGATTTGCCATCTTGAAATTTGTCATTTTTGACATTTTTCATGGTGACACTTTTCATTTTTGACATTTGTCAGTTTTGACATTTGCCATCTTGAAATTTGTCATTTTTGACATTTTTCATGGTGACACTTTTCATTTTTGACATTTAGCATTGTGACATTTGTCATTTGACATCTTTGACATTTGCCATCTTTAAATTTGTCATTTTTGACATTTTTCATGGTGACACTTTATTTTTGACATTTAGCATTGTGACATTTGTCATTTGACATCTTTGACATTTGCCATCTTGAAATTTGTTATTTTTGACATTTTTCATGGTGACACTTTTTATTTTTGACATTTAGCATTGTGACATTTGTCATTTGACATCTTTGATATTTGCCATCTTGAAATTTGTCAATTTTGACATTTTTCATGGTGACACTTTTCATTTTTGACATTTAGCATTGTGACATTTGTCATTTGACATCTTTGACATTTGCCATCTTGAAATTTGTCATTTTTGACATTTTTCATGGTGACACTTTTCATTTTTGACATTTAGCATTGTGACATTTGTCATTTGACATCTTTGACATTTGCCATCTTGAAATTTGTCATTTTTGACATTTTTCATGGTGACACTTTTCATTTTTGACATTTAGCATTGTGACATTTGTCAGTTTTGACATTTGCCATCTTGAAATTTGTCATTTTTGACATTTTTCATGGTGACACTTTTCATTTTTGACATTTAGCATTGTGACATTTGTCATTTGACATCTTAGACATTTGCCATCTTGAAATTTGTCATTTTTGACACTTTTCATTTTTGACATTTAGCATTGTGACATTTGTCATTTGACATCTTTGACATTTGCCATCTTGAAATTTGTCATTTTTGACATTTTTCATGGTGACACTTTTCATTTTTTACATTTAGCATTGTGACATTTGTCATTTGACATCTTTGACATTTGCCATCTTGAAATTTGTTATTTTTGTTATTTTTCATGGTGACACTTTTCATTTTTGACATTTAGCATTGTGACATTTGTCATTTGACATCTTTGACATTTGGCATCTTGAAATTTGTCATTTTTGACATTTAGCATTGTAACATTTGTCATTTGACATCTTTGACATTTGCCATCTTGAAATTTGTCATTTTTGACATTTTTCATGGTGACACTTTTCATTTTTGACATTTAGCATTGTGACATTTGTCAGTTTTGACATTTGCCATCTTGAAATTTGTCATTTTTGACATTTTTCATGGTGACACTTTTCATTTTTGACATTTAGCATTGTGACATTTGTCATTTGACATCTTAGACATTTGCCATCTTGAAATTTGTCATTGTTGACACTTTTCATTTTTGACATTTAGCATTGTGACATTTGTCATTTGACATCTTTGACATTTGCCATCTTGAAATTTGTCATTTTTGACATTTTTCGTGGTGACACTTTTCATTTTTGACATTTAGCATTGTGACATTTGTCAGTTTTGACATTTGCCATCTTGAAATTTGTCATTTTTGACATTTTTCATGGTGACACTTCTCATTTTTGACATTAAGCATTGTGACATTTGTCATTTGACATATTTGACATTTGCCATCTTGAAATTTGTCATTTTTGACATTTTTGATGGTGACACTTTTCATTTTTGACATTTAGCATTGTGACATTTGTCATTTGACATCTTTGACATTTGCCATCTTGGAATTTGTTATTTTTGACATTTTTCATGGTGACACTTATCATTTTTGACATTTAGCATTGTGACATTTGTCATTTGACATCTTTGACATTTGCCATCTTGAAATTTGTCATTTTTGACATTTTTCATGGTGACACTTTTTATTTTTGACATTTAGCATTGTGACATTTGTCAGTTTTGACATTTGCCATCTTGAAATTTGTCATTTTTGACATTTTTCATGGTGACACTTTTTATTTTTGACATTTAGCATTGTGACATTTGTCATCTTTGACATTTGCCATCTTGAAATTTGTCATTTTTGACATTTTTCATGGTGACACTTTTCATTTTTGACATTTAGCATTGTGACATTTGTCAGTTTTGACATTTGCCATCTTAAAATTTGTCATTTTTGACATTTTTCATAGTGACACTTTTCATTTTTGACATTTAGCATTGTGACATTTGTCATTTGACATCTTTGACATTTGCCATTTTAAAATTTGTCATTTTTGACATTTTTCATGGTGACACTTTTCATTTTTGACATTTAGCATTGTGACATTTGTCATTTGACATCTTGGACATTTGCCATCTTGAAATTTGTTATTTTTGACATTTAGCATTGTGACATTTGTCATTTGACATCTTTGACATTTGCCATCTTGAAATTTGTTATTTTTGACATTTTTCATGGTGACACTTATCATTTTTGACATTTAGCATTGTGACATTTGTCATTTGACATCTTTGACATTTGCCATCTTGAAATTTGTCATTTTTGACATTTTTCATGGTGACACTTTTCATTTTTGACATTTAGCATTGTGACATTTGTCATTTGACATCTTGGACATTTGCCATCTTGAAATTTGTTATTTTTGACATTTTTCATGGTGACACTTTTCATTTTTGACATTTAGCATTGTGACATTTGTCATTTGACATCTTTGACATTTGCCATCTTGAAATTTGTCATTTTTGACATTTTTGATGGTGACACTTTTCATTTTTGACATTTAGCATTGTGACATTTGTCATTTGACATCTTTGATATTTGCCATCTTGAAATTTGTCATTTTTGACATTTAGCATTGTGACATTTGTCATTTGACATCTTTGACATTTGCCATCTTGAAATTTGTTATTTTTGACATTTTTCATGGTGACACTTTTCATTTTTGACATTTAGCATTGTGACATTTGTCAGTTTTGACATTTGCCATCTTGAAATTTGTCATTTTTGACATTTAGCATTGTAACATTTGTCATTTGACATCTTTGACATTTGCCATCTTGAAATTTGTCATTTTTGACATTTTTCATGGTGACACTTTTTATTTTTGACATTTAGCATTGTGATATTTGTCGTTTGACATCTTTGACATTTGCCATCTTGAAATTTGTCATTTTTGACATTTAGCATTGTGATATTTGTCATTTGACATCTTTGACATTTGCCATCTTAAAATATGTCATTTTTGACATTTTTCATTTTTGACATTTAGCATTGTGACATTTGTCATTTGACATCTTTGACATTTGCCATCTTGAAACTTGTTATTTTTGACATTTTTCATGGTGACACTTTTTATTTTTGACATTTAGCATTGTGACATTTGTCATTTGACATCTTTGACATTTGCCATCTTGAAATTTGTCATTTTTGACATTTTTCATGGTGACACTTTTCATTTTTGACATTTAGCGTTGTGACATTTGTCATTTGACATCTTTGACATTTGCCATCTTGAAATTTGTCATTTTTGACATTTTTTATGGTAACACTTTTCATTTTTGACATTTAGCATTGTGACATTTGTCAGTTTTGACATTTGCCATCTTGAAATTTGTCATTTTTGACATTTTTCATGGTGACACTTTTTATTTTTGACATTTAGCATTGTGACATTTGTCATTTGACATCTTAGACATTTGCCATCTTGAAATGTGTCATTTTTGACACTTTTCATTTTTGACATTTAGCATTGTGACATTTGTCATTTGACATCTTTGACATTTGCCATCTTGAAATTTGTCATTTTTGACATTTTTCATGGTGACACTTTTCATTTTTGACATTTAGCATTGTGACATTTGTCAGTTTTGACATTTGCCATCTTGAAATTTGTCATTTTTGACATTTTTCATGGTGACACTTTTCATTTTTGACATTTAGCAGTGTGACATTTGTCATTTAACATCTTTGACATTTGCCATCTTGAAATTTGTCATTTTTGACATTTTTCATGGTGACACTTTTCATTTTTGACATTTAGCATTGTGACATTTGTCATTTGACATCTTTGACATTTGCCATCTTGAAATTTGTCATTTTTGACATTTTTCATGGTGACACTTTTCATTTTTGACATTTAGCATTGTGACATTTGTCAGTTTTGACATTTGCCATCTTGAAATTTGTCATTTTTGACATTTTTCATGGTGACACTTTTCATTTTTGACATTTAGCATTGTGACATTTGTCATTTGATATCTTAGACATTTGCCATCTTGAAATTTGTCATTTTTGACACTTTTCATTTTTGACATTTAGCATTGTGACATTTGTCATTTGACATCTTTGACATTTGCCATCTTGAAATTTGTCATTTTTGTCATTTTTCATGGTGACACTTTTCATTTTTGACATTTAGCATTGTGACATTTGTCAGTTTTGACATTTGTTATCTTGAAATTTGTCATTTTTGACATTTTTCATGGTGACACTTTTCATTTTTGACATTTAGCATTGTGACATTTGTCATTTGACATCTTTGACATTTGCCATCTTGAAATTTGTCCTTTTTGACATTTTTCATGGTGACACTTTTCATTTTTGACATTTAGCATTGTGACATTTGTCATTTGACATCTTTGACATTTGCCATCTTGAAATTTGTCATTTTTGACATTTAGCATTGTGACATTTGTCATTTGACATCTTTGACATTTGCTATCTTGAAATTTGTTATTTTTGACATTTTTCATGGTGACACTTTTCATTTTTGACATTTAGCATTGTGACATTTGTCATTTGACATCTTTGACATTTGCCATCTTAAAATTTGTCATTTTTGACATTTTTCATGGTGACACTTTTCATTTTTGACATTTAGCATTGTGACATTTGTCATTTGACATCTTTGACATTTGCCATCTTGAAATTTGTTGTTTTTGACATTTTTCATGGTGACACTTTTCATTTTTGACATTTAGCATTGTGACATTTGTCATTTGATATCTTAGACATTTGCCATCTTGAAATTTGTCATTTTTGACACTTTTCATTTTTGACATTTAGCATTGTGACATTTGTCATTTGACATCTTTGACATTTGCCATCTTGAAATTTGTCATTTTTGTCATTTTTCATGGTGACACTTTTCATTTTTGACATTTAGCATTGTGACATTTGTCAGTTTTGACATTTGTTATCTTGAAATTTGTCATTTTTGACATTTTTCATGGTGACACTTTTCATTTTTGACATTTAGCATTGTGACATTTGTCATTTGACATCTTTGACATTTGCCATCTTAAAATTTGTTATTTTTGACATTTTTCATGGTGACACTTTTCATTTTTGACATTTAGCATTGTGACATTTGTCATTTGACATCTTTGACATTTGCCATCTTAAAATTTGTCATTTTTGACATTTTTCATGGTGAAACTTTTCTTTTTTGACATTTAGCATTGTGAGATTTGTCATTTGACATCTTTGACATTTGCCATCTTGAAATTTGTTATATTTGACATTTTTCATGGTGACACTTTTCATTTTTGACATTTAGCATTGTGACATTTGTCATTTGACATCTTTGACATTTGCCATCTTAAAATTTGTCATTTTTGACATTTTTCATGGTGACACTTTTCATTTTTGACATTTAGCATTGTGACATTTGTCAGTTTTGACATTTGCCATCTTGAAATTTGTCATTTTTGACATTTTTCATGGTGACACTTTTCATTTTTGACATTTGGCATTGTGACATTTGTCATTTGACATCTTTGACATTTGCCATCTTGAAATTTGTCATTTTTGACATTTTTCATGGTGACACTTTTCATTTTTGACATTTAGCATTGTGACATTTGTCAATTGACATCTTTGACATTTGCCATCTTGAAATTTGTTATTTTTGACATTTTTCATGGTGACACTTTTCATTTTTGACATTTAGCATTGTGACATTTGTCAGTTTTGACATTTGCCATCTTGAAATTTGTCATTTTTGACATTTTTCATGGTGACACTTTTCATTTTTGACATTTGGCATTGTGACATTTGTCATTTGACATCTTTGACATTTGCCATCTTGAAATTTGTCATTTTTGACATTTTTCATTGTGACACTTTTCATTTTTGACATTTAGCTTTGTGACATTTGTCATTTGACATCTTTGACATTTGCCATCTTGAAATTTGTCATTTTTGACATTTTTTATGGTGACACTTTTCATTTTTGACATTTAGCATTGTGACATTTCTCATTTGACATCTTTGACATTTGCCATTTTGAAATTTGTCATTTTTGACATTTTTATGGTGACACTTTTCATTTTTGACATTTAGCATTGTGACGTTTGTCATTTGACATCTTTGACATTTGCCATTTTGAAATTTGTTATTTTTGACATTTTTCATGGTGACACTTTTCATTTTTGGCATTTAGCATTGTGACATTTGTCAGTTTTGACATTTGCCATCTTGAAATTTGTCATTTTTGACATTTTTCATGGTGACACTTTTCATTTTTGACATTTAGCATTGTGACATTTGTCATTTGACATCTTTGACATTTGCCATCTTGAAATTTGTCATTTTTGACATTTAGCATTGTGACATTTGTCATTTGACATCTTTGACATTTGCCATCTTGAAATATGTTATTTTTGACATTTTTTATGGTGACACTTTTCATTTTTGACATTTAGCATTGTGACATTTGTCAGTTTTGACATTTGCCATCTTGAAATTTGTCATTTTTGACATTTTTCATGGTGACACTATTCATTTTTGACATTTAGCATTGTGACATTTGTCATTTGACATCTTAGACATTTGTCATCTTGAAATTTGTCATTTTTGACACTTTTCATTTTTGACATTTAGCTTTGTGACATTTGTCATTTGACATCTTTGACATTTGCCATCTTGAAATTTGTCATTTTTGACATTTTTCATGGTGACACTTTTCATTTTTGACATTTAGCATTGTGACATTTGTCAGTTTTGACATTTGCCATCTTGAAATTTGTCATTTTTGACATTTTTCATGGTGACACTTTTCATTTTTGACATTTAGCATTGTGACATTTGTCATTTGACATCTTAGACATTTGTCATCTTAAAATTTGTCATTTTTGACACTTTTCATTTTTGACATTTAGCTTTGTGACATTTGTCATTTGACATCTTTGACATTTGCCATCTTGAAATTTGTCATTTTTGACATTTTTCATGGTGACACTTTTCATTTTTGACATTTAGCATTGTGACATTTGTCAGTTTTGACATTTGCCATCTTGAAATTTGTCATTTTTGACATTTTTCATGGTGACACTTTTCATTTTTGACATTTAGCATTGTGACATTTGTCATTTGACATCTTTGACATTTGCCATCTTGAAATTTGTCATTTTTGACATTTTTCATGGTGACACTTTTCATTTTTGACATTTAGCATTGTGACATTTGTCATTTGACATCTTTGACATTTGCCATCTTGAAATTTGTCATGTTTGACATTTAGCATTGTGACATTTGTCATTTGACATTTGCCATCTTAAAATTTGTTATTTTTGACATTTTTCATGGTGACACTTTTTATTTTTGACATTTAGCATTGTGACATTTGTCAGTTTTGACATTTGCCATCTTGAAATTTGTCATTTTTGACATTTAGCATTGTGACACTTTTCATTTTTGACATTTAGCATTGTGACATTTGTCATTTGACATCTTTGATATTTGCCAACTTGAAATTTGTCATTTTTGACATTTTTCATGGTGACACTTTTCATTTTTGACATTAAGCATTGTGACATTTGTCATTTGACATCTTTGACATTTGCCATCTTGAAATTTGTCATTTTTGACATTTAGCATTGTGATATTTGTCATTTGACATCTTTGACATTTGCCATCTTGAAATTTGTCATTTTTGACATTTTTCATGGTGACACTTTTTATTTATGACATTTAGCATTGTGACATTTGCCATTTGACATCTTTGACATTTGCCATCTTGAAATTTGTTATTTTTAACATTTTTCATGGTGACACTTTTCATTTTTGACATTTAGCATTGTGACATTTGTCATTTGACATCTTTGACATTTGTTATCTTGAAATTTGTCATTTTTGACATTTTTCATGGTGACACTTTTCATTTTTGACATTTAGCATTGTGACATTTGTCATTTGACATCTTTGGCATTTGCCATCTTGAAATTTGTCATTTTTGACATTTTTCATGGTGACACTTTTCTTTTTTGACATTTAGCATTGTGACATTTGTCAGTTTTGACATTTGCCATCTTGAAATTTGTCATTTTTGACATTTTTCATGGTGACACTTTTCATTTTTGACATTTAGCATTGTGACATTTGTCATTTGACATCTTAGACATTTGCCATCTTGAAATTTGTCAATTTTGACACTTTTCATTTTTGACATTTAGCATTGTGACATTTGTCATTTGACATCTTTGACATTTGCCATCTTGAAATTTGTCATTTTTGACATTTTTCATGGTGACACTTTTTATTTTTGACATTTAGCATTGTGACATTTGTCAGTTTTGACATTTGCCATCTTAAAATTTGTCATTTTTGACATTTTTCATGGTAACACTTTTTATTTTTGACATTTAGCATTGTGACATTTGTCATTTGACATCTTTGACATTTGCCATCTTGAAATTTGTCATTTTTGACATTTTTCATGGTGACACTTTTCATTTTTGACATTTAGCATTGTGACATTTGTCATTTGACATCTTTTACATTTGCCATCTTGAAATTTGTCATTTTTGACATTTAGCATTGTGACATTTGTCATTTGACATCTTTGACATTTGCCATCTTGAAATTTGTTATTTTTGACATTTTTCATGGTGACAGTTTTCATTTTTGACATTTAGCATTGTGACATTTGTCAGTTTTGACATTTGCCATTTTGAAATTTGTCATTTTTGACATTTAGCATTGTGACACTTTTCATTTTTGACATTTAGCATTGTGACATTTGTCATTTGACATCTTAAACATTTGCCATCTTGAAATTTGTCATTTTTGACACTTTTCATTTTTGACATTTAGCATTGTGACATTTGTCATTTGACATCTTTGACATTTGCCATCT
Source organism: Altica lythri (assembly GCA_964028335.1). NCBI lineage: Eukaryota > Metazoa > Arthropoda > Insecta > Coleoptera > Chrysomelidae > Altica > Altica lythri. The sequence continues at coordinate 20,967,098 of OZ034800.1, read as the reverse complement.
TGAAATTTGTCATTTTTGACATTTTTTATGGTGACACTTTTCATTTTTGACATTTAGCATTGTGACATTTGTCATGTGACATCTTTGACATTTGCCATCTTGAAATTTGTCATTTTTGACATTTTTTATAGTCACACTTTTCATTTTTGACATTTAGCATTGTGACATTTGTCATTTGACATCTTTGACATTTGCCATCTTGAAATTTGTCATTTTTGACATTTTTCATGGTGACACTTTTCATTTTTGACATTTAGCATTGTGACATTTGTCAGTTTTGACATTTGCCATCTTCAAATTTGTCATTTTTGACATTTTTCATGGTGACACTTTTCATTTTTGACATTTAGCATTGTGACATTTGTCATTTGACATCTTTGACATTTGCTATCTTGAAATTTGTTATTTTTGACATTTTTCATGGTGACACTTTTCATTTTTGACATTTAGCATTGTGACATTTGTCAGTTTTGACATTTGCCATCTTGAAATTTGTCATTTTTGACATTTAGCATTGTAACATTTGTCATTTGACATCTTTGACATTTGCCATCTTGAAATTTGTCATTTTTGACATTTTTCATGGTGACACTTTTTATTTTTGACATTTAGCATTGTGATATTTGTCGTTTGACATCTTTGACATTTGCCATCTTGAAATTTGTCATTTTTGACATTTAGCATTGTGATATTTGTCATTTGACATCTTTGACATTTGCCATCTTAAAATATGTCATTTTTGACATTTTTCATTTTTGACATTTAGCATTGTGACATTTGTCATTTGACATCTTTGACATTTGCCATCTTGAAACTTGTTATTTTTGACATTTTTCATGGTGACACTTTTTATTTTTGACATTTAGCATTGTGACATTTGTCATTTGACATCTTTGACATTTGCCATCTTGAAATTTGTCATTTTTGACATTTTTCATGGTGACACTTTTCATTTTTGACATTTAGCGTTGTGACATTTGTCATTTGACATCTTTGACATTTGCCATCTTGAAATTTGTCATTTTTGACATTTTTTATGGTAACACTTTTCATTTTTGACATTTAGCATTGTGACATTTGTCAGTTTTGACATTTGCCATCTTGAAATTTGTCATTTTTGACATTTTTCATGGTGACACTTTTTATTTTTGACATTTAGCATTGTGACATTTGTCATTTGACATCTTAGACATTTGCCATCTTGAAATGTGTCATTTTTGACACTTTTCATTTTTGACATTTAGCATTGTGACATTTGTCATTTGACATCTTTGACATTTGCCATCTTGAAATTTGTCATTTTTGACATTTTTCATGGTGACACTTTTCATTTTTGACATTTAGCATTGTGACATTTGTCAGTTTTGACATTTGCCATCTTGAAATTTGTCATTTTTGACATTTTTCATGGTGACACTTTTCATTTTTGACATTTAGCAGTGTGACATTTGTCATTTAACATCTTTGACATTTGCCATCTTGAAATTTGTCATTTTTGACATTTTTCATGGTGACACTTTTCATTTTTGACATTTAGCATTGTGACATTTGTCATTTGACATCTTTGACATTTGCCATCTTGAAATTTGTCATTTTTGACATTTTTCATGGTGACACTTTTCATTTTTGACATTTAGCATTGTGACATTTGTCAGTTTTGACATTTGCCATCTTGAAATTTGTCATTTTTGACATTTTTCATGGTGACACTTTTCATTTTTGACATTTAGCATTGTGACATTTGTCATTTGATATCTTAGACATTTGCCATCTTGAAATTTGTCATTTTTGACACTTTTCATTTTTGACATTTAGCATTGTGACATTTGTCATTTGACATCTTTGACATTTGCCATCTTGAAATTTGTCATTTTTGTCATTTTTCATGGTGACACTTTTCATTTTTGACATTTAGCATTGTGACATTTGTCAGTTTTGACATTTGTTATCTTGAAATTTGTCATTTTTGACATTTTTCATGGTGACACTTTTCATTTTTGACATTTAGCATTGTGACATTTGTCATTTGACATCTTTGACATTTGCCATCTTGAAATTTGTCATTTTTGACATTTTTCATGGTGACACTTTTCATTTTTGACATTTAGCATTGTGACATTTGTCATTTGACATCTTTGACATTTGCCATCTTGAAATTTGTCATTTTTGACATTTAGCATTGTGACATTTGTCATTTGACATCTTTGACATTTGCTATCTTGAAATTTGTTATTTTTGACATTTTTCATGGTGACACTTTTCATTTTTGACATTTAGCATTGTGACATTTGTCATTTGACATCTTTGACATTTGCCATCTTAAAATTTGTCATTTTTGACATTTTTCATGGTGACACTTTTCATTTTTGACATTTAGCATTGTGACATTTGTCATTTGACATCTTTGACATTTGCCATCTTGAAATTTGTTGTTTTTGACATTTTTCATGGTGACACTTTTCATTTTTGACATTTAGCATTGTGACATTTGTCATTTGATATCTTAGACATTTGCCATCTTGAAATTTGTCATTTTTGACACTTTTCATTTTTGACATTTAGCATTGTGACATTTGTCATTTGACATCTTTGACATTTGCCATCTTGAAATTTGTCATTTTTGTCATTTTTCATGGTGACACTTTTCATTTTTGACATTTAGCATTGTGACATTTGTCAGTTTTGACATTTGTTATCTTGAAATTTGTCATTTTTGACATTTTTCATGGTGACACTTTTCATTTTTGACATTTAGCATTGTGACATTTGTCATTTGACATCTTTGACATTTGCCATCTTAAAATTTGTTATTTTTGACATTTTTCATGGTGACACTTTTCATTTTTGACATTTAGCATTGTGACATTTGTCATTTGACATCTTTGACATTTGCCATCTTAAAATTTGTCATTTTTGACATTTTTCATGGTGAAACTTTTCTTTTTTGACATTTAGCATTGTGAGATTTGTCATTTGACATCTTTGACATTTGCCATCTTGAAATTTGTTATATTTGACATTTTTCATGGTGACACTTTTCATTTTTGACATTTAGCATTGTGACATTTGTCATTTGACATCTTTGACATTTGCCATCTTAAAATTTGTCATTTTTGACATTTTTCATGGTGACACTTTTCATTTTTGACATTTAGCATTGTGACATTTGTCAGTTTTGACATTTGCCATCTTGAAATTTGTCATTTTTGACATTTTTCATGGTGACACTTTTCATTTTTGACATTTGGCATTGTGACATTTGTCATTTGACATCTTTGACATTTGCCATCTTGAAATTTGTCATTTTTGACATTTTTCATGGTGACACTTTTCATTTTTGACATTTAGCATTGTGACATTTGTCAATTGACATCTTTGACATTTGCCATCTTGAAATTTGTTATTTTTGACATTTTTCATGGTGACACTTTTCATTTTTGACATTTAGCATTGTGACATTTGTCAGTTTTGACATTTGCCATCTTGAAATTTGTCATTTTTGACATTTTTCATGGTGACACTTTTCATTTTTGACATTTGGCATTGTGACATTTGTCATTTGACATCTTTGACATTTGCCATCTTGAAATTTGTCATTTTTGACATTTTTCATTGTGACACTTTTCCTTTTTGACATTTAGCTTTGTGACATTTGTCATTTGACATCTTTGACATTTGCCATCTTGAAATTTGTCATTTTTGACATTTTTTATGGTGACACTTTTCATTTTTGACATTTAGCATTGTGACATTTCTCATTTGACATCTTTGACATTTGCCATTTTGAAATTTGTCATTTTTGACATTTTTATGGTGACACTTTTCATTTTTGACATTTAGCATTGTGACGTTTGTCATTTGACATCTTTGACATTTGCCATTTTGAAATTTGTTATTTTTGACATTTTTCATGGTGACACTTTTCATTTTTGGCATTTAGCATTGTGACATTTGTCAGTTTTGACATTTGCCATCTTGAAATTTGTCATTTTTGACATTTTTCATGGTGACACTTTTCATTTTTGACATTTAGCATTGTGACATTTGTCATTTGACATCTTTGACATTTGCCATCTTGAAATTTGTCATTTTTGACATTTAGCATTGTGACATTTGTCATTTGACATCTTTGACATTTGCCATCTTGAAATATGTTATTTTTGACATTTTTTATGGTGACACTTTTCATTTTTGACATTTAGCATTGTGACATTTGTCAGTTTTGACATTTGCCATCTTGAAATTTGTCATTTTTGACATTTTTCATGGTGACACTATTCATTTTTGACATTTAGCATTGTGACATTTGTCATTTGACATCTTAGACATTTGTCATCTTGAAATTTGTCATTTTTGACACTTTTCATTTTTGACATTTAGCTTTGTGACATTTGTCATTTGACATCTTTGACATTTGCCATCTTGAAATTTGTCATTTTTGACATTTTTCATGGTGACACTTTTCATTTTTGACATTTAGCATTGTGACATTTGTCAGTTTTGACATTTGCCATCTTGAAATTTGTCATTTTTGACATTTTTCATGGTGACACTTTTCATTTTTGACATTTAGCATTGTGACATTTGTCATTTGACATCTTAGACATTTGTCATCTTAAAATTTGTCATTTTTGACACTTTTCATTTTTGACATTTAGCTTTGTGACATTTGTCATTTGACATCTTTGACATTTGCCATCTTGAAATTTGTCATTTTTGACATTTTTCATGGTGACACTTTTCATTTTTGACATTTAGCATTGTGACATTTGTCAGTTTTGACATTTGCCATCTTGAAATTTGTCATTTTTGACATTTTTCATGGTGACACTTTTCATTTTTGACATTTAGCATTGTGACATTTGTCATTTGACATCTTTGACATTTGCCATCTTGAAATTTGTCATTTTTGACATTTTTCATGGTGACACTTTTCATTTTTGACATTTAGCATTGTGACATTTGTCATTTGACATCTTTGATATTTGCCAACTTGAAATTTGTCATTTTTGACATTTTTCATGGTGACACTTTTCATTTTTGACATTTAGCATTGTGACATTTGTCATTTGACATCTTTGACATTTGCCATCTTGAAATTTGTCATGTTTGACATTTAGCATTGTGACATTTGTCATTTGACATTTGCCATCTTAAAATTTGTTATTTTTGACATTTTTCATGGTGACACTTTTTATTTTTGACATTTAGCATTGTGACATTTGTCAGTTTTGACATTTGCCATCTTGAAATTTGTCATTTTTGACATTTAGCATTGTGACACTTTTCATTTTTGACATTTAGCATTGTGACATTTGTCATTTGACATCTTTGACATTTGCCATCTTGAAATTTGTCATTTTTGACATTTAGCATTGTGATATTTGTCATTTGACATCTTTGACATTTGCCATCTTGAAATTTGTCATTTTTGACATTTTTCATGGTGACACTTTTTATTTATGACATTTAGCATTGTGACATTTGTCATTTGACATCTTTGACATTTGCCATCTTGAAATTTGTTATTTTTAACATTTTTCATGGTGACACTTTTCATTTTTGACATTTAGCATTGTGACATTTGTCATTTGACATCTTTGACATTTGTTATCTTGAAATTTGTCATTTTTGACATTTTTCATGGTGACACTTTTCATTTTTGACATTTAGCATTGTGACATTTGTCATTTGACATCTTTGGCATTTGCCATCTTGAAATTTGTCATTTTTGACATTTTTCATGGTGACACTTTTCTTTTTTGACATTTAGCATTGTGACATTTGTCAGTTTTGACATTTGCCATCTTGAAATTTGTCATTTTTGACATTTTTCATGGTGACACTTTTCATTTTTGACATTTAGCATTGTGACATTTGTCATTTGACATCTTAGACATTTGCCATCTTGAAATTTGTCAATTTTGACACTTTTCATTTTTGACATTTAGCATTGTGACATTTGTCATTTGACATCTTTGACATTTGCCATCTTGAAATTTGTCATTTTTGACATTTTTCATGGTGACACTTTTTATTTTTGACATTTAGCATTGTGACATTTGTCAGTTTTGACATTTGCCATCTTAAAATTTGTCATTTTTGACATTTTTCATGGTAACACTTTTTATTTTTGACATTTAGCATTGTGACATTTGTCATTTGACATCTTTGACATTTGCCATCTTGAAATTTGTCATTTTTGACATTTTTCATGGTGACACTTTTCATTTTTGACATTTAGCATTGTGACATTTGTCATTTGACATCTTTTACATTTGCCATCTTGAAATTTGTCATTTTTGACATTTAGCATTGTGACATTTGTCATTTGACATCTTTGACATTTGCCATCTTGAAATTTGTTATTTTTGACATTTTTCATGGTGACAGTTTTCATTTTTGACATTTAGCATTGTGACATTTGTCAGTTTTGACATTTGCCATTTTGAAATTTGTCATTTTTGACATTTAGCATTGTGACACTTTTCATTTTTGACATTTAGCATTGTGACATTTGTCATTTGACATCTTAAACATTTGCCATCTTGAAATTTGTCATTTTTGACACTTTTCATTTTTGACATTTAGCATTGTGACATTTGTCATTTGACATCTTTGACATTTGCCATCTTGAAATTTGTCATTTTTGACATTTTTTATGGTGACACTTTTCATTTTTGACATTTAGCATTGTGACATTTGTCATGTGACATCTTTGACATTTGCCATCTTGAAATTTGTCATTTTTGACATTTTTTATAGTCACACTTTTCATTTTTGACATTTAGCATTGTGACATTTGTCATTTGACATCTTTGACATTTGCCATCTTGAAATTTGTCATTTTTGACATTTTTCATGGTGACACTTTTCATTTTTGACATTTAGCATTGTGACATTTGTCAGTTTTGACATTTGCCATCTTGAAATTTGTCATTTTTGACATTTTTCATGGTGACACTTTTCATTTTTGACATTTAGCATTGTGACATTTGTCATTTGACATCTTTGACATTTGCTATCTTGAAATTTGTTATTTTTGACATTTTTCATGGTGACACTTTTCATTTTTGACATTTAGCATTGTGACATTTGTCATTTGACATCTTTGACATTTGCCATCTTGAAATTTGTCATTTTTGACATTTTTCATGGTGACACTTTTCATTTTTGACATTTAGCATTGTGACATTTGTCATTTGACATCTTTGACATTTGCCATCTTGAAATTTGTCATTTTTGACATTTTTCACGGTGACACTTTGCATTTTTGACATTTAGCATTGTGACATTTGTCATTTGACATCTTAGACATTTGCCATCTTAAAATTTGTCATTTTTGACACTTTTCATTTTTGACATTTAGCATTGTGACATTTGTCATTTGACATCTTTGACATTTGCCATCTTGAAATTTGTCATTTTTGACATTTTTCATGGTGACACTTTTCATTTTTGACATTTAGCATTGTGACATTTGTCATTTGACATCTTGGACATTTGTCATCTTGAAATTTGTCATTTTTGACATTTTTCATGGTGACACTTATTATTTTTGACATTTAGCATTGTGACATTTGTCAGTTTTGACATTTGCCATCTTGAAATTTGTCATTTTTGACATTTTTCATGGTGACACTTTTCATTTTTGAGATTTAGCATTGTGAAATTTGTCATGTGACATCTTTGACATTTGCCATCTTGAAATTTGTCATTTTTGACATTTTTCATGGTGACACTTTTCATTTTTGACATTTAGCATTGTGACATTTGTCATTTGACATCTTTGACATTTGCCATCTTGAAATTTGTCATTTTTGACATTTTTCATGGTGACACTTTTCATTTTTGACATTTAGCATTGTGACATTTGTCATTTGACATCTTTGACATTTGCCATCTTGAAATTTGTCATTTTTGTTATTTTTCATGGTGACACTTTTCATTTTTGACATTTAGCATTGTGACATTTGTCATTTGACATCTTTGACATTTGCCATCTTGAAATTTGTTATTTTTGACATTTTTCATGGTGACACTTTTCATTTTTGACATTTAGCATTGTGACATTTGTCATTTGACATCTTTGACATTTGCCATCTTGAAATTTGTCATTTTTGACATTTTTCATGGTGACACTTTTCATTTTTGACATTTAGCATTGTGACATTTGTCATTTGACATCTTTGACATTTGCCATCTTGAAATTTGTCATTTTTGACATTTAGCATTGTGACATTTGCCATTTGACATCTTGGACATTTGCCATCTTGAAATTTGTCATTTTTGACATTTTTCATAGTGACACATATCATTTTTGACATTTAGCATTGTGAAATTTGTCAGTTTTGACATTTGCCATCTTGAAATTTGTCATTTTTGACATTTTTCATGGTGACACTTTTCATTTTTGACATTTAGCATTGTGACATTTGTCATTTGACATCTTTGACATTTGCCATCTTGAAATTTGTTATTTTTGACATTTTTCATGGTGACACTTTTCATTTTTGACATTTAGCATTGTGACATTTGTCATTTGACATCTTTGACATTTGCCATCTTGAAATTTGTCATTTTTGACATTTTTCATGGTGACACTTTTTATTTTTGACATTTAGCATTGTGACATTTGTCATTTGACATCTTTGACATTTGCCATCTTGAAATTTGTTATTTTTGACATTTTTCATGGTGACTTTTTTCATTTTTGACATTTAGCATTGTTACATTTGTCATCTGACATCTTTGAGATTTGCCATCTTGAAATTTGTCATTTTTGACATTTTTCATGGTGACACTTTTCATTTTTGACATTTGTCAGTTTTGACATTTGCCATCTTGAAATTTGTCATTTTTGACATTTTTCATGGTGACACTTTTCATTTTTGACATTTAGCATTGTGACATTTGTCATTTGACATCTTTGACATTTGCCATCTTGAAATTTGTCATTTTTGACATTTTTCATGGTGACACTTTATTTTTGACATTTAGCATTGTGACATTTGTCATTTGACATCTTTGACATTTGCCATCTTGAAATTTGTTATTTTTGACATTTTTCATGGTGACACTTTTTATTTTTGACATTTAGCATTGTGACATTTGTCATTTGACATCTTTGATATTTGCCATCTTGAAATTTGTCAATTTTGACATTTTTCATGGTGACACTTTTCATTTTTGACATTTAGCATTGTGACATTTGTCATTTGACATCTTTGACATTTGCCATCTTGAAATTTGTCATTTTTGACATTTTTCATGGTGACACTTTTCATTTTTGACATTTAGCATTGTGACATTTGTCATTTGACATCTTTGACATTTGCCATCTTGAAATTTGTCATTTTTGACATTTTTCATGGTGACACTTTTTATTTTTGACATTTAGCATTGTGACATTTGTCAGTTTTGACATTTGCCATCTTGAAATTTGTCATTTTTGACATTTTTCATGGTGACACTTTTCATTTTTGACATTTAGCATTGTGACATTTGTCATTTGACATCTTAGACATTTGCCATCTTGAAATTTGTCATTTTTGACACTTTTCATTTTTGACATTTAGCATTGTGACATTTGTCATTTGACATCTTTGACATTTGCCATCTTGAAATTTGTCATTTTTGACATTTTTCATGGTGACACTTTTCATTTTTTACATTTAGCATTGTGACATTTGTCATTTGACATCTTTGACATTTGCCATCTTGAAATTTGTTATTTTTGTTATTTTTCATGGTGACACTTTTCATTTTTGACATTTAGCATTGTGACATTTGTCATTTGACATCTTTGACATTTGGCATCTTGAAATTTGTCATTTTTGACATTTAGCATTGTAACATTTGTCATTTGACATCTTTGACATTTGCCATCTTGAAATTTGTCATTTTTGACATTTTTCATGGTGACACTTTTCATTTTTGACATTTAGCATTGTGACATTTGTCAGTTTTGACATTTGCCATCTTGAAATTTGTCATTTTTGACATTTTTTATGGTGACACTTTTCATTTTTGACATTTAGCATTGTGACATTTGTCATTTGACATCTTAGACATTTGCCATCTTGAAATTTGTCATTGTTGACACTTTTCATTTTTGACATTTAGCATTGTGACATTTGTCATTTGACATCTTTGACATTTGCCATCTTGAAATTTGTCATTTTTGACATTTTTCGTGGTGACACTTTTCATTTTTGACATTTAGCATTGTGACATTTGTCAGTTTTGACATTTGCCATCTTGAAATTTGTCATTTTTGACATTTTTCATGGTGACACTTCTCATTTTTGACATTAAGCATTGTGACATTTGTCATTTGACATATTTGACATTTGCCATCTTGAAATTTGTCATTTTTGACATTTTTGATGGTGACACTTTTCATTTTTGACATTTAGCATTGTGACATTTGTCATTTGACATCTTTGACATTTGCCATCTTGGAATTTGTTATTTTTGACATTTTTCATGGTGACACTTATCATTTTTGACATTTAGCATTGTGACATTTGTCATTTGACATCTTTGACATTTGCCATCTTGAAATTTGTCATTTTTGACATTTTTCATGGTGACACTTTTTATTTTTGACATTTAGCATTGTGACATTTGTCAGTTTTGACATTTGCCATCTTGAAATTTGTCATTTTTGACATTTTTCATGGTGACACTTTTTATTTTTGACATTTAGCATTGTGACATTTGTCATCTTTGACATTTGCCATCTTGAAATTTGTCATTTTTGACATTTTTCATGGTGACACTTTTTATTTTTGACATTTAGCATTGTGACATTTGTCAGTTTTGACATTTGCCATCTTAAAATTTGTCATTTTTGACATTTTTCATGGTGACACTTTTCATTTTTGACATTTAGCATTGTGACATTTGTCATTTGACATCTTTGACATTTGCCATTTTAAAATTTGTCATTTTTGACATTTTTCATGGTGACACTTTTCATTTTTGACATTTAGCATTGTGACATTTGTCATTTGACATCTTGGACATTTGCCATCTTGAAATTTGTTATTTTTGACATTTAGCATTGTGACATTTGTCATTTGACATCTTTGACATTTGCCATCTTGAAATTTGTTATTTTTGACATTTTTCATGGTGACACTTATCATTTTTGACATTTAGCATTGTGACATTTGTCATTTGACATCTTTGACATTTGCCATCTTGAAATTTGTCATTTTTGACATTTTTCATGGTGACACTTTTCATTTTTGACATTTAGCATTGTGACATTTGTCATTTGACATCTTGGACATTTGCCATCTTGAAATTTGTTATTTTTGACATTTTTCATGGTGACACTTTTCATTTTTGACATTTAGCATTGTGACATTTGTCATTTGACATCTTTGACATTTGCCATCTTGAAATTTGTTATTTTTGACATTTTTCATGGTGACACTTTTCATTTTTGACATTTAGCATTGTGACATTTGTCAGTTTTGACATTTGCCATCTTGAAATTTGTCATTTTTAACATTTAGCATTGTAACATTTGTCATTTGACATCTTTGACATTTGCCATCTTGAAATTTGTCATTTTTGACATTTTTCATGGTGACACTTTTTATTTTTGACATTTAGCATTGTGATATTTGTCGTTTGACATCTTTGACATTTGCCATCTTGAAATTTGTCATTTTTGACATTTAGCATTGTGATATTTGTCATTTGACATCTTTGACATTTGCCATCTTAAAATATGTCATTTTTGACATTTTTCATTTTTGACATTTAGCATTGTGACATTTGTCATTTGACATCTTTGACATTTGCCATCTTGAAACTTGTTATTTTTGACATTTTTCATGGTGACACTTTTTATTTTTGACATTTAGCATTGTGACATTTGTCATTTGACATCTTTGACATTTGCCATCTTGAAATTTGTCATTTTTGACATTTTTCATGGTGACACTTTTCATTTTTGACATTTAGCGTTGTGACATTTGTCATTTGACATCTTTGACATTTGCCATCTTGAAATTTGTCATTTTTGACATTTTTCATGGTAACACTTTTCATTTTTGACATTTAGCATTGTGACATTTGTCAGTTTTGACATTTGCCATCTTGAAATTTGTCATTTTTGACATTTTTCATGGTGACACTTTTTATTTTTGACATTTAGCATTGTGACATTTGTCATTTGACATCTTAGACATTTGCCATCTTGAAATGTGTCATTTTTGACACTTTTCATTTTTGACATTTAGCATTGTGACATTTGTCATTTGACATCTTTGACATTTGCCATCTTGAAATTTGTCATTTTTGACATTTTTCATGGTGACACTTTTCATTTTTGACATTTAGCATTGTGACATTTGTCAGTTTTGACATTTGCCATCTTGAAATTTGTCATTTTTGACATTTTTCATGGTGACACTTTTCATTTTTGACATTTAGCAGTGTGACATTTGTCATTTAACATCTTTGACATTTGCCATCTTGAAATTTGTCATTTTTGACATTTTTCATGGTGACACTTTTCATTTTTGACATTTAGCATTGTGACATTTGTCATTTGACATCTTTGACATTTGCCATCTTGAAATTTGTCATTTTTGACATTTTTCATGGTGACACTTTTCATTTTTGACATTTAGCATTGTGACATTTGTCAGTTTTGACATTTGCCATCTTGAAATTTGTCATTTTTGACATTTTTCATGGTGACACTTTTCATTTTTGACATTTAGCATTGTGACATTTGTCATTTGATATCTTAGACATTTGCCATCTTGAAATTTGTCATTTTTGACACTTTTCATTTTTGACATTTAGCATTGTGACATTTGTCATTTGACATCTTTGACATTTGCCATCTTGAAATTTGTCATTTTTGTCATTTTTCATGGTGACACTTTTCATTTTTGACATTTAGCATTGTGACATTTGTCAGTTTTGACATTTGTTATCTTGAAATTTGTCATTTTTGACATTTTTCATGGTGACACTTTTCATTTTTGACATTTAGCATTGTGACATTTGTCATTTGACATCTTTGACATTTGCCATCTTGAAATTTGTCATTTTTGACATTTTTCATGGTGACACTTTTCATTTTTGACATTTAGCATTGTGACATTTGTCATTTGACATCTTTGACATTTGCCATCTTGAAATTTGTCATTTTTGACATTTAGCATTGTGACATTTGTCATTTGACATCTTTGATATTTGCTATCTTGAAATTTGTTATTTTTGACATTTTTCATGGTGACACTTTTCATTTTTGACATTTAGCATTGTGACATTTGTCATTTGACATCTTTGACATTTGCCATCTTAAAATTTGTCATTTTTGACATTTTTCATGGTGACACTTTTCATTTTTGACATTTAGCATTGTGACATTTGTCATTTGACATCTTTGACATTTGCCATCTTGAAATTTGTTGTTTTTGACATTTTTCATGGTGACACTTTTCATTTTTGACATTTAGCATTGTGACATTTGTCATTTGACATCTTTGACATTTGCCATCTTGAAATTTGTCATTTTTGACATTTTTCATGATGACACTTTTCATTTTTGACATTTAGCATTGTGACATTTGTCATTTGACATCTTTGACATTTGCCATCTTGAAATTTGTTATTTTTGACATTTTTCATGGTGACACTTTTCATTTTTGACATTTAGCATTGTGATATTTGTCATTTGACATCTTTGACATTTGCCATCTTGAAATTTGTCATTTTTGACACTTTTCATGGTGACACTTTTCATTTTTGACATTTAGCATGGTGACATTTGTCATTTGACATCTTTGACATTTGCCATTTTGAAATTTGTCATTTTTGACATTTTTCATAGTGACACTTTTCATTTTTGACATTTAGCATTGTGACATTTGTCATTTGACATCTTTGACATTTGCCATCTTGAAGTTTGTTATTTTTGACATTTTTCATGGTGACACTTTTCATTTTTGACATTTAGCATTGTGACATTTGTCATTTGACATCTTCGACATTTGCCATCTTGAAATTTGTTATTTTTGACATTTTTCATGGTGACACTTTTCATTTTTGACATTTAGCATTGTGACATTTGTCAGTTTTGACATTTGCCGTCTTGAAATTTGTCATTTTTGACATTTTTCATGGTGACACTTTTCATTTTTGACATTTAGCATTGTGACATTTGTCATTTGACATCTTTGACATTTGCCATCTTGAAATTTCTCATTTTTGACATTTAGCATTGTGACATTTGTCATTTGACTTCTTTGACATTTGCCATCTTGAAATTTGTTATTTTTGACATTTTTCATTTTTGACATTTAGCATTGTGACATTTGTCAGTTTTGACATTTGCCATTTTGAAATTTGTCATTTTTGACATTTTTCATGGTGACACTATTCATTTTTGACATTTAGCATTGTGACATTTGTCATTTGACATCTTAGACATTTGTCATCTTGAAATTTGTCATTTTTGACACTTTTCATTTTTGACATTTAGCATTGTGACATTTGTCATTTGACATCTTTGACATTTGCCATCTTGAAATTTGTCATTTTTGACATTTTTCATGGTGACACTTTTCATTTTTGACATTTAGCATTGTGACATTTGTCAGTTTTGACATTTGCCATCTTGAAATTTGTCATTTTTGACATTTTTCATGGTGACACTTTTCATTTTTGACATTTAGCATTGTGACATTTGTCAGTTTTGACATTTGCCATCTTGAAATTTGTCATTTTTGACATTTTTCATGGTGACACTTTTCATTTTTGACATTTAGCATTGTGACATTTGTCATTTGACATCTTTGACATTTGCCATCTTGAAATTTGTCATTTTTGACATTTGTCATGGTGACACTTTTCATTTTTGACATTTAGCATTGTGACATTTGTCATTTGACATCTTTGACATTTGCCATCTTGAAATTTGTCATGTTTGACATTTAGCATTGTGATATTTGTCATTTGACATTTGCCATCTTGAAATTTGTTATTTTTGACATTTTTCATGGAGACACTTTTCATTTTTGACATTTAGCACTGTGACATTTGTCAGTTTTGACATTTGCCATCTTGAAATTTGTCATTTTTGACATTTAGCATTGTGACACTTTTTATTTTTGACACTTAGCATTGTGACATTTGTCATTTGACATCTTTGATATTTGCCAACTTGAAATTTGTCATTTTTGACATTTTTCATGGTGACACTTTTCATTTTTGACATTTGGCATTGTGACATTTGTTATTTGACATCTTTGACATTTGCCATCTTGAAATTTGTCATTTTTGACATTAAGCATTGTGATATTTGTCATTTGACATCTTTGACATTTGCCATCTTGAAATTTGTCATTTTTGACATTTTTCATGTTGACACTTTTCATTTATGACATTTAGCATTGTGACATTTGTCATTTGACATCTTTGACATTTGCCATCTTGAAATTTGTTATTTTTGACATTTTTCATAGTGACACTTTTCATTTTTGACATTTAGCATTGTGACATTTGTCATTTGACATCTTTGACATTTGCCATCTTGAAATTTGTCATTTTTGACATTTTTCATGGTGACACTTTTCTTTTTTGACATTTAGCATTGTGACATTTGTCAGTTTTGACATTTGCCATCTTGAAATTTGTTATTTTTGACATTTTTCATGGTGACACTTTTCATTTTTGACATCTAGCATTGTGACATTTGTCATTTGACATCTTAGACATTTGCCATCTTGAAATTTGTCAATTTTGACACTTTTCATTTTTGACATTTAGCATTGTAACATTTGTCATTTGACATCTTTGACATTTGCCATCTTGAAATTTGTCATTTTTGACATTTTTCATGGTGACACTTTTTATTTTTGACATTTAGCATTGTGACATTTGTCAGTTTTGACATTTGCCATCTTGAAATTTGTCATTTTTGACATTTTTCATGGTGACACTTTTCATTTTTGACATTTAGCATTGTGACATTTGTCATTTGACATCTTTGACATTTGCCATCTTGAAATTTGTCATTTTTGACATTTTTCATGGTGACACTTTTCATTTTTGACATTTAGCATTGTGACATTTGTCATTTGACATCTTTTACATTTGCCATCTTGAAATTTGTCATTTTTGACATTTAGCATTGTGACATTTGTCATTTGACATCTTTGACATTTGCCATCTTGAAATTTGTTATTTTTGACATTTTTCATGGTGACACTTTTCATTTTTGACATTTAGCATTGTGACATTTGTCAGTTTTGACATTTGCCATTTTGAAATTTAACATTTTTGACATTTAGCATTGTGACACTTTTCATTTTTGACATTTAGCATTGTGACATTTGTCATTTGACATCTTAGACATTTGCCATCTTGAAATTTGTCATTTTTGACACTTTTCATTTTTGACATTTAGCATTGTGACATTTGTCATTTGACATCTTTGACATTTGCCATCTTGAAATTTGTCATTTTTGACATTTTTCATGGTGTCACTTTTCATTTTTGACATTTAGCATTGTGACATTTGTCATGTGACATCTTTGACATTTGCCATCTTGAAATTTGTCATTTTTGACATTTTTTATGGTGACACTTTTCATTTTTGACATTTAGCATTGTGACATTTGTCATTTGACATCTTTGACATTTGCCATCTTGAAATTTGTCATTTTTGACATTTTTCATGGTGACACTTTTCATTTTTGACATTAAGCATTGTGACATTTGTCAGTTTTGACATTTGCCATTTTGAAATTTGTCATTTTTGACATTTTTCATGGTGACACTTTTCATTTTTTACATTTAGCATTGTGACATTTGTCATTTGACATCTTTGACATTTGCCATATTGAAATTTGTTATTTTTGACATTTTTCATGGTGACACTTTTCATTTTTAACATTTAGCATTGTGACATTTGTCATTTGACATCTTTGACATTTGCCATCGTAAAATTTGTCATTTTTGACATTTTTCATGGTGACACTTTTCATTTTTGACATTTAGCATTGTGACATTTGTCATTTGAAATCTTTGACATTTGCCATCTTGAAATTTGTCATGTTTGACATTTTTCATGGTGACACTTTTCATTTTTGACATTTAGCATTGTGACATTTGTCAGTTTTGACATTTGCCATCTTGAAATTTGTCATTTTTGACATTTTTCATGGTGACACTTTTTATTTTTGACATTTAGCATTGTGACATTTGTCATTTGATATCTTAGACATTTGCCATCTTAAAATTTGTCATTTTTGACACTTTTCATTTTTGACATTTAGCATTGTGACATTTGTCATTTGACATCTTTGACATTTGCCATCTTGAAATTTGTCATTTTTGTCATTTTTCATGGTGACACTTTTCATTTTTGACATTTAGCATTGTGACATTTGTCAGTTTTGACATTTGTTATCTTGAAATTTGTCATTTTTGACATTTTTCATGGTGACACTTTTCATTTTTGACATTTAGCATTGTGACATTTGTCATTTGACATCTTTGACATTTGCCATCTTGAAATTTGTCATTTTTGACATTTTTCATGGTGACACTTTTCATTTTTGACATTTAGCATTGTGACATTTGTCATTTGACATCTTTGACATTTGCCATCTTGAAATTTGTCATTTTTGACATTTAGCATTGTGACATTTGTCATTTGACATCTTTGACATTTGCTATCTTGAAATTTGTTATTTTTGACATTTTTCATGGTGACACTTTTTATTTTTGACATTTAGCATTGTGACATTTGTCATTTGACATCTTTGACATTTGCCATCTTGAAATTTGTCATTTTTGACATTTTTCATGGTGACACTTTTCATTTTTGACATTTAGCATTGTGACATTTGTCAGTTTTGACATTTGCCATCTTGAAATTTGTCATTTTTGACATTTTTCATGGTGACACTTTTCATTTTTGACATTTAGCATTGTGACATTTGTCATTTGATATCTTAGACATTTGCCATCTTGAAATTTGTCATTTTTGACACTTTTCATTTTTGACATTTAGCATTGTGACATTTGTCATTTGACATCTTTGACATTTGCCATCTTGAAATTTGTCATTTTTGTCATTTTTCATGGTGACACTTTTCATTTTTGACATTTAGCATTGTGACATTTGTCAGTTTTGACATTTGTTATCTTGAAATTTGTCATTTTTGACATTTTTCATGGTGACACTTTTCATTTTTGACATTTAGCATTGTGACATTTGTCATTTGACATCTTTGACATTTGCCATCTTGAAATTTGTCATTTTTGACATTTTTCATGGTGACACTTTTCATTTTTGACATTTAGCATTGTGACATTTGTCATTTGACATCTTTGACATTTGCCATCTTGAAATTTGTCATTTTTGACATTTAGCATTGTGACATTTGTCATTTGACATCTTTGACATTTGCTATCTTGAAATTTGTTATTTTTGACATTTTTCATGGTGACACTTTTCATTTTTGACATTTAGCATTGTGACATTTGTCATTTGACATCTTTGACATTTGCCATCTTGAAATTTGTCATTTTTGACATTTTTCATGGTGACACTTTTCATTTTTGACATTTAGCATTGTGACATTTGTCATTTGACATCTTTGACATTTGCCATCTTGAAATTTGTTGTTTTTGACATTTTTCATGGTGACACTTTTTATTTTTGACATTTAGCATTGTGACATTTGTCATTTGACATCTTTGACATTTGCCATCTTGAAATTTGTCATTTTTGACATTTTTCATGATGACACTTTTCATTTTTGACATTTAGCATTGTGACATTTGTCATTTGACATCTTTGACATTTGCCATCTTGAAATTTGTTATTTTTGACATTTTTCATGGTGACACTTTTCATTTTTGACATTTAGCATTGTGACATTTGTCATTTGACATCTTTGACATTTGCCATCTTTAAATTTGTCATTTTTGACATTTTTCATGGTGACACTTTTCATTTTTGACATTTAGCATGGTGACATTTGTCATTTGACATCTTTGACATTTGCCATTTTGAAATTTGTCATTTTTGACATTTTTCATAGTGACACTTTTCATTTTTGACATTTAGCATTGTGACATTTGTCATTTGACATCTTTGACATTTGCCATCTTGAAGTTTGTTATTTTTGACATTTTTCATGGTGACACTTTTCATTTTTGACATTTAGCATTGTGACATTTGTCATTTGACATCTTTGACATTTGCCATCTTGAAATTTGTTATTTTTGACATTTTTCATGGTGACACTTTTCATTTTTGACATTTAGCATTGTGACATTTGTCAGTTTTGACATTTGCCATCTTGAAATTTGTCATTTTTGACATTTTTCATGGGGACACTTTTCATTTTTGACATTTAGCATTGTGACATTTGTCATTTGACATCTTTGACATTTGCCATCTTGAAATTTGTCATTTTTGACATTTAGCATTGTGACATTTGTCATTTGACATCTTTGACATTTGCCATCTTGAAATTTGTTATTTTTGACATTTTTCATTTTTGACATTTAGCATTGTGACATTTGTCAGTTTTGACATTTGCCATCTTGAAATTTGTCATTTTTGACATTTTTCATGGTGACACTATTCATTTTTGACATTTAGCATTGTGACATTTGTCATTTGACATCTTAGACATTTGTCATCTTGAAATTTGTCATTTTTGACACTTTTCATTTTTGACATTTAGCATTGTAACATTTGTCATTTGACATCTTTGACATTTGCCATCTTGAAATTTGTCATTTTTGACATTTTTCATGGTGACACTTTTCATTTTTGACATTTAGCATTGTGACATTTGTCAGTTTTGACATTTGCCATCTTGAAATTTGTCATTTTTGACATTTTTCATGGTGACACTTTTCATTTTTGACATTTAGCATTGTGACATTTGTCAGTTTTGACATTTGCCATCTTGAAATTTGTCATTTTTGACATTTTTCATGGTGACACTTTTCATTTTTGACATTTAGCATTGTGACATTTGTCATTTGACATCTTTGACATTTGCCATCTTGAAATTTGTCATTTTTGACATTTGTCATGGTGACACTTTTCATTTTTGACATTTAGCATTGTGACATTTGTCATTTGACATCTTTGACATTTGCCATCTTGAAATTTGTCATGTTTGACATTTAGCATTGTGATATTTGTCATTTGGCATTTGCCATCTTGAAATTTGTTATTTTTGACATTTTTCATGGAGACACTTTTCATTTTGGACATTTAGCATTGTGACATTTGTCAGTTTTGACATTTGCCATCCTGAAATTTGTCATTTTTGACATTTAGCATTGTGACACTTTTTATTTTTGACATTTAGCATTGTGACATTTGTCATTTGACATCTTTGATATTTGCCAACTTGAAATTTGTCATTTTTGACATTTTTCATGGTGACACTTTTCATTTTTGACATTTGGCATTGTGACATTTGTCATTTGACATCTTTGACATTTGCCATCTTGAAATTTGTCATTTTTGACATTAAGCATTGTGATATTTGTCATTTGACATCTTTGACATTTGCCATCTTGAAATTTGTCAATTTTGACATTTTTCATGGTGACACTTTTCATTTATGACATTTAGCATTGTGACATTTGTCATTTGACATCTTTGATATTTGCCATCTTGAAATTTGTTATTTTTGACATTTTTCATGGTGACACTTTTCATTTTTGACATTTAGCATTGTGACATTTGTCATTTGACATCTTTGACATTTGCCATCTTGAAATTTGTCATTTTTGACATTTTTCATGGTGACACTTTTCTTTTTTGACATTTAGCATTGTGACATTTGTCAGTTTTGACATTTGCCATCTTGAAATTTGTCATTTTTGACATTTTTCATGGTGACACTTTTCATTTTTGACATTTAGCATTGTGACATTTGTCATTTGACATCTTAGACATTTGCCATCTTGAAATTTGTCAAATTTGACACTTTTCATTTTTGACATTTAGCATTGTAACATTTGTCATTTGACATCTTTGACATTTGCCATCTTGAAATTTGTCATTTTGGACATTTTTCATGGTGACACTTTTTATTTTTGACATTTAGCATTGTGACATTTGTCAGTTTTGACATTTGCCATCTTGAAATTTGTCATTGTTGACATTTTTCATGGTGACACTTTTCATTTTTGACATTTAGCATTGTGACATTTGTCATTTGACATCTTTGACATTTGCCATCTTGAAATTTGTCATTTTTGACATTTTTCATGGTGACACTTTTCATTTTTGACATTTAGCATTGTGACATTTGTCATTTGACATCTTTTACATTTGCCATCTTGAAATTTGTCATTTTTGACATTTAGCATTGTGACATTTGTCATTTGACATCTTTGACATTTGCCATCTTGAAATTTGTTATTTTTGACATTTTTCATGGTGACACTTTTCATTTTTGACATTTAGCATTGTGACATTTGTCAGTTTTGACATTTGCCATTTTGAAATTTGTCATTTTTGACATTTAGCATTGTGACACTTTTCATTTTTGACATTTAGCATTGTGACATTTGTCATTTGACATCTTAGACATTTGCCATCTTGAAATTTGTCATTTTTGACACTTTTCATTTTTGACATTTAGCATTGTGACATTTGTCATTTGACATCTTTGACATTTGCCATCTTGAAATTTGTCATTTTTGACATTTTTCATGGTGTCACTTTTCATTTTTGACATTTAGCATTGTGACATTTGTCATGTGACATCTTTGACATTTGCCATCTTGAAATTTGTCATTTTTGACATTTTTTATGGTGACACTTTTCATTTTTGACATTTAGCATTGTGACATTTGTCATTTGACATCTTTGACATTTGCCATCTTGAAATTTGTCATTTTTGACATTTTTCATGGTGACACTTTTCATTTTTGACATTTAGCATTGTGACATTTGTCAGTTTTGACATTTGCCATCTTGAAATTTGTCATTTTTGACATTTTTCATGGTGACACTTTTCATTTTTTACATTTAGCATTGTGACATTTGTCATTTGACATCTTTGACATTTGCCATATTGAAATTTGTTATTTTTGACATTTTTCATGGTGACACTTTTCATTTTTGACATTTAGCAGTGTGACATTTGTCATTTGACATCTTTGACATTTGCCATCATGAAATTTGTCATTTTTGACATTTTTCATGGTGACACTTTTCATTTTTGACATTTAGCATTGTGACATTTGTCATTTGACATCTTTGACATTTGCCATCTTGAAATTTGTCATTTTTGACATTTTTTACGGTGACACTTTTCATTTTTGACATTTAGCATTGTGACATTTGTCATTTGACATCTTAGACATTTGCCATCTTGAAATTTGTCATTTTTGACACTTTTCATTTTTGACATTTAGCATTGTGACATTTGTCATTTGACATCTTTGACATTTGCCATCTTGAAATTTGATATTTTTGACATTTTTCATGGTGACACTTTTCATTTTTGACATTTAGCATTGTGACATTTGTCATTTGACATCTTGGACATTTGCCATCTTGAAATTTATCATTTTTGACATTTTTCATGGTGACACTTATCATTTTTGACATTTAGCATTGTGACATTTGTCAGTTTTGACATTTGCCATCTTGAAATTTGTCATTTTTGACATTTTTCATGGTGACACTTTTCAGTTTTGACATTAAGCATTGTGACATTTGTCATGTGACATCTTTGACATTTGCCATCTTGAAATTTGTCATTTTTGACATTTTATGGTGACACTTTTCATTTTTGACATTTAGCATTGTGACATTTGTCATTTGACATCTTTGACATTTGCCATCTTGAAATTTGTCATTTTTGACATTTTTCATGGTGACACTTTTTATTTTTGACATTTAGCATTGTGACATTTGTCATTTGACATCTTTGACATTTGCCATCTTGAAATTTGTCATTTTTGTTATTTTTTATGGTGACACTTTTCATTTTTGACATTTAGCATTGTGACATTTGTCATTTGACATCTTTGACATTTGCCATCTTGAAATTTGTTATTTTTGACATTTTTCATGGTGACACTTTTCATTTTTGACATTTAGCATTGTGACATTTGTCATTTGACATCTTTGACATTTGCTATCTTGAAATTTGTCATTTTTGACATTTTTCATGGTGACACTTTTCATTTTTGACATTTAGCATTGTGACATTTGTCATTTGACATTTTTGACATTTGCCATCTTGAAATTTGTCATTTTTGACATTTAGCATTGTGACATTTGTCATTTGACATCTTAAACATTTGCCATCTTGAAATTTGTCATTTTTGACATTTTTCATGGTGACACTTATCATTTTTGACATTTAGCATTGTGACATTTGTCAGTTTTGACATTTGCCATCTTGAAATTTGTCATTTTTGACATTTTTCATGGTGACACTTTTCATTTTTGACATTTAGCATTGTGACATTTGTCATTTGACATCTTTGACATTTGCCATCTTGAAATTTGTCATTTTTGACATTTAGCATTGTGACATTTGTCATTTGACATCTTAAACATTTGCCATCTTGAAATTTGTCATTTTTGACATTTTTCATGGTGACACTTATCATTTTTGACATTTAGCATTGTGACATTTGTCAGTTTTGACATTTGCCATCTTGAAATTTGTCATTTTTGACATTTTTCATGGTGACACTTTTCATTTTTGACATTTAGCATTGTGACATTTGTCATTTGACATCTTTGAGATTTGCCATCTTGAAATTTGTTATTTTTGACATTTTTCATGGTGACACTTTTCATTTTTGACATTTAGCATTGTGACATTTGTCATTTGACATCTTTGACATTTGCCATCTTGAAATTTGTCATTTTTGACATTTTTCATGGTGACACTTTTCATTTTTGACATTTAGCATTGTGACATTTGTCATTTGACATCTTTGACATTTGCCATCTTGAAATTTGTTATTTTTGACATTTTTTATGGTGACACTTTTCATTTTTGACATTTAGCATTGTGACATTTGTCATTTGACATCTTTGACATTTGCCATCTTGAAATTTGTCATTTTTGACATTTTTCATGGTGACACTTTTCATTTTTGACATTTAGCATTGTGACATTTGTCAGTTTTGACATTTGCCATCTTGAAATTTGTCATTTTTGACATTTTTCATGGTGACACTTTTCATTTTTGACATTTGGCATTGTGACATTTGTCATTTGACATCTTTGACATTTGCCATCTTCAAATTTGTCATTTTTGACATTTTTCATGGTGACACTTTTCATTTTTGACATTTAGCATTGTGACATTTGTCATTTGACATCTTTGACATTTGCCATCTTGAAATTTGTTATTTTTGACATTTTTCATGGTGACACTTTTCATTTTTGACATTTAGCATTGTGACATTTGTCATTTGACATCTTTGACATTTGCCATCTTGAAATTTGTCATTTTTGACATTTTTCATGGTGACACTTTTCATTTTTGACATTTAGCATTGTGACATTTGTCATTTGACATCTTTGACATTTGCCATTTTGAAATTTGTCATTTTTAACATTTTTATGGTGACACTTTTCATTTTTGACATTTAGCATTGTGACGTTTGTCATTTAACATCTTTGACATTTGCCATCTTGCAATTTGTTATTTTTAACATTTTTCATGGTGACACTTTTCATTTTTGACATTTAGCATTGTAACATTTGTCATTTGACATCTTTGACATTTGCCATCTTGAAATTTGTTATTTTTGACATTATTCATGGTGACACTTTTCATTTTTGACATTTAGCATTGTGACATTTGTCAGTTTTGACATTTGCAATCTTGAAATTTGTCATTTTTGACATTTTTCATGGTGACACTTTTCATTTTTGACATTTAGCATTGTGACATTTGTCGTTTGACATCTTTGACATTTGCCATCTTGAAATTTGTCGTTTTTGACATTTAGCATTGTGACATTTGTCATTTGACATCTTTGACATTTGCCAGCTTAAAATTTGTTATTTTTGACATTTTATGGTGACACTTTTCATTTTTGACATTTAGCATTGTGACATTTGTCAGTTTTGACATTTGCCATCTTGAAATTTGTCATTTTTGCCATTTTTCATGGTGACACTTTTCATTTTTGACATTTAGCATTGTGACATTTGTCATTTGACATCTTAGACATTTGTCATCTTGAAATTTGTCATTTTTGACACTTTTCATTTTTGACATTTAGCATTGTGACATTTGTCATTTGACATCTTTGACATTTGCCATCTTGAAATTTGTCATTTTTGACATTTTTCATGGTGACACTTTTCATTTTTGACATTTAGCATTGTGACATTTGTCAGTTTTGACATTTGCCATCTTGAAATTTGTCATTTTTGACATTTTTCATGGTGACACTTTTCATTTTTGACATTTAGCATTGTGACATTTGTCATTTGACATCTTTGACATTTGCCATCTTGAAATTTGTCATTTTTGACATTTTTCATGGTGACACTTTTTATTTTTGACATTTAGCATTGTGACATTTGTCATTTGACATCTTTGACATTTGCCCTCTTGAAATTTGTCATGTTTGACATTTAGCATTGTGACATTTGTCATTTGACATCTTAGACATTTGCCATCTTGAAATTTGTCAATTTTGACACTTTTCATTTTTGACATTTAGCATTGTAACACTTGTCATTTGACATCTTTGACATTTGCCATCTTGAAATTTGTCATTTTTGACATTTTTTATGGTGACACTTTTTATTTTTGACATTTAGCATTGTGACATTTGTCAGTTTTGACATTTGCCATCTTGAAATTTGTCATTTTTGACATTTTTCATGGTGACACTTTTCATTTTTGACATTTAGCATTGTGACATTTGTCATTTGACATCTTTGACATTTGCCATATTGAAATTTGTCATTTTTGACATTTTTCATGGTGACACTTTTCATTTTTGACATTAAGCATTGTGACATTTGTCATTTGACATCTTTTACATTTGCCATCTTGAAATTTGTCATTTTTGACATTTAGCATTGTGACATTTGTCATTTGACATCTTTGACATTTGCCATCTTGAAATTTGTTATTTTTGACATTTTTCATGGTGACACTTTTCATTTTTGACATTTAGCATTGTGACATTTGTCAGTTTTGACATTTGCCATTTTAAAATTTGTCATTTTTGACATTTGGCATTGTGACACTTTTCATTTTTGACATTTAGCATTGTGACATTTGTCATTTGACATCTTAGACATTTGCCATCTTGAAATTTGTCATTTTTGACACTTTTCATTTTTGGCATTTAGCATTGTGACATTTGTCATTTGACATTTTTGACATTTGCCATCTTGAAATTTGTCATTTTTGACATTTTTCATGGTGTCACTTTTCATTTTTGACATTTAGCATTGTGACATTTGTCATGTGACATCTTTGACATTTGCCATCTTGAAATTTGTCATTTTTGACATTTTTTATGGTGACACTTTTCATTTTTGACATTTAGCATTGTGACATTTGTCATTTGACATCTTTGACATTTGCCATCTTGAAATTTGTCATTTTTGACATTTT
The DNA here is from genome assembly GCA_964028335.1 of Altica lythri. NCBI lineage: Eukaryota > Metazoa > Arthropoda > Insecta > Coleoptera > Chrysomelidae > Altica > Altica lythri. The sequence continues at coordinate 20,940,452 of OZ034800.1, read as the reverse complement.
TCATGGTGACACTTTATATTATTGACATTTAGCATTGTGACATTTGTCAGTTTTGACATTTGCCATCTTAAAATTTGTCATTTTTGACATTTGTCATGGTGACACTTTTCATTTTTTACATTTAGCATTGTGACATTTGTCATTTGACATCTTTGACATTTGCCATCTTGAAATTTGTTATTTTTGACATTTTTCATGGTGACACTTTTCATTTTTGACATTTAGCATTGTGACATTTGTCATTTGACATCTTTGACATTTGCCATCTTGAAATTTGTCATTTTTGACATTTTTCATGGTGACACTTTTCATTTTTGACATTTAGCATTGTGACATTTGTCATTTGACATCTTTGACATTTGCCATCTTGAAATTTGTCATTTTTGACATTTTTCACGGTGACACTTTTCATTTTTGACATTTAGCATTGTGACATTTGTCATTTGACATCTTGAAATTTGTCATTTTTGACACTTTTCATTTTTGACATTTATCATTGTGACATTTGTCATTTGACATCTTTGACATTTGCCATCTTGAAATTTGTCATTTTTGACATTTTTCATGGTGACACTTTTCATTTTTGACATTTAGCATTGTGACATTTGTCATTTGACATCTTGGACATTTGCCATCTTGAAATTTGTCATTTTTGACATTTTTCATGGTGACACATCATTTTTGACATTTAGCATTGTGACATTTGTCAGTTTTGACATTTGCCATCTTGAAATTTGTCATTTTTGACATTTTTCATGGTGACACTTTTCATTTTTGACATTTAGCATTGTGACATTTGTCATGTGACATCTTTGACATTTGCCATCTTGAAATTTGTCATTTTTGACATTTTTCATGGTGACACTTTTCATTTTTGACATTTAGCATTGTGACATTTGTCATTTGACATCTTTGACATTTGCCATCTTGAAATTTGTCATTTTTGACATTTTTTATGGTGACACTTTTCATTTTTGACATTTAGCATTGTGACATTTGTCATTTGACATCTTTGACATTTGCCATCTTGAAATTTGTCATTTTTGTTATTTTTCATGGTGACACTTTTCATTTTTGACATTTAGCATTGTGACATTTGTCATTTGACATCTTTGACATTTGCCATCTTTAAATTTGTTATTTTTGACATTTTTCATGGTGACACTTTTCATTTTTGACATTTAGCATTGTGACATTTGTCATTTGACATCTTTGTCATTTGCCATCTTGAAATTTGTCATTTTTGACATTTTTCATGGTGACACTTTTCATTTTTGACATTTAGCATTGTGACATTTGTCATTTGACATCTTTGACATTTGCCATCTTGAAATTTGTCATTTTTGACATTTAGCATTGTGACATTTGTCATTTGACATCTTGGACATTTGCCATCTTGAAATTTGTCATTTTTGACATTTTTTATGGTGACACTTATCATTTTTGACATTTAGCATTGTGACATTTGTCAGTTTTGACATTTGCCATCTTGAAATTTGTCATTTTTGACATTTTTCATGTTGACACTTTTCATTTTTGACATTTAGCATTGTGACATTTGTCATTTGACATCTTTGACATTTGCCATCTTGAAATTTGTTATTTTTGACATTTTTCATGGTGACACTTTTCATTTTTGACATTTAGCATTGTGACATTTGTCATTTGACATCTTTGACATTTGCCATCTTGAAATTTGTCATTTTTGACATTTTTCATGGTGACACTTTTCATTTTTGACATTTAGCATTGTGACATTTGTCATTTGACATCTTTGACATTTGCCATCTTGAAATTTGTTATTTTTGACATTTTTCATGGTGACACTTTTCATTTTTGACATTTAGCATTGTGACATTTGTCATTTGACATCTTTGACATTTGCCATCTTGAAATTTGTCATTTTTAACATTTTTCATGGTGACACTTTTCATTTTTGACATTTAGCATTGTGACATTTGTCAGTTTTGACATTTGCCATCTTGAAATTTGTCATTTTTGACATTTTTCATGGTGACACTTTTCATTTTTGACATTTGGCATTGTGACATTTGTCGTTTGACATCTTTGACATTTGCCATCTTGAAATTTGTCATTTTTGACATTTTTCATGGTGACACTTTTCATTTTTGACATTTAGCATTGTGAGATTTGTCATTTGACATCTTTGACATTTGCCATCTTGAAATTTGTTATTTTTGACATTTTTCATAGTGACACTTTTCATTTTTGACATTTAGCATTGTGACATTTGTCATTTGACATCTTTGACATTTGCCATCTTGAAATTTGTCATTTTTGACATTTTTCATGGTGACACTTTTCATTTTTGACATTTAGCATTGTGACATTTGTCATTTGACATCTTTGACATTTGCCATTTTAAAATTTGTCATTTTTGACATTTTTATGGTGACACTTTTCATTTTTGACATTTAGCATTGTGACGTTTGTCATTTGACATCTTTGACATTTGCCATCTTGAAATTTGTTATTTTTGACATTTTTCATAGTGACACTTTTCATTTTTGACATTTAGCATTGTGACATTTGTCATTTGACATCTTTGACATTTGCCATCTTGAAATTTGTTATTTTTGACATTTTTCATGGTGACACTTTTTATTTTTGACATTTAGCATTGTGACATTTGTCAGTTTTGACATTTGCCATCTTGAAATTTGTCATTTTTGACATTTTTCATGGAGACACTTTTCATTTTTGACATTTAGCATTGTGACATTTGTCATTTGACATCTTTGACATTTGCCATCTTGAAATTTGTTATTTTTGACATTTTTCATGGTGACACTTTTCATTTTTGACATTTAGCATTGTGACATTTGTCATTTGACATCTTTGACATTTGCCATCTTGAAATTTGTCATTTTTGACATTTTTCATAGTGACACTTTTCATTTTTGACATTAAGCTTTGTGACATTTGTCATTTGACATCTTTTACATTTGCCATCTTGAAATTTGTCATTTTTGACATTTAGCATTGTGACATTTGTCATTTGACATCTTTGACATTTGCCATCTTGAAATTTGTTATTTTTGACTTTTTTCATGGTGACACTTTTCATTTTTGACATTTAGCATTGTGACATTTGTCAGTTTTGACATTTGCCATTTTGAAATTTGTCATTTTTGACATTTAGCATTGTGACACTTTTCATTTTTGACATTTAGCATTGTGACATTTGTCATTTGACATCTTAGACATTTGCCATCTTGAAATTTGTCATTTTTGACACTTTTCATTTTTGGCATTTAGCATTGTGACATTTGTCATTTGACATCTTTGACATTTGCCATCTTGAAATTTGTCATTTTTGACATTTTTCATGGTGTCACTTTTCATTTTTGACATTTAGCATTGTGACATTTGTCATGTGACATCTTTGACATTTGCCATCTTGAAATTTGTCATTTTTGACATTTTTTATGGTGACACTTTTCATTTTTGACATTTAGCATTGTGACATTTGTCATTTGACATCTTTGACATTTGCCATCTTGAAATTTGTCATTTTTGACATTTTTCATGGTGACACTTTTCATTATTGACATTTAGCATTGTGACATTTGTCAGTTTTGATATTTGCCATCTTGAAATTTGTCATTTTTGACATTTGTCATGGTGACACTTTTCATTTTTTACATTTAGCATTGTGACATTTGTCATTTGACATCTTTGACATTTGCCATCTTGAAATTTGTTATTTTTGACATTTTTCATGGTGACACTTTTCATTTTTGACATTTAGCATTGTGACATTTGTCATTTGACATCTTTGACATTTGCCATCTTGAAATTTGTCATTTTTGACATTTTTCATGGTGACACTTTTCATTTTTGACATTTAGCATTGTGACATTTGTCATTTGACATCTTTGACATTTGCCATCTTGAAATTTGTCATTTTTGACATTTTTCACGGTGACACTTTTCATTTTTGACATTTAGCATTGTGACATTTGTCATTTGACATCTTAGACATTTGCCATCTTGAAATTTGTCATTTTTGACACTTTTCATTTTTGACATTTAGCATTGTGACATTTGTCATTTGACATCTTTGACATTTTCCATCTTGAAATTTGTCATTTTTGACATTTTTCATGGTGACACTTTTCATTTTTGACATTTAGCATTGTGACATTTGTCATTTGACATCTTGGACATTTGCCATCTTGAAATTTGTCATTTTTGACATTTTTCATGGTGACACATTATTTTTGACATTTAGCATTGTGACATTTGTCAGTTTTGACATTTGCCATCTTGAAATTTGTCATTTTTGACATTTTTCATAGTGACACTTTTCATTTTTGACATTAAGCATTGTGACATTTGTCATGTGACATCTTTGACATTTGCCATCTTGAAATTAGTCATTTTTGACATTTTTCATGGTGACACTTTTCATTTTTGACATTTAGCATTGTGACATTTGCCATTTGACATCTTTGACATTTGCCATCTTGAAATTTGTCATTTTTGACATTTTTCATGGTGACACTTTTCATTTTTGACATTTAGCATTGTGACATTTGTCATTTGACATTTGCCATCTTGAAATTTGTCATTCTTGTTATTTTTCATGGTGGCACTTTTCATTTTTGACATTTAGCATTGTGACATTTGTCATTTGACATCTTTGACATTTGCCATCTTTAAATTTGTTATTTTTGACATTTTTCATGGTGACACTTTTCATTTTTGACATTTAGCATTGTGACATTTGTCATTTGACATCTTTGACATTTGCCATCTTGAAATTTGTCATTTTTGACATTTAGCATTGTGACATTTGTCATTTGACATCTTGGACATTTGCCATCTTGAAATTTGTCATTTTTGACATTTTTTATGGTGACACTTATCATTTTTGACATTTAGCATTGTGACATTTGTCAGTTTTGACATTTGCCATCTTGAAATTGGTCATTTTTGACATTTTTCATGTTGACACTTTTCATTTTTGACATTTAGCATTGTGACATTTGTCATTTGACATCTTTGACATTTGCCATCTTGAAATTTGTTATTTTTGACATTTTTCATGGTGACACTTTTCATTTTTGACATTTAGCATTGTGACATTTGTCATTTGACATCTTTGACATTTGCCATCCTGAAATTTGTCATTTTTGACATTTTTCATGGTGACACTTTTCATTTTTGACATTTAGCATTGTGACATTTGTCATTTGACATCTTTGACATTTGCCATCTTGAAATTTGTCATTTTTGACATTTTTCATGATGACACTTTTCATTTTTGACATTTAGCATTGTGACATTTGTCAGTTTTGACATTTGCCATCTTGAAATTTGTCATTTTTGACATTTTTCATGGTGACACTTTTCATTTTTGACATTTGGCATTGTGACATTTGTCGTTTGACATCTTTGACATTTGCCATCTTGAAATTTGTCATTTTTGACATTTTATGGTGACACTTTTCATTTTTGACATTTAGCATTGTGAGATTTGTCATTTGACATCTTTGACATTTGCCATCTTGAAATTTGTTATTTTTGACATTTTTCATGGTGACACTTTTCATTTTTGACATTTAGCATTGTGACATTTGTCATTTGACATCTTTGACATTTGCCATCTTGAAATTTGTCATTTTTGACATTTTTCATGGTGACACTTTTCATTTTTGACATTTAGCATTGTGACATTTGTCATTTGACATCTTTGACATTTGCCATTTTGAAATTTGTCATTTTTGACATTTTTATGGTGACACTTTTCATTTTTGACATTTAGCATTGTGACGTTTGTCATTTGACATCTTTGACATTTGCCATCTTGAAATTTGTTATTTTTGACATTTTTTATGGTGACACTTTTCATTTCTGACATTTAGCATTGTGACATTTGTCATTTGACATCTTTGACATTTGCCATCTTGAAATTTGTTATTTTTGACATTTTTCATGGTGACACTTTTTATTTTTGACATTTAGCATTGTGACATTTGTCAGTTTTGACATTTGCCATCTTGAAATTTGTCATTTTTGACATTTTTCATGGTGACACTTTTCATTTTTGACATTTAGCATTGTGACATTTGTCATTTGACATCTTTGACATTTGCCATCTTGAAATTTGTCGTTTTTGACATTTAGCATTGTGACATTTGTCATTTGACATCTTTGACATTTGCCATCTTAAAATTTGTTATTTTTGACATTTTTCATGGTGACACTTTTCATTTTTAACATTTAGCATTGTGACATTTGTCAGTTTTGACATTTGCCATCTTGAAATTTGTCATTTTTGCCATCTTTCATGGTGACACTTTTCATTTTTGACATTTAGCATTGTGACATTTGTCATTTGACATCTTAGACATTTGTCATCTTGAAATTTGTCATTTTTGACACTTTTCATTTTTGACATTTAGCATTGTGACATTTGTCATTTGACATCTTTGACATTTGCCATCTTGAAATTTGTCATTTTTGACAATTTTCATGGTGACACTTTTCATTTTTGACATTTAGCATTGTGACATTTGTCAGTTTTGACATTTGCCATCTTGAAATTTGTCATTTTTGACATTTTTCATGGTGACACTTTTCATTTTTGACATTTAGCATTGTGACATTTGTCATTTGACATCTTTGACATTTGCCATCTTGAAATTTGTCATTTTTGACATTTTTCATGGTGACACTTTTCATTTTTGACATTTAGCATTGTGACATTTGTCATTTGACATCTTTGACATTTGCCCTCTTGAAATTTGTCATGTTTGACATTTAGCATTGTGACATTTGTCATTTGACATCTTTGACATTTGCCATCTTGAAATTTGTTATTTTTGACATTTTTCATGGTGACACTTTTCATTTTTGACATTTAGCATTGTGACATTTGTCAGTTTTGACATTTGCCATCTTGAAATTTGTCATTTTTGACATTTAGCATTTTGACACTTTTCATTTTAAACATTTAGCATTGTGACATTTGTCATTTGACATCTTTGATATTTGCCATCTTGAAATTTGTCATTTTTGACATTTTTCATGGTGACACTTTTCATTTTTGACATTTAGCATTGTGGCATTTGTCATTTGACATCTTTGACATTTGCCATCTTGAAATTTGTCATTTTTGACATTTAGCATTGTGATATTTGTCATTTGACATCTTTGACATTTGCCATCTTGAAATTTGTCATTTTTGACATTTTTCATGGTGACACTTTTCATTTTTGACATTTACCATTATGACATTTGTCATTTGACATCTTTGACATTTGCCATTTTGAAATTTGTCATTTTTGACATTTTTCATGGTGACACTTTTCATTTTTGACATTTAGCATTGTGACATTTGTCATTTGACATCTTTGACATTTGCCATCTTGAAATTTGTCATTTTTGACATTTTTCATGGTGACACTTTTCTTTTTTGACATTTAGCATTGTGACATTTGTCAGTTTTGACATTTGCCATCTTGAAATTTGTCATTTTTGACATTTTTCATGGTGACACTTTTCATTTTTGACATTTAGCATTGTGACATTTGTCATTTGACATCTTAGACATTTGCCATCTTGAAATTTGTCATTTTTGACACTTTTCATTTTTGACATTTAGCATTGTGACATTTGTCATTTGACATCTTTGACATTTGCCATCTTGAAATTTGTCATTTTTGACAATTTCATGGTGACACTTTTCATTTTTGACATTTAGCATTGTGACATTTGTCAGTTTTGACATTTGCCATCTTGAAGTTTGTCATTTTTAACATTTTTCATGGTGACACTTTTTATTTTTGACATTTAGCATTGTGACATTTGTCATTTGACATCTTTGACATTTGCCATCTTGAAATTTGTCATTTTTGACATTTTTCATGGTGACACTTTTCATTTTTGACATTTAGCATTGTGACATTTGTCATTTGACATCTTTTACATTTGCCATCTTGAAATTTGTCATTTTTGACATTTAGCATTGTGACATTTGTCATTTGACATCTTTGACATTTGCCATCTTGAAATTTGTTATTTTTGACATTTTTCATGGTGACACTTTTCATTTTTGACATTTAGCATTGTGACATTTGTCAGTTTTGACATTTGCCATCTTGAAATTTGTTTTTTTTTGACATTTAGCATTGTGACACTTTTCATTTTTGACATTTAGCATTGTGACATTTGTCATTTGACATCTTAGACATTTGCCATCTTGAAATTTGTCATTTTTGACACTTTTCATTTTTGACATTTAGCATTGTGACATTTGTCATTTGACATCTTTGACATTTGCCATCTTGAAATTTGTCATTTTTGACATTTTTCATGGTGACACTTTTCATTTTTGACATTAAGCATTGTGACATTTGTCATTTGACATCTTTGACATTTGCCATCTTGAAATTTGTCATTTTTGACATTTTTTATGGTGACACTTTTCATTTTTGACATTTAGCATTGTGACATTTGTCATTTGACATCTTTGACATTTGCCATCTTGAAATTTGTCATTTTTGACATTTTTCATGGTGACACTTTTCATTTTTGACATTTAGCATTGTGACATTTGTCAGTTTTGACATTTGCCATCTTAAAATTTGTCATTTTTGACATTTTTCATGGTGACACTTTTCATTTTTGACATTTGGCATTGTGACATTTGTCATTTGACATCTTAGACATTTGCCATCTTGAAATTTGTCATTTTTGACACTTTTCATTTTTGACATTTAGCATTGTGACAGTTGTCATTTGACATCTTTGACATTTGCCATCTTGAAATTTGCCATTTTTGACATTTTTCATGGTGACACTTTTCATTTTTGACATTTAGCATTGTGACATTTGTCATTTGACATCTTTGACATTTGCCATCTTGAAATTTGTCATTTTTGACATTTTTCATGGTGACACTTTTCATTTTTGACATTTAGCATTGTGACATTTGTCATTTGACATCTTTGACATTTGCCATCTTGAAATTTGTTATTTTTGACATTTTTCATGGTGACACTATTCATTTTTGACATTTAGCATTGTGACATTTGTCATTTGACATCTTTGACATTTGGCATCTTGAAATTTGTCATTTTTGACATTTAGCATTGTGACATTTGTCATTTGACATCTTTGACATTTGCCATCTTGAAATTTGTTATTTTTGACATTTTTCATGGTGACACTTTTTATTTTTGACATTTAGCATTGTGACATTTGTCAGTTTTGACATTTGCCATCTTGAAATTAGTCATTTTTGACATTTTTCATGGTGACACTTTTCATTTTTGACATTTAGCATTGTGACATTTGTCATTTGACATCTTAGACATTTGCCATCTTGAAATTTGTCATTGTTGACACTTTTCATTTTTGACATTTAGCATTGTGACATTTGTCATTTGACATCTTTGACATTTGCCATCTTGAAATTTGTCATTTTTGACATTTTTTATGGTGACACTTTTCATTTTTGACATTTAGCATTGTGACATTTGTCAGTTTTGACATTTGCCATCTTGAAATTTGTCATTTTTGACATTTTTCATGGTGACACTTTTCATTTTTGACATTTAGCATTGTGACATTTGTCATTTGACATCTTTGCCATTTGCCATCTTAAAATTTGTCATTTTTGACATTTTTCATGGTGACACTTTTCATTTTTGACATTTAGCATTGTGACATTTGTCATTTGACATCTTTGACATTTGCCATCTTGAAATTTGTTATTTTTGACATTTTTCATGGTGACACTTATCATTTTTGACATTTAGCATTGTGACATTTGTCATTTGACATCTTTGACATTTGCCATCTTGAAATTTGTCATTTTTGACATTTTTCATGGTGACACTTTTCATTTTTGACATTTAGCATTGTGACATTTGTCATTTGACATCTTGGACATTTGCCATCTTGAAATTTGTTATTTTTGACATTTTTCTTTGTGACACTTTTCATTTTTGACATTTAGCATTGTGACATTTGTCATTTGACATCTTTGACATTTGCCATCTTGAAATTTGTCATTTTTGACATTTAGCATTGTGACATTTGTCATTTGACATCTTTGACATTTGCCATCTTGAAATTTGTTATTTTTGACATTTTTCATGGTGACACTTATCATTTTTGACATTTAGCATTGTGACATTTGTCATTTGACATCTTTGACATTTGCCATATTGAAATTTGTCATTTTTGACATTTTTCATGGTGACACTTTTCATTTTTGACATTTAGCATTGTGACATTTGTCATTTGACATCTTGGACATTTGCCATCTTGAAATTTGTTATTTTTGACATTTTTTATGGTGACACTTTTCATTTTTGACATTTAGCATTGTGACATTTGTCATTTGACATCTTTGACATTTGCCATTTTGAAATTTGTCATTTTTGACATTTTTCATGGTGACACTTTTCATTTTTGACATTTAGCATTGTGACATTTGTCATTTGACATCTTTGACATTTGCCATCTTGAAATTTGTCATTTTTGACATTTAGCATTGTGACATTTGTCATTTGACATCTTTGACATTTGCCATCTTGAAATTTGTTATTTTTGACATTTTTCATGGTAACACTTTTCATTTTTGACATTTAGCATTGTGACATTTGTCAGTTTTGACATTTGCCATCTTGAAATTTGTCATTTTTGACATTTAGCATTGTGACATTTGTCATTTGACATCTTTGACATTTGCCATCTTGAAATTTGTCATTTTTGACATTTTTCATAGTGACACTTTTCATTTTTGACATTTAGCATTGTGATATTTGTCATTTGACATCTTTGACATTTGCCATCTTGAAATTTGTCATTTTTGACATTTAGCATTGTGATATTTGTCATTTGACATCTTTGACATTTGCCATCTTGAAATTTGTCATTTTTGACATTTTTCATTTTTGACTTTTAGCATTGTGACATTTGTCATTTGACATCTTTGACATTTGCTATCTTGAAACTTGTTATTTTTGACATTTTTCATGGTGACACTTTTCATTTTTGACATTTAGCATTGTGACATTTGTCATTTGACATCTTTGACATTTGCCATCTTGAAATTTGTCATTTTTGACATTTTTCATGGTGACACTTTTCATTTTTGACATTTAGCATTGTGACATTTGTCATTTGACATCTTTGACATTTGCCATCTTGAAATTTGTCATTTTTGCCATTTTTCATGGTGACACTTTTCATTTTTGACATTTAGCATTGTGACATTTGTCAGTTTTGACATTTGCCATCTTGAAATTTGTCATTTTTGACATTTTTCATGGTGATACTTTTCATTTTTGACATTTAGCATTGTGACATTTGTCATTTGACATCTTAGACATTTGCCATCTTGAAATTTGTCATTTTTGACACTTTTCATTTTTGACATTTAGCATTGTGACATTTGTCATTTGACATCTTTGACATTTGCCATCTTGAAATTTGTAATTTTTGACATTTTTCATGGTGACACTTTTCATTTTTGACATTTAGCATTGTGACATTTGTCAGTTTTGACATTTGCCATCTTGAAATTTGTCATTTTTGACATTTTTCATGGTGACACTTTTCATTTTTGACATTTAGCATTGTGACATTTGTCATTTGACATCTTTGACATTTGCCATCTTGAAATTTGTCATTTTTGACATTTTTCATGGTGACACTTTTCATTTTTGACATTTAGCATTGTGACATTTGTCAGTTTTGACATTTTTGACATTTTTCATGGTGACACTTTTCATTTTTGACATTTAGCATTGTGACATTTGTCAGTTTTAACATTTGCCATCTTGAAATTTGTCATTTTTGACATTTTTCATGGTGACACTTTTCATTTTTGACATTTAGCATTGTGACATTTGTCAGTTTTGACATTTGCCATCTTGAAATTTGTCATTTTTGACATTTTTCATGGTGACACTTTTCATTTTTGACATTTAGCATTGTGACATTTGTCATTTGACATCTTTGACATTTGCCATCTTGAAATTTGTCATTTTTGACATTTAGCATTGTGACATTTGTCACTTGACATCTTTGACATTTGCCATCTTGAAATTTGTTTTTTTTTGACATTTTTTATGGTGACACTTTTCATTTTTGACATTTAGCATTGTGACATTTGTCAGTTTTGACATTTGCCATCTTGAAATTTGTCATTTTTGACATTTAGCATTGTGACATTTGTCATTTGACATCTTTGACATTTGCCATCTTGAAATGTGTCATTTTTGACATTTTTCATGGTGACACTTTTCATTTTTGACATTTAGCATTGTGGTATTTGTCATTTGACATCTTTGACATTTGCCATCTTGAAATTTGTCATTTTTGACATTTTTCATGGTGACACTTTTCATTTTTGACATTTAGCATTGTGACATTTGTCATTTGACATCTTTGACATTTGCCATTTTGAAATTTGTCATTTTTGACATTTTTATGGTGACACTTTTCATTTTTGACATTTAGCATTGTGACGTTTGTCATTTGACATCTTTGACATTTGCCATCTTGAAATTTGTTATTTTTGACATTTTTCATTTTTGACATTTAGCATTGTGACATTTGTCATTTGACATCTTTGACATTTGCCATCTTGAAATTTGTTATTTTTGACATTTTTCATGGTGACACTTTTCATTTTTGACATTTAGCATTGTGACATTTGTCAGTTTTGACATTTGCCATCTTGAAATTTGTCATTTTTGACATTTTTCATGGTGACACTTTTCATTTTTGACATTTAGCATTGTGACATTTGTCATTTGACATCTTTGACATTTGCCATCTTGAAATTTGTCGTTTTTGACATTTAGCATTGTGACATTTGTCATTTGACATCTTTGACATTTGCCATCTTAAAATTTGTTATTTTTGACATTTTTCATGGTGACACTTTTCATTTTTGACATTTAGCATTGTGACATTTGTCAGTTTTGACATTTGCCATCTTGAAATTTGTCATTTTTGACATTTTTCATGGTGACACTTTTCATTTTTGACATTTAGCATTGTGACATTTTTCATTTGACATCTTTGACATTTTCCATCTTAAAATTTGTTATTTTTGACATTTTTCATGGTGACACTTTTCATTTTTGACATTTAGCATTGTGACATTTGTCAGTTTTGACATTTGCCATCTTGAAATTTGTCATTTTTGACATTTTTCATGGTGACACTTTTCATTTTTGACATTTAGCATTGTGACATTTGTCATTTGACATCTTTGACATTTGCCCTCTTGAAATTTGTCATGTTTGACATTTAGCATTGTGACATTTGTCATTTGACATCTTTGACATTTGCCATCTTGAAATTTGTTATTTTTGACATTTTTCATGGTGACACTTTTCATTTTTGACATTTAGCATTGTGGCATTTGTCATTTGACATCTTTGACATTTGCCATCTTGAAATTTGTCATTTTTGACATTTAGCATTGTGATATTTGTCATTTGACATCTTTGACATTTGCCATCTTGAAATTTGTCATTTTTGACATTTTTCATGGTGACACTTTTCATTTTTGACATTTAGCATTGTGACATTTGTCATTTGACATCTTTGACATTTGCCATTTTGAAATTTGTCATTTTTGACATTTTTCATGGTGACACTTTTCATTTTTGACATTTAGCATTGTGACATTTGTCATTTGACATCTTTGACATTTGCCATCTTAAAATTTGTCATTTTTGACATTTTTCATGGTGACACTTTTCTTTTTTGACATTTAGCATTGTGACATTTGTCAGTTTTGACATTTGCTATCTTGAAATTTGTCATTTTTGACATTTTTCATGGTGACACTTTTCATTTTTGACATTTAGCATTGTGACATTTGTCATTTGACATCTTAGACATTTGCCATCTTGAAATTTGTTATTTTTGACATTTTTCATGGTGACACTTTTCATTTTTGACATTTAGCATTGTGGCATTTGTCATTTGACATCTTTGACATTTGCCATCTTGAAATTTGTCATTTTTGACATTTAGCATTGTGATATTTGTCATTTGACATCTTTGACATTTGCCATCTTGAAATTTGTCATTTTTGACATTTTTCATGGTGACACTTTTCATTTTTGACATTTAGCATTGTGACATTTGTCATTTGACATCTTTGACATTTGCCATTTTGAAATTTGTCATTTTTGACATTTTTCATGGTGACACTTTTCATTTTTGACATTTAGCATTGTGACATTTGTCATTTGACATCTTTGACATTTGCCATCTTGAAATTTGTCATTTTTGACATTTTTCATGGTGACACTTTTCTTTTTTGACATTTAGCATTGTGACATTTGTCAGTTTTGACATTTGCTATCTTGAAATTTGTCATTTTTGACATTTTTCATGGTGACACTTTTCATTTTTGACATTTAGCATTGTGACATTTGTCATTTGACATCTTAGACATTTGCCATCTTGAAATTTCTCATTTTTGACACTTTTCATTTTTGACATTTAGCATTGTGACATTTGTCATTTGACATCTTTGACATTTGCCATCTTGAAATTTGTCATTTTTGACAATTTCATGGTGACACTTTTCATTTTTGACATTTAGCATTGTGACATTTGTCATTTGACATCTTTTACATTTGCCATCTTGAAATTTGTCATTTTTGACATTTAGCATTGTGACATTTGTCATTTGACATCTTTGACATTTGCCATCTTGAAATTTGTTATTTTTGACATTTTTCATGGTGACACTTTTCATTTTTGACATTTAGCATTGTGACATTTGTCAGTTTTGACATTTGCCATCTTGAAATTTGTTTTTTTTGACATTTAGCATTGTGACACTTTTCATTTTTGACATTTAGCATTGTGACATTTGTCATTTGACATCTTAGACATTTGCCATCTTGAAATTTGTCATTTTTGACACTTTTCATTTTTGACATTTAGCATTGTGACATTTGTCATTTGACATCTTTGACATTTGCCATCTTGAAATTTGTCATTTTTGACATTTTTCATGGTGACACTTTTCATTTTTGACATTAAGCATTGTGACATTTGTCATTTGACATCTTTGACATTTGCCATCTTGAAATTTGTCATTTTTGACATTTTTCATGGTGACACTTTTCATTTTTGACATTTAGCATTGTGACATTTGTCATTTGACATCTTTGATATTTGCCATCTTGAACTTTGTCATTTTTGACAATTTCATGGTTACACTTTTCATTTTTGACATTTAGCATTGTGACATTTGTCAGTTTTGACATTTGCCATCTTGAAATTTGTCATTTTTGACATTTAGCATTGTGACATTTGTCATTTGACATCTTTGACATTTGCCATCTTGAAATTTGTCATTTTTCATGGTGACACTTTTCATTTTTGACATTTAGCATTGTGATATTTGTCATTTGACATCTTTGACATTTGCCATCTTGAAATTTGTCATTTTTGACATTTAGCATTGTGATATTTGTCATTTGACATCTTTGACATTTGCCATCTTGAAATTTGTCATTTTTGACATTTTTCATTTTTGACTTTTAGCATTGTGACATTTGTCATTTGACATCTTTGACATTTGCCATCTTGAAACTTGTTATTTTTGACATTTTTCATGGTGACACTTTTCATTTTTGACATTTAGCATTGTGACATTTGTCATTTGACATCTTTGACATTTGCCATCTTGAAATTTGTCATTTTTGACATTTTTCATGGTGACACTTTTCATTTTTAACATTTAGCATTGTGACATTTGTCATTTGACATCTTTGACATTTGCCATCTTGAAATTTGTCATTTTTGCCATTTTTCATGGTGACACTTTTCATTTTTGACATTTAGCATTGTGACATTTGTCAGTTTTGACATTTGCCATCTTGAAATTTGTCATTTTTGACATTTTTCATGGTGAAAGTTTTCATTTTTGACATTTAGCATTGTGACATTTGTTATTTGACATCTTAGACATTTGCCATCTTGAAATTTGTCATTTTTGACACTTTTCATTTTTGACATTTAGCATTGTGACATTTGTCATTTGACATCTTTGACATTTGCCATCTTGAAATTTGTAATTTTTGACATTTTTCATGGTGACACTTTTCATTATTGACATTTAGCATTGTGACATTTGTCAGTTTTGACATTTGCCATCTTGAAATTTGTCATTTTTGACATTTTTCATGGTGACACTTTTCATTTTTGACATTTAGCATTGTGACATTTGTCATTTGACATCTTTGAAATTTGCCATCTTGAAATTTGTCATTTTTGACATTTTTCATGGTGACACTTTTCATTTTTGACATTTAGCATTGTGACATTTGTCAGTTTTGACATTTTTGACATTTTTCATGGTGACACTTTTCATTTTTGACATTTAGCATTGTGACATTTGTCAGTGTTGACATTTGCCATCTTGAAATTTGTCATTTTTGACATTTTTCATGGTGACACTTTTCATTTTTGACATTTAGCATTGTGACATTTGTCAGTTTTGACATTTGCCATCTTGAAATTTGTCATTTTTGACATTTTTCATGGTGACACTTTTCATTTTTGACATTTAGCATTGTGACATTTGTCATTTGACATCTTTGACATTTGCCATCTTGAAATTTGTCATTTTTGACATTTAGCATTGTGACATTTGTCATTTGACATCTTTGACATTTGCCATCTTGAAATTTGTTATTTTTGACATTTTTCATGGTGACACTTTTCATTTTTGACATTTAGCATTGTGACATTTGTCAGTTTTGACATTTGCCATCTTGAAATTTGTCATTTTTGACATTTAGCATTGTGACATTTGTCATTTGACATCTTTGACATTTGCCATCTTGAAATTTGTCATTTTTGACATTTTTCATGGTGACACTTTTCATTTTTGACATTTAGCATTGTGATATTTGTCATTTGACATCTTTGACATTTGCCATCTTGAAATTTGTCATTTTTGACATTTAGCATTGTGATATTTGTCATTTGACATCTTTGACATTTGCCATCTTGAAATTTGTCATTTTTGACATTTTTCATTTTTGACATTTAGCATTGTGACATTTGTCATTTGACATCTTTGACATTTGCCATCTTGAAACTTGTTATTTTTGACATTTTTCATGGTAACACTTTTCATTTTTGACATTTAGCATTGTGACATTTGTCATTTGACATCTTTGACATTTGCCATCTTGAAATTTGTCATTTTTGACATTTTTCATGGTGACACTTTTCATTTTTGACATTTAGCATTGTGACATTTGTCATTTGACATCTTTGACATTTGCCATCTTGAAATTTGTCATTTTTGACATTTAGCATTCTGACATTTGTCATTTGACATCTTTGACATTTGCCATCTTAAAATTTGTTATTTTTGACATTTTTCATGGTGACACATTTCATTTTTGACATTTAGCATTGTGACATTTGTCAGTTTTGACATTTGCCATCTTGAAATTTGTCATTTTTGACATTTAGCATTGTGACATTTGTCATTTGACATCTTTGACATTTGCCATGGTGACACTTTTCATTTTTGACATTTAGCATTGTGATATTTGTCATTTGACATCTTTGACATTTGCCATCTTGAAATTTGTCATTTTTGCCATTTTTCATGGTGACACTTTTCATTTTTGACATTTAGCATTGTGACATTTGTCATTTGACATCTTTGACATTTGCCATCTTGAAATTTGTCATTTTTGACATTTTTCATTTTTGACTTTTAGCATTGTGACATTTGTCATTTGACATCTTTGACATTTGCCATCTTGAAACTTGTTATTTTTGACATTTTTCATGGTGACACTTTTCATTTTTGACATTTAGCATTGTGACATTTGTCATTTGACATCTTTGACATTTGCCATCTTGAAATTTGTCATTTTTGACATTTTTCATGGTGACACTTTTCATTTTTAACATTTAGCATTGTGACATTTGTCATTTGACATCTTTGACATTTGCCATCTTGAAATTTGTCATTTTTGCCATTTTTCATGGTGACACTTTTCATTTTTGACATTTAGCATTGTGACATTTGTCAGTTTTGACATTTGCCATCTTGAAATTTGTCATTTTTGACATTTTTCATGGTGATACTTTTCATTTTTGACATTTAGCATTGTGACATTTGTTATTTGACATCTTAGACATTTGCCATCTTGAAATTTGTCATTTTTGACACTTTTCATTTTTGACATTTAGCATTGTGACATTTGTCATTTGACATCTTTGACATTTGCCATCTTGAAATTTGTAATTTTTGACATTTTTCATGGTGACACTTTTCATTTTTGACATTTAGCATTGTGACATTTGTCAGTTTTGACATTTGCCATCTTGAAATTTGTCATTTTTGACATTTTTCATGGTGACACTTTTCATTTTTGACATTTAGCATTGTGACATTTGTCATTTGACATCTTTGAAATTTGCCATCTTGAAATTTGTCATTTTTGACATTTTTCATGGTGACACTTTTCATTTTTGACATTTAGCATTGTGACATTTGTCAGTTTTGACATTTTTGACATTTTTCATGGTGACACTTTTCATTTTTGACATTTAGCATTGTGACATTTGTCAGTTTTGACATTTGCCATCTTGAAATTTGTCATTTTTGACATTTTTCATGGTGACACTTTTCATTTTTGACATTTAGCATTGTGACATTTGTCAGTTTTGACATTTGCCATCTTGAAATTTGTCATTTTTGACATTTTTCATGGTGACACTTTTCATTTTTGACATTTAGCATTGTGACATTTGTCATTTGACATCTTTGACATTTGCCATCTTGAAATTTGTCATTTTTGACATTTAGCATTGTGACATTTGTCATTTGACATCTTTGACATTTGCCATCTTGAAATTTGTTATTTTTGACATTTTTCATGGTGACACTTTTCATTTTTGACATTTAGCATTGTGACATTTGTCAGTTTTGACATTTGCCATCTTGAAATTTGTCATTTTTGACATTTAGCATTGTGACATTTGTCATTTGACATCTTTGACATTTGCCATCTTGAAATTTGTCATTTTTGACATTTTTCATGGTGACACTTTTCATTTTTGACATTTAGCATTGTGATATTTGTCATTTGACATCTTTGACATTTGCCATCTTGAAATTTGTCATTTTTGACATTTAGCATTGTGATATTTGTCATTTGACATCTTTGACATTTGCCATCTTGAAATTTGTCATTTTTGACATTTTTCATTTTTGACATTTAGCATTGTGACATTTGTCATTTGACATCTTTGACATTTGCCATCTTGAAACTTGTTATTTTTGACATTTTTCATGGTAACACTTTTCATTTTTGACATTTAGCATTGTGACATTTGTCATTTGACATCTTTGACATTTGCCATCTTGAAATTTGTCATTTTTGACATTTTTCATGGTGACACTTTTCATTTTTGACATTTAGCATTGTGACATTTGTCATTTGACATCTTTGACATTTGCCATCTTGAAATTTGTCATTTTTGACATTTAGCATTCTGACATTTGTCATTTGACATCTTTGACATTTGCCATCTTAAAATTTGTTATTTTTGACATTTTTCATGGTGACACTTTTCATTTTTGACATTTAGCATTGTGACATTTGTCAGTTTTGACATTTGCCATCTTGAAATTTGTCATTTTTGACATTTAGCATTGTGACATTTGTCATTTGACATCTTTGACATTTGCCATCTTAAAATTTGTCATTTTTGACATTTTTCATGGTGACACTTTTCATTTTTGACATTTAGCATTGTGATATTTGTCATTTGACATCTTTGACATTTGCCATCTTGAAATTTGTCATTTTTGACATTTAGCATTGTGATATTTTTCATTTGACATCTTTGACATTTGCCATCTTGAAATTTGTCATTTTTGACATTTTTCATTTTTGACATTTAGCATTGTGATATTTGTCATTTGACATCTTTGACATTTGCCATCTTGACACTTGTTATTTTTGACATTTTTCATGGTGACACTTTTCATTTTTGACATTTAGCATTGTGACATTTGTCATTTGACATCTTTGACATTTGCCATCTTGAAATTTGTCATTTTTAACATTTTTCATGGTGACACTTTTCATTTTTGACATTTAGCATTGTGACATTTGTCATTTGACATCTTTGACATTTGCCATCTTGAAATTTGTCATTTTTGCCATTTTTCATGGTGACACTTTTCATTTTTGACATTTAGCATTTTGACATTTGTCATTTTTGACATTTGCCATCTTGAAATTTGTCATTTTTGACATTTTTCATGGTGATACTTTTCATTTTTGACATTTAGCATTGTGACATTTGTCATTTGACATCTTAGACATTTGCCATCTTGAAATTTGTCATTTTTGACACTTTTCATTTTTGACATTTAGCATTGTGACATTTGTCATTTGACATCTTTGACATTTGCCATCTTGAAATTTGTCATTTTTGACATTTTTTATGGTGACACTTTTCATTTTTGACATTTAGCATTGTGACATTTGTCAGTTTTGACATTTGCCATCTTGAAATTTGTCATTTTTGACATTTTTCATGGTGACACTTTTCATTTTTGACATTTAGCATTGTGACATTTGTCAGTTTTGACATTTTTGACATTTGCCATCTTGAAATTTGTCATTTTTGACATTTAGCATTGTGATATTTGTCATTTGACATCTTTGACATTTGCCATCTTGAAATTTGTCATTTTTGACATTTTTCATTTTTGACATTTAGCATTGTGACATTTGTCATTTGACATCTTTGACATTTGCCATCTTGAAACTTGTTATTTTTGACATTTTTCATGGTAACACTTTTCATTTTTGACATTTAGCATTGTGACATTTGTCATTTGACATCTTTGACATTTGCCATCTTGAAATTTGTCATTTTTGACATTTTTCATGGTGACACTTTTCATTTTTGACATTTAGCATTGTGACATTTGTCATTTGACATCTTTGACATTTGCCATCTTGAAATTTGTCATTTTTGACATTTAGCATTCTGACATTTGTCATTTGACATCTTTGACATTTGCCATCTTAAAATTTGTTATTTTTGACATTTTTCATGGTGACACATTTCATTTTTGACATTTAGCATTGTGACATTTGTCAGTTTTGACATTTGCCATCTTGAAATTTGTCATTTTTGACATTTAGCATTGTGACATTTGTCATTTGACATCTTTGACATTTGCCATGGTGACACTTTTCATTTTTGACATTTAGCATTGTGATATTTGTCATTTGACATCTTTGACATTTGCCATTTTGAAATTTGTCATTTTTGACATTTAGCATTGTGATATTTGTCATTTGACATTTTTGACATTTGCCATCTTGAAATTTGTCATTTTTGACATTTTTCATTTTTGACATTTAGCATTGTGATATTTGTCATTTGACATCTTTGACATTTGCCATCTTGACACTTGTTATTTTTGACATTTTTCATGGTGACACTTTTCATTTTTGACATTTAGCATTGTGACATTTGTCATTTGACATCTTTGACATTTGCTATCTTGAAATTTGTCATTTTTAACATTTTTCATGGTGACACTTTTCATTTTTGACATTTAGCATTGTGACATTTGTCATTTGACATCTTTGACATTTGCCATCTTGAAATTTGTCATTTTTGCCATTTTTCATGGTGACACTTTTCATTTTTGACATTTAGCATTGTGACATTTGTCATTTGACATCTTTGACATTTGCCATCTTGAAATTTGTTATTTTTGACATTTTTCATGGTTACACTTTTCATTTTTGACATTTAGCATTGTGACATTTGTCAGTTTTGACATTTGCCATCTTGAAATTTGTCATTTTGGACATTTAGCATTGTGACATTTGTCATTTGACATCTTTGACATTTGCCATCTTGAAATTTGTCATTTTTCATGGTGACACTTTTCATTTTTGACATTTAGCATTGTGATATTTGTCATTTGACATCTTTGACATTTGCCATCTTAAAATTTGTCATTTTTGGCATTTAGCATTGTGATATTTGTCATTTGACATCTTTGACATTTGCCATCTTGAAATTTGTCATTTTTGGCATTTTTCATTTTTGATATTTAGCATTGTGACATTGGTCATTTGACATCTTTGACATTTGCCATCTTGAAACTTGTTATTTTTGACATTTTTCATGGTGACACTTTTCATTATTGACAACTAGCATTGTGACATTTGTCATTTGACATCTTTGACATTTGCCATCTTGAAATTTGTCATTTTTGACATTTTTCATGGTGACACTTTTCATTTTTGACATTTAGCATTGTGACATTTGTCATTTGACATCTTTGACATTTGCCATCTTGAAATTTGTCATTTTTGACATTTTTCATGGTGACACTTTTCATTTTTGACATTTAGCATTGTGACATTTGTCAGTTTTGACATTTGCCATCTTGAAATTTGTCATTTTTGACATTTTTCATGGTGATACTTTTCATTTTTGACATTTAGCGTTGTGACATTTGTCATTTGACATCTTAGACATTTGCTATCTTGAAATTTGTCATTTTTGACACTTTTCATTTTTGACATTTAGCATTGTGACATTTCTCATTTGACATCTTTGACATTTGCCATCTTGAAATTTGTCATTTTTGACATTTTTCATGGTGACACTTTTCATTTTTGACATTTAGCGTTGTGACATTTGTCATTTGACATCTTTGACATTTGCCATCTTGAAATTTGTCATTTTTGACATTTAGCATTGTGACATTTGTCATTTGACATCTTTGGCATTTGCCATCTTGAAATTTGTTATTTTTGACATTTTTTATGGTGACACTTTTCATTTTTGACATTTAGCATTGTGACATTTGTCAGTTTTGACATTTGCCATCTTGAAATTTGTCATTTTTGACATTTTTCATGGTGACACTATTCATTTTTGACATTTAGCATTGTGACATTTGTCATTTGACATCTTTGACATTTGCCATCTTAAAATTTGTCATGTTTGACATTTAGCATTGTGACATTTGTCATTTGACATTTGCCATCTTGAAATTTGTTATTTTTGACATTTTTCATGGTGACACTTTTCATTTTTGACATTTAGCATTGTGACATTTGTCAGTTTTGACATTTGCTATCTTGAAATTTGTCATTTTTGACATTTAGCATTGTGACACTTTTCATTTTTGACATTTAGCATTGTGACATTTGTCATTTGACATCTTTGATATTTGCCAACTTGAAATTTGTCATTTTTGACATTTTTCATGGTGACACTTTTCATTTTTGACATTTAGCATTGTGACATTTGTCATTTGACATCTTTGACATTTGCCATCTTGAAATTTGTCATTTTGGACATTAAGCATTGTGATATTTGTCATTTGACATCTTTGACATTTGCCATCTTGAAATTTGTCATTTTTGACATTTTTCATGGTGACACTTTTTATTTATGACATTTAGCATTGTGACATTTGTCATTTGACATCTTTGACATTTGCCATCTTGAAATTTGTTATTTTTGACATTTTTTATGGTGACACTTTTCATTTTTGACATTTAGCATTGTGACATTTGTCATTTGACATCTTTGACATTTGTTATCTTGAAATTTGTCATTTTTGACATTTTTCATGGTGACACTTTTTATTTTTGACATTTAGCATTGTGACATTTGTCATTTGACATCTTTGACATTTGCCATCTTGAAATTTGTCATTTTTGACATTTAGCATTGTGACATTTGTCATTTGACATCTTAGACATTTGCCATCTTGAAATTTGTCAATTTTGACACTTTTCATTTTTGACATTTAGCATTGTAACATTTGTCATTTGACATCTTTGACATTTGCCATCTTGAAATTTGTCATTTTTGACATTTTTCATGGTGACACTTTTTATTTTTGACATTTAGCATTGTGACATTTGTCAGTTTTGACATTTGCCATCTTGAAATTTGTCATTTTTGACATTTTTTATGGTGACACTTTTCATTTTTGACATTTAGCATTGTGACATTTGTCATTTGACATCTTTGACATTTGCCATCTTGAAATTTGTCATTTTTGACATTTTTCATGGTGACACCTTTCATTTTTGACATTTAGCATTATGACATTTGTCATTTGACATCTTTTACATTTGCCATCTTGAAATTTGTCACTTTTGACATTTAGCATTGTGACATTTGTCATTTGACATCTTTGACATTTGCCATCTTGAAATTTGTTATTTTTAACATTTTTCATGGTGACACTTTTCATTTTTGACATTTAGCATTGTGACATTTGCCATCTTGAAATTTGTCATTTTTGACACTTTTCATTTTTGACATTTAGCATTGTGACATTTGTCATTTGACATCTTTGACATTTGCCATCTTAAAATTTGTCATTTTTGACATTTTTCATGGTGACACTTTTCATTTTTGACATTTAGCATTGTGACATTTGTCATTTGACATCTTGGACATTTGCCATCTTGAAATTTGTCATTTTTGACATTTTTCATGGTGACACTTTTCATTTTTGACATTTAGCATTGTGACATTTGTCATGTGACATCTTTGACATTTGCCATCTTGAAATTTGTCATTTTTGACATTTTTCATGGTGACACTTTTCATTTTTGACATTTAGCATTGTGACATTTGTCATTTGACATCTTTGACATTTGCCATCTTGAAATTTGTCATTTTTGACATTTTTCATGGTGACACTTTTCATTTTTGACATTTAGCATTGTGACATTTGTCATTTGACATCTTTGACATTTGCCATCTTGAAATTAGTCATTTTTGTTATTTTTCATGGTGACACTTTTCATTTTTGACATTTAGCATTGTGACATTTGTCATTTGACATCTTTGACATTTGCCATCTTGAAATTTGTTATTTTTGACATTTTTCATGGTGACACTTTTCATTTTTGACATTTAGCATTGTGACATTTGTCATTTGACATCTTTGACATTTGCCATCTTGAAATTTGTCATTTTTGACATTTTTCATGGTGACACTTTTCATTTTTGACATTTAGCATTGTGACATTTGTCATTTGACATCTTTGACATTTGCCATCTTGAAATTTGTCATTTTTGACATTTAGCATTGTGACATTTGTCATTTGACATCTTGGACATTTGCCATCTTGAAATTTGTCATTTTTGACATTTTTCATGGTGACACTTATCATTTTTGACATTTAGCATTGTGACATTTGTCAGTTTTGACATTTGCCATCTTGAAATTTGTCATTTTTGACATTTTTCATGGTGACACTTTTCATTTTTGACATTTAGCATTGTGACATTTGTCATTTGACATCTTTGACATTTGCCATCTTAAAATTTGTTATTTTTGACATTTTTCATAGTGACACTTTTCATTTTTGACATTTAGCATTGTGACATTTGTCATTTGACATCTTTGACATTTGCCATCTTGAAATTTGTCATTTTTGACATTTTTCATGGTGAAACTTTTCATTTTTGACATTTAGCATTGTGACATTTGTCATTTGACATCTTTGACATTTGCCATCTTGAAATTTGTTATTTTTGACATTTTTCATGGTGACACTTTTCATTTTTGACATTTAGCATTGTGACATTTGTCATTTGACATCTTTGACATTTGCCATCTTGAAATTTGTCATTTTTGACATTTTTCATGGTGACACTTTTCATTTTTGACATTTAGCATTGTGACATTTGTCAGTTTTGACATTTGCCATCTTGAAATTTGTCATTTTTGACATTTTTCATGGTGACACTTTTCATTTTTGACATTTGGCATTGTGACATTTGTCATTTGACATCTTTGACATTTGCCATCTTGAAATTTGTCATTTTTGACATTTTTCATGGTGACACTTTTTATTTATGACATTTAGCATTGTGACATTTGTCATTTGACATCTTTGATATTTGCCAACTTGAAATTTGTCATTTTTGACATTTTTCATGGTGACACTTTTCATTTTTGACATTTAGCATTGTGACATTTGTCATTTGACATCTTTGACATTTGCCATCTTGAAATTTGTCATTTTGGACATTAAGCATTGTGATATTTGTCATTTGACATCTTTGACATTTGCCATCTTGAAATTTGTCATTTTTGACATTTTTCATGGTGACACTTTTTATTTATGACATTTAGCATTGTGACATTTGTCATTTGACATCTTTGACATTTGCCATCTTGAAATTTGTTATTTTTGACATTTTTTATGGTGACACTTTTCATTTTTGACATTTAGCATTGTGACATTTGTCATTTGACATCTTTGACATTTGTTATCTTGAAATTTGTCATTTTTGACATTTTTCATGGTGACACTTTTTATTTTTGACATTTAGCATTGTGACATTTGTCATTTGACATCTTTGACATTTGCCATCTTGAAATTTGTCATTTTTGACATTTAGCATTGTGACATTTGTCATTTGACATCTTAGACATTTGCCATCTTGAAATTTGTCAATTTTGACACTTTTCATTTTTGACATTTAGCATTGTAACATTTGTCATTTGACATCTTTGACATTTGCCATCTTGAAATTTGTCATTTTTGACATTTTTCATGGTGACACTTTTAATTTTTGACATTTAGCATTGTGACATTTGTCAGTTTTGACATTTGCCATCTTGAAATTTGTCATTTTTGACATTTTTCATGGTGACACTTTTCATTTTTGACATTTAGCATTATGACATTTGTCATTTGACATCTTTTACATTTGCCATCTTGAAATTTGTCACTTTTGACATTTAGCATTGTGACATTTGTCATTTGACATCTTTGACATTTGCCATCTTGAAATTTGTCATTTTTGACATTTTTCATGGTGACACTTTTCATTTTTGACATTTAGCATTGTGACATTTGTCATTTGACATCTTTGACATTTGCCATCTTAAAATTTGTCATTTTTGACATTTAGCATTGTGACATTTGTCATTTGACATCTTGGACATTTGCCATCTTGAAATTTGTCATTTTTGACATTTTTCATGGTGACACTTATCATTTTTGACATTTAGCATTGTGACATTTGTCAGTTTTGACATTTGCCATCTTGAAATTTGTCATTTTTGACATTTTTTATGGTGACACTTTTCATTTTTGACATTTAGCATTGTGACATTTGTCATTTGACATCTTTGACATTTGCCATCTTAAAATTTGTTATTTTTGACATTTTTCATAGTGACACTTTTCATTTTTGACATTTAGCATTGTCACATTTGTCATTTGACATCTTTGACATTTGCCATCTTGAAATTTGTCATTTTTGACATTTTTCATGGTGAAACTTTTCATTTTTGACATTTAGCATTGTGACATTTGTCATTTGACATCTTTGACATTTGCCATCTTGAAATTTGTTATTTTTGACATTTTTCATGGTAACACTTTTCATTTTTGACATTTAGCATTGTGACATTTGTCATTTGACATCTTTGACATTTGCCATCTTGAAATTTGTCATTTTTGACATTTTTCATGGTGACACTTTTCATTTTTGACATTTAGCATTGTGACATTTGACAGTTTTGACATTTGCCATCTTGAAATTTGTCATTTTTGACATTTTTCATGGTGACACTTTTCATTTTTGACATTTGGCATTGTGACATTTGTCATTTGACATCTTTGACATTTGCCATCTTGAAATTTGTCATTTTTGACATTTTTCATGGTGACACTTTTCATTTTTGACATTTAGCATTGTGACATTTGTCATTTGACATCTTTGACATTTGCCATCTTGAAATTTGTTATTTTTGACATTTTTCATGGTGACACTTTTCATTTTTGACATTTAGCATTGTGACATTTGTCATTTGACATCTTTGACATTTGCCATCTTGAAATTTGTCATTTTTGACATTTTTCATGGTGACACTTTTCACTTTTGACATTTAGCATTGTGACATTTGTCATTTGACATCTTTGACATTTGCCATTTTGAAATTTGTCATTTTTGACATTTAGCATTGTGACATTTGTCATTTGACATCTTGGACATTTGCCATCTTGAAATTTGTCATTTTTGACATTTTTCATGGTGACACTTATCATTTTTGACATTTAGCATTGTGACATTTGTCAGTTTTGACATTTGCCATCTTGAAATTTGTCATTTTTGACATTTTTTATGGTGACACTTTTCATTTTTGACATTTAGCATTGTGACATTTGTCATTTGACATCTTTGACATTTGCCATCTTAAAATTTGTTATTTTTGACATTTTTCATAGTGACACTTTTCATTTTTGACATTTAGCATTGTGACATTTGTCATTTGACATCTTTGACATTTGCCATCTTGAAATTTGTCATTTTTGACATTTTTCATGGTAAAACTTTTCATTTTTGACATTTAGCATTGTGACATTTGTCATTTGACATCTTTGACATTTGCCATCTTGAAATTTGTTATTTTTGACATTTTTCATGGTGACACTTTTCATTTTTGACATTTAGCATTGTGACATTTGTCATTTGACATCTTTGACATTTGCCATCTTGAAATTTGTCATTTTTGACATTTTTCATGGTGACACTTTTCATTTTTGACATTTAGCATTGTGACATTTGTCAGTTTTGACATTTGCCATCTTGAAATTTGTCATTTTTGACATTTTTCATGGTGACACTTTTCATTTTTGACATTTGGCATTGTGACATTTGTCATTTGACATCTTTGACATTTGCCATCTTGAAATTTGTCATTTTTGACATTTTTCATGGTGACACTTTTCATTTTTGACATTTAGCATTGTGACATTTGTCATTTGACATCTTTGACATTTGCCATCTTGAAATTTGTTATTTTTGACATTTTTCATGGTGACACTTTTCATTTTTGACATTTAGCATTGTGACATTTGTCATTTGACATCTTTGACATTTGCCATCTTGAAATTTGTCATTTTTGACATTTTTCATGGTGACACTTTTCATTTTTGACATTTAGCATTGTGACATTTGTCATTTGACATCTTTGACATTTGCCATTTTGAAATTTGTCATTTTTGACATTTTTATGGTGACACTTTTCATTTTTGACATTTAGCATTGTGACGTTTGTCATTTGACATCTTTGACATTTGCCATCTTGAAATTTGTTATTTTTGACATTTTTCATGGTGACACTTTTCATTTTTGACATTTAGCATTGTGACATTTGTCAGTTTTGACATTTGCCATCTTGAAATTTGTCATTTTTGACATTTTTCATGGTGACACTTTTCATTTTTGACATTTAGCATTGTGACATTTGGCATTTGACATCTTTGACATTTGCCATCTTGAAATTTGTCATTTTTGACATTTAGCATTGTGACATTTGACATCTTTGACATTTGCCATCTTGAAATTTGTTATTTTTGACATTTTTCATGGTGACACTTTTTATTTTTGACATTTAGCATTGTGACATTTGTCAGTTTTGACATTTGCCATCTTGAAATTTGTCATTTTTGACATTTTTCATGGTGACACTATTCATTTTTGACATTTAGCATTGTGACATTTGTCATTTGACATCTTTGACATTTGCCATCTTGAAATTTGTCATTTTTGACATTTTTCATGGTGACACTTTTCATTTTTGACATTTAGCATTGTGACATTTGTCAGTTTTGACATTTGCCATCTTGAAATTTGTCATTTTTGACATTTTTCATGGTAACACTTTTCATTTTTGACATTTAGCATTGTGACATTTGTCAGTTTTGACATTTGCCATCTTGAAATTTGTCATTTTTGACATTTTTCATGGTGACACTTTTCATTTTTGACATTTAGCATTGTGACATTTGTCATTTGACATCTTTGACATTTGCCATCTTGAAATTTGTCATTTTTGACATTTTTCATGGTGACACTTTTCATTTTTGACATTTAGCATTGTGACATTTGTCATTTGACATCTTTGACATTTGCCATCTTGAAATTTGTCATGTTTGACATTTAGCATTGTGACAATTGTCATTTGACATTTGCCATCTTAAAATTTGTTATTTTTGACATTTTTCATGGTGACACTTTTTATTTTTGACATTTAGCATTGTGACATTTGTCAGTTTTGACATTTGCCATCTTGAAATTTGTCATTTTTGACATTTAGCATTGTGACACTTTTCATTTTTGACATTTAGCATTGTGACATTTGTCATTTGACATCTTTGATATTTGCCAACTTGAAATTTGTCATTTTTGACATTTTTCATGGTGACACTTTTCATTTTTGACATTTAGCATTGTGACATTTGTCATTTGACATCTTTGACATTTGCCATCTTGAAATTTGTCATTTTTGACATTTAGCATTGTGATATTTGTCATTTGACATCTTTGACATTTGCCATCTTGAAATTTGTCATTTTTGACATTTTTCATGGTGACACTTTTTATTTATGACATTTAGCATTGTGACATTTGTCATTTGACATCTTTGACATTTGCCATCTTAAAATTTGTTATTTTTGACATTTTTCATGGTGACACTTTTCATTTTTGACATTTAGCATTGTGACATTTGTCATTTGACATCTTTGACATTTGTTATCTTGAAATTTGTCATTTTTTACATTTTTCATGGTGACACTTTTCATTTTTGACATTTAGCATTGTGACATTTGTCATTTGACATCTTTGACATTTGCCATCTTAAAATTTGTCATTTTTGACATTTTTCATGGTGACACTTTTCATTTTTGACATTTAGCATTGTGACATTTGTCATTTGACATCTTAGACATTTGCCATCTTGAAATTTGTCAATTTTGACACTTTTCATTTTTGACATTTAGCATTGTGACATTTGTCATTTGACATCTTTGACATTTGCCATCTTGAAATTTGTCATTTTTGACATTTTTCATGGTGACACTTTTTATTTTTGACATTTAGCATTGTGACATTTGTCAGTTTTGACATTTGCCATCTTGAAATTTGTCATTTTTGACATTTTTCATGGTAACACTTTTTATTTTTGACATTTAGCATTCTGACATTTGTCATTTGACATCTTTGACATTTGCCATCTTGAAATTTGTCATTTTTGATATTTTTCATGGTGACACTTTTTATTTTTGACATTTAGCATTGTGACATTTGTCATTTGACATCTTTTACATTTGCCATCTTGAAATTTGTCATTTTTGACATTTAGCATTTTGACATTTGTCATTTGACATCTTTGACATTTTCCATCTTGAAATTTGTTATTTTTGACATTTTTCATGGTGACACTTTTTATTTTTGACATTTAGCATTGTGACATTTGTCAGTTTTGACATTTGTCATTTTGAAATTTGTCATTTTTGACATTTAGCATTGTGACACTTTTCATTTTTGACATTTAGCATTGTGACATTTGTCATTTGACATCTTAAACATTTGCCATCTTGAAATTTGTCATTTTTGCCACTTTTCATTTTTGACATTTAGCATTGTGACATTTGTCATTTGACATCTTTGACATTTGCCATCTTGAAATTTGTCATTTTTGACATTTTTTATGGTGACACTTTTCATTTTTGACATTTAGCATTGTGACATTTGTCATGTGACATCTTTGACATTTGCCATCTTAAAATTTGTCATTTTTAACATTTTTTATAGTCACACTTTTCATTTTTGACATTTAGCATTGTGACATTTGTCATTTGACATCTTTGACATTTGCCATCTTGAAATTTGTCATTTTTGACATTTTTCATGGTGACACTTTTTATTTTTGACATTTAGCATTGTGACATTTGTCAGTTTTGACATTTGCCATCTTGAAATTTGTCATTTTTGACATTTTTCATGGTGACACTTTTCATTTTTGACATTTAGCATTGTGACATTTGTCATTTGACATCTTTGACATTTGCCATCTTGAAATTTGTTATTTTTGACATTTTTTATGGTGACACTTTTCATTTTTGACATTTAGCATTGTGACATTTGTCATTTGACATCTTTGACATTTGCCATCTTGAAATTTGTCATTTTTGACATTTTTCAAGGTGACACTTTTCATTTTTGACATTTAGCATTGTGACATTTGTCATTTGACATCTTTGACATTTGCCATCTTGAAATTTGTCATTTTTGACATTTTTCACGGTGACACTTTTCATTTTTGACATTTAGCATTGTGACATTTGTCATTTGACATCTTAGACATTTGCCATCTTGAAATTTGTCATTTTTGACACTTTTCATTTTTGACAGTAAGCATTGTGACATTTGTCATTTGACATCTTTGACATTTGCCATCTTGAAATTTGTCATTTTTGACATTTTTCATGGTGACACTTTTCATTTTTGACATTTAGCATTGTGACATTTGTCATTTGACATCTTGGACATTTGTCATTTTGAAATTTGTCATTTTTGACATTTTTCATGGTGACACTTATCATTTTTGACATTTAGCATTGTGACATTTGTCAGTTTTGACATTTGTCATCTTGAAATTTGTCATTTTTGACATTTTTCATGGTGACACTTTTCATTTTTGAGATTTAGTATTGTGAAATTTGTCATGTGACATCTTTGACATTTGCCATCTTGAAATTTGTCATTTTTGACATTTTTCATGGTGACACTTTTCATTTTTGACATTTAGCATTGTGACATTTGTCATTTGACATCTTTGACATTTGCCATCTTGAAATTTGTCATTTTTGACATTTTTCATGGTGACACTTTTCATTTTTGACATTTAGCATTGTGACATTTGTCATTTGACATCTTTGACATTTGCCATTTTGAAATTTGTCATTTTTGTTATTTTTCATGGTGACACTTTTTATTTTTGACATTTAGCACTGTGACATTTGTCATTTGACATCTTTGACATTTGCCATCTTGAAATTTGTTATTTTTGACATTTTTCATGGTGACACTTTTCATTTTTGACATTTAGCATTGTCACATTTGTCATTTGACATCTTTGACATTTGCCATCTTGAAATTTGTCATCTTTGACATTTTTCATGGTGACACTTTTCATTTTTGACATTTAGCATTGTGACATTTGTCATTTGACATCTTTGACATTTGCCATCTTGAAATTTGTCATTTTTGACATTTAGCATTGTGACATTTGTCATTTGACATCTTGGACATTTGCCATCTTAAAATTTGTCATTTTTGACATTTTTCATGGTGACACTTATCATTTTTGACATTTAGCATTGTGAAATTTGTCAGTTTTGACATTTGCTATCTTGAAATTTGTCATTTTTGACATTTTTCATGGTGACACTTTTCATTTTTGACATTTAGCATTGTGACATTTGTCATTTGACATCTTTGACATTTGCCATCATGAAATTTGTTATTTTTGACATTTTTCATGGTGACACTTTTCATTTTTGACATTTAGCATTGTGACATTTGTCATTTGACATCTTTGACATTTGCCATCTTGAAATTTGTCATTTTTGACATTTTTCATGGTGACACTTTTCATTTTTGACATTTAGCATTGTGACATTTGTCATTTGACATCTTTGACATTTGCCATCTTGGAATTTGTTATTTTTGACATTTTTCATGGTGACACTTTTTATTTTTGACATTTAGCATTGTTACATTTGTCATCTGACATCTTTGACATTTGCCATCTTAAAATTTGTCATTTTTGACATTTTTCATGGTGACACTTTTCATTTTTGACATTTAGCATTGTGACATTTGTCAGTTTTGACATTTGCCATCTTGAAATTTGTCATTTTTGACAGTTTTCATGGTGACACTTTTCATTTTTGACATTTAGCATTGTGACATTTGTCATTTGACATCTTTGACATTTGCCATCTTGAAATTTGTCATTTTTGACATTTTTCATGGTGACACTTTATTTTTGACATTTAGCATTGTGACATTTGTCATTTGACATCTTTGACATTTGCCATCCTGAAATTTGTTATTTTTGACATTTTTCATGGTGACACTTTTCATTTTTGACATTTAGCATTGTGACATTTGTCATTTGACATCTTTGATATTTGCCATCTTGAAATTTGTCATTTTTGACATTTTTCATGGTGACACTTTTCATTTTTGACATTTAGCATTGTGACATTTGTCATTTGACATCTTTGACATTTGCCATCTTGAAATTTGTCATTTTTGACATTTTTCATGGTGACACTTTTCATTTTTGACATTTAGCATTGTGACATTTGTCATTTGACATCTTTGACATTTGCCATCTTGAAAGTTGTCATTTTTGACATTTTTCATGGTGACACTTTTTATTTTTGACATTTAGCATTGTGACATTTGTCAGTTTTGACATTTGCCATCTTCAAATTTGTCATTTTTGACATTTTTCATGGTGACACTTTTTATTTTTGACATTTAGCATTGTGACATTTGTCATTTGACATCTTAGACATTTGCCATCTTGAAATTTGTCATTTTTGACACTTTTCATTTTTGACATTTAGCATTGTGACATTTGTCATTTGACATCTTTGACATTTGCCATCTTGAAATTTGTCATTTTTGACATTTTTCATGGTGACACTTTTCATTTTTTACATTTAGCATTGTGACATTTGTCATTTGACATCTTTGACATTTGCCATCTTGAAATTTATTATTTTTGACATTTTTCATGGTGACACTTTTCATTTTTGACATTTAGCATTGTGACATTTGTCATTTGACATCTTTGACATTTGGCATCTTGAAATTTGTCATTTTTGACATTTAGCATTGTAACATTTGTCATTTGACATCTTTGACATTTGCCATCTTGAAATTTGTTATTTTTGACATTTTTCATGGTGACACTTTTCATTTTTGACATTTAGCATTGTGACATTTGTCAGTTTTGACATTTGCCATCTTGAAATTTGTCATTTTTGACATTTTATGGTGACACTTTTCATTTTTGACATTTAGCATTGTGACATTTGTCATTTGACATCTTAGACATTTGCCATCTTGAAATTTGTCATTGTTGACACTTTTCATTTTTGACATTTAGCATTGTGACATTTGTCATTTGACATCTTTGACATTTGCCATCTTGAAATTTGTCATTTTTGACATTTTTCAAGGTGACACTTTTCATTTTTGACATTTAGCATTGTGACATTTGTCAGTTTTGACATTTGCCATCTTGAAATTTGTCATTTTTGACATTTTTCATGGTGACACTTTTCATTTTTGACATTAAGCATTGTGACATTTGTCATTTGACATCTTTGACATTTGCCATCTTGAAATTTGTCATTTTTGACATTTTTCATAGTGATACTTTTCATTTTTGACATTTAGCATTGTGACATTTGTCATTTGACATCTTTGACATTTGCCATCTTGAAATTTGTCATTGTTGACACTTTTCATTTTTGACATTTAGCATTGTGACATTTGTCATTTGACATCTTTGACATTTGCCATCTTGAAATTTGTCATTTTTGACATTTTTCATGGTGACACTTTTCATTTTTGACATTTAGCATTGTGACATTTGTCATTTGACATCTTTGACATTTGCCATCTTGAAATTTGTCATTTTTGACATTTTTTATGGTGACACTTTTCATTTTTGACATTTAGCATTGTGACATTTGTCATTTGACATCTTTGACATTTGCCATTTTGGAATTTGTTATTTTTGACATTTTTCATGGTGACACTTATCATTTTTGACATTTAGCATTGTGACATTTGTCATTTGACATCTTTGACATTTGGCATCTTGAAATTTGTCATTTTTGACATTTAGCATTGTAACATTTGTCATTTGACATCTTTGACATTTGCCATCTTGAAATTTGTTATTTTTGACATTTTTCATGGTGACACTTTTCATTTTTGACATTTAGCATTGTGACATTTGTCAGTTTTGACATTTGCCATCTTGAAATTTGTCATTTTTGACATTTTTCATGGTGACACTTTTCATTTTTGACATTAAGCATTGTGACATTTGTCATTTGACATCTTTGACATTTGCCATCTTGAAATTTGTCATTTTTGACATTTTTCATAGTGACACTTTTCATTTTTGACATTTAGCATTGTGACATTTGTCATTTGACATCTTTGACATTTGCCATCTTGAAATTTGTCATTGTTGACACTTTTCATTTTTGACATTTAGCATTGTGACATTTGTCATTTGACATCTTTGACATTTGCCATCTTGAAATTTGTCATTTTTGACATTTTTTATGGTGACACTTTTCATTTTTGACATTTAGCATTGTGACATTTGTCATTTGACATCTTTGACATTTGCCATTTTGGAATTTGTTATTTTTGACATTTTTCATGGTGACACTTATCATTTTTGACATTTAGCATTGTGACATTTGTCATTTAACATCTTTGACATTTGGCATCTTGAAATTTGTCATTTTTGACATTTAGCATTGTAACATTTGTCATTTGACATCTTTGACATTTGCCATCTTGAAATTTGTCATTTTTGACATTTTTCATGGTGACACTTTTCATTTTTTACATTTAGCATTGTGACATTTGTCATTTGACATCTTTGACATTTGCCATCTTGAAATTTATTATTTTTGACATTTTTCATGGTGACACTTTTCATTTTTGACATTTAGCATTGTGACATTTGTCATTTGACATCTTTGACATTTGGCATCTTGAAATTTGTCATTTTTGACATTTAGCATTGTAACATTTGTCATTTGACATCTTTGACATTTGCCATCTTGAAATTTGTCATTTTTGACATTTTTTAAGGTGACACTTTTCATTTTTGACATTTAGCATTGTGACATTTGTCAGTTTTGACATTTGCCATCTTGAAATTTGTCATTTTTGACATTTTTCATGGTGACACTTTTCATTTTTGACATTAAGCATTGTGACATTTGTCATTTGACATCTTTGACATTTGCCATCTTGAAATTTGTCATTGTTGACACTTTTCATTTTTGACATTTAGCATTGTGACATTTGTCATTTGACATCTTTGACATTTGCCATCTTGAAATTTGTTATTTTTGACATTTTTCATGGTGACACTTTTCATTTTTGACATTTAGCATTGTGACATTTGTCATTTGACATCTTTGACATTTGGCATCTTAAAATTTGTCATTTTTGAGATTTAGCATTGTAATATTTGTCATTTGACATCTTTGACATTTGCCATCTTGAAATTTGTTATTTTTGACATTTTTCATGGTGACACTTTTCATTTTTGACATTTAGCATAGTGACATTTGTTAGTTTTGACATTTGCCATCTTGAAATTTGTCATTTTTGACATTTTTCATGGTGACACTTTTCATTTTTGACATTTAGCATTGTGACATTTGTCATTTGACATCTTAGACATTTGCCATCTTGAAATTTGTCATTGTTGACACTTTTCATTTTTGACATTTAGCATTGTGACATTTGTCATTTGACATCTTTGACATTTGCCATCTTGAAATTTGTCATTTTTGACATTTTTCAAGGTGACACTTTTCATTTTTGACATTTAGCATTGTGACATTTGTCAGTTTTGACATTTGCCATCTTGAAATTTGTCATTTTTGACATTTTTCATGGTGACACTTTTCATTTTTGACATTAAGCATTGTGACATTTGTCATTTGACATCTTTGACATTTGCCATTTTGAAATTTGTCATTGTTGACACTTTTCATTTTTGACATTTAGCATTGTGACATTTGTCATTTGACATCTTTGACATTTGCCATCTTGAAATTTGTCATTTTTGACATTTTTCATGGTGACACTTTTCATTTTTGACATTTAGCACTGTGACATTTGTCATTTGACATCTTTGACATTTGCCATCTTGGAATTTGTTATTTTTGACATTTTTCATGGTGACACTTATCATTTTTGACATTTAGCATTGTGACATTTGTCATTTGACATCTTTGACATTTGCCATCTTGAAATTTGTCATTTTTGACATTTTTCATGGTGACACTTTTCATTTTTGACATTTAGCATTGTGACATTTGTCATTTGACATCTTTGACATTTGCCATCTTGAAAGTTGTCATTTTTGACATTTTTCATGGTGACACTTTTTATTTTTGACATTTAGCATTGTGACATTTGTCAGTTTTGACATTTGCCATCTTCAAATTTGTCATTTTTGACATTTTTCATGGTGACACTTTTTATTTTTGACATTTAGCATTGTGACATTTGTCATTTGACATCTTAGACATTTGCCATCTTGAAATTTGTCATTTTTGACACTTTTCATTTTTGACATTTAGCATTGTGACATTTGTCATTTGACATCTTTGACATTTGCCATCTTGAAATTTGTCATTTTTGACATTTTTCATGGTGACACTTTTCATTTTTTACATTTAGCATTGTGACATTTGTCATTTGACATCTTTGACATTTGCCATCTTGAAATTTGTTATTTTTGACATTTTTCATGGTGACACTTTTCATTTTTGACATTTAGCATTGTGACATTTGTCATTTGACATCTTTGACATTTGGCATCTTGAAATTTGTCATTTTTGACATTTAGCATTGTAACATTTGTCATTTGACATCTTTGACATTTGCCATCTTGAAATTTGTTATTTTTGACATTTTTCATGGTGACACTTTTCATTTTTGACATTTAGCATTGTGACATTTGTCAGTTTTGACATTTGCCATCTTGAAATTTGTCATTTTTGACATTTTTCATGGTGACACTTTTCATTTTTGACATTTAGCATTGTGACATTTGTCATTTGACATCTTAGACATTTGCCATCTTGAAATTTGTCATTGTTGACACTTTTCATTTTTGACATTTAGTATTGTGACATTTGTCATTTGACATCTTTGACATTTGCCATCTTGAAATTTGTCATTTTTGACATTTTTCAAGGTGACACTTTTCATTTTTGACATTTAGCATTGTGACATTTGTCAGTTTTGACATTTGCCATCTTGAAATTTGTCATTTTTGACATTTTTCATGGTGACACTTTTCATTTTTGACATTAAGCATTGTGACATTTGTCATTTGACATCTTTGACATTTGCCATCTTGAAATTTGTCATTTTTGACATTTTTCATAGTGACACTTTTCATTTTTGACATTTAGCATTGTGACATTTGTCATTTGACATCTTTGACATTTGCCATCTTGAAATTTGTCATTGTTGACACTTTTCATTTTTGACATTTAGCATTGTGACATTTGTCATTTGACATCTTTGACATTTGCCATCTTGAAATTTGTCATTTTTGACATTTTTCATGGTGACACTTTTCATTTTTGACATTTAGCATTGTGACATTTGTCATTTGACATCTTTGACATTTGCCATCTTGAAATTTGTCATTTTTGACATTTTTTATGGTGACACTTTTCATTTTTGACATTTAGCATTGTGACATTTGTCATTTGACATCTTTGACATTTGCCATTTTGGAATTTGTTATTTTTGACATTTTTCATGGTGACACTTATCATTTTTGACATTTAGCATTGTGACATTTGTCATTTGACATCTTTGACATTTGGCATCTTGAAATTTGTCATTTTTGACATTTAGCATTGTAACATTTGTCATTTGACATCTTTGACATTTGCCATCTTGAAATTTGTTATTTTTGACATTTTTCATGGTGACACTTTTCATTTTTGACATTTAGCATTGTGACATTTGTCAGTTTTGACATTTGCCATCTTGAAATTTGTCATTTTTGACATTTTTCATGGTGACACTTTTCATTTTTGACATTTAGCATTGTGACATTTGTCATTTGACATCTTAGACATTTGCCATCTTGAAATTTGTCATTGTTGACACTTTTTATTTTTGACATTTAGCATTGTGACATTTGTCATTTGACATCTTTGACATTTGCCATCTTGAAATTTGTCATTTTTGACATTTTTTAAGGTGACACTTTTCATTTTTGACATTTAGCATTGTGACATTTGTCAGTTTTGACATTTGCCATCTTGAAATTTGTCATTTTTGACAGTTTTCATGGTGACACTTTTCATTTTTGACATTAAGCATTGTGACATTTGTCATTTGACATCTTTGACATTTGCCATCTTGAAATTTGTCATTGTTGACACTTTTCATTTTTGACATTTAGCATTGTGACATTTGTCATTTGACATCTTTGACATTTGCCATCTTGAAATTTGTTATTTTTGACATTTTTCATGGTGACACTTTTCATTTTTGACATTTAGCATTGTGACATTTGTCATTTGACATCTTTGACATTTGGCATCTTGAAATTTGTCATTTTTGAGATTTAGCATTGTAATATTTGTCATTTGACATCTTTGACATTTGCCATCTTGAAATTTGTTATTTTTGACATTTTTCATGGTGACACTTTTCATTTTTGACATTTAGCATTGTGACATTTGTCAGTTTTGACATTTGCCATCTTGAAATTTGTCATTTTTGACATTTTTCATGGTGACACTTTTCATTTTTGACATTTAGCATTGTGACATTTGTCATTTGACATCTTAGACATTTGCCATCTTGAAATTTGTCATTGTTGACACTTTTCATTTTTGACATTTAGCATTGTGACATTTGTCATTTGACATCTTTGACATTTGCCATCTTGAAATTTGTCATTTTTGACATTTTTTAAGGTGACACTTTTCATTTTTGACATTTAGCATTGTGACATTTGTCAGTTTTGACATTTGCCATCTTGAAATTTGTCATTTTTGACATTTTTCATGGTGACACTTTTCATTTTTGACATTAAGCATTGTGACATTTGTCATTTGACATCTTTGACATTTGCCATCTTGAAATTTGTCATTGTTGACACTTTTCATTTTTGACATTTAGCATTGTGACATTTGTCATTTGACATCTTTGACATTTGCCATCTTGAAATTTGTTATTTTTGACATTTTTCATGGTGACACTTTTCATTTTTGACATTTAGCATTGTGACATTTGTCATTTGACATCTTTGACATTTGGCATCTTGAAATTTGTCATTTTTGAGATTTAGCATTGTAATATTTGTCATTTGACATCTTTGACATTTGCCATCTTGAAATTTGTTATTTTTGACATTTTTCATGGTGACACTTTTCATTTTTGACATTTAGCATTGTGACATTTGTCAGTTTTGACATTTGCCATCTTGAAATTTGTCATTTTTGACATTTTTCATGGTGACACTTTTCATTTTTGACATTTAGCATTGTGACATTTGTCATTTGACATCTTAGACATTTGCCATCTTGAAATTTGTCATTGTTGACACTTTTCATTTTTGACATTTAGCATTGTGACATTTGTCATTTGACATCTTTGACATTTGCCACCTTGAAATTTGTCATTTTTGACATTTTTCAAGGTGACACTTTTCATTTTTGACATTTAGCATTGTGACATTTGTCAGTTTTGACATTTGCCATCTTGAAATTTGTCATTTTTGACATTTTTCATGGTGACACTTTTCATTTTTGACATTAAGCATTGTGACATTTGTCATTTGACATCTTTGACATTTGCCATCTTGAAATTTGTCATTGTTGACACTTTTCATTTTTGACATTTAGCATTGTGACATTTGTCATTTGACATCTTTGACATTTGCCATCTTGAAATTTGTCATTTTTGACATTTTTCATGGTGACACTTTTCATTTTTGACATTTAGCATTGTGACATTTGTCATTTGACATCTTTGACATTTGCCATCTTGAAATTTGTCATTTTTGACATTTAGCATTGTGACATTTGTCATTTGACATCTTTGACATTTGCCATCTTGAAATTTGTCATTTTTGACATTTTTCATGGTGACACTTTCCATTTTTGACATTTAGCATTGTGATATTTGTCGTTTGACATCTTTGACATTTGCCATCTTGAAATTTGTCATTTTTGACATT
This sequence comes from Altica lythri, assembly GCA_964028335.1. Taxonomy (NCBI): domain Eukaryota; kingdom Metazoa; phylum Arthropoda; class Insecta; order Coleoptera; family Chrysomelidae; genus Altica; species Altica lythri. The sequence goes on along the minus strand of OZ034800.1, from coordinate 20,898,505 downwards.
TAGCATTGTGATATTTGTCATTTGACATCTTTGACATTTGCCATCTTGAAATTTGTCATTTTTGACATTTTTCATTTTTGACATTTAGCATTGTGACATTTGTCATTTGACATCTTTGACATTTGCCATCTTGAAACTTGTTATTTTTGACATTTCTTATGGTGACACTTTTTATTTTTGACATTTAGCATTATGACATTTGTCATTTGACATCTTTGACATTTGCCATCTTGAAATTTGTCATTTTTGACATTTTTCATGGTGACACTTTTCATTTTTGACATTTAGCATTGTGACATTTGTCATTTGACATCTTTGACATTTGCCATCTTGAAATTTGTCATTTTTGACATTTTTCATGGTAACACTTTTCATTTTTGACATTTAGCATTGTGACATTTGTCAGTTTTGACATTTGCCATCTTGAAATTTGTCATTTTTGACATTTTTCATGGTGACACTTTTCATTTTTGACATTTAGCATTGTGACATTTGTCATTTGACATCTTAGACATTTGCCATCTTGAAATGTGTCATTTTTGACACTTTTCATTTTTGACATTTAGCATTGTGACATTTGTCATTTGACATCTTTGACATTTGCCATCTTGAAATTTGTCATTTTTGACATTTTTCATGGTGACACTTTTCATTTTTGACATTTAGCATTGTGACATTTGTCAGTTTTGACATTTGCCATCTTGAAATTTGTCATTTTTGACATTTTTCATGGTGACACTTTTCATTTTTGACATTTAGCATTGTGACATTTGTCAGTTTTGACATTTGCCATCTTGAAATTTGTCATTTTTGACATTTTTCATGGTGACACTTTTTATTTTTGACATTTAGCATTGTGACATTTGTCATCTTTGACATTTGCCATCTTGAAATTTGTCATTTTTGACATTTTTCATGGTGACACTTTTCATTTTTGACATTTAGCATTGTGACATTTGTCAGTTTTGACATTTGCCATCTTGAAATTTGTCATTTTTGACATTTTTCATGGTGACACTTTTCATTTTTGACATTTAGCATTGTGACATTTGTCATTTGACATCTTTGACATTTGCCATCTTAAAATTTGTCATTTTTGACATTTTTCATGGTGACACTTTTTATTTTTGACATTTAGCATTGTGACATTTGTCATTTGACATCTTGGACATTTGCCATCTTGAAATTTGTTATTTTTGACATTTTTCATGGTGACACTTTTCATTTTTGACATTTAGCATTGTGACATTTGTCATTTGACATCTTTGACATTTGCTATCTTGAAATTTGTCATTTTTGACATTTAGCATTGTGACATTTGTCATTTGACATCTTTGACATTTGCCATCTTGAAATTTGTTATTTTTGACATTTTTCATGGTGACACTTATCATTTTTGACATTTAGCATTGTGACATTTGTCATTTGACATCTTTGACATTTGCCATCTTGAAATTTGTCATTTTTGACATTTTTCATGGTGATACTTTTCATTTTTGACATTTAGCATTGTGACATTTGTCATTTGACATCTTGGACATTTGCCATCTTGAAATTTGTTATTTTTGACATTTTTCATGGTGACACTTTTTATTTTTGACATTTAGCATTGTGACATTTGTCATTTGACGTCTTTGACATTTGCCATCTTGAAATTTGTCATTTTTGACATTTTTCATGGTGACACTTTTCATTTTTGACATTTAGCATTGTGACATTTGTCATTTGACATCTTTGACATTTGCCATCTTGAAATTTGTCATTTTTGACATTTAGCATTGTGACATTTGTCATTTGACATCTTTGACATTTGCCATCTTGAAATTTGTTATTTTTGACATTTTTCATGGTGACACTTATCATTTTTGACATTTAGCATTGTGACATTTGTCAGTTTTGACATTTGTCATCTTGAAATTTGTCATTTTTGACATTTTTCATGGTGACACTTTTCATTTTTGAGATTTAGTATTGTGAAATTTGTCATGTGACATCTTTGACATTTGCCATCTTGAAATTTGTCATTTTTGACATTTTTCATGGTGACACTTTTCATTTTCGACATTTAGCATTGTGACATTTGTCATTTGACATCTTTGACATTTGCCATCTTGAAATTTGTCATTTTTGACATTTTTCATGGTGACACTTTTCATTTTTGACATTTAGCATTGTGACATTTGTCATTTGACATCTTTGACATTTGCCATCTTGAAATTTGTCATTTTTGTTATTTTTCATGGTGACACTTTTTATTTTTGACATTTAGCATTGTGACATTTGTCATTTGACATCTTTGACATTTGCCATCTTGAAATTTGTTATTTTTGACATTTTTCATGGTGACACTTTTCATTTTTGACATTTAGCATTGTGACATTTGTCATTTGACATCTTTGACATTTGCCATCTTGAAATTTGTCATCTTTGACATTTTTCATGGTGACACTTTTCATTTTTGACATTTAGCATTGTGACATTTGTCATTTGACATCTTTGACATTTGCCATCTTGAAATTTGTCATTTTTGACATTTAGCATTGTGACATTTGTCATTTAGCATTGTGACATTTGTCATTTAACATCTTGGACATTTGCCATCTTAAAATTTGTCATTTTTGACATTTTTCATGGTGACACTTATCATTTTTGACATTTAGCATTGTGAAATTTGTCAGTTTTGACATTTGCCATCTTGAAATTTGTCATTTTTGACATTTTTCATGGTGACACTTTTCATTTTTGACATTTAGCATTGTGACATTTGTCATTTGACATCTTTGACATTTGCCATCATGAAATTTGTTATTTTTGATATTTTTCATGGTGACACTTTTCATTATTGACATTTAGCATTGTGACATTTGTCATTTGACATCTTTGACATTTGCCATCTTGAAATTTGTCATTTTTGACATTTTTCATGGTGACACTTTTCATTTTTGACATTTAGCATTGTGACATTTGTCATTTGACATCTTTGACATTTGCCATCTTGAAATTTGTTATTTTTGACATTTTTCATGGTGACACTTTTTATTTTTGACATTTAGCATTGTTACATTTGTCATCTGACATCTTTGACATTTGCCATCTTAAAATTTGTCATTTTTGACATTTTTCATGGTGACACTTTTCATTTTTGACATTTAGCATTGTGACATTTGTCAGTTTTGACATTTGCCATCTTGAAATTTGTCATTTTTGACATTTTTCATGGTGACACTTTTCATTTTTGACATTTAGCATTGTGACATTTGTCATTTGACATCTTTGACATTTGCCATCTTGAAATTTGTCATTTTTGACATTTTTCATGGTGACACTTTATTTTTGACATTTAGCATTGTGACATTTGTCATTTGACATCTTTGACATCTTTGACATTTGCCATCCTGAAATTTGTTATTTTTGACATTTTTTATGGTGACACTTTTCATTTTTAACATTTAGCATTGTGACATTTGTCATTTGACATCTTTGATATTTGCCATCTTGAAATTTGTCATTTTTGACATTTTTCATGGTGACACTTTTCATTTTTGACATTTAGCATTGTGACATTTGTCATTTGACATCTTTGACATTTGCCATCTTGAAATTTGTCATTTTTGACATTTTTCATGGTGACACTTTTTATTTTTGACATTTAGCATTGTGACATTTGTCATTTGACATCTTTGACATTTGCCATCTTGAAAGTTGTCATTTTTGACATTTTTCATGGTGACACTTTTCATTTTTGACATTTAGCATTGTGACGTTTGTCAGTTTTGACATTTGCCATCTTCAAATTTGTCATTTTTGACATTTTTCATGGTGACACTTTTTATTTTTGACATTTAGCATTGTGACATTTGTCATTTGACATCTTAGACATTTGCCATCTTGAAATTTGTCATTTTTGACACTTTTCATTTTTGACATTTAGCATTGTGACATTTGTCATTTGACATCTTTGACATTTGCCATCTTGAAATTTGTCATTTTTGACATTTTTCATGGTGACACTTTTCATTTTTTACATTTAGCATTGTGACATTTGTCATTTGACATCTTTGACATTTGCCATCTTGAAATTTGTTATTTTTGACATTTTTCATGGTGACACTTTTCATTTTTGACATTTAGCATTGTGACATTTGTCATTTGACATCTTTGACATTTGGCATCTTGAAATTTGTCATTTTTGACATTTAGCATTGTAACATTTGTCATTTGACATCTTTGACATTTGCCATCTTGAAATTTGTTATTTTTGACATTTTTCATGGTGACACTTTTCATTTTTGACATTTAGCATTGTGACATTTGTCATTTGACATCTTTGACATTTGCCATCTTGAAATTTGTCATTTTTGACATTTTTCATGGTGACACTTTTTATTTTTGACATTTAGCATTGTGACATTTGTCATTTGACATCTTTGACATTTGCCATCTTGAAAGTTGTCATTTTTGACATTTTTCATGGTGACACTTTTCATTTTTGACATTTAGCATTGTGACATTTGTCAGTTTTGACATTTGCCATCTTCAAATTTGTCATTTTTGACATTTTTCATGGTGACACTTTTTATTTTTGACATTTAGCATTGTGACATTTGTCATTTGACATCTTAGACATTTGCCATCTTGAAATTTGTCATTTTTGACACTTTTCATTTTTGACATTTAGCATTGTGACATTTGTCATTTGACATCTTTGACATTTGCCATCTTGAAATTTGTCATTTTTGACATTTTTCATGGTGACACTTTTCATTTTTTACATTTAGCATTGTGACATTTGTCATTTGACATCTTTGACATTTGCCATCTTGAAATTTGTTATTTTTGACATTTTTCATGGTGACACTTTTCATTTTTGACATTTAGCATTGTGACATTTGTCATTTGACATCTTTGACATTTGGCATCTTGAAATTTGTCATTTTTGACATTTAGCATTGTAACATTTGTCATTTGACATCTTTGACATTTGCCATCTTGAAATTTGTTATTTTTGACATTTTTCATGGTGACACTTTTCTTTTTTGACATTTAGCATTGTGACATTTGTCAGTTTTGACATTTGCCATCTTGAAATTTGTCATTTTTGACATTTTTTATGGTGACACTTTTCATTTTTGACATTTAGCATTGTGACATTTGTCATTTGACATCTTAGACATTTGCCATCTTGAAATTTGTCATTGTTGACACTTTTCATTTTTGACATTTAGCATTGTGACATTTGTCTTTTGACATCTTTGACATTTGCCATCTTGAAATTTGTCATTTTTGACATTTTTCAAGGTGACACTTTTCATTTTTGACATTTAGCATTGTGACATTGGTCAGTTTTGACATTTGCCATCTTGAAATTTGTCATTTTTGACATTTTTCATGGTGACACTTTTCATTTTTGACATTAAGCATTGTGACATTTGTCATTTGACACCTTTGACATTTGCCATCTTGAAATTTGTCATTTTTGACATTTTTCATAGTGACACTTTTCATTTTTGACATTTAGCATTGTGACATTTGTCATTTGACATCTTTGACATTTGCCATCTTGAAATTTGTCATTGTTGACACTTTTCATTTTTGACATTTAGCATTGTGACATTTGTCATTTGACATCTTTGACATTTGCCATCTTGAAATTTGTCATTTTTGACATTTTTCATGGTGACACTTTTCATTTTTGACATTTAGCATTGTGACATTTGTCATTTGACATCTTTGACATTTGCCATCTTGAAATTTGTCATTTTTGACATTTTTTATGGTGACACTTTTCATTTTTGACATTTAGCATTGTGACATTTGTCATTTGACATCTTTGACATTTGCCATTTTGGAATTTGTTATTTTTGACATTTTTCATGGTGACACTTATCATTTTTGACATTTAGCATTGTGACATTTGTCATTTGACATCTTTGACATTTGGCATCTTGAAATTTGTCATTTTTGACATTTAGCATTGTAACATTTGTCATTTGACATCTTTGACATTTGCCATCTTGAAATTTGTTATTTTTGACATTTTTCATGGTGACACTTTTCATTTTTGACATTTAGCATTGTGACATTTGTCAGTTTTGACATTTGCCATCTTGAAATTTGTCATTTTTGACATTTTTCATGGTGACACTTTTCATTTTTGACATTTAGCATTGTGACATTTGTCATTTGACATCTTAGACATTTGCCATCTTGAAATTTGTCATTGTTGACACTTTTCATTTTTGACATTTAGCATTGTGACATTTGTCATTTGACATCTTTGACATTTGCCATCTTGAAATTTGTCATTTTTGACATTTTTTAAGGTGACACTTTTCATTTTTGACATTTAGCATTGTGACATTTGTCAGTTTTGACATTTGCCATCTTGAAATTTGTCATTTTTGACATTTTTCATGGTGACACTTTTCATTTTTGACATTAAGCATTGTGACATTTGTCATTTGACATCTTTGACATTTGCCATCTTGAAATTTGTCATTGTTGACACTTTTCATTTTTGACATTTAGCATTGTGACATTTGTCATTTGACATCTTTGACATTTGCCATCTTGAAATTTGTTATTTTTGACATTTTTCATGGTGACACTTTTCATTTTTGACATTTAGCATTGTGACATTTGTCATTTGACATCTTTGACATTTGGCATCTTGAAATTTGTCATTTTTGAGATTTAGCATTGTAATATTTGTCATTTGACATCTTTGACATTTGCCATCTTGAAATTTGTTATTTTTGACATTTTTCATGGTGACACTTTTCATTTTTGACATTTAGCATTGTGACATTTGTCAGTTTTGACATTTGCCATCTTGAAATTTGTCATTTTTGACATTTTTCATGGTGACACTTTTCATTTTTGACATTTAGCATTGTGACATTTGTCATTTGACATCTTAGACATTTGCCATCTTGAAATTTGTCATTGTTGACACTTTTCATTTTTGACATTTAGCATTGTGACATTTGTCATTTGACATCTTTGACATTTGCCATCTTGAAATTTGTCATTTTTGACATTTTTCAAGGTGACACTTTTCATTTTTGACATTTAGCATTGTGACATTTGTCAGTTTTGACATTTGCCATCTTGAAATTTGTCATTTTTGACATTTTTCATGGTGACACTTTTCATTTTTGACATTAAGCATTGTGACATTTGTCATTTGACATCTTTGACATTTGCCATCTTGAAATTTGTCATTGTTGACACTTTTCATTTTTGACATTTAGCATTGTGACATTTGTCATTTGACATCTTTGACATTTGCCATCTTGAAATTTGTCATTTTTGACATTTTTCATGGTGACACTTTTCATTTTTGACATTTAGCATTGTGACATTTGTCATTTGACATCTTTGACATTTGCCATCTTGGAATTTGTTATTTTTGACATTTTTCATGGTGACACTTATCATTTTTGACATTTAGCATTGTGACATTTGTCATTTGACATCTTTGACATTTGCCATCTTGAAATTTGTCATTTTTGACATTTTTCATGGTGACACTTTTCATTTTTGACATTTAGCATTGTGACATTTGTCAGTTTTGACATTTGCCATCTTGAAATTTGTCATTTTTGACATTTTTCATGGTAACACTTTTTATTTTTGACATTTAGCATTGTGACATTTGTCATCTTTGACATTTGCCATCTTGAAATTTGTCATTTTTGACATTTTTCATGGTGACACTTTTCATTTTTGACATTTAGCATTGTGACATTTGTCAGTTTTGACATTTGCCATCTTGAAATTTGTCATTTTTGACATTTTTCATGGTGACACTTTTCATTTTTGACATTTAGCATTGTGACATTTGTCATTTGACATCTTTGACATTTGCCATCTTAAAATTTGTCATTTTTGACATTTTTCATGGTGACACTTTTCATTTTTGACATTTAGCATTGTGACATTTGTCATTTGACATCTTGGACATTTGCCATCTTGAAATTTGTTATTTTTGACATTTTTCATGGTGACACTTTTCATTTTTGACATTTAGCATTGTGACATTTGTCATTTGACATCTTTGACATTTGCCATCTTGAAATTTGTCATTTTTGACATTTAGCATTGTGACATTTGTCCTTTGACATCTTTGACATTTGCCATCTTGAAATTTGTTATTTTTGAAATTTTTCATGGTGACACTTATCATTTTTGACATTTAGCATTGTGACATTTGTCATTTGACATCTTTGACATTTGCCATCTTGAAATTTGTCATTTTTGACATTTTTCATGGTGATACTTTTCATTTTTGACATTTAGCATTGTGACATTTGTCATTTGACATCTTGGACATTTGCCATCTTGAAATTTGTTATTTTTGACATTTTTCATGGTGACACTTTTTATTTTTGACATTTAGCATTGTGACATTTGTCATTTGACGTCTTTGACATTTGCCATCTTGAAATTTTCTCATTTTTGACATTTTTCATGGTGACACTTTTCATTTTTGACATTTAGCATTGTGACATTTGTCATTTGACATCTTTGACATTTGCCATCTTGAAATTTGTCATTTTTGACATTTAGCATTGTGACATTTGTCATTTGACATCTTTGACATTTGCCATCTTGAAATTTGTTATTTTTGACATTTTTCATGGTGACACTTTTCATTTTTGACATTTAGCATTGTGACATTTGTCAGTTTTGACATTTGCCATCTTGAAATTTGTCATTTTTGACATTTAGCATTGTGACATTTGTCATTTGACATCTTTGACATTTGCCATCTTGAAATTTGTCATTTTTGACATTTTTCATGGTGACACTTTCCATTTTTGACATTTAGCATTGTGATATTTGTCGTTTGACATCTTTGACATTTGCCATCTTGAAATTTGTCATTTTTGACATTTAGCATTGTGATATTTGTCATTTGACATCTTTGACATTTGCCATCTTGAAATTTGTCATTTTTGACATTTTTCATTTTTGACATTTAGCATTGTGACATTTGTCATTTGACATCTTTGACATTTGCCATCTTGAAACTTGTTATTTTTGACATTTCTTATGGTGACACTTTTTATTTTTGACATTTAGCATTATGACATTTGTCATTTGACATCTTTGACATTTGCCATCTTGAAATTTGTCATTTTTGACATTTTTCATGGTGACACTTTTCATTTTTGACATTTGGCATTGTGACATTTGTCATTTGACATCTTTGACATTTGCCATCTTGAAATTTGTCATTTTTGACATTTTTCATGGTAACACTTTTCATTTTTGACATTTAGCATTGTGACATTTGTCAGTTTTGACATTTGCCATCTTGAAATTTGTCATTTTTGACATTTTTCATGGTGACACTTTTCATTTTTGACATTTAGCATTGTGACATTTGTCATTTGACATCTTAGACATTTGCCATCTTGAAATGTGTCATTTTTGACACTTTTCATTTTTGACATTTAGCATTGTGACATTTGTCATTTGACATCTTTGACATTTGCCATCTTGAAATTTGTCATTTTTGACATTTTTCATGGTGACACTTTTCATTTTTGACATTTAGCATTGTGACATTTGTCAGTTTTGACATTTGCCATCTTGAAATTTGTCATTTTTGACATTTTTCATGGTGACACTTTTCATTTTTGACATTTAGCATTGTGACATTTGTCATTTGACATCTTTGACATTTGCCATCTTGAAATTTGTCATTTTTGACATTTTTCATGGTGACACTTTTCATTTTTGACATTTAGCATTGTGACATTTGTCATTTGACATCTTTGACATTTGCCATCTTGAAATTTGTCATTTTTGACATTTTTCATGGTGACACTTTTCAATTTTGACATTTAGCATTGTGACATTTGTCAGTTTTGACATTTGCCATCTTGAAATTTGTCATTTTTGACATTTTTCATGGTGACACTTTTCATTTTTGACATTTAGCATTGTGACATTTGTCATTTGACATCTTAGACATTTGCCATCTTGAAATTTGTCATTTTTGACACTTTTCATTTTTGACATTTAGCATTGTGACATTTGTCATTTGACATCTTTGACATTTGCCATCTTGAAATTTGTCATTTTTGTCATTTTTCATGGTGACACTTTTCATTTTTGACATTTAGCATTGTGACATTTGTCAGTTTTGACATTTGTTATCTTGAAATTTGTCATTTTTGACATTTTTCATGATGACACTTTTCATTTTTGACATTTAGCATTGTGACATTTGTCATTTGACATCTTTGACATTTGCCATCTTGAAATTTGTCATTTTTGACATTTTTCATGGTGACACTTTTCATTTTTGACATTTAGCATTGTGACATTTGTCATTTGACATCTTTGACATTTGCCATCTTGAAATTTGTCATTTTTGACATTTAGCATTGTGACATTTGTCATTTGACATCTTTGACATTTGCTATCTTGAAATTTGTCATTTTTGACATTTTTCATGATGACACTTTTCATTTTTGACATTTAGCATTGTGACATTTGTCATTTGACATCTTTGACATTTGCCATCTTGAAATTTGTTATTTTTGACATTTTTCATGGTGACACTTTTCATTTTTGACATTTAGCATTGTGACATTTGTCATTTGACATCTTTGACATTTGCCATCTTGAAATTTGTCATTTTTGACATTTTTCATGGTGACACTTTTCATTTTTGACATTTAGCATGGTGACATTTGTCATTTGACATCTTTGACATTTGCCATTTTGAAATTTGTCATTTTTGACATTTTTCATAGTGACACTTTTCATTTTTGACATTTAGCATTGTGACATTTGTCATTTGACATCTTTGACATTTGCCATCTTAAAGTTTGTTATTTTTGACATTTTTCATGGTGACACTTTTCATTTTTGACATTTAGCATTGTGACATTTGTCATTTGAAATCTTTGACATTTGCCATCTTGAAATTTGTTATTTTTGACATTTTTCATGGTGACACTTTTCATTTTTGACATTTAGCATTGTGACATTTGTCAGTTTTGACATTTGCCATTTTGAAATTTGTCATTTTTGACATTTTTCATGGTAACACTTTTCATTTTTGACATTTAGCATTGGGACATTTGTCATTTGACATCTTTGACATTTGCCATCTTGAAATTTGTCATTTTTGACATTTAGCATTGTGACATTTGTCATTTGACATCTTTGACATTTGCCATCTTGAAATTTGTTATTTTTGACATTTTTCATTTTTGACATTTAGCATTGTGTCATTTGTCATTTGACATCTTTGACATTTGCCATCCTGAAATTAGTCATTTTTGTTATTTTTCATGGTAACACTTTTCATTTTTGACATTTAGCATTGTGACATTTGTCATTTGACATCTTTGACATTTGCCATCTTGAAATTTGTTATTTTTGACATTTTTCATGGTGACACTTTTCATTTTTGACATTTAGCATTGTGACATTTGTCATTTGACATTTTTGACATTTGCCATCTTGAAATTTGTCATTTTTGACATTTTTCATGGTGACACTTTTCATTTTTGACATTTAGCATTGTGACATTTGTCATTTGACATCTTTGACATTTGCCATCTTGAAATTTGTCATTTTTGACATTTAGCATTGTGACATTTGTCATTTGACATCTTGGACATTTGCCATCTTGAAATTTGTCATTTTTGACATTTTTCATGGTGACACTTATCATTTTTGACATTTAGCATTGTGACATTTGTCAGTTTTGACATTTGCCATCTTGAAATTTGTCATTTTTGACATTTTTCATGGTGACACTTTTCATTTTTGACATTTAGCATTGTGACATTTGTCATTTGACATCTTTGACATTTGCCATCTTAAAATTTGTTATTTTTGACATTTTTCATAGTGACACTTTTCATTTTTGACATTTAGCATTGTGACATTTGTCATTTGACATCTTTGACATTTGCCATCTTGAAATTTGTCATTTTTGACATTTTATGGTGAAACTTTTCATTTTTGACATTTAGCATTGTGACATTTGTCATTTGACATCTTTGACATTTGCCATCTTGAAATTTGTTATTTTTGACATTTTTCATGGTGACACTTTTCATTTTTGACATTTAGCATTGTGACATTTGTCATTTGACATCTTTGACATTTGCCATCTTGAAATTTGTCATTTTTGACATTTTTCATGGTGACACTTTTCATTTTTGACATTTAGCATTGTGACATTTGTCAGTTTTGACATTTGCCATCTTGAAATTTGTCATTTTTGACATTTTTCATGGTGACACTTTTCATTTTTGACATTTGGCATTGTGACATTTGTCATTTGACATCTTTGACATTTGCCATCTTGAAATTTGTCATTTTTGACATTTTTCATGGTGACACTTTTTATTTTTGACATTTAGCATTGTGACATTTGTCATTTGAAATCTTTGACATTTGCCATCTTGAAATTTGTTATTTTTGACATTTTTCATGGTGACACTTTTCATTTTTGACATTTAGCATTGTGACATTTGTCATTTGACATCTTTGACATTTGCCATCTTGAAATTTGTCATTTTTGACATTTTTCATGGTGACACTTTTCATTTTTAACATTTAGCATTGTGACATTTGTCATTTGACATCTTTGACATTTGCCATTTTGAAATTTGTCATTTTTGACATTTTTATGGTGACACTTTTCATTTTTGACATTTAGCATTCTGACGTTTGTCATTTGACATCTTTGACATTTGCCATCTTGAAATTTGTTATTTTTGACATTTTTCATGGTGACACTTTTCATTTTTGACATTTAGCATTGTGACATTTGTCAGTTTTGACATTTGCCATCTTGAAATTTGTCATTTTTGACATTTTTCATGGTGACACTTTTCATTTTTGACATTTAGCATTGTGACATTTGTCATTTGACATCTTTGACATTTGCCATCTTGAAATTTGTCATTTTTGACATTTAGCATTGTGACATTTGTCATTTGACATCTTTGACATTTGCCATCTTGAAATTTGTTATTTTTGACATTTTTCATGGTGACACTTTTTATTTTTGACATTTAGCATTGTGACATTTGTCAGTTTTGACATTTGCCATCTTGAAATTTGTCATTTTTGACATTTTTCATGGTGACACTATTCATTTTTGACATTTAGCATTGTGACATTTGTCATTTGACATCTGAGACATTTGTCATCTTGAAATTTGTCATTTTTGACACTTTTCATTTTTGACATTTAGCATTGTGACATTTGTCATTTGACATCTTTGACATTTGCCATCTTGAAATTTGTCATTTTTGACATTTTTCATGGTGACACTTTTCATTTTTGACATTTAGCATTGTGACATTTGTCAGTTTTGACATTTGCCATCTTGAAATTTGTCATTTTTGACATTTTTCATGGTGACACTTTTCATTTTTGACATTTAGCATTGTGACATTTGTCAGTTTTGACATTTGCCATCTTGAAATTTGTCATTTTTGACATTTTTCATGGTGACACTTTTCATTTTTGATATTTAGCATTGTGACATTTGTCATTTGACATCTTTGACATTTTCCATCTTGAAATTTGTCATTTTTGACATTTTTCATGGTGACACTTTTCATTTTTGACATTTAGCATTGTGACATTTGTCATTTGACATCTTAGACATTTGCCATCTTGAAATGTGTCATTTTTGACACTTTTCATTTTTGACATTTAGCATTGTGACATTTGTCATTTGACATCTTTAACATTTGCCATCTTGAAATTTGTCTTTTTTGACATTTTTCATGGTGACACTTTTCATTTTTGACATTTAGCATTGTGACATTTGTCAGTTTTGACATTTGCCATCTTGAAATTTGTCATTTTTGACATTTTTCATGGTGACACTTTTCATTTTTGACATTTAGCATTGTGACATTTGTCATTTGACATCTTTGACATTTTCCATCTTGAAATTTGTCATTTTTGACATTTTTCATGGTGACACTTTTCATTTTTGACATTTAGCATTGTGACATTTGTCATTTGACATCTTTGACATTTGTCATCTTGAAATTTGTCATGTTTGACATTTAGCATTGTGACATTATTTGTCATTTGACATTTGCCATCTTAAAATTTGTTATTTTTGACATTTTTCATGGTGACACTTTTTATTTTTGACATTTAGCATTGTGACATTTGTCAGTTTTGACATTTGCCATCTTGAAATTTGTCATTTTTGACATTTAGCATTGTGACACTTTTCATTTTTGACATTTAGCATTGTGACATTTGTCATTTGACATCTTTGATATTTGCCAACTTGAAATTTGTCATTTTTGACATTTTTCATGGTGACACTTTTCATTTTTGACATTTAGCATTGTGACATTTGTCAGTTTTGACATTTGCCATCTTGAAATTTGTCATTTTTGACATTTTTCATGGTGACACTTTTCATTTTTGACATTTAGCATTGTGACATTTGTCAGTTTTGACATTTGCCATCTTGAAATTTGTCATTTTTGACATTTTTCATGGTGACACTTTTCATTTTTGACATTTAGCATTGTGACATTTGTCATTTGACATCTTTGACATTTTCCATCTTGAAATTTGTCATTTTTGACATTTTTCATGGTGACACTTTTCATTTTTGACATTTAGCATTGTGACATTTGTCATTTGACATCTTTGACATTTGTCATCTTGAAATTTGTCATGTTTGACATTTAGCATTGTGACATTATTTGTCATTTGACATTTGCCATCTTAAAATTTGTTATTTTTGACATTTTTCATGGTGACACTTTTTATTTTTGACATTTAGCATTGTGACATTTGTCAGTTTTGACATTTGCCATCTTGAAATTTGTCATTTTTGACATTTAGCATTGTGACACTTTTCATTTTTGACATTTAGCATTGTGACATTTGTCATTTGACATCTTTGATATTTGCCAACTTGAAATTTGTCATTTTTGACATTTTTCATGGTGACACTTTTCATTTTTGACATTTAGCATTGTGACATTTGTCATTTGACATCTTTGACATTTGCCATCTTGAAATTTGTCATTTTTGACATTTAGCATTGTGATATTTGTCATTTGACATCTTTGACATTTGCCATCTTGAAATTTGTCATTTTTGACATTTTTTATGGTGCCACTTTTTATTTATGACATTTAGCATTGTGACATTTGTCATTTGACATCTTTGACATTTGCCATCTTGAAATTTGTTATTTTTGACATTTTTCATGGTGACACTTTTCATTTTTGACATTTAGCATTGTGACATTTGTCATTTGACATCTTTGACATTTGTTATCTTGAAATTTGTTATTTTTGACATTTTTCATGGTGACACTTTTCATTTTTGACATTAAGCATTGTGACATTTGTCATTTGACATCTTTGACATTTGCCATCTTGAAATTTGTCATTTTTGACATTTTTCATGGTGACACTTTTCTTTTTTGACATTTAGCATTGTGACATTTGTCAGTTTTGACATTTGCCATCTTGAAATTTGTCATTTTTGACATTTTTCATGGTGACACTTTTCATTTTTGACATTTAGCATTGTGACATTTGTCATTTGACATCTTAGACATTTGCCATCTTGAAATTTGTCAATTTTGACATTTTTCATGGTGACACTTTTCATTTTTGACATTTAGCATTGTGACATTTGTCATTTGACATCTTTGACATTTGCCATCTTGAAATTTGTCATTTTTGACATTCTTCATGGTGACACTTTTTATTTATGACATTTAGCATTGTGACATTTGTCAGTTTTGACATTTGCCATCTTGAAATTTGTCATTTTTGACATTTTTCATGGTGACACTTTTCATTTTTGACATTTAGCATTGTGACATTTGTCATTTGACATCTTTGACATTTGCCATCTTGAAATTTGTTATTTTTGACATTTTTCATGGTGACACTTTTCATTTTTGACATTTAGCATTGTGACATTTGTCATTTGACATCTTTGACATTTGCCATCTTGAAATTTGTCATTTTTGACATTTTTCATGGTGACACTTTTCATTTTTGACATTTAGCATTGTGACATTTGTCATTTGACATCTTTGACATTTGCCATCTTGAAATTTGTTATTTTTGACATTTTTCATGGTGACACTTTTCATTTTTGACATTTAGCATTGTGACATTTGTCATTTGACATTTTTGACATTTGCCATCTTGAAATTTGTCATTTTTGACATTTTTCATGGTGATACTTTTCATTTTTGACATTTAGCGTTGTGACATTTGTCATTTGACATCTTAGACATTTGCCATCTTGAAATTTGTCATTTTTGACACTTTTCATTTTTGACATTTAGCATTGTGACATTTCTCATTTGACATCTTTGACATTTGCCATCTTGAAATTTGTCATTTTTGACATTTTTCATGGTGACACTTTTCATTTTTGACATTTAGCGTTGTGACATTTGTCATTTGACATCTTTGACATTTGCCATCTTGAAATTTGTCATTTTTGACATTTAGCATTGTGACATTTGTCATTTGACATCTTTGGCATTTGCCATCTTGAAATTTGTTATTTTTGACATTTTTCATGGTGACACTTTTCATTTTTGACATTTAGCATTGTGACATTTGTCATTTGACATCTTAGACATTTGTCATCTTGAAATTTGTCATTTTTGACACTTTTCATTTTTGACATTTAGCATTGTGACATTTGTCATTTGACATCTTTGACATTTGCCATCTTGAAATTTGTCATTTTTGACATTTTTCATGGTGACACTTTTCATTTTTGACATTTAGCATTGTGACATTTGTCAGTTTTGACATTTGCCATCTTGAAATTTGTCATTTTTGACATTTTTCATGGTGATACTTTTCATTTTTGACATTTAGCGTTGTGACATTTGTCATTTGACATCTTAGACATTTGCCATCTTGAAATTTGTCATTTTTGACACTTTTCATTTTTGACATTTAGCATTGTGACATTTCTCATTTGACATCTTTGACATTTGCCATCTTGAAATTTGTCATTTTTGACATTTTTCATGGTGACACTTTTCATTTTTGACATTTAGCGTTGTGACATTTGTCATTTGACATCTTTGACATTTGCCATCTTGAAATTTGTCATTTTTGACATTTAGCATTGTGACATTTGTCATTTGACATCTTTGGCATTTGCCATCTTGAAATTTGTCATTTTTGACATTTTTCATGGTGACACTTTTCATTTTTGACATTTAGCATTGTGACATTTGTCATTTGACATCTTAGACATTTGTCATCTTGAAATTTGTCATTTTTGACACTTTTCATTTTTGACATTTAGCATTGTGACATTTGTCATTTGACATCTTTGACATTTGCCATCTTGAAATTTGTCATTTTTGACATTTTTCATGGTGACACTTTTCATTTTTGACATTTAGCATTGTGACATTTGTCAGTTTTGACATTTGCCATCTTGAAATTTGTCATTTTTGACATTTTTCATGGTGATACTTTTCATTTTTGACATTTAGCGTTGTGACATTTGTCATTTGACATCTTAGACATTTGCCATCTTGAAATTTGTCATTTTTGACACTTTTCATTTTTGACATTTAGCATTGTGACATTTCTCATTTGACATCTTTGACATTTGCCATCTTGAAATTTGTCATTTTTGACATTTTTCATGGTGACACTTTTCATTTTTGACATTTAGCGTTGTGACATTTGTCATTTGACATCTTTGACATTTGCCATCTTGAAATTTGTCATTTTTGACATTTAGCATTGTGACATTTGTCATTTGACATCTTTGGCATTTGCCATCTTGAAATTTGTTATTTTTGACATTTTTTATGGTGACACTTTTCATTTTTGACATTTAGCATTGTGACATTTGTCAGTTTTGACATTTGCCATCTTGAAATTTGTCATTTTTGACATTTTTCATGGTGACACTATTCATTTTTGACATTTAGCATTGTGACATTTGTCATTTGACATCTTTGACATTTGCCATCTTAAAATTTGTCATGTTTGACATTTAGCATTGTGACATTTGTCATTTGACATTTGCCATCTTGAAATTTGTTATTTTTGACATTTTTCATGGTGACACTTTTCATTTTTGACATTTAGCATTGTGACATTTGTCAGTTTTGACATTTGCTATCTTGAAATTTGTCATTTTTGACATTTAGCATTGTGACACTTTTCATTTTTGACATTTAGCATTGTGACATTTGTCATTTGACATCTTTGATATTTGCCAACTTGAAATTTGTCATTTTTGACATTTTTCATGGTGACACTTTTCATTTTTGACATTTAGCATTGTGACATTTGTCATTTGACATCTTTGACATTTGCCATCTTGAAATTTGTCATTTTGGACATTAAGCATTGTGATATTTGTCATTTGACATCTTTGACATTTGCCATCTTGAAATTTGTCATTTTTGACATTTTTCATGGTGACACTTTTTATTTATGACATTTAGCATTGTGACATTTGTCATTTGACATCTTTGACATTTGCCATCTTGAAATTTGTTATTTTTGACATTTTTTGTGGTGACACTTTTCATTTTTGACATTTAGCATTGTGACATTTGTCATTTGACATCTTTGACATTTGTTATCTTGAAATTTGTCATTTTTGACATTTTTCATGGTGACACTTTTTATTTTTGACATTTAGCATTGTGACATTTGTCATTTGACATCTTTGACATTTGCCATCTTGAAATTTGTCATTTTTGACATTTAGCATTGTGACATTTGTCATTTGACATCTTAGACATTTGCCATCTTGAAATTTGTCAATTTTGACACTTTTCATTTTTGACATTTAGCATTGTAACATTTGTCATTTGACATCTTTGACATTTGCCATCTTGAAATTTGTCATTTTTGACATTTTTCATGGTGACACTTTTTATTTTTGACATTTAGCATTGTGACATTTGTCAGTTTTGACATTTGCCATCTTGAAATTTGTCATTTTTGACATTTTTTATGGTGACACTTTTCATTTTTGACATTTAGCATTGTGACATTTGTCATTTGACATCTTTGACATTTGCCATCTTGAAATTTGTCATTTTTGACATTTTTCATGGTGACACTTTTCATTTTTGACATTTAGCATTATGACATTTGTCATTTGACATCTTTTACATTTGCCATCTTGAAATTTGTCACTTTTGACATTTAGCATTGTGACATTTGTCATTTGACATCTTTGACATTTGCCATCTTGAAATTTGTTATTTTTGACATTTTTCATGGTGACACTTTTCATTTTTGACATTTAGCATTGTGACATTTGCCATCTTGAAATTTGTCATTTTTGACACTTTTCATTTTTGACATTTAGCATTGTGACATTTGTCATTTGACATCTTTGACATTTGCCATCTTAAAATTTGTCATTTTTGACATTTTTCATGGTGACACTTTTCATTTTTGACATTTAGCATTGTGACATTTGTCATTTGACATCTTGGACATTTGCCATCTTGAAATTTGTCATTTTTGACATTTTTCATGGTGACACTTTTCATTTTTGACATTTAGCATTGTGACATTTGTCATGTGACATCTTTGACATTTGCCATCTTGAAATTTGTCATTTTTGACATTTTTCATGGTGACACTTTTCATTTTTGACATTTAGCATTGTGACATTTGTCATTTGACATCTTTGACATTTGCCATCTTGAAATTTGTCATTTTTGACATTTTTCATGGTGACACTTTTCATTTTTGACATTTAGCATTGTGACATTTGTCATTTGACATCTTTGACATTTGCCATCTTGAAATTAGTCATTTTTGTTATTTTTCATGGTGAGACTTTTCATTTTTGACATTTAGCATTGTGACATTTGTCATTTGACATCTTTGACATTTGCCATCTTGAAATTTGTTATTTTTGACATTTTTCATGGTGACACTTTTCATTTTTGACATTTAGCATTGTGACATTTGTCATTTGACATCTTTGACATTTGCCATCTTGAAATTTGTCATTTTTGACATTTTTCATGGTGACACTTTTCATTTTTGACATTTAGCATTGTGACATTTGTCATTTGACATCTTTGACATTTGCCATCTTGAAATTTGTCATTTTTGACATTTAGCATTGTGACATTTGTCATTTGACATCTTGGACATTTGCCATCTTGAAATTTGTCATTTTTGACATTTTTCATGGTGACACTTATCATTTTTGACATTTAGCATTGTGACATTTGTCAGTTTTAACATTTGCCATCTTGAAATTTGTCATTTTTGACATTTTTCATGGTGACACTTTTCATTTTTGACATTTAGCATTGTGACATTTGTCATTTGACATCTTTGACATTTGCCATCTTGAAATTTGTTATTTTTGACATTTTTCATGGTGACACTTTTCATTTTTGACATTTAGCATTGTGACATTTGTCATTTGACATCTTTGACATTTGCCATCTTGAAATTTGTCATTTTTGACATTTTTCATGGTGACACTTTTCATTTTTGACATTTAGCATTGTGACATTTGTCAGTTTTGACATTTGCCATCTTGAAATTTGTCATTTTTGACATTTTTCATGGTGACACTTTTCATTTTTGACATTTGGCATTGTGACATTTGTCATTTGACATCTTTGACATTTGCCATCTTGAAATTTGTCATTTTTGACATTTTTCATGGTGACACTTTTTATTTATGACATTTAGCATTGTGACATTTGTCATTTGACATCTTTGATATTTGCCAACTTGAAATTTGTCATTTTTGACATTTTTCATGGTGACACTTTTCATTTTTGACATTTAGCATTGTGACATTTGTCATTTGACATCTTTGACATTTGCCATCTTGAAATTTGTCATTTTGGACATTAAGCATTGTGATATTTGTCATTTGACATCTTTGACATTTGCCATCTTGAAATTTGTCATTTTTGACATTTTTCATGGTGACACTTTTTATTTATGACATTTAGCATTGTGACATTTGTCATTTGACATCTTTGACATTTGCCATCTTGAAATTTGTTATTTTTGACATTTTTTATGGTGACACTTTTCATTTTTGACATTTAGCATTGTGACATTTGTCATTTGACATCTTTGACATTTGTTATCTTGAAATTTGTCATTTTTGACATTTTTCATGGTGACACTTTTTATTTTTGACATTTAGCATTGTGACATTTGTCATTTGACATCTTTGACATTTGCCATCTTGAAATTTGTCATTTTTGACATTTAGCATTGTGACATTTGTCATTTGACATCTTAGACATTTGCCATCTTGAAATTTGTCAATTTTGACACTTTTCATTTTTGACATTTAGCATTGTAACATTTGTCATTTGACATCTTTGACATTTGCCATCTTGAAATTTGTCATTTTTGACATTTTTCATGGTGACACTTTTTATTTTTGACATTTAGCATTGTGACATTTGTCAGTTTTGACATTTGCCATCTTGAAATTTGTCATTTTTGACATTTTTCATGGTGACACTTTTCATTTTTGACATTTAGCATTATGACATTTGTCATTTGACATCTTTTACATTTGCCATCTTGAAATTTGTCACTTTTGACATTTAGCATTGTGACATTTGTCATTTGACATCTTTGACATTTGCCATCTTGAAATTTGTCATTTTTGACATTTTTCATGGTGACACTTTTCATTTTTGACATTTAGCATTGTGACATTTGTCATTTGACATCTTTGACATTTGCCATCTTGAAATTTGTCATTTTTGACATTTAGCATTGTGACATTTGTCATTTGACATCTTGGACATTTGCCATCTTGAAATTTGTCATTTTTGACATTTTTCATGGTGACACTTATCATTTTTGACATTTAGCATTGTGACATTTGTCAGTTTTGACATTTGCCATCTTGAAATTTGTCATTTTTGACATTTTTTATGGTGACACTTTTCATTTTTGACATTTAGCATTGTGACATTTGTCATTTGACATCTTTGACATTTGCCATCTTAATATTTGTTATTTTTGACATTTTTCATAGTGACACTTTTCATTTTTGACATTTAGCATTGTGACATTTGTCATTTGACATCTTTGACATTTGCCATCTTGAAATTTGTCATTTTTGACATTTTTCATGGTGAAACTTTTCATTTTTGACATTTAGCATTGTGACATTTGTCATTTGACATCTTTGACATTTGCCATCTTGAAATTTGTCATTTTTGACATTTTTCATGGTGACACTTTTCATTTTTGACATTTAGCATTGTGACATTTGTCAGTTTTGACATTTGCCATCTTGAAATTTGTCATTTTTGACATTTTTCATGGTGACACTTTTCATTTTTGACATTTGGCATTGTGACATTTGTCATTTGACATCTTTGACATTTGCCATCTTGAAATTTGTCATTTTTGACATTTTTCATGGTGACACTTTTCATTTTTGACATTTAGCATTGTGACATTTGTCATTTGACATCTTTGACATTTGCCATCCTGAAATTTGTTATTTTTGACATTTTTTATGGTGACACTTTTCATTTTTGACATTTAGCATTGTGACATTTGTCATTTGACATCTTTGACATTTGCCATCTTGAAATTTGTCATTTTTGACATTTTTCATGGTGACACTTTTCATTTTTGACATTTAGCATTGTGACATTTGTCATTTGACATCTTTGACATTTGCCATTTTGAAATTTGTCATTTTTGACATTTTTATGGTGACACTTTTCATTTTTGACATTTAGCATTGTGACGTTTGTCATTTGACATCTTTGACATTTGCCATCTTGAAATTTGTTATTTTTGACATTTTTCATGGTGACACTTTTCATTTTTGACATTTAGCATTGTGACATTTGTCATTTGACATCTTTGACATTTGCCATCTTGAAATTTGTCATTTTTGACATTTAGCATTGTGACATTTGTCATTTGACATCTTGGACATTTGCCATCTTGAAATTTGTCATTTTTGACATTTTTCATGGTGACACTTATCATTTTTGACATTTAGCATTGTGACATTTGTCAGTTTTGACATTTGCCATCTTGAAATTTGTCATTTTTGACATTTTTTATGGTGACACTTTTCATTTTTGACATTTAGCATTGTGACATTTGTCATTTGACATCTTTGACATTTGCCATCTTAAAATTTGTTATTTTTGACATTTTTCATAGTGACACTTTTCATTTTTGACATTTAGCATTGTGACATTTGTCATTTGACATCTTTGACATTTGCCATCTTGAAATTTGTCATTTTTGACATTTTTCATGGTGAAACTTTTCATTTTTGACATTTAGCATTGTGACATTTGTCATTTGACATCTTTGACATTTGCCATCTTGAAATTTGTTATTTTTGACATTTTTCATGGTGACACTTTTCATTTTTGACATTTAGCATTGTGACATTTGTCATTTGACATCTTTGACATTTGCCATCTTGAAATTTGTCATTTTTAACATTTTTCATGGTGACACTTTTCATTTTTGACATTTAGCATTGTGACATTTGTCAGTTTTGACATTTGCCATCTTGAAATTTGTCATTTTTGACATTTTTCATGGTGACACTTTTCATTTTTGACATTTGGCATTGTGACATTTGTCATTTGACATCTTTGACATTTGCCATCTTGAAATTTGTCATTTTTGACATTTTTCATGGTGACACTTTTCATTTTTGACATTTAGCATTGTGACATTTGTCATTTGACATCTTTGACATTTGCCATCTTGAAATTTGTTATATTTGACATTTTTCATGGTGACACTTTTCATTTTTGACATTTAGCATTGTGACATTTGTCATTTGACATCTTTGACATTTGCCATCTTGAAATTTGTCATTTTTGACATTTTTCATGGTGACACTTTTCATTTTTGACATTTAGCATTGTGACATTTGTCATTTGACATCTTTGACATTTGCCATTTTGAAATTTGTCATTTTTGACATTTTTATGGTGACACTTTTCATTTTTGACATTTAGCATTGTGACGTTTGTCATTTGACATCTTTGACATTTGCCATCTTGAAATTTGTTATTTTTGACATTTTTCATGGTGACACTTTTCATTTTTGACATTTAGCATTGTGACATTTGTCAGTTTTGACATTTGCCATCTTGAAATTTGTCATTTTTGACATTTTTCATGGTGACACTTTTCATTTTTGACATTTAGCATTGTGACATTTGGCGTTTGACATCTTTGACATTTGCCATCTTGAAATTTGTCATTTTTGACATTTAGCATTGTGACATTTGACATCTTTGACATTTGCCATCTTGAAATTTGTTATTTTTGACATTTTTCATGGTGACACTTTTTATTTTTGACATTTAGCATTGTGACATTTGTCAGTTTTGACATTTGCCATCTTGAAATTTGTCATTTTTGACATTTTTCATGGTGACACTATTCATTTTTGACATTTAGCATTGTGACATTTGTCATTTGACATCTTTGACATTTGCCATCTTGAAATTTGTCATTTTTGACATTTTTCATGGTGACACTTTTCATTTTTGACATTTAGCATTGTGACATTTGTCAGTTTTGACATTTGCCATCTTGAAATTTGTCATTTTTGACATTTTTCATGGTAACACTTTTCATTTTTGACATTTAGCATTGTGACATTTGTCAGTTTTGACATTTGCCATCTTGAAATTTGTCATTTTTGACATTTTTCATGGTGACACTTTTCATTTTTGACATTTAGCATTGTGACATTTGTCATTTGACATCTTTGACATTTGCCATCTTGAAATTTGTCATTTTTGACATTTTTCATGGTGACACTTTTCATTTTTGACATTTAGCATTGTGACATTTGTCATTTGACATCTTTGACATTTGCCATCTTGAAATTTGTCATGTTTGACATTTAGCATTGTGACAATTGTTATTTGACATTTGCCATCTTAAAATTTGTTATTTTTGACATTTTTCATGGTGACACTTTTTATTTTTGACATTTAGCATTGTGACATTTGTCAGTTTTGACATTTGCCATCTTGAAATTTGTCATTTTTGACATTTAGCATTGTGACACTTTTCATTTTTGACATTTAGCATTGTGACATTTGTCATTTGACATCTTTGATATTTGCCAACTTGAAATTTGTCATTTTTGACATTTTTCATGGTGACACTTTTCATTTTTGACATTTAGCATTGTGACATTTGTCATTTGACATCTTTGACATTTGCCATCTTGAAATTTGTCATTTTTGACATTTAGCATTGTGATATTTGTCATTTGACATCTTTGACATTTGCCATCTTGAAATTTGTCATTTTTGACATTTTTCATGGTAACATTTTTTATTTATGACATTTAGCATTGTGACATTTGTCATTTGACATCTTTGACATTTGCCATCTTAAAATTTGTTATTTTTGACATTTTTCATGGTGACACTTTTCATTTTTGACATTTAGCATTGTGACATTTGTCATTTGACATCTTTGACATTTGTTATCTTGAAATTTGTCATTTTTTACATTTTTCATGGTGACACTTTTCATTTTTGACATTTAGCATTGTGACATTTGTCATTTGACATCTTTGACATTTGCCATCTTAAAATTTGTCATTTTTGACATTTTTCATGGTGACACTTTTCATTTTTGACATTTAGCATTGTGACATTTGTCATTTGACATCTTAGACATTTGCCATCTTGAAATTTGTCAATTTTGACACTTTTCATTTTTGACATTTAGCATTGTGACATTTGTCATTTGACATCTTTGACATTTGCCATCTTGAAATTTGTCATTTTTGACATTTTTCATGGTGACACTTTTTATTTTTGACATTTAGCATTGTGACATTTGTCAGTTTTGACATTTGCCATCTTGAAATTTGTCATTTTTGACATTTTTCATGGTAACACTTTTCATTTTTGACATTTAGCATTGTGACATTTGTCATTTGACATCTTTGACATTTGCCATCTTGAAATTTGTCATTTTTGACATTTTTCATGGTGACACTTTTTATTTTTGACATTTAGCATTGTGACATTTGTCATTTGACATCTTTTACATTTGCCATCTTGAAATTTGTCATTTTTGACATTTAGCATTTTGACATTTGTCATTTGACATCTTTGACATTTTCCATCTTGAAATTTGTTATTTTTGACATTTTTCATGGTGACACTTTTTATTTTTGACATTTAGCATTGTGACATTTGTCAGTTTTGACATTTGCCATTTTGAAATTTGTCATTTTTGACATTTAGCATTGTGACACTTTTCATTTTTGACATTTAGCATTGTGACATTTGTCATTTGACATCTTAAACATTTGCCATCTTGAAATTTGTCATTTTTGCCACTTTTCATTTTTGACATTTAGCATTGTGACATTTGTCATTTGACATCTTTGACATTTGCCATCTTGAAATTTGTCATTTTTGACATTTTTTATGGTGACACTTTTCATTTTTGACATTTAGCATTGTGACATTTGTCATGTGACATCTTTGACATTTGCCATCTTAAAATTTGTCATTTTTAACATTTTTTATAGTCACACTTTGCATTTTTGACATTTAGCATTGTGATATTTGTCATTTGACATCTTTGACATTTGCCATCTTGAAATTTGTCATTTTTGACATTTTTCATGGTGACACTTTTCATTTTTGACATTTAGCATTGTGACATTTGTCAGTTTTGACATTTGCCATCTTGAAATTTGTCATTTTTGACATTTTTCATGGTGACACTTTTCATTTTTGACATTTAGCATTGTGACATTTGTCATTTGACATCTTTGACATTTGCCATCTTGAAATTTGTTATTTTTGACATTTTTCATGGTGACACTTTTCATTTTTGACATTTAGCATTGTGACATTTGTCATTTGACATCTTTGACATTTGCCATCTTGAAATTTGTCATTTTTGACATTTTTCATGGTGACACTTTTCATTTTTGACATTTAGCATTGTGACATTTGTCATTTGACATCTTTGACATTTGCCATCTTGAAATTTGTCATTTTTGACATTTTTTACGGTGACACTTTTCATTTTTGACATTTAGCATTGTGACATTTGTCATTTGACATCTTAGACATTTGCCATCTTGAAATTTGTCATTTTTGACACTTTTCATTTTTGACAGTAAGCATTGTGACATTTGTCATTTGACATCTTTGACATTTGCCATCTTGAAATTTGTCATTTTTGACATTTTTCATGGTGACACTTTTCATTTTTGACATTTAGCATTGTGACATTTGTCATTTGACATCTTGGACATTTGTCATTTTGAAATTTGTCATTTTTGACATTTTTCATGGTGACACTTATCATTTTTGACATTTAGCATTGTGACATTTGTCAGTTTTGACATTTGTCAGTTTTGACATTTGTCATCTTGAAATTTGTCATTTTTGACATTTTTCATGGTGACACTTTTCATTTTTGAGATTTAGTATTGTGAAATTTGTCATGTGACATCTTTGACATTTGCCATCTTGAAATTTGTCATTTTTGACATTTTTCATGGTGACACTTTTCATTTTTGACATTTAGCATTGTGACATTTGTCATTTGACATCTTTGACATTTGCCATCTTGAAATTTGTCATTTTTGACATTTTTCATGGTGACACTTTTCATTTTTGACATTTAGCATTGTGACATTTGTCAGTTTTGACATTTGCCATCTTGAAATTTGTCATTTTTGACATTTTTCATGGTGACACTTTTCATTTTTGACATTTAGCATTGTGATATTTGTCATTTGACATCTTTGACATTTGCCATCTTGAAATTTGTCATTTTTGACATTTTTCATGGTGACACTTTTTATTTTTGACATTTAGCATTGTGACATTTGTCAGTTTTGACATTTGCCATCTTGAAATTTGTCATTTTTGACATTTTTCATGGTGACACTTTTCATTTTTGACATTTAGCATTGTGACATTTGTCATTTGACATCTTTGACATTTGCCATCTTGAAATTTGTTATTTTTGACATTTTTCATGGTGACACTTTTCATTTTTGACATTTAGCATTGTGACATTTGTCATTTGACATCTTTGACATTTGCCATCTTGAAATTTGTCATTTTTGACATTTTTCATGGTGACACTTTTCATTTTTGACATTTAGCATTGTGACATTTGTCAGTTTTGACATTTGCCATCTTGAAATTTGTCATTTTTGACATTTTTCATGGTGACACTTTTCATTTTTGACATTTGGCATTGTGACATTTGTCATTTGACATCTTTGACATTTGCCATCTTGAAATTTGTCATTTTTGACATTTTTCATGGTGACACTTTTTATTTATGACATTTAGCATTGTGACATTTGTCATTTGACATCTTTGATATTTGCCAACTTGAAATTTGTCATTTTTGACATTTTTCATGGTGACACTTTTCATTTTTGACATTTAGCATTGTGACATTTGTCATTTGACATCTTTGACATTTGCCATCTTGAAATTTGTCATTTTGGACATTAAGCATTGTGATATTTGTCATTTGACATCTTTGACATTTGCCATCTTGAAATTTGTCATTTTTGACATTTTTCATGGTGACACTTTTTATTTATGACATTTAGCATTGTGACATTTGTCATTTGACATCTTTGACATTTGCCATCTTGAAATTTGTTATTTTTGACATTTTTTATGGTGACACTTTTCATTTTTGACATTTAGCATTGTGACATTTGTCATTTGACATCTTTGACATTTGTTATCTTGAAATTTGTCATTTTTGACATTTTTCATGGTGACACTTTTTATTTTTGACATTTAGCATTGTGACATTTGTCATTTGACATCTTTGACATTTGCCATCTTGAAATTTGTCATTTTTGACATTTAGCATTGTGACATTTGTCATTTGACATCTTAGACATTTGCCATCTTGAAATTTGTCAATTTTGACACTTTTCATTTTTGACATTTAGCATTGTAACATTTGTCATTTGACATCTTTGACATTTGCCATCTTGAAATTTGTCATTTTTGACATTTTTCATGGTGACACTTTTTATTTTTGACATTTAGCATTGTGACATTTGTCAGTTTTGACATTTGCCATCTTGAAATTTGTCATTTTTGACATTTTTCATGGTGACACTTTTCATTTTTGACATTTAGCATTATGACATTTGTCATTTGACATCTTTTACATTTGCCATCTTGAAATTTGTCACTTTTGACATTTAGCATTGTGACATTTGTCATTTGACATCTTTGACATTTGCCATCTTGAAATTTGTCATTTTTGACATTTTTCATGGTGACACTTTTCATTTTTGACATTTAGCATTGTGACATTTGTCATTTGACATCTTTGACATTTGCCATCTTGAAATTTGTCATTTTTGACATTTAGCATTGTGACATTTGTCATTTGACATCTTGGACATTTGCCATCTTGAAATTTGTCATTTTTGACATTTTTCATGGTGACACTTATCATTTTTGACATTTAGCATTGTGACATTTGTCAGTTTTGACATTTGCCATCTTGAAATTTGTCATTTTTGACATTTTTTATGGTGACACTTTTCATTTTTGACATTTAGCATTGTGACATTTGTCATTTGACATCTTTGACATTTGCCATCTTAATATTTGTTATTTTTGACATTTTTCATAGTGACACTTTTCATTTTTGACATTTAGCATTGTGACATTTGTCATTTGACATCTTTGACATTTGCCATCTTGAAATTTGTCATTTTTGACATTTTTCATGGTGAAACTTTTCATTTTTGACATTTAGCATTGTGACATTTGTCATTTGACATCTTTGACATTTGCCATCTTGAAATTTGTCATTTTTGACATTTTTCATGGTGACACTTTTCATTTTTGACATTTAGCATTGTGACATTTGTCAGTTTTGACATTTGCCATCTTGAAATTTGTCATTTTTGACATTTTTCATGGTGACACTTTTCATTTTTGACATTTGGCATTGTGACATTTGTCATTTGACATCTTTGACATTTGCCATCTTGAAATTTGTCATTTTTGACATTTTTCATGGTGACACTTTTCATTTTTGACATTTAGCATTGTGACATTTGTCATTTGACATCTTTGACATTTGCCATCTTGAAATTTGTTATTTTTGACATTTTTTATGGTGACACTTTTCATTTTTGACATTTAGCATTGTGACATTTGTCATTTGACATCTTTGACATTTGCCATCTTGAAATTTGTCATTTTTGACATTTTTCATGGTGACACTTTTCATTTTTGACATTTAGCATTGTGACATTTGTCATTTGACATCTTTGACATTTGCCATTTTGAAATTTGTCATTTTTGACATTTTTATGGTGACACTTTTCATTTTTGACATTTAGCATTGTGACGTTTGTCATTTGACATCTTTGACATTTGCCATCTTGAAATTTGTTATTTTTGACATTTTTCATGGTGACACTTTTCATTTTTGACATTTAGCATTGTGACATTTGTCATTTGACATCTTTGACATTTGCCATCTTGAAATTTGTCATTTTTGACATTTAGCATTGTGACATTTGTCATTTGACATCTTGGACATTTGCCATCTTGAAATTTGTCATTTTTGACATTTTTCATGGTGACACTTATCATTTTTGACATTTAGCATTGTGACATTTGTCAGTTTTGACATTTGCCATCTTGAAATTTGTCATTTTTGACATTTTTTATGGTGACACTTTTCATTTTTGACATTTAGCATTGTGACATTTGTCATTTGACATCTTTGACATTTGCCATCTTAAAATTTGTTATTTTTGACATTTTTCATAGTGACACTTTTCATTTTTGACATTTAGCATTGTGACATTTGTCATTTGACATCTTTGACATTTGCCATCTTGAAATTTGTCATTTTTGACATTTTTCATGGTGAAACTTTTCATTTTTGACATTTAGCATTGTGACATTTGTCATTTGACATCTTTGACATTTGCCATCTTGAAATTTGTTATTTTTGACATTTTTCATGGTGACACTTTTCATTTTTGACATTTAGCATTGTGACATTTGTCATTTGACATCTTTGACATTTGCCATCTTGAAATTTGTCATTTTTAACATTTTTCATGGTGACACTTTTCATTTTTGACATTTAGCATTGTGACATTTGTCAGTTTTGACATTTGCCATCTTGAAATTTGTCATTTTTGACATTTTTCATGGTGACACTTTTCATTTTTGACATTTGGCATTGTGACATTTGTCATTTGACATCTTTGACATTTGCCATCTTGAAATTTGTCATTTTTGACATTTTTCATGGTGACACTTTTCATTTTTGACATTTAGCATTGTGACATTTGTCATTTGACATCTTTGACATTTGCCATCTTGAAATTTGTTATATTTGACATTTTTCATGGTGACACTTTTCATTTTTGACATTTAGCATTGTGACATTTGTCATTTGACATCTTTGACATTTGCCATCTTGAAATTTGTCATTTTTGACATTTTTCATGGTGACACTTTTCATTTTTGACATTTAGCATTGTGACATTTGTCATTTGACATCTTTGACATTTGCCATTTTGAAATTTGTCATTTTTGACATTTTTATGGTGACACTTTTCATTTTTGACATTTAGCATTGTGACGTTTGTCATTTGACATCTTTGACATTTGCCATCTTGAAATTTGTTATTTTTGACATTTTTCATGGTGACACTTTTCATTTTTGACATTTAGCATTGTGACATTTGTCAGTTTTGACATTTGCCATCTTGAAATTTGTCATTTTTGACATTTTTCATGGTGACACTTTTCATTTTTGACATTTAGCATTGTGACATTTGGCGTTTGACATCTTTGACATTTGCCATCTTGAAATTTGTCATTTTTGACATTTAGCATTGTGACATTTGACATCTTTGACATTTGCCATCTTGAAATTTGTTATTTTTGACATTTTTCATGGTGACACTTTTTATTTTTGACATTTAGCATTGTGACATTTGTCAGTTTTGACATTTGCCATCTTGAAATTTGTCATTTTTGACATTTTTCATGGTGACACTATTCATTTTTGACATTTAGCATTGTGACATTTGTCATTTGACATCTTTGACATTTGCCATCTTGAAATTTGTCATTTTTGACATTTTTCATGGTGACACTTTTCATTTTTGACATTTAGCATTGTGACATTTGTCAGTTTTGACATTTGCCATCTTGAAATTTGTCATTTTTGACATTTTTCATGGTAACACTTTTCATTTTTGACATTTAGCATTGTGACATTTGTCAGTTTTGACATTTGCCATCTTGAAATTTGTCATTTTTGACATTTTTCATGGTGACACTTTTCATTTTTGACATTTAGCATTGTGACATTTGTCATTTGACATCTTTGACATTTGCCATCTTGAAATTTGTCATTTTTGACATTTTTCATGGTGACACTTTTCATTTTTGACATTTAGCATTGTGACATTTGTCATTTGACATCTTTGACATTTGCCATCTTGAAATTTGTCATGTTTGACATTTAGCATTGTGACAATTGTTATTTGACATTTGCCATCTTAAAATTTGTTATTTTTGACATTTTTCATGGTGACACTTTTTATTTTTGACATTTAGCATTGTGACATTTGTCAGTTTTGACATTTGCCATCTTGAAATTTGTCATTTTTGACATTTAGCATTGTGACACTTTTCATTTTTGACATTTAGCATTGTGACATTTGTCATTTGACATCTTTGATATTTGCCAACTTGAAATTTGTCATTTTTGACATTTTTCATGGTGACACTTTTCATTTTTGACATTTAGCATTGTGACATTTGTCATTTGACATCTTTGACATTTGCCATCTTGAAATTTGTCATTTTTGACATTTAGCATTGTGATATTTGTCATTTGACATCTTTGACATTTGCCATCTTGAAATTTGTCATTTTTGACATTTTTCATGGTGACATTTTTTATTTATGACATTTAGCATTGTGACATTTGTCATTTGACATCTTTGACATTTGCCATCTTAAAATTTGTTATTTTTGACATTTTTCATGGTGACACTTTTCATTTTTGACATTTAGCATTGTGACATTTGTCATTTGACATCTTTGACATTTGCCATCTTGAAATTTGTCATTTTTGACATTTTTTATGGTGACACTTTTCATTTTTGACATTTAGCATTGTGACATTTGTCATGTGACATCTTTGACATTTGCCATCTTAAAATTTGTCATTTTTAACATTTTTTATAGTCACACTTTGCATTTTTGACATTTAGCATTGTGATATTTGTCATTTGACATCTTTGACATTTGCCATCTTGAAATTTGTCATTTTTGACATTTTTCATGGTGACACTTTTCATTTTTGACATTTAGCATTGTGACATTTGTCAGTTTTGACATTTGCCATCTTGAAATTTGTCATTTTTGACATTTTTCATGGTGACACTTTTCATTTTTGACATTTAGCATTGTGACATTTGTCATTTGACATCTTTGACATTTGCCATCTTGAAATTTGTTATTTTTGACATTTTTCATGGTGACACTTTTCATTTTTGACATTTAGCATTGTGACATTTGTCATTTGACATCTTTGACATTTGCCATCTTGAAATTTGTCATTTTTGACATTTTTCATGGTGACACTTTTCATTTTTGACATTTAGCATTGTGACATTTGTCATTTGACATCTTTGACATTTGCCATCTTGAAATTTGTCATTTTTGACATTTTTTACGGTGACACTTTTCATTTTTGACATTTAGCATTGTGACATTTGTCATTTGACATCTTAGACATTTGCCATCTTGAAATTTGTCATTTTTGACACTTTTCATTTTTGACAGTAAGCATTGTGACATTTGTCATTTGACATCTTTGACATTTGCCATCTTGAAATTTGTCATTTTTGACATTTTTCATAGTGACACTTTTCATTTTTGACATTTAGCATTGTGACATTTGTCATTTGACATCTTGGACATTTGTCATTTTGAAATTTGTCATTTTTGACATTTTTCATGGTGACACTTATCATTTTTGACATTTAGCATTGTGACATTTGTCAGTTTTGACATTTGTCAGTTTTGACATTTGTCATCTTGAAATTTGTCATTTTTGACATTTTTCATGGTGACACTTTTCATTTTTGAGATTTAGTATTGTGAAATTTGTCATGTGACATCTTTGACATTTGCCATCTTGAAATTTGTCATTTTTGACATTTTTCATGGTGACACTTTTCATTTTTGACATTTAGCATTGTGACATTTGTCATTTGACATCTTTGACATTTGCCATCTTGAAATTTGTCATTTTTGACATTTTTCATGGTGACACTTTTCATTTTTGACATTTAGCATTGTGACATTTGTCATTTGACATCTTTGACATTTGCCATTTTGAAATTTGTCATTTTTGTTATTTTTCATGGTGACACTTTTTATTTTTGACATTTAGCATTGTGACATTTGTCATTTGACATCTTTGACATTTGCCATCTTGAAATTTGTTATTTTTGACATTTTTCATGGTGACACTTTTCATTTTTGACATTTAGCATTGTGACATTTGTCAGTTTTGACATTTGCCATCTTGAAATTTGTCATTTTTGACATTTTTCATGGTGACACTTTTCATTTTTGACATTTAGCATTGTGACATTTGTCATTTGACATCTTTGACATTTGCCATCTTGAAATTTGTCATTTTTGACATTTTTCATGGTGACACTTTATTTTTGACATTTAGCATTGTGACATTTGTCATTTGACATCTTTGACATTTGCCATCCTGAAATTTGTTATTTTTGACATTTTTCATGGTGACACTTTTCATTTTTGACATTTAGCATTGTGACATTTGTCATTTGACATCTTTGATATTTGCCATCTTGAAATTTGTCATTTTTGACATTTTTCATGGTGACACTTTTCATTTTTGACATTTAGCATTGTGACATTTGTCATTTGACATCTTTGACATTTGCCATCTTGAAAT
Organism: Altica lythri; assembly: GCA_964028335.1. Classification (NCBI taxonomy): domain Eukaryota; kingdom Metazoa; phylum Arthropoda; class Insecta; order Coleoptera; family Chrysomelidae; genus Altica; species Altica lythri. The sequence continues at coordinate 20,863,469 of OZ034800.1, read as the reverse complement.
TTGTCATTTTTGACATTTTTCATGGTGACACTTTTCATTTTTGACATTTAGCATTGTGACATTTGTCATTTGACATCTTTGACATTTGCCATCTTGAAAGTTGTCATTTTTGACATTTTTCATGGTGACACTTTTTATTTTTGACATTTAGCATTGTGACATTTGTCAGTTTTGACATTTGCCATCTTCAAATTTGTCATTTTTGACATTTTTCATGGTGACACTTTTTATTTTTGACATTTAGCATTGTGACATTTGTCATTTGACATCTTAGACATTTGCCATCTTGAAATTTGTCATTTTTGACACTTTTCATTTTTGACATTTAGCATTGTGACATTTGTCATTTGACATCTTTGACATTTGCCATCTTGAAATTTGTCATTTTTGACATTTTTCATGGTGACACTTTTCATTTTTTACATTTAGCATTGTGACATTTGTCATTTGATATCTTTGACATTTGCCATCTTGAAATTTATTATTTTTGACATTTTTCATGGTGACACTTTTCATTTTTGACATTTAGCATTGTGACATTTGTCATTTGACATGTTTGACATTTGGCATCTTGAACTTTGTCATTTTTGACATTTAGCATTGTAACATTTGTCATTTGACATCTTTGACATTTGCCATCTTGAAATTTGTTATTTTTGACATTTTTCATGGTGACACTTTTCATTTTTGACATTTAGCATTGTGACATTTGTCAGTTTTGACATTTGCCATCTTGAAATTTGTCATTTTTGACATTTTTCATGGTGACACTTTTCATTTTTGACATTTAGCATTGTGACATTTGTCATTTGACATCTTAGACATTTGCCATCTTGAAATTTGTCATTGTTGACACTTTTCATTTTTGACATTTGTCATTTGACATCTTTGACATTTGCCATCTTGAAATTTGTCATTTTTGACATTTTTCAAGGTGACACTTTTCATTTTTGACATTAAGCATTGTGACATTTGTCATTTGACATCTTTGACATTTGCCATCTTGAAATTTGTCATTTTTGACATTTTTCATGGTGACACTTTTCATTTTTGACATTAAGCATTGTGACATTTGTCATTTGACATCTTTGACATTTGCCATCTTGAAATTTGTCATTTTTGACATTTTTCATAGTGACACTTTTCATTTTTGACATTTAGCATTGTGACATTTGTCATTTGACATCTTTGACATTTGCCATCTTGAAATTTGTCATTGTTGACACTTTTCATTTTTGACATTTAGCATTGTGACATTTGTCATTTGACATCTTTGACATTTGCCATCTTGAAATTTGTCATTTTTGACATTTTTCATGGTGACACTTTTCATTTTTGACATTTAGCATTGTGACATTTGTCATTTGACATCTTTGACATTTGCCATCTTGAAATTTGTCATTTTTGACATTTTTTATGGTGACACTTTTCATTTTTGACATTTAGCATTGTGACATTTGTCATTTGACATCTTTGACATTTGCCATTTTGGAATTTGTTATTTTTGACATTTTTCATGGTGACACTTATCATTTTTGACATTTAGCATTGTGACATTTGTCATTTGACATCTTTGACATTTGGCATCTTGAAATTTGTCATTTTTGACATTTAGCATTGTAACATTTGTCATTTGACATCTTTGACATTTGCCATCTTGAAATTTGTTATTTTTGACATTTTTCATGGTGACACTTTTCATTTTTGACATTTAGCATTGTGACATTTGTCAGTTTTGACATTTGCCATCTTGAAATTTGTCATTTTTGACATTTTTCATGGTGACACTTTTCATTTTTGACATTAAGCATTGTGACATTTGTCATTTGACATCTTTGACATTTGCCATCTTGAAATTTGTCATTTTTGACATTTTTCATAGTGACACTTTTCATTTTTGACATTTAGCATTGTGACATTTGTCATTTGACATCTTTGACATTTGCCATCTTGAAATTTGTCATTGTTGACACTTTTCATTTTTGACATTTAGCATTGTGACATTTGTCATTTGACATCTTTGACATTTGCCATCTTGAAATTTGTCATTTTTGACATTTTTTATGGTGACACTTTTCATTTTTGACATTTAGCATTGTGACATTTGTCATTTGACATCTTTGACATTTGCCATTTTGGAATTTGTTATTTTTGACATTTTTCATGGTGACACTTATCATTTTTGACATTTAGCATTGTGACATTTGTCATTTGACATCTTTGACATTTGGCATCTTGAAATTTGTCATTTTTGACATTTAGCATTGTAACATTTGTCATTTGACATCTTTGACATTTGCCATCTTGAAATTTGTCATTTTTGACATTTTTCATGGTGACACTTTTCATTTTTTACATTTAGCATTGTGACATTTGTCATTTGACATCTTTGACATTTGCCATCTTGAAATTTATTATTTTTGACATTTTTCATGGTGACACTTTTCATTTTTGACATTTAGCATTGTGACATTTGTCATTTGACATCTTTGACATTTGGCATCTTGAAATTTGTCATTTTTGACATTTAGCATTGTAACATTTGTCATTTGACATCTTTGACATTTGCCATCTTGAAATTTGTCATTTTTGACATTTTTTAAGGTGACACTTTTCATTTTTGACATTTAGCATTGTGACATTTGTCAGTTTTGACATTTGCCATCTTGAAATTTGTCATTTTTGACATTTTTCATGGTGACACTTTTCATTTTTGACATTAAGCATTGTGACATTTGTCATTTGACATCTTTGACATTTGCCATCTTGAAATTTGTCATTGTTGACACTTTTCATTTTTGACATTTAGCATTGTGACATTTGTCATTTGACATCTTTGACATTTGCCATCTTGAAATTTGTTATTTTTGACATTTTTTATGGTGACACTTTTCATTTTTGACATTTAGCATTGTGACATTTGTCATTTGACATCTTTGACATTTGGCATCTTAAAATTTGTCATTTTTGAGATTTAGCATTGTAATATTTGTCATTTGACATCTTTGACATTTGCCATCTTGAAATTTGTTATTTTTGACATTTTTCATGGTGACACTTTTCATTTTTGACATTTAGCATAGTGACATTTGTCAGTTTTGACATTTGCCATCTTGAAATTTGTCATTTTTGACATTTTTCATGGTGACACTTTTCATTTTTGACATTTAGCATTGTGACATTTGTCATTTGACATCTTAGACATTTGCCATCTTGAAATTTGTCATTGTTGACACTTTTCATTTTTGACATTTAGCATTGTGACATTTGTCATTTGACATCTTTGACATTTGCCATCTTGAAATTTGTCATTTTTGACATTTTTCAAGGTGACACTTTTCATTTTTGACATTTAGCATTGTGACATTTGTCAGTTTTGACATTTGCCATCTTGAAATTTGTCATTTTTGACATTTTTCATGGTGACACTTTTCATTTTTGACATTAAGCATTGTGACATTTGTCATTTGACATCTTTGACATTTGCCATCTTGAAATTTGTCATTGTTGACACTTTTCATTTTTGACATTTAGCATTGTGACATTTGTCATTTGACATCTTTGACATTTGCCATCTTGAAATTTGTCATTTTTGACATTTTTCATGGTGACACTTTTCATTTTTGACATTTAGCACTGTGACATTTGTCATTTGACATCTTTGACATTTGCCATCTTGGAATTTGTTATTTTTGACATTTTTCATGGTGACACTTATCATTTTTGACATTTAGCATTGTGACATTTGTCATTTGACATCTTTGACATTTGCCATCTTGAAATTTGTCATTTTTGACATTTTTCATGGTGACACTTTTCATTTTTGACATTTAGCATTGTGACATTTGTCATTTGTCATCTTTGACATTTGCCATCTTGAAATTTGTCATTTTTGACATTTTTCATGGTGAAACTTTTCATTTTTGACATTTAGCATTGTGACATTTGTCATTTGACATCTTTGACATTTGCCATCTTGAAATTTGTTATTTTTGACATTTTTCATGGTGACACTTTTCATTTTTGACATTTAGCATTGTGACATTTGTCATTTGACATCTTTGACATTTGCCATCTTGAAATTTGTCATTTTTAACATTTTTCATGGTGACACTTTTCATTTTTGACATTTAGCATTGTGACATTTGTCAGTTTTGACATTTGCCATCTTGAAATTTGTCATTTTTGACATTTTTCATGGTGACACTTTTCATTTTTGACATTTGGCATTGTGACATTTGTCATTTGACATCTTTGACATTTGCCATCTTGAAATTTGTCATTTTTGACATTTTTCATGGTGACACTTTTCATTTTTGACATTTAGCATTGTGACATTTGTCATTTGACATCTTTGACATTTGCCATCTTGAAATTTGTTATATTTGACATTTTTCATGGTGACACTTTTCATTTTTGACATTTAGCATTGTGACATTTGTCATTTGACATCTTTGACATTTGCCATCTTGAAATTTGTCATTTTTGACATTTTTCATGGTGACACTTTTCATTTTTGACATTTAGCATTGTGACATTTGTCATTTGACATCTTTGACATTTGCCATTTTGAAATTTGTCATTTTTGACATTTTTATGGTGACACTTTTCATTTTTGACATTTAGCATTGTGACGTTTGTCATTTGACATCTTTGACATTTGCCATCTTGAAATTTGTTATTTTTGACATTTTTCATGGTGACACTTTTCATTTTTGACATTTAGCATTGTGACATTTGTCAGTTTTGACATTTGCCATCTTGAAATTTGTCATTTTTGACATTTTTCATGGTGACACTTTTCATTTTTGACATTTAGCATTGTGACATTTGGCGTTTGACATCTTTGACATTTGCCATCTTGAAATTTGTCATTTTTGACATTTAGCATTGTGACATTTGACATCTTTGACATTTGCCATCTTGAAATTTGTTATTTTTGACATTTTTCATGGTGACACTTTTTATTTTTGACATTTAGCATTGTGACATTTGTCAGTTTTGACATTTGCCATCTTGAAATTTGTCATTTTTGACATTTTTCATGGTGACACTATTCATTTTTGACATTTAGCATTGTGACATTTGTCATTTGACATCTTTGACATTTGCCATCTTGAAATTTGTCATTTTTGACATTTTTCATGGTGACACTTTTCATTTTTGACATTTAGCATTGTGACATTTGTCAGTTTTGACATTTGCCATCTTGAAATTTGTCATTTTTGACATTTTTCATGGTAACACTTTTCATTTTTGACATTTAGCATTGTGACATTTGTCAGTTTTGACATTTGCCATCTTGAAATTTGTCATTTTTGACATTTTTCATGGTGACACTTTTCATTTTTGACATTTAGCATTGTGACATTTGTCATTTGACATCTTTGACATTTGCCATCTTGAAATTTGTCATTTTTGACATTTTTCATGGTGACACTTTTCATTTTTGACATTTAGCATTGTGACATTTGTCATTTGACATCTTTGACATTTGCCATCTTGAAATTTGTCATGTTTGACATTTAGCATTGTGACAATTGTTATTTGACATTTGCCATCTTAAAATTTGTTATTTTTGACATTTTTCATGGTGACACTTTTTATTTTTGACATTTAGCATTGTGACATTTGTCAGTTTTGACATTTGCCATCTTGAAATTTGTCATTTTTGACATTTAGCATTGTGACACTTTTCATTTTTGACATTTAGCATTGTGACATTTGTCATTTGACATCTTTGATATTTGCCAACTTGAAATTTGTCATTTTTGACATTTTTCATGGTGACACTTTTCATTTTTGACATTTAGCATTGTGACATTTGTCATTTGACATCTTTGACATTTGCCATCTTGAAATTTGTCATTTTTGACATTTAGCATTGTGATATTTGTCATTTGACATCTTTGACATTTGCCATCTTGAAATTTGTCATTTTTGACATTTTTCATGGTGACATTTTTTATTTATGACATTTAGCATTGTGACATTTGTCATTTGACATCTTTGACATTTGCCATCTTAAAATTTGTTATTTTTGACATTTTTCATGGTGACACTTTTCATTTTTGACATTTAGCATTGTGACATTTGTCATTTGACATCTTTGACATTTGTTATCTTGAAATTTGTCATTTTTTACATTTTTCATGGTGACACTTTTCATTTTTGACATTTAGCATTGTGACATTTGTCATTTGACATCTTTGACATTTGCCATCTTAAAATTTGTCATTTTTGACATTTTTCATGGTGACACTTTTCATTTTTGACATTTAGCATTGTGACATTTGTCATTTGACATCTTAGACATTTGCCATCTTGAAATTTGTCAATTTTGACACTTTTCATTTTTGACATTTAGCATTGTGACATTTGTCATTTGACATCTTTGACATTTGCCATCTTGAAATTTGTCATTTTTGACATTTTTCATGGTGACACTTTTTATTTTTGACATTTAGCATTGTGACATTTGTCAGTTTTGACATTTGCCATCTTGAAATTTGTCATTTTTGACATTTTTCATGGTAACACTTTTCATTTTTGACATTTAGCATTGTGACATTTGTCATTTGACATCTTTGACATTTGCCATCTTGAAATTTGTCATTTTTGACATTTTTCATGGTGACACTTTTTATTTTTGACATTTAGCATTGTGACATTTGTCATTTGACATCTTTTACATTTGCCATCTTGAAATTTGTCATTTTTGACATTTAGCATTTTGACATTTGTCATTTGACATCTTTGACATTTTCCATCTTGAAATTTGTTATTTTTGACATTTTTCATGGTGACACTTTTTATTTTTGACATTTAGCATTGTGACATTTGTCAGTTTTGACATTTGCCATTTTGAAATTTGTCATTTTTGACATTTAGCATTGTGACACTTTTCATTTTTGACATTTAGCATTGTGACATTTGTCATTTGACATCTTAAACATTTGCCATCTTGAAATTTGTCATTTTTGCCACTTTTCATTTTTGACATTTAGCATTGTGACATTTGTCATTTGACATCTTTGACATTTGCCATCTTGAAATTTGTCATTTTTGACATTTTTTATGGTGACACTTTTCATTTTTGACATTTAGCATTGTGACATTTGTCATGTGACATCTTTGACATTTGCCATCTTAAAATTTGTCATTTTTAACATTTTTTATAGTCACACTTTGCATTTTTGACATTTAGCATTGTGATATTTGTCATTTGACATCTTTGACATTTGCCATCTTGAAATTTGTCATTTTTGACATTTTTCATGGTGACACTTTTCATTTTTGACATTTAGCATTGTGACATTTGTCAGTTTTGACATTTGCCATCTTGAAATTTGTCATTTTTGACATTTTTCATGGTGACACTTTTCATTTTTGACATTTAGCATTGTGACATTTGTCATTTGACATCTTTGACATTTGCCATCTTGAAATTTGTTATTTTTGACATTTTTCATGGTGACACTTTTCATTTTTGACATTTAGCATTGTGACATTTGTCATTTGACATCTTTGACATTTGCCATCTTGAAATTTGTCATTTTTGACATTTTTCATGGTGACACTTTTCATTTTTGACATTTAGCATTGTGACATTTGTCATTTGACATCTTTGACATTTGCCATCTTGAAATTTGTCATTTTTGACATTTTTTACGGTGACACTTTTCATTTTTGACATTTAGCATTGTGACATTTGTCATTTGACATCTTAGACATTTGCCATCTTGAAATTTGTCATTTTTGACACTTTTCATTTTTGACAGTAAGCATTGTGACATTTGTCATTTGACATCTTTGACATTTGCCATCTTGAAATTTGTCATTTTTGACATTTTTCATGGTGACACTTTTCATTTTTGACATTTAGCATTGTGACATTTGTCATTTGACATCTTGGACATTTGTCATTTTGAAATTTGTCATTTTTGACATTTTTCATGGTGACACTTATCATTTTTGACATTTAGCATTGTGACATTTGTCAGTTTTGACATTTGTCAGTTTTGACATTTGTCATCTTGAAATTTGTCATTTTTGACATTTTTCATGGTGACACTTTTCATTTTTGAGATTTAGTATTGTGAAATTTGTCATGTGACATCTTTGACATTTGCCATCTTGAAATTTGTCATTTTTGACATTTTTCATGGTGACACTTTTCATTTTTGACATTTAGCATTGTGACATTTGTCATTTGACATCTTTGACATTTGCCATCTTGAAATTTGTCATTTTTGACATTTTTCATGGTGACACTTTTCATTTTTGACATTTAGCATTGTGACATTTGTCATTTGACATCTTTGACATTTGCCATTTTGAAATTTGTCATTTTTGTTATTTTTCATGGTGACACTTTTTATTTTTGACATTTAGCATTGTGACATTTGTCATTTGACATCTTTGACATTTGCCATCTTGAAATTTGTTATTTTTGACATTTTTCATGGTGACACTTTTCATTTTTGACATTTAGCATTGTGACATTTGTCAGTTTTGACATTTGCCATCTTGAAATTTGTCATTTTTGACATTTTTCATGGTGACACTTTTCATTTTTGACATTTAGCATTGTGACATTTGTCATTTGACATCTTTGACATTTGCCATCTTGAAATTTGTCATTTTTGACATTTTTCATGGTGACACTTTATTTTTGACATTTAGCATTGTGACATTTGTCATTTGACATCTTTGACATTTGCCATCCTGAAATTTGTTATTTTTGACATTTTTCATGGTGACACTTTTCATTTTTGACATTTAGCATTGTGACATTTGTCATTTGACATCTTTGATATTTGCCATCTTGAAATTTGTCATTTTTGACATTTTTCATGGTGACACTTTTCATTTTTGACATTTAGCATTGTGACATTTGTCATTTGACATCTTTGACATTTGCCATCTTGAAATTTGTCATTTTTGACATTTTTCATGGTGACACTTTTCATTTTTGACATTTAGCATTGTGACATTTGTCATTTGACATCTTTGACATTTGCCATCTTGAAAGTTGTCATTTTTGACATTTTTCATGGTGACACTTTTTATTTTTGACATTTAGCATTGTGACATTTGTCAGTTTTGACATTTGCCATCTTCAAATTTGTCATTTTTGACATTTTTCATGGTGACACTTTTTATTTTTGACATTTAGCATTGTGACATTTGTCATTTGACATCTTAGACATTTGCCATCTTGAAATTTGTCATTTTTGACACTTTTCATTTTTGACATTTAGCATTGTGACATTTGTCATTTGACATCTTTGACATTTGCCATCTTGAAATTTGTCATTTTTGACATTTTTCATGGTGACACTTTTCATTTTTTACATTTAGCATTGTGACATTTGTCATTTGACATCTTTGACATTTGCCATCTTGAAATTTATTATTTTTGACATTTTTCATGGTGACACTTTTCATTTTTGACATTTAGCATTGTGACATTTGTCATTTGACATCTTTGACATTTGGCATCTTGAACTTTGTCATTTTTGACATTTAGCATTGTAACATTTGTCATTTGACATCTTTGACATTTGCCATCTTGAAATTTGTTATTTTTGACATTTTTCATGGTGACACTTTTCATTTTTGACATTTAGCATTGTGACATTTGTCAGTTTTGACATTTGCCATCTTGAAATTTGTCATTTTTGACATTTTTCATGGTGACACTTTTCATTTTTGACATTTAGCATTGTGACATTTGTCATTTGACATCTTAGACATTTGCCATCTTGAAATTTGTCATTGTTGACACTTTTCATTTTTGACATTTGTCATTTGACATCTTTGACATTTGCCATCTTGAAATTTGTCATTTTTGACATTTTTCAAGGTGACACTTTTCATTTTTGACATTAAGCATTGTGACATTTGTCATTTGACATCTTTGACATTTGCCATCTTGAAATTTGTCATTTTTGACATTTTTCATGGTGACACTTTTCATTTTTGACATTAAGCATTGTGACATTTGTCATTTGACATCTTTGACATTTGCCATCTTGAAATTTGTCATTTTTGACATTTTTCATAGTGACACTTTTCATTTTTGACATTTAGCATTGTGACATTTGTCATTTGACATCTTTGACATTTGCCATCTTGAAATTTGTCATTGTTGACACTTTTCATTTTTGACATTTAGCATTGTGACATTTGTCATTTGACATCTTTGACATTTGCCATCTTGAAATTTGTCATTTTTGACATTTTTCATGGTGACACTTTTCATTTTTGACATTTAGCATTGTGACATTTGTCATTTGACATCTTTGACATTTGCCATCTTGAAATTTGTCATTTTTGACATTTTTTATGGTGACACTTTTCATTTTTGACATTTAGCATTGTGACATTTGTCATTTGACATCTTTGACATTTGCCATTTTGGAATTTGTTATTTTTGACATTTTTCATGGTGACACTTATCATTTTTGACATTTAGCATTGTGACATTTGTCATTTGACATCTTTGACATTTGGCATCTTGAAATTTGTCATTTTTGACATTTAGCATTGTAACATTTGTCATTTGACATCTTTGACATTTGCCATCTTGAAATTTGTTATTTTTGACATTTTTCATGGTGACACTTTTCATTTTTGACATTTAGCATTGTGACATTTGTCAGTTTTGACATTTGCCATCTTGAAATTTGTCATTTTTGACATTTTTCATGGTGACACTTTTCATTTTTGACATTAAGCATTGTGACATTTGTCATTTGACATCTTTGACATTTGCCATCTTGAAATTTGTCATTTTTGACATTTTTCATAGTGACACTTTTCATTTTTGACATTTAGCATTGTGACATTTGTCATTTGACATCTTTGACATTTGCCATCTTGAAATTTGTCATTGTTGACACTTTTCATTTTTGACATTTAGCATTGTGACATTTGTCATTTGACATCTTTGACATTTGCCATCTTGAAATTTGTCATTTTTGACATTTTTTATGGTGACACTTTTCATTTTTGACATTTAGCATTGTGACATTTGTCATTTGACATCTTTGACATTTGCCATTTTGGAATTTGTTATTTTTGACATTTTTCATGGTGACACTTATCATTTTTGACATTTAGCATTGTGACATTTGTCATTTGACATCTTTGACATTTGGCATCTTGAAATTTGTCATTTTTGACATTTAGCATTGTAACATTTGTCATTTGACATCTTTGACATTTGCCATCTTGAAATTTGTCATTTTTGACATTTTTCATGGTGACACTTTTCATTTTTTACATTTAGCATTGTGACATTTGTCATTTGACATCTTTGACATTTGCCATCTTGAAATTTATTATTTTTGACATTTTTCATGGTGACACTTTTCATTTTTGACATTTAGCATTGTGACATTTGTCATTTGACATCTTTGACATTTGGCATCTTGAAATTTGTCATTTTTGACATTTAGCATTGTAACATTTGTCATTTGACATCTTTGACATTTGCCATCTTGAAATTTGTCATTTTTGACATTTTTTAAGGTGACACTTTTCATTTTTGACATTTAGCATTGTGACATTTGTCAGTTTTGACATTTGCCATCTTGAAATTTGTCATTTTTGACATTTTTCATGGTGACACTTTTCATTTTTGACATTAAGCATTGTGACATTTGTCATTTGACATCTTTGACATTTGCCATCTTGAAATTTGTCATTGTTGACACTTTTCATTTTTGACATTTAGCATTGTGACATTTGTCATTTGACATCTTTGACATTTGCCATCTTGAAATTTGTTATTTTTGACATTTTTTATGGTGACACTTTTCATTTTTGACATTTAGCATTGTGACATTTGTCATTTGACATCTTTGACATTTGGCATCTTAAAATTTGTCATTTTTGAGATTTAGCATTGTAATATTTGTCATTTGACATCTTTGACATTTGCCATCTTGAAATTTGTTATTTTTGACATTTTTCATGGTGACACTTTTCATTTTTGACATTTAGCATAGTGACATTTGTCAGTTTTGACATTTGCCATCTTGAAATTTGTCATTTTTGACATTTTTCATGGTGACACTTTTCATTTTTGACATTTAGCATTGTGACATTTGTCATTTGACATCTTAGACATTTGCCATCTTGAAATTTGTCATTGTTGACACTTTTCATTTTTGACATTTAGCATTGTGACATTTGTCATTTGACATCTTTGACATTTGCCATCTTGAAATTTGTCATTTTTGACATTTTTCAAGGTGACACTTTTCATTTTTGACATTTAGCATTGTGACATTTGTCAGTTTTGACATTTGCCATCTTGAAATTTGTCATTTTTGACATTTTTCATGGTGACACTTTTCATTTTTGACATTAAGCATTGTGACATTTGTCATTTGACATCTTTGACATTTGCCATCTTGAAATTTGTCATTGTTGACACTTTTCATTTTTGACATTTAGCATTGTGACATTTGTCATTTGACATCTTTGACATTTGCCATCTTGAAATTTGTCATTTTTGACATTTTTCATGGTGACACTTTTCATTTTTGACATTTAGCACTGTGACATTTGTCATTTGACATCTTTGACATTTGCCATCTTGGAATTTGTTATTTTTGACATTTTTCATGGTGACACTTATCATTTTTGACATTTAGCATTGTGACATTTGTCATTTGACATCTTTGACATTTGCCATCTTGAAATTTGTCATTTTTGACATTTTTCATGGTGACACTTTTCATTTTTGACATTTAGCATTGTGACATTTGTCATTTGTCATCTTTGACATTTGCCATCTTGAAAGTTGTCATTTTTGACATTTTTCATGGTGACACTTTTTATTTTTGACATTTAGCATTGTGACATTTGTCAGTTTTGACATTTGCCATCTTCAAATTTGTCATTTTTGACATTTTTCATGGTGACACTTTTTATTTTTGACATTTAGCATTGTGACATTTGTCATTTGACATCTTAGACATTTGCCATCTTGAAATTTGTCATTTTTGACACTTTTCATTTTTGACATTTAGCATTGTGACATTTGTCATTTGACATCTTTGACATTTGCCATCTTGAAATTTGTCATTTTTGACATTTTTCATGGTGACACTTTTCATTTTTTACATTTAGCATTGTGACATTTGTCATTTGACATCTTTGACATTTGCCATCTTGAAATTTGTTATTTTTGACATTTTTCATGGTGACACTTTTCATTTTTGACATTTAGCATTGTGACATTTGTCATTTGACATCTTTGACATTTGGCATCTTGAAATTTGTCATTTTTGACATTTAGCATTGTAACATTTGTCATTTGACATCTTTGACATTTGCCATCTTGAAATTTGTTATTTTTGACATTTTTCATGGTGACACTTTTCATTTTTGACATTTAGCATTGTGACATTTGTCAGTTTTGACATTTGCCATCTTGAAATTTGTCATTTTTGACATTTTTCATGGTGACACTTTTCATTTTTGACATTTAGCATTGTGACATTTGTCATTTGACATCTTAGACATTTGCCATCTTGAAATTTGTCATTGTTGACACTTTTCATTTTTGACATTTAGCATTGTGACATTTGTCATTTGACATCTTTGACATTTGCCATCTTGAAATTTGTCATTTTTGACATTTTTCATGGTGACACTTTTCATTTTTGACATTTAGCATTGTGACATTTGTCATTTGACATCTTAGACATTTGCCATCTTGAAATTTGTCATTGTTGACACTTTTCATTTTTGACATTTTTCATGGTGACACTTTTCATTTTTGACATTAAGCATTGTGACATTTGTCATTTGACATCTTTGACATTTGCCATCTTGAAATTTGTCATTTTTGACATTTTTCATAGTGACACTTTTCATTTTTGACATTTAGCATTGTGACATTTGTCATTTGACATCTTTGACATTTGCCATCTTGAAATTTGTCATTGTTGACACTTTTCATTTTTGACATTTAGCATTGTGACATTTGTCATTTGACATCTTTGACATTTGCCATCTTGAAATTTGTCATTTTTGACATTTTTCATGGTGACACTTTTCATTTTTGACATTTAGCATTGTGACATTTGTCATTTGACATCTTTGACATTTGCCATCTTGAAATTTGTCATTTTTGACATTTTTTATGGTGACACTTTTCATTTTTGACATTTAGCATTGTGACATTTGTCATTTGACATCTTTGACATTTGCCATTTTGGAATTTGTTATTTTTGACATTTTTCATGGTGACACTTATCATTTTTGACATTTAGCATTGTGACATTTGTCATTTGACATCTTTGACATTTGGCATCTTGAAATTTGTCATTTTTGACATTTAGCATTGTAACATTTGTCATTTGACATCTTTGACATTTGCCATCTTGAAATTTGTTATTTTTGACATTTTTCATGGTGACACTTTTCATTTTTGACATTTAGCATTGTGACATTTGTCAGTTTTGACATTTGCCATCTTGAAATTTGTCATTTTTGACATTTTTCATGGTGACACTTTTCATTTTTGACATTTAGCATTGTGACATTTGTCATTTGACATCTTAGACATTTGCCATCTTGAAATTTGTCATTGTTGACACTTTTTATTTTTGACATTTAGCATTGTGACATTTGTCATTTGACATCTTTGACATTTGCCATCTTGAAATTTGTCATTTTTGACATTTTTTAAGGTGACACTTTTCATTTTTGACATTTAGCATTGTGACATTTGTCAGTTTTGACATTTGCCATCTTGAAATTTGTCATTTTTGACATTTTTCATGGTGACACTTTTCATTTTTGACATTAAGCATTGTGACATTTGTCATTTGACATCTTTGACATTTGCCATCTTGAAATTTGTCATTGTTGACACTTTTCATTTTTGACATTTAGCATTGTGACATTTGTCATTTGACATCTTTGACATTTGCCATCTTGAAATTTGTTATTTTTGACATTTTTCATGGTGACACTTTTCATTTTTGACATTTAGCATTGTGACATTTGTCATTTGACATCTTTGACATTTGGCATCTTGAAATTTGTCATTTTTGAGATTTAGCATTGTAATATTTGTCATTTGACATCTTTGACATTTGCCATCTTGAAATTTGTTATTTTTGACATTTTTCATGGTGACACTTTTCATTTTTGACATTTAGCATTGTGACATTTGTCAGTTTTGACATTTGCCATCTTGAAATTTGTCATTTTTGACATTTTTCATGGTGACACTTTTCATTTTTGACATTTAGCATTGTGACATTTGTCATTTGACATCTTAGACATTTGCCATCTTGAAATTTGTCATTGTTGACACTTTTCATTTTTGACATTTAGCATTGTGACATTTGTCATTTGACATCTTTGACATTTGCCATCTTGAAATTTGTCATTTTTGACATTTTTTAAGGTGACACTTTTCATTTTTGACATTTAGCATTGTGACATTTGTCAGTTTTGACATTTGCCATCTTGAAATTTGTCATTTTTGACATTTTTCATGGTGACACTTTTCATTTTTGACATTAAGCATTGTGACATTTGTCATTTGACATCTTTGACATTTGCCATCTTGAAATTTGTCATTGTTGACACTTTTCATTTTTGACATTTAGCATTGTGACATTTGTCATTTGACATCTTTGACATTTGCCATCTTGAAATTTGTTATTTTTGACATTTTTCATGGTGACACTTTTCATTTTTGACATTTAGCATTGTGACATTTGTCATTTGACATCTTTGACATTTGGCATCTTGAAATTTGTCATTTTTGAGATTTAGCATTGTAATATTTGTCATTTGACATCTTTGACATTTGCCATCTTGAAATTTGTTATTTTTGACATTTTTCATGGTGACACTTTTCATTTTTGACATTTAGCATTGTGACATTTGTCAGTTTTGACATTTGCCATCTTGAAATTTGTCATTTTTGACATTTTTCATGGTGACACTTTTCATTTTTGACATTTAGCATTGTGACATTTGTCATTTGACATCTTAGACATTTGCCATCTTGAAATTTGTCATTGTTGACACTTTTCATTTTTGACATTTAGCATTGTGACATTTGTCATTTGACATCTTTGACATTTGCCACCTTGAAATTTGTCATTTTTGACATTTTTCAAGGTGACACTTTTCATTTTTGACATTTAGCATTGTGACATTTGTCAGTTTTGACATTTGCCATCTTGAAATTTGTCATTTTTGACATTTTTCATGGTGACACTTTTTATTTTTGACATTAAGCATTGTGACATTTGTCATTTGACATCTTTGACATTTGCCATCTTGAAATTTGTCATTGTTGACACTTTTCATTTTTGACATTTAGCATTGTGACATTTGTCATTTGACATCTTTGACATTTGCCATCTTGAAATTTGTCATTTTTGACATTTTTCATGGTGACACTTTTCATTTTTGACATTTAGCATTGTGACATTTGTCATTTGACATCTTTGACATTTGCCATCTTGGAATTTGTTATTTTTGACATTTTTCATGGTGACACTTATCATTTTTGACATTTAGCATTGTGACATTTGTCATTTGACATCTTTGACATTTGCCATCTTGAAATTTGTCATTTTTGACATTTTTCATGGTGACACTTTTCATTTTTGACATTTAGCATTGTGACATTTGTCAGTTTTGACATTTGCCATCTTGAAATTTGTCATTTTTGACATTTTTCATGGTGACACTTTTTATTTTTGACATTTAGCATTGTGACATTTGTCATCTTTGACATTTGCCATCTTGAAATTTGTCATTTTTGACATTTTTCATGGTGACACTTTTCATTTTTGACATTTAGCATTGTGACATTTGTCAGTTTTGACATTTGCCATCTTGAAATTTGTCATTTTTGACATTTTTCATGGTGACACTTTTCATTTTTGACATTTAGCATTGTGACATTTGTCATTTGACATCTTTGACATTTGCCATTTTAAAATTTGTCATTTTTGACATTTTTCATGGTGACACTTTTCATTTTTGACATTTAGCATTGTGACATTTGTCATTTGACATCTTGGACATTTGCCATCTTGAAATTTGTTATTTTTGACATTTTTCATGGTGACACTTTTCATTTTTGACATTTAGCATTGTGACATTTGTCATTTGACATCTTTGACATTTGCTATCTTGAAATTTGTCATTTTTGACATTTAGCATTGTGACATTTGTCATTTGACATCTTTGACATTTGCCATCTTGAAATTTGTTATTTTTGACATTTTTCATGGTGACACTTATCATTTTTGACATTTAGCATTGTGACATTTGTCATTTGACATCTTTGACATTTGCCATCTTGAAATTTGTCATTTTTGACATTTTTCATGGTGATACTTTTCATTTTTGACATTTAGCATTGTGACATTTGTCATTTGACATCTTGGACATTTGCCATCTTGAAATTTGTTATTTTTGACATTTTTCATGGTGACACTTTTTATTTTTGACATTTAGCATTGTGACATTTGTCATTTGACGTCTTTGACATTTGCCATCTTGTAATTTGTCATTTTTGACATTTTTCATGGTGACACTTTTCATTTTTGACATTTAGCATTGTGACATTTGTCATTTGACATCTTTGACATTTGCCATCTTGAAATTTGTCATTTTTGACATTTAGCATTGTGACATTTGTCATTTGACATCTTTGACATTTGCCATCTTGAAATTTGTTATTTTTGACATTTTTCATGGTGACACTTATCATTTTTGACATTTAGCATTGTGACATTTGTCAGTTTTGACATTTGTCATCTTGAAATTTGTCATTTTTGACATTTTTCATGGTGACACTTTTCATTTTTGAGATTTAGTATTGTGAAATTTGTCATGTGACATCTTTGACATTTGCCATCTTGAAATTTGTCATTTTTGACATTTTTCATGGTGACACTTTTCATTTTCGACATTTAGCATTGTGACATTTGTCATTTGACATCTTTGACATTTGCCATCTTGAAATTTGTCATTTTTGAGATTTAGCATTGTAATATTTGTCATTTGACATTTGCCATCTTGAAATTTGTTATTTTTGACATTTTTCATGGTGACACTTTTCATTTTTGACATTTAGCATTGTGACATTTGTCAGTTTTGACATTTGCCATCTTGAAATTTGTCATTTTTGACATTTTTCATGGTGACACTTTTCATTTTTGACATTTAGCATTGTGACATTTGTCATTTGACATCTTAGACATTTGCCATCTTGAAATTTGTCATTGTTGACACTTTTCATTTTTGACATTTAGCATTGTGACATTTGTCATTTGACATCTTTGACATTTGCCACCTTGAAATTTGTCATTTTTGACATTTTTCAAGGTGACACTTTTCATTTTTGACATTTAGCATTGTGACATTTGTCAGTTTTGACATTTGCCATCTTGAATTGTCATTTTTGACATTTTTCATGGTGACACTTTTCATTTTTGACATTTAGCATTGTGACATTTGTCATTTGACATCTTTGACATTTGCCATCTTGGAATTTGTTATTTTTGACATTTTTCATGGTGACACTTATCATTTTTGACATTTAGCATTGTGACATTTGTCATTTGACATCTTTGACATTTGCCATCTTGAAATTTGTCATTTTTGACATTTTTCATGGTGACACTTTTCATTTTTGACATTTAGCATTGTGACATTTGTCAGTTTTGACATTTGCCATCTTGAAATTTGTCATTTTTGACATTTTTCATGGTGACACTTTTTATTTTTGACATTTAGCATTGTGACATTTGTCATCTTTGACATTTGCCATCTTGAAATTTGTCATTTTTGACATTTTTCATGGTGACACTTTTCATTTTTGACATTTAGCATTGTGACATTTGTCAGTTTTGACATTTGCCATCTTGAAATTTGTCATTTTTGACATTTTTCATGGTGACACTTTTCATTTTTGACATTTAGCATTGTGACATTTGTCATTTGACATCTTTGACATTTGCCATTTTAAAATTTGTCATTTTTGACATTTTTCATGGTGACACTTTTCATTTTTGACATTTAGCATTGTGACATTTGTCATTTGACATCTTGGACATTTGCCATCTTGAAATTTGTTATTTTTGACATTTTTCATGGTGACACTTTTCATTTTTGACATTTAGCATTGTGACATTTGTCATTTGACATCTTTGACATTTGCTATCTTGAAATTTGTCATTTTTGACATTTAGCATTGTGACATTTGTCATTTGACATCTTTGACATTTGCCATCTTGAAATTTGTTATTTTTGACATTTTTCATGGTGACACTTATCATTTTTGACATTTAGCATTGTGACATTTGTCATTTGACATCTTTGACATTTGCCATCTTGAAATTTGTCATTTTTGACATTTTTCATGGTGATACTTTTCATTTTTGACATTTAGCATTGTGACATTTGTCATTTGACATCTTGGACATTTGCCATCTTGAAATTTGTTATTTTTGACATTTTTCATGGTGACACTTTTTATTTTTGACATTTAGCATTGTGACATTTGTCATTTGACGTCTTTGACATTTGCCATCTTGTAATTTGTCATTTTTGACATTTTTCATGGTGACACTTTTCATTTTTGACATTTAGCATTGTGACATTTGTCATTTGACATCTTTGACATTTGCCATCTTGAAATTTGTCATTTTTGACATTTAGCATTGTGACATTTGTCATTTGACATCTTTGACATTTGCCATCTTGAAATTTGTTATTTTTGACATTTTTCATGGTGACACTTATCATTTTTGACATTTAGCATTGTGACATTTGTCAGTTTTGACATTTGTCATCTTGAAATTTGTCATTTTTGACATTTTTCATGGTGACACTTTTCATTTTTGAGATTTAGTATTGTGAAATTTGTCATGTGACATCTTTGACATTTGCCATCTTGAAATTTGTCATTTTTGACATTTTTCATGGTGACACTTTTCATTTTCGACATTTAGCATTGTGACATTTGTCATTTGACATCTTTGACATTTGCCATCTTGAAATTTGTCATTTTTGACATTTTTCATGGTGACACTTTTCATTTTTGACATTTAGCATTGTGACATTTGTCATTTGACATCTTTGACATTTGCCATCTTGAAATTTGTCATTTTTGTTATTTTTCATGGTGACACTTTTTATTTTTGACATTTAGCATTGTGACATTTGTCATTTGACATCTTTGACATTTGCCATCTTGAAATTTGTTATTTTTGACATTTTTCATGGTGACACTTTTCATTTTTGACATTTAGCATTGTGACATTTGTCATTTGACATCTTTGACATTTGCCATCTTGAAATTTGTCATCTTTGACATTTTTCATGGTGACACTTTTCATTTTTGACATTTAGCATTGTGACATTTGTCATTTGACATCTTTGACATTTGCCATCTTGAAATTTGTCATTTTTGACATTTAGCATTGTGACATTTGTCATTTAACATCTTGGACATTTGCCATCTTAAAATTTGTCATTTTTGACATTTTTCATGGTGACACTTATCATTTTTGACATTTAGCATTGTGAAATTTGTCAGTTTTGACATTTGCCATCTTGAAATTTGTCATTTTTGACATTTTTCATGGTGACACTTTTCATTTTTGACATTTAGCATTGTGACATTTGTCATTTGACATCTTTGACATTTGCCATCATGAAATTTGTTATTTTTGATATTTTTCATGGTGACACTTTTCATTTTTGACATTTAGCATTGTGACATTTGTCATTTGACATCTTTGACATTTGCCATCTTGAAATTTGTCATTTTTGACATTTTTCATGGTGACACTTTTCATTTTTGACATTTAGCATTGTGACATTTGTCATTTGACATCTTTGACATTTGCCATCTTGAAATTTGTTATTTTTGACATTTTTCATGGTGACACTTTTTATTTTTGACATTTAGCATTGTTACATTTGTCATCTGACATCTTTGACATTTGCCATCTTAAAATTTGTCATTTTTGACATTTTTCATGGTGACACTTTTCATTTTTGACATTTAGCATTGTGACATTTGTCAGTTTTGACATTTGCCATCTTGAAATTTGTCATTTTTGACATTTTTCATGGTGACACTTTTCATTTTTGACATTTAGCATTGTGACATTTGTCATTTGACATCTTTGACATTTGCCATCTTGAAATTTGTCATTTTTGACATTTTTCATGGTGACACTTTATTTTTGACATTTAGCATTGTGACATTTGTCATTTGACATCTTTGACATTTGCCATCCTGAAATTTGTTATTTTTGACATTTTTCATGGTGACACTTTTCATTTTTAACATTTAGCATTGTGACATTTGTCATTTGACATCTTTGATATTTGCCATCTTGAAATTTGTCATTTTTGACATTTTTCATGGTGACACTTTTCATTTTTGACATTTAGCATTGTGACATTTGTCATTTGACATCTTTGACATTTGCCATCTTGAAATTTGTCATTTTTGACATTTTTCATGGTGACACTTTTTATTTTTGACATTTAGCATTGTGACATTTGTCATTTGACATCTTTGACATTTGCCATCTTGAAAGTTGTCATTTTTGACATTTTTCATGGTGACACTTTTCATTTTTGACATTTAGCATTGTGACATTTGTCAGTTTTGACATTTGCCATCTTCAAATTTGTCATTTTTGACATTTTTCATGGTGACACTTTTTATTTTTGACATTTAGCATTGTGACATTTGTCATTTGACATCTTAGACATTTGCCATCTTGAAATTTGTCATTTTTGACACTTTTCATTTTTGACATTTAGCATTGTGACATTTGTCATTTGACATCTTTGACATTTGCCATCTTGAAATTTGTCATTTTTGACATTTTTCATGGTGACACTTTTCATTTTTTACATTTAGCATTGTGACATTTGTCATTTGACATCTTTGACATTTGCCATCTTGAAATTTGTTATTTTTGACATTTTTCATGGTGACACTTTTCATTTTTGACATTTAGCATTGTGACATTTGTCATTTGACATCTTTGACATTTGGCATCTTAAAATTTGTCATTTTTGACATTTAGCATTGTAACATTTGTCATTTGACATCTTTGACATTTGCCATCTTGAAATTTGTTATTTTTGACATTTTTCATGGTGACACTTTTCTTTTTTGACATTTAGCATTGTGACATTTGTCAGTTTTGACATTTGCCATCTTGAAATTTGTCATTTTTGACATTTTTCATGGTGACACTTTTCATTTTTGACATTTAGCATTGTGACATTTGTCATTTGACATCTTAGACATTTGCCATCTTAAAATTTGTCATTGTTGACACTTTTCATTTTTGACATTTAGCATTGTGACATTTGTCATTTGACATCTTTGACATTTGCCATCTTGAAATTTGTCATTTTTGACATTTTTCAAGGTGACACTTTTCATTTTTGACATTTAGCATTGTGACATTGGTCAGTTTTGACATTTGCCATCTTGAAATTTGTCATTTTTGACATTTTTCATGGTGACACTTTTCATTTTTGACATTAAGCATTGTGACATTTGTCATTTGACATCTTTGACATTTGCCATCTTGAAATATGTCATTTTTGACATTTTTCATAGTGACACTTTTCATTTTTGACATTTAGCATTGTGACATTTGTCATTTGACATCTTTGACATTTGCCATCTTGAAATTTGTCATTGTTGACACTTTTCATTTTTGACATTTAGCATTGTGACATTTGTCATTTGACATCTTTGACATTTGCCATCTTGAAATTTGTCATTTTTGACATTTTTCATGGTGACACTTTTCATTTTTGACATTTAGCATTGTGACATTTGTCATTTGACATCTTTGACATTTGCCATCTTGAAATTTGTCATTTTTGACATTTTTTATGGTGACACTTTTCATTTTTGACATTTAGCATTGTGACATTTGTCATTTGACATCTTTGACATTTGCCATTTTGGAATTTGTTATTTTTGACATTTTTCATGGTGACACTTATCATTTTTGACATTTAGCATTGTGACATTTGTCATTTGACATCTTTGACATTTGGCATCTTGAAATTTGTCATTTTTGACATTTAGCATTGTAACATTTGTCATTTGACATCTTTGACATTTGCCATCTTAAAATTTGTTATTTTTGACATTTTTCATGGTGACACTTTTCATTTTTGACATTTAGCATTGTGACATTTGTCAGTTTTGACATTTGCCATCTTGAAATTTGTCATTTTTGACATTTTTCATGGTGACACTTTTCATTTTTGACATTTAGCATTGTGACATTTGTCATTTGACATCTTAGACATTTGCCATCTTGAAATTTGTCATTGTTGACACTTTTCATTTTTGACATTTAGCATTGTGACATTTGTCATTTGACATCTTTGACATTTGCCATCTTGAAATTTGTCATTTTTGACATTTTTTAAGGTGACACTTTTCATTTTTGAGATTTAGCATTGTGACATTTGTCAGTTTTGACATTTGCCATCTTGAAATTTGTCATTTTTGACATTTTTCATGGTGACACTTTTCATTTTTGACATTAAGCATTGTGACATTTGTCATTTGACATCTTTGACATTTGCCATCTTGAAATTTGTCATTGTTGACACTTTTCATTTTTGACATTTAGCATTGTGACATTTGTCATTTGACATCTTTGACATTTGCCATCTTGAAATTTGTTATTTTTGACATTTTTCATGGTGACACTTTTCATTTTTGACATTTAGCATTGTGACATTTGTCATTTGACATCTTTGACATTTGGCATCTAGAAATTTGTCATTTTTGAGATTTAGCATTGTAATATTTGTCATTTGACATCTTTGACATTTGCCATCTTGAAATTTGTTATTTTTGACATTTTTCATGGTGACACTTTTCATTTTTGACATTTTTCATGGTGACACTTTTCATTTTTGACATTTAGCATTGTGACATTTGTCATTTGACATCTTAGACATTTGCCATCTTGAAATTTGTCATTGTTGACACTTTTCATTTTTGACATTTAGCATTGTGACATTTGTCATTTGACATCTTTGACATTTGCCATCTTGAAATTTGTCATTTTTGACATTTTTCAAGGTGACACTTTTCATTTTTGACATTTAGCATTGTGACATTTGTCAGTTTTGACATTTGCCATCTTGAAATTTGTCATTTCTGACATTTTTCATGGTGACACTTTTCATTTTTGACATTAAGCATTGTGACATTTGTCATTTGACATCTTTGACATTTGCCATCTTGAAATTTGTCATTGTTGACACTTTTCATTTTTGACATTTAGCATTGTGACATTTGTCATTTGACATCTTTGACATTTGCCATCTTGAAATTTGTCATTTTTGACATTTTTCATGGTGACACTTTTCATTTTTGACATTTAGCATTGTGACATTTGTCATTTGACATCTTTGACATTTGCCATCTTGGAATTTGTTATTTTTGACATTTTTCATGGTGACTCTTATCATTTTTGACATTTAGCATTGTGACATTTGTCATTTGACATCTTTGACATTTGCCATCTTGAAATTTGTCATTTTTGACATTTTTCATGGTGACACTTTTCATTTTTGACATTTAGCATTGTGACATTTGTCAGTTTTGACATTTGCCATCTTGAAATTTGTCATTTTTGACATTTTTCATGGTGACACTTTTTATTTTTGACATTTAGCATTGTGACATTTGTCATCTTTGACATTTGCCATCTTGAAATTTGTCATTTTTGACATTTTTCATGGTGACACTTTTCATTTTTGACATTTAGCATTGTGACATTTGTCAGTTTTGACATTTGCCATCTTGAAATTTGTCATTTTTGACATTTTTCATGGTGACACTTTTCATTTTTGACATTTAGCATTGTGACATTTGTCATTTGACATCTTTGACATTTGCCATCTTAAAATTTGTCATTTTTGACATTTTTCATGGTGACACTTTTCATTTTTGACATTTAGCATTGTGACATTTGTCATTTGACATCTTGGACATTTGCCATCTTGAAATTTGTTATTTTTGACATTTTTCATGGTGACACTTTTCATTTTTGACATTTAGCATTGTGACATTTGTCATTTGACATCTTTGACATTTGCCATCTTGAAATTTGTCATTTTTGACATTTAGCATTGTGACATTTGTCATTTGACATCTTTGACATTTGCCATCTTGAAATTTGTTATTTTTGAAATTTTTCATGGTGACACTTATCATTTTTGACATTTAGCATTGTGACATTTGTCATTTGACATCTTTGACATTTGCCATCTTGAAATTTGTCATTTTTGACATTTTTCATGGTGATACTTTTCATTTTTGACATTTAGCATTGTGACATTTGTCATTTGACATCTTGGACATTTGCCATCTTGAAATTTGTTATTTTTGACATTTTTCATGGTGACACTTTTTATTTTTGACATTTAGCATTGTGACATTTGTCATTTGACGTCTTTGACATTTGCCATCTTGAAATTTTCTCATTTTTGACATTTTTCATGGTGACACTTTTCATTTTTGACATTTAGCATTGTGACATTTGTCATTTGACATCTTTGACATTTGCCATCTTGAAATTTGTCATTTTTGACATTTAGCATTGTGACATTTGTCATTTGACATCTTTGACATTTGCCATCTTGAAATTTGTTATTTTTGACATTTTTCATGGTGACACTTTTCATTTTTGACATTTAGCATTGTGACATTTGTCAGTTTTGACATTTGCCATCTTGAAATTTGTCATTTTTGACATTTAGCATTGTGACATTTGTCATTTGACATCTTTGACATTTGCCATCTTGAAATTTGTCATTTTTGACATTTTTCATGGTGACACTTTCCATTTTTGACATTTAGCATTGTGATATTTGTCGTTTGACATCTTTGACATTTGCCATCTTAAAATTTGTCATTTTTGACATTTAGCATTGTGATATTTGTCATTTGACATCTTTGACATTTGCCATCTTGAAATTTGTCATTTTTGACATTTTTCATTTTTGACATTTAGCATTGTGACATTTGTCATTTGACATCTTTGACATTTGCCATCTTGAAACTTGTTATTTTTGACATTTCTTATGGTGACACTTTTTATTTTTGACATTTAGCATTGTGACATTTGTCATTTGACATCTTTGACATTTGCCATCTTGAAATTTGTCATTTTTGACATTTTTCATGGTGACACTTTTCATTTTTGACATTTAGCATTGTGACATTTGTCATTTGACATCTTTGACATTTGCCATCTTGAAATTTGTCATTTTTGACATTTTTCATGGTAACACTTTTCATTTTTGACATTTAGCATTGTGACATTTGTCAGTTTTGACATTTGCCATCTTGAAATTTGTCATTTTTGACATTTTTCATGGTGACACTTTTCATTTTTGACATTTAGCATTGTGACATTTGTCATTTGACATCTTAGACATTTGCCATCTTGAAATGTGTCATTTTTGACACTTTTCATTTTTGACATTTAGCATTGTGACATTTGTCATTTGACATCTTTGACATCTGCCATCTTGAAATTTGTCATTTTTGACATGTTTCATGGTGACACTTTTCATTTTTGACATTTAGCATTGTGACATTTGTCAGTTTTGACATTTGCCATCTTGAAATTTGTCATTTTTGACATTTTTCATGGTGACACTTTTCATTTTTGACATTTAGCATTGTGACATTTGTCATTTGACATCTTTGACATTTGCCATCTTGAAATTTGTCATTTTTGACATTTTTCATGGTGACACTTTTCATTTTTGACATTTAGCATTGTGACATTTGTCATTTGACATCTTTGACATTTGCCATCTTGAAATTTGTCATTTTTGACATTTTTCATGGTGACACTTTTCAATTTTGACATTTAGCATTGTGACATTTGTCAGTTTTGACATTTGCCATCTTGAAATTTGTCATTTTTGACATTTTTCATGGTGACACTTTTCATTTTTGACATTTAGCATTGTGACATTTGTCATTTGACATCTTAGACATTTGCCATCTTGAAATTTGTCATTTTTGACACTTTTCATTTTTGACATTTAGCATTGTGACATTTGTCATTTGACATCTTTGACATTTGCCATCTTGAAATTTGTCATTTTTGTCATTTTTCATGGTGACACTTTTCATTTTTGACATTTAGCATTGTGACATTTGTCAGTTTTGACATTTGTTATCTTGAAATTTGTCATTTTTGACATTTTTCATGATGACACTTTTCATTTTTGACATTTAGCATTGTGACATTTGTCATTTGACATCTTTGACATTTGCCATCTTGAAATTTGTCATTTTTGACATTTTTCATGGTGACACTTTTCATTTTTGACATTTAGCATTGTGACATTTGTCATTTGACATCTTTGACATTTGCCATCTTGAAATTTGTCATTTTTGACATTTAGCATTGTGATATTTGTCATTTGACATCTTTGACATTTGCTATCTTGAAATTTGTCATTTTTGACATTTTTCATGATGACACTTTTCATTTTTGACATTTAGCATTGTGACATTTGTCATTTGACATCTTTGACATTTGCCATCTTGAAATTTGTTATTTTTGACATTTTTCATGGTGACACTTTTCATTTTTGACATTTAGCATTGTGACATTTGTCATTTGACATCTTTGACATTTGCCATCTTGAAATTTGTCATTTTTGACATTTTTCATGGTGACACTTTTCATTTTTGACATTTAGCATGGTGACATTTGTCATTTGACATCTTTGACATTTGCCATTTTGAAATTTGTCATTTTTGACATTTTTCATAGTGACACTTTTCATTTTTGACATTTAGCATTGTGACATTTGTCATTTGACATCTTTGACATTTGCCATCTTAAAGTTTGTTATTTTTGACATTTTTCATGGTGACACTTTTCATTTTTGACATGTAGCATTGTGACATTTGTCATTTGACATCTTTGACATTTGCCATCTTGAAATTTGTTATTTTTGACATTTTTCATGGTGACACTTTTCATTTTTGACATTTAGCATTGTGACATTTGTCAGTTTTGACATTTGCCATTTTGAAATTTGTCATTTTTGACATTTTTCATGGTAACACTTTTCATTTTTGACATTTAGCATTGGGACATTTGTCATTTGACATCTTTGACATTTGCCATCTTGAAATTTGTCATTTTTGACATTTAGCATTGTGACATTTGTCATTTGACATCTTTGACATTTGCCATCTTGAAATTTGTTATTTTTGACATTTTTCATTTTTGACATTTAGCATTGTGTCATTTGTCATTTGACATCTTTGACATTTGCCATCTTGAAATTAGTCATTTTTGTTATTTTTCATGGTGACACTTTTCATTTTTGACATTTAGCATTGTGACATTTGTCATTTGACATCTTTGACATTTGCCATCTTGAAATTTGTTATTTTTGACATTTTTCATGGTGACACTTTTCATTTTTGACATTTAGCATTGTGACATTTGTCATTTGACATTTTTGACATTTGCCATCTTGAAATTTGTCATTTTTGACATTTTTCATGGTGACACTTTTCATTTTTGACATTTAGCATTGTGACATTTGTCATTTGACATCTTTGACATTTGCCATCTTGAAATTTGTCATTTTTGACATTTAGCATTGTGACATTTGTCATTTGACATCTTGGACATTTGCCATCTTGAAATTTGTCATTTTTGACATTTTTCATGGTGACACTTATCATTTTTGACATTTAGCATTGTGACATTTGTCAGTTTTGACATTTGCCATCTTAAAATTTGTCATTTTTGACATTTTTCATGGTGACACTTTTCATTTTTGACATTTAGCATTGTGACATTTGTCATTTGACATCTTTGACATTTGCCAACTTAAAATTTGTTATTTTTGACATTTTTCATAGTGACACTTTTCATTTTTGACATTTAGCATTGTGACATTTGTCATTTGACATCTTTGACATTTGCCATCTTGAAATTTGTCATTTTTGACATTTTATGGTGAAACTTTTCATTTTTGACATTTAGCATTGTGACATTTGTCATTTGACATCTTTGACATTTGCCATCTTGAAATTTGTTATTTTTGACATTTTTCATGGTGACACTTTTCATTTTTGACATTTAGCATTGTGACATTTGTCATTTGACATCTTTGACATTTGCCATCTTGAAATTTGTCATTTTTGACATTTTTCATGGTGACACTTTTCATTTTTGACATTTAGCATTGTGACATTTGTCAGTTTTGACATTTGCCATCTTGAAATTTGTCATTTTTGACATTTTTCATGGTGACACTTTTCATTTTTGACATTTGGCATTGTGACATTTGTCATTTGACATCTTTGACATTTGCCATCTTGAAATTTGTCATTTTTGACATTTTTCATGGTGACACTTTTTATTTTTGACATTTAGCATTGTGACATTTGTCATTTGACATCTTTGACATTTGCCATCTTGAAATTTGTTATTTTTGACATTTTTCATGGTGACACTTTTCATTTTTGACATTTAGCATTGTGACATTTGTCATTTGACATCTTTGACATTTGCCATCTTGAAATTTGTCATTTTTGACATTTTTCATGGTGACACTTTTCATTTTTAACATTTAGCATTGTGACATTTGTCATTTGACATCTTTGACATTTGCCATTTTGAAATTTGTCATTTTTGACATTTTTATGGTGACACTTTTCATTTTTGACATTTAGCATTCTGACGTTTGTCATTTGACATCTTTGACATTTGCCATCTTGAAATTTGTTATTTTTGACATTTTTCATGGTGACACTTTTCATTTTTGACATTTAGCATTGTGACATTTGTCAGTTTTGACATTTGCCATCTTGAAATTTGTCATTTTTGACATTTTTCATGGTGACACTTTTCATTTTTGACATTTAGCATTGTGACATTTGTCATTTGACATCTTTGACATTTGCCATCTTGAAATTTGTCATTTTTGACATTTAGCATTGTGACATTTGTCATTTGACATCTTTGACATTTGCCATCTTGAAATTTGTTATTTTTGACATTTTTCATGGTGACACTTTTTATTTTTGACATTTAGCATTGTGACATTTGTCAGTTTTGACATTTGCCATCTTGAAATTTGTCATTTTTGACATTTTTCATGGTGACACTATTCATTTTTGACATTTAGCATTGTGACATTTGTCATTTGACATCTTAGACATTTGTCATCTTGAAATTTGTCATTTTTGACACTTTTCATTTTTGACATTTAGCATTGTGACATTTGTCATTTGACATCTTTGACATTTGCCATCTTGAAATTTGTCATTTTTGACATTTTTCATGGTGACACTTTTCATTTTTGACATTTAGCATTGTGACATTTGTCAGTTTTGACATTTGCCATCTTGAAATTTGTCATTTTTGACATTTTTCATGGTGACACTTTTCATTTTTGACATTTAGCATTGTGACATTTGTCAGTTTTGACATTTGCCATCTTGAAATTTGTCATTTTTGACATTTTTTATGGTGACACTTTTCATTTTTGACATTTAGCATTGTGACATTTGTCATTTGACATCTTTGACATTTTCCATCTTGAAATTTGTCATTTTTGACATTTTTCATGGTGACACTTTTCATTTTTGACATTTAGCATTGTGACATTTGTCATTTGACATCTTTGACATTTGTCATCTTGAAATTTGTCATGTTTGACATTTAGCATTGTGACATTATTTGTCATTTGACATTTGCCATCTTAAAATTTGTTATTTTTGACATTTTTCATGGTGACACTTTTTATTTTTGACATTTAGCATTGTGACATTTGTCAGTTTTGACATTTGCCATCTTGAAATTTGTCATTTTTGACATTTAGCATTGTGACACTTTTCATTTTTGACATTTAGCATTGTGACATTTGTCATTTGACATCTTTGATATTTGCCAACTTGAAATTTGTCATTTTTGACATTTTTTATGGTGACACTTTTCATTTTTGACATTTAGCATTGTGACATTTGTCATTTGACATCTTTGACATTTGCCATTTTGGAATTTGTTATTTTTGACATTTTTCATGGTGACACTTATCATTTTTGACATTTAGCATTGTGACATTTGTCATTTGACATCTTTGACATTTGGCATCTTGAAATTTGTCATTTTTGACATTTAGCATTGTAACATTTGTCATTTGACATCTTTGACATTTGCCATCTTAAAATTTGTTATTTTTGACATTTTTCATGGTGACACTTTTCATTTTTGACATTTAGCATTGTGACATTTGTCAGTTTTGACATTTGCCATCTTGAAATTTGTCATTTTTGACATTTTTCATGGTGACACTTTTCATTTTTGACATTTAGCATTGTGACATTTGTCATTTGACATCTTAGACATTTGCCATCTTGAAATTTGTCATTGTTGACACTTTTCATTTTTGACATTTAGCATTGTGACATTTGTCATTTGACATCTTTGACATTTGCCATCTTGAAATTTGTCATTTTTGACATTTTTTAAGGTGACACTTTTCATTTTTGAGATTTAGCATTGTGACATTTGTCAGTTTTGACATTTGCCATCTTGAAATTTGTCATTTTTGACATTTTTCATGGTGACACTTTTCATTTTTGACATTAAGCATTGTGACATTTGTCATTTGACATCTTTGACATTTGCCATCTTGAAATTTGTCATTGTTGACACTTTTCATTTTTGACATTTAGCATTGTGACATTTGTCATTTGACATCTTTGACATTTGCCATCTTGAAATTTGTTATTTTTGACATTTTTCATGGTGACACTTTTCATTTTTGACATTTAGCATTGTGACATTTGTCATTTGACATCTTTGACATTTGGCATCTAGAAATTTGTCATTTTTGAGATTTAGCATTGTAATATTTGTCATTTGACATCTTTGACATTTGCCATCTTGAAATTTGTTATTTTTGACATTTTTCATGGTGACACTTTTCATTTTTGACATTTTTCATGGTGACACTTTTCATTTTTGACATTTAGCATTCTGACATTTGTCATTTGACATCTTAGACATTTGCCATCTTGAAATTTGTCATTGTTGACACTTTTCATTTTTGACATTTAGCATTGTGACATTTGTCATTTGACATCTTTGACATTTGCCATCTTGAAATTTGTCATTTTTGACATTTTTCAAGGTGACACTTTTCATTTTTGACATTTAGCATTGTGACATTTGTCAGTTTTGACATTTGCCATCTTGAAATTTGTCATTTCTGACATTTTTCATGGTGACACTTTTCATTTTTGACATTAAGCATTGTGACATTTGTCATTTGACATCTTTGACATTTGCCATCTTGAAATTTGTCATTGTTGACACTTTTCATTTTTGACATTTAGCATTGTGACATTTGTCATTTGACATCTTTGACATTTGCCATCTTGAAATTTGTCATTTTTGACATTTTTCATGGTGACACTTTTCATTTTTGACATTTAGCATTGTGACATTTGTCATTTGACATCTTTGACATTTGCCATCTTGGAATTTGTTATTTTTGACATTTTTCATGGTGACACTTATCATTTTTGACATTTAGCATTGTGACATTTGTCATTTGACATCTTTGACATTTGCCATCTTGAAATTTGTCATTTTTGACATTTTTCATGGTGACACTTTTCATTTTTGACATTTAGCATTGTGACATTTGTCAGTTTTGACATTTGCCATCTTGAAATTTGTCATTTTTGACATTTTTCATGGTGACACTTTTTATTTTTGACATTTAGCATTGTGACATTTGTCATCTTTGACATTTGCCATCTTGAAATTTGTCATTTTTGACATTTTTCATGGTGACACTTTTCATTTTTGACATTTAGCATTGTGACATTTGTCAGTTTTGACATTTGCCATCTTGAAATTTGTCATTTTTGACATTTTTCATGGTGACACTTTTCATTTTTGACATTTAGCATTGTGACATTTGTCATTTGACATCTTTGACATTTGCCATCTTAAAATTTGTCATTTTTGACATTTTTCATGGTGACACTTTTCATTTTTGACATTTAGCATTGTGACATTTGTCATTTGACATCTTGGACATTTGCCATCTTGAAATTTGTTATTTTTGACATTTTTCATGGTGACACTTTTCATTTTTGACATTTAGCATTGTGACATTTGTCATTTGACATCTTTGACATTTGCCATCTTGAAATTTGTCATTTTTGACATTTAGCATTGTGACATTTGTCATTTGACATCTTTGACATTTGCCATCTTGAAATTTGTTATTTTTGAAATTTTTCATGGTGACACTTATCATTTTTGACATTTAGCATTGTGACATTTGTCATTTGACATCTTTGACATTTGCCATCTTGAAATTTGTCATTTTTGACATTTTTCATGGTGATACTTTTCATTTTTGACATTTAGCATTGTGACATTTGTCATTTGACATCTTGGACATTTGCCATCTTGAAATTTGTTATTTTTGACATTTTTCATGGTGACACTTTTTATTTTTGACATTTAGCATTGTGACATTTGTCATTTGACGTCTTTGACATTTGCCATCTTGAAATTTTCTCATTTTTGACATTTTTCATGGTGACACTTTTCATTTTTGACATTTAGCATTGTGACATTTGTCATTTGACATCTTTGACATTTGCCATCTTGAAATTTGTCATTTTTGACATTTAGCATTGTGACATTTGTCATTTGACATCTTTGACATTTGCCATCTTGAAATTTGTTATTTTTGACATTTTTCATGGTGACACTTTTCATTTTTGACATTTAGCATTGTGACATTTGTCAGTTTTGACATTTGCCATCTTGAAATTTGTCATTTTTGACATTTAGCATTGTGACATTTGTCATTTGACATCTTTGACATTTGCCATCTTGAAATTTGTCATTTTTGACATTTTTCATGGTGACACTTTCCATTTTTGACATTTAGCATTGTGATATTTGTCGTTTGACATCTTTGACATTTGCCATCTTAAAATTTGTCATTTTTGACATTTAGCATTGTGATATTTGTCATTTGACATCTTTGACATTTGCCATCTTGAAATTTGTCATTTTTGACATTTTTCATTTTTGACATTTAGCATTGTGACATTTGTCATTTGACATCTTTGACATTTGCCATCTTGAAACTTGTTATTTTTGACATTTCTTATGGTGACACTTTTTATTTTTGACATTTAGCATTGTGACATTTGTCATTTGACATCTTTGCCTTTTGCCATCTTGAAATTTGTCATTTTTGACATTTTTCAAGGTGACACTTTTCATTTTTGACATTTAGCAT
This sequence comes from Altica lythri, assembly GCA_964028335.1. Taxonomy (NCBI): domain Eukaryota; kingdom Metazoa; phylum Arthropoda; class Insecta; order Coleoptera; family Chrysomelidae; genus Altica; species Altica lythri. The sequence continues at coordinate 20,829,056 of OZ034800.1, read as the reverse complement.
TGTGACATTTGTCATTTGACATCTTTGACATTTGCCATCTTGAAATTTGTCATTTTTGACATTTTTCATGGTAACACTTTTCATTTTTGACATTTAGCATTGTGACATTTGTCAGTTTTGACATTTGCCATCTTGAAATTTGTCATTTTTGACATTTTTCATGGTGACACTTTTCATTTTTGACATTTAGCATTGTGACATTTGTCATTTGACATCTTAGACATTTGCCATCTTGAAATGTGTCATTTTTGACACTTTTCATTTTTGACATTTAGCATTGTGACATTTGTCATTTGACATCTTTGACATCTGCCATCTTGAAATTTGTCATTTTTGACATTTTTCATGGTGACACTTTTCATTTTTGACATTTAGCATTGTGACATTTGTCAGTTTTGACATTTGCCATCTTGAAATTTGTCATTTTTGACATTTTTCATGGTGACACTTTTCATTTTTGACATTTAGCATTGTGACATTTGTCATTTGACATCTTTGACATTTGCCATCTTGAAATTTGTCATTTTTGACATTTTTCATGGTGACACTTTTCATTTTTGACATTTAGCATTGTGACATTTGTCATTTGACATCTTTGACATTTGCCATCTTGAAATTTGTCATTTTTGACATTTTTCATGGTGACACTTTTCAATTTTGACATTTAGCATTGTGACATTTGTCAGTTTTGACATTTGCCATCTTGAAATTTGTCATTTTTGACATTTTTCATGGTGACACTTTTCATTTTTGACATTTAGCATTGTGACATTTGTCATTTGACATCTTAGACATTTGCCATCTTGAAATTTGTCATTTTTGACACTTTTCATTTTTGACATTTAGCATTGTGACATTTGTCATTTGACATCTTTGACATTTGCCATCTTGAAATTTGTCATTTTTGTCATTTTTCATGGTGACACTTTTCATTTTTGACATTTAGCATTGTGACATTTGTCAGTTTTGACATTTGTTATCTTGAAATTTGTCATTTTTGACATTTTTCATGATGACACTTTTCATTTTTGACATTTAGCATTGTGACATTTGTCATTTGACATCTTTGACATTTGCCATCTTGAAATTTGTCATTTTTGACATTTTTCATGGTGACACTTTTCATTTTTGACATTTAGCATTGTGACATTTGTCATTTGACATCTTTGACATTTGCCATCTTGAAATTTGTCATTTTTGACATTTAGCATTGTGACATTTGTCATTTGACATCTTTGACATTTGCTATCTTGAAATTTGTCATTTTTGACATTTTTCATGATGACACTTTTCATTTTTGACATTTAGCATTGTGACATTTGTCATTTGACATCTTTGACATTTGCCATCTTGAAATTTGTTATTTTTGACATTTTTCATGGTGACACTTTTCATTTTTGACATTTAGCATTGTGACATTTGTCATTTGACATCTTTGACATTTGCCATCTTGAAATTTGTCATTTTTGACATTTTTCATGGTGACACTTTTCATTTTTGACATTTAGCATGGTGACATTTGTCATTTGACATCTTTGACATTTGCCATTTTGAAATTTGTCATTTTTGACATTTTTCATAGTGACACTTTTCATTTTTGACATTTAGCATTGTGACATTTGTCATTTGACATCTTTGACATTTGCCATCTTAAAGTTTGTTATTTTTGACATTTTTCATGGTGACACTTTTCATTTTTGACATGTAGCATTGTGACATTTGTCATTTGACATCTTTGACATTTGCCATCTTGAAATTTGTTATTTTTGACATTTTTCATGGTGACACTTTTCATTTTTGACATTTAGCATTGTGACATTTGTCAGTTTTGACATTTGCCATTTTGAAATTTGTCATTTTTGACATTTTTCATGGTAACACTTTTCATTTTTGACATTTAGCATTGGGACATTTGTCATTTGACATCTTTGACATTTGCCATCTTGAAATTTGTCATTTTTGACATTTAGCATTGTGACATTTGTCATTTGACATCTTTGACATTTGCCATCTTGAAATTTGTTATTTTTGACATTTTTCATTTTTGACATTTAGCATTGTGTCATTTGTCATTTGACATCTTTGACATTTGCCATCTTGAAATTAGTCATTTTTGTTATTTTTCATGGTGACACTTTTCATTTTTGACATTTAGCATTGTGACATTTGTCATTTGACATCTTTGACATTTGCCATCTTGAAATTTGTTATTTTTGACATTTTTCATGGTGACACTTTTCATTTTTGACATTTAGCATTGTGACATTTGTCATTTGACATTTTTGACATTTGCCATCTTGAAATTTGTCATTTTTGACATTTTTCATGGTGACACTTTTCATTTTTGACATTTAGCATTGTGACATTTGTCATTTGACATCTTTGACATTTGCCATCTTGAAATTTGTCATTTTTGACATTTAGCATTGTGACATTTGTCATTTGACATCTTGGACATTTGCCATCTTGAAATTTGTCATTTTTGACATTTTTCATGGTGACACTTATCATTTTTGACATTTAGCATTGTGACATTTGTCAGTTTTGACATTTGCCATCTTAAAATTTGTCATTTTTGACATTTTTCATGGTGACACTTTTCATTTTTGACATTTAGCATTGTGACATTTGTCATTTGACATCTTTGACATTTGCCATCTTAAAATTTGTTATTTTTGACATTTTTCATAGTGACACTTTTCATTTTTGACATTTAGCATTGTGACATTTGTCATTTGACATCTTTGACATTTGCCATCTTGAAATTTGTCATTTTTGACATTTTATGGTGAAACTTTTCATTTTTGACATTTAGCATTGTGACATTTGTCATTTGACATCTTTGACATTTGCCATCTTGAAATTTGTTATTTTTGACATTTTTCATGGTGACACTTTTCATTTTTGACATTTAGCATTGTGACATTTGTCATTTGACATCTTTGACATTTGCCATCTTGAAATTTGTCATTTTTGACATTTTTCATGGTGACACTTTTCATTTTTGACATTTAGCATTGTGACATTTGTCAGTTTTGACATTTGCCATCTTGAAATTTGTCATTTTTGACATTTTTCATGGTGACACTTTTCATTTTTGACATTTGGCATTGTGACATTTGTCATTTGACATCTTTGACATTTGCCATCTTGAAATTTGTCATTTTTGACATTTTTCATGGTGACACTTTTTATTTTTGACATTTAGCATTGTGACATTTGTCATTTGACATCTTTGACATTTGCCATCTTGAAATTTGTTATTTTTGACATTTTTCATGGTGACACTTTTCATTTTTGACATTTAGCATTGTGACATTTGTCATTTGACATCTTTGACATTTGCCATCTTGAAATTTGTCATTTTTGACATTTTTCATGGTGACACTTTTCATTTTTAACATTTAGCATTGTGACATTTGTCATTTGACATCTTTGACATTTGCCATTTTGAAATTTGTCATTTTTGACATTTTTATGGTGACACTTTTCATTTTTGACATTTAGCATTCTGACGTTTGTCATTTGACATCTTTGACATTTGCCATCTTGAAATTTGTTATTTTTGACATTTTTCATGGTGACACTTTTCATTTTTGACATTTAGCATTGTGACATTTGTCAGTTTTGACATTTGCCATCTTGAAATTTGTCATTTTTGACATTTTTCATGGTGACACTTTTCATTTTTGACATTTAGCATTGTGACATTTGTCATTTGACATCTTTGACATTTGCCATCTTGAAATTTGTCATTTTTGACATTTAGCATTGTGACATTTGTCATTTGACATCTTTGACATTTGCCATCTTGAAATTTGTTATTTTTGACATTTTTCATGGTGACACTTTTTATTTTTGACATTTAGCATTGTGACATTTGTCAGTTTTGACATTTGCCATCTTGAAATTTGTCATTTTTGACATTTTTCATGGTGACACTATTCATTTTTGACATTTAGCATTGTGACATTTGTCATTTGACATCTTAGACATTTGTCATCTTGAAATTTGTCATTTTTGACACTTTTCATTTTTGACATTTAGCATTGTGACATTTGTCATTTGACATCTTTGACATTTGCCATCTTGAAATTTGTCATTTTTGACATTTTTCATGGTGACACTTTTCATTTTTGACATTTAGCATTGTGACATTTGTCAGTTTTGACATTTGCCATCTTGAAATTTGTCATTTTTGACATTTTTCATGGTGACACTTTTCATTTTTGACATTTAGCATTGTGACATTTGTCAGTTTTGACATTTGCCATCTTGAAATTTGTCATTTTTGACATTTTTTATGGTGACACTTTTCATTTTTGACATTTAGCATTGTGACATTTGTCATTTGACATCTTTGACATTTTCCATCTTGAAATTTGTCATTTTTGACATTTTTCATGGTGACACTTTTCATTTTTGACATTTAGCATTGTGACATTTGTCATTTGACATCTTTGACATTTGTCATCTTGAAATTTGTCATGTTTGACATTTAGCATTGTGACATTATTTGTCATTTGACATTTGCCATCTTAAAATTTGTTATTTTTGACATTTTTCATGGTGACACTTTTTATTTTTGACATTTAGCATTGTGACATTTGTCAGTTTTGACATTTGCCATCTTGAAATTTGTCATTTTTGACATTTAGCATTGTGACACTTTTCATTTTTGACATTTAGCATTGTGACATTTGTCATTTGACATCTTTGATATTTGCCAACTTGAAATTTGTCATTTTTGACATTTTTCATGGTGACACTTTTCATTTTTGACATTTAGCATTGTGACATTTGTCATTTGACATCTTTGACATTTGCCATCTTGAAATTTGTCATTTTTGACATTTAGCATTGTGATATTTGTCATTTGACATCTTTGACATTTGCCATCTTGAAATTTGTCATTTTTGACATTTTTTATGGTGCCACTTTTTATTTATGACATTTAGCATTGTGACATTTGTCATTTGACATCTTTGACAGTTGCCATCTTGAAATTTGTTATTTTTGACATTTTTCATGGTGACACTTTTCATTTTTGACATTTAGCATTGTGACATTTGTCATTTGACATCTTTGACATTTGTTATCTTGAAATTTGTTATTTTTGACATTTTTCATGGTGACACTTTTCATTTTTGACATTAAGCATTGTGACATTTGTCATTTGACATCTTTGACATTTGCCATCTTGAAATTTGTCATTTTTGACATTTTTCATGGTGACACTTTTCTTTTTTGACATTTAGCATTGTGACATTTGTCAGTTTTGACATTTGCCATCTTGAAATTTGTCATTTTTGACATTTTTCATGGTGACACTTTTCATTTTTGACATTTAGCATTGTGACATTTGTCATTTGACATCTTAGACATTTGCCATCTTGAAATTTGTCAATTTTGACATTTTTCATGGTGACACTTTTCATTTTTGACATTTAGCATTGTGACATTTGTCATTTGACATCTTTGACATTTGCCATCTTGAAATTTGTCATTTTTGACATTCTTCATGGTGACACTTTTTATTTTTGACATTTAGCATTGTGACATTTGTCAGTTTTGACATTTGCCATCTTGAAATTTGTCATTTTTGACATTTTTCATGGTGACACTTTTCATTTTTGACATTTAGCATTGTGACATTTGTCATTTGACATCTTTGACAGTTGCCATCTTGAAATTTGTTATTTTTGACATTTTTCATGGTGACACTTTTCATTTTTGACATTTAGCATTGTGACATTTGTCATTTGACATCTTTGACATTTGCCATCTTGAAATTTGTTATTTTTGACATTTTTCATGGTGACACTTTTCATTTTTGACATTAAGCATTGTGACATTTGTCATTTGACATCTTTGACATTTGCCATCTTGAAATTTGTCATTTTTGACATTTTTCATGGTGACACTTTTCTTTTTTGACATTTAGCATTGTGACATTTGTCAGTTTTGACATTTGCCATCTTGAAATTTGTCATTTTTGACATTTTTCATGGTGACACTTTTCATTTTTGACATTTAGCATTGTGACATTTGTCATTTGACATCTTAGACATTTGCCATCTTGAAATTTGTCAATTTTGACATTTTTCATGGTGACACTTTTCATTTTTGACATTTAGCATTGTGACATTTGTCATTTGACATCTTTGACATTTGCCATCTTGAAATTTGTCATTTTTGACATTCTTCATGGTGACACTTTTTATTTTTGACATTTAGCATTGTGACATTTGTCAGTTTTGACATTTGCCATCTTGAAATTTGTCATTTTTGACATTTTTCATGGTGACACTTTTCATTTTTGACATTTAGCATTGTGACATTTGTCATTTGACATCTTTGACATTTGCCATCTTGAAATTTGTTATTTTTGACATTTTTCATGGTGACACTTTTCATTTTTGACATTTAGCATTGTGACATTTGTCATTTGACATCTTTGACATTTGCCATCTTGAAATTTGTCATTTTTGACATTTTTCATGGTGACACTTTTCATTTTTGACATTTAGCATTGTGACATTTGTCATTTGACATCTTTGACATTTGCCATCTTGAAATTTGTTATTTTTGACATTTTTCATGGTGACACTTTTCATTTTTGACATTTAGCATTGTGACATTTGTCATTTGACATTTTTGACATTTGCCATCTTGAAATTTGTCATTTTTGACATTTTTCCTGGTGACACTTTTCATTTTTGACATTTAGCATTGTGACATTTGTCATTTGACATCTTTGACATTTGCCATCTTGAAATTTGTCATTTTTGACATTTAGCATTGTGACATTTGTCATTTGACATCTTGGACATTTGCCATCTTGAAATTTGTCATTTTTGACATTTTTCATGGTGACACTTATCATTTTTGACATTTAGCATTGTGACATTTGTCAGTTTTGACATTTGCCATCTTGAAATTTGTCATTTTTGACATTTTTCATGGTGACACTTTTCATTTTTGACATTTAGCATTGTGACATTTGTCATCTTTGACATTTGCCATCTTAAAATTTGTTATTTTTGACATTTTTCATAGTGACACTTTTCATTTTTGACATTTAGCATTGTGACATTTGTCATTTGACATCTTTGACATTTGCCATCTTGAAATTTGTCATTTTTGACATTTTTCATGGTGAAACTTTTCATTTTTGACATTTAGCATTGTGACATTTGTCATTTGACATCTTTGACACTTGCCATCTTGAAATTTGTTATTTTTGACATTTTTCATGGTGACACTTTTCATTTTTGACATTTAGCATTGTGACATTTGTCATTTGACATCTTTGACATTTGCCATCTTGAAATTTGTTATTTTTGACATTTTTCATGGTGACACTTTTCATTTTTGACATTTAGCATTGTGACATTTGTCAGTTATGACATTTGCCATCTTGAAATTTGTCATTTTTGACATTTTTTATGGTGACACTTTTCATTTTTGACATTTGGCATTGTGACATTTGTCATTTGACATCTTTGACATTTGCCATCTTGAAATTTGTCATTTTTGACATTTTTCATGGTGACACTTTTCATTTTTGACATTTAGCATTGTGACATTTGTCATTTGACATCTTTGACATTTGCCATCTTGAAATTTGTTATTTTTGACATTTTTCATGGTGACACTTTTCATTTTTGACATTTAGCATTGTGACATTTGTCATTTGACATCTTTGACATTTGCCATCTTGAAATTTGTCATTTTTGACATTTTTCATGGTGACACTTTTCATTTTTAACATTTAGCATTGTGACATTTGTCATTTGACATCTTTGACATTTGCCATTTTGAAATTTGTCATTTTTGACATTTTTATGGTGACACTTTTCATTTTTGACATTTAGCATTCTGACGTTTGTCATTTGACATCTTTGACATTTGCCATCTTGAAATTTGTTATTTTTGACATTTTTCATGGTGACACTTTTCATTTTTGACATTTAGCATTGTGACATTTGTCAGTTTTGACATTTGCCATCTTGAAATTTGTCATTTTTGACATTTTTCATGGTGACACTTTTCATTTTTGACATTTAGCATTGTGACATTTGTCATTTGACATCTTTGACATTTGCCATCTTGAAATTTGTCATTTTTGACATTTAGCATTGTGACATTTGTCATTTGACATCTTTGACATTTGCCATCTTGAAATTTGTTATTTTTGACATTTTTCATGGTGACACTTTTTATTTTTGACATTTAGCATTGTGACATTTGTCAGTTTTGACATTTGCCATCTTGAAATTTGTCATTTTTGACATTTTTCATGGTGACACTATTCATTTTTGACATTTAGCATTGTGACATTTGTCATTTGACATCTTAGACATTTGTCATCTTGAAATTTGTCATTTTTGACACTTTTCATTTTTGACATTTAGCATTGTGACATTTGTCATTTGACATCTTTGACATTTGCCATCTTGAAATTTGTCATTTTTGACATTTTTCATGGTGACACTTTTCATTTTTGACATTTAGCATTGTGACATTTGTCAGTTTTGACATTTGCCATCTTGAAATTTGTCATTTTTGACATTTTTCATGGTGACACTTTTCATTTTTGACATTTAGCATTGTGACATTTGTCAGTTTTGACATTTGCCATCTTGAAATTTGTCATTTTTGACATTTTTCATGGTGACACTTTTCATTTTTGACATTTAGCATTGTGACATTTGTCATTTGACATCTTTGACATTTTCCATCTTGAAATTTGTCATTTTTGACATTTTTCATGGTGACACTTTTCATTTTTGACATTTAGCATTGTGACATTTGTCATTTGACATCTTTGACATTTGTCATCTTGAAATTTGTCATGTTTGACATTTAGCATTGTGACATTATTTGTCATTTGACATTTGCCATCTTAAAATTTGTTATTTTTGACATTTTTCATGGTGACACTTTTTATTTTTGACATTTAGCATCGTGACATTTGTCAGTTTTGACATTTGCCATCTTGAAATTTGTCATTTTTGACATTTAGCATTGTGACACTTTTCATTTTTGACATTTAGCATTGTGACATTTGTCATTTGACATCTTTGATATTTGCCAACTTGAAATTTGTCATTTTTGACATTTTTCATGGTGACACTTTTCATTTTTGACATTTAGCATTGTGACATTTGTCATTTGACATCTTTGACATTTGCTATCTTGAAATTTGTCATTTTTGACATTTAGCATTGTGATATTTGTCATTTGACATCTTTGACATTTGCCATCTTGAAATTTGTCATTTTTGACATTTTTCATAGTGCCACTTTTTATTTATGACATTTAGCATTGTGACATTTGTCATTTGACATCTTTGACATTTGCCATCTTGAAATTTGTTATTTTTGACATTTTTCATGGTGACACTTTTCATTTTTGACATTTAGCATTGTGACATTTGTCATTTGACATCTTTGACATTTGTTATCTTGAAATTTGTTATTTTTGACATTTTTCATGGTGACACTTTTCATTTTTGACATTAAGCATTGTGACATTTGTCATTTGACATCTTTGACATTTGCCATCTTGAAATTTGTCATTTTTGACATTTTTCATGGTGACACTTTTCATTTTTGACATTTAGCATTGTGACATTTGTCATTTGACATCTTAGACATTTGCCATCTTGAAATTTGTCAATTTTGACACTTTTCATTTTTGACATTTAGCATTGTGACATTTGTCATTTGACATCTTTGACATTTGCCATCTTGAAATTTGTCATTTTTGACATTCTTCATGGTGACACTTTTTATTTTTGACATTTAGCATTGTGACATTTGTCAGTTTTGACATTTGCCATCTTGAAATTTGTCATTTTTGACATTTTTCATGGTGACACTTTTCATTTTTGACATTTAGCATTGTGACATTTGTCATTTGACATCTTTGACATTTGCCATCTTAAAATTTGTTATTTTTGACATTTTTCATGGTGACACTTTTCATTTTTGACATTTAGCATTGTGACATTTGTCATTTGACATCTTTGACATTTGCCATCTTGAAATTTGTCATTTTTGACATTTTTCATGGTGACACTTTTCATTTTTGACATTTAGCATTGTGACATTTGTCATTTGACATCTTTGACATTTGCCATCTTGAAATTTGTCATTTTTGACATTTTTCACGGTGACACTTTTCATTTTTGACATTTAGCATTGTGACATTTGTCATTTGACATCTTAGACATTTGCCATCTTGAAATTTGTCATTTTTGACACTTTTCATTTTTGACATTTAGCATTGTGACATTTGTCATTTGACATCTTTGACATTTGCCATCTTGAAATTTGTTATTTTTGACATTTTTCATGGTGACACTTTTCATTTTTGACATTTAGCATTGTGACATTTGTCAGTTTTGACATTTGCCATTTTGAAATTTGTCATTTTTGACATTTTTCATGGTGACACTTTTCATTTTTGACATGTAGCATTGTGACATTTGTCATTTGACATCTTTGACATTTGTCATCTTGAAATTTGTCATGTTTGACATTTAGCATTGTGACATTATTTGTCATTTGACATTTGCCATCTTAAAATTTGTTATTTTTGACATTTTTCATGGTGACACTTTTTATTTTTGACATTTAGCATCGTGACATTTGTCAGTTTTGACATTTGCCATCTTGAAATTTGTCATTTTTGACATTTAGCATTGTGACACTTTTCATTTTTGACATTTAGCATTGTGACATTTGTCATTTGACATCTTTGATATTTGCCAACTTGAAATTTGTCATTTTTGACATTTTTCATGGTGACACTTTTCATTTTTGACATTTAGCATTGTGACATTTGTCATTTGACATCTTTGACATTTGCTATCTTGAAATTTGTCATTTTTGACATTTAGCATTGTGATATTTGTCATTTGACATCTTTGACATTTGCCATCTTGAAATTTGTCATTTTTGACATTTTTCATAGTGCCACTTTTTATTTATGACATTTAGCATTGTGACATTTGTCATTTGACATCTTTGACATTTGCCATCTTGAAATTTGTTATTTTTGACATTTTTCATGGTGACACTTTTCATTTTTGACATTTAGCATTGTGACATTTGTCATTTGACATCTTTGACATTTGTTATCTTGAAATTTGTTATTTTTGACATTTTTCATGGTGACACTTTTCATTTTTGACATTAAGCATTGGGACATTTGTCATTTGACATCTTTGACATTTGCCATCTTGAAATTTGTCATTTTTGACATTTTTCATGGTGACACTTTTCTTTTTTGACATTTAGCATTGTGACATTTGTCAGTTTTGACATTTGCCATCTTGAAATTTGTCATTTTTGACATTTTTCATGGTGACACTTTTCATTTTTGACATTTAGCATTGTGACATTTGTCATTTGACATCTTAGACATTTGCCATCTTGAAATTTGTCAATTTTGACACTTTTCATTTTTGACATTTAGCATTGTGACATTTGTCATTTGACATCTTTGACATTTGCCATCTTGAAATTTGTCATTTTTGACATTCTTCATGGTGACACTTTTTATTTTTGACATTTAGCATTGTGACATTTGTCAGTTTTGACATTTGCCATCTTGAAATTTGTCATTTTTGACATTTTTCATGGTGACACTTTTCATTTTTGACATTTAGCATTGTGACATTTGTCATTTGACATCTTTGACATTTGCCATCTTAAAATTTGTTATTTTTGACATTTTTCATGGTGACACTTTTCATTTTTGACATTTAGCATTGTGACATTTGTCATTTGACATCTTTGACATTTGCCATCTTGAAATTTGTCATTTTTGACATTTTTCATGGTGACACTTTTCATTTTTGACATTTAGCATTGTGACATTTGTCATTTGACATCTTTGACATTTGCCATCTTGAAATTTGTCATTTTTGACATTTTTCACGGTGACACTTTTCATTTTTGACATTTAGCATTGTGACATTTGTCATTTGACATCTTAGACATTTGCCATCTTGAAATTTGTCATTTTTGACACTTTTCATTTTTGACATTTAGCATTGTGACATTTGTCATTTGACATCTTTGACATTTGCCATCTTGAAATTTGTTATTTTTGACATTTTTCATGGTGACATTTTTCATTTTTGACATTTAGCATTGTGACATTTGTCAGTTTTGACATTTGCCATTTTGAAATTTGTCATTTTTGACATTTTTCATGGTGACACTTTTCATTTTTGACATGTAGCATTGTGACATTTGTCATTTGACATCTTTGACATTTGCCATCTTGAAATTTGTCATTTTTGACATTTAGCATTGTGACATTTGTCATTTGACATCTTTGACATTTGCCATCTTGAAATTTGTTATTTTTGACATTTTTCATTTTTGACATTTAGCATTGTGACATTTGTCATTTGACATCTTTGACATTTGCCATCTTGAAATTAGTCATTTTTGTTATTTTTCATGGTGACACTTTTCATTTTTGACATTTAGCATTGTGACATTTGTCATTTGACATCTTTGACATTTGCCATCTTGAAATTTGTTATTTTTGACATTTTTCATGGTGACACTTTTCATTTTTGACATTTAGCATTGTGACATTTGTCATTTGACATCTTTGACATTTGCCATCTTGAAATTTGTCATTTTTGACATTTTTCATGGTGACACTTTTCATTTTTGACATTTAGCATTGTGACATTTGTCATTTGACATCTTTGACATTTGCCATCTTGCAATTTGTCATTTTTGACATTTAGCATTGTGACATTTGTCATTTGACATCTTGGACATTTGCCATCTTGAAATTTGTCATTTTTGACATTTTTCATGGTGACACTTATCATTTTTGACATTTAGCATTGTGACATTTGTCAGTTTTGACATTTGCCATCTTGAAATTTGTCATTTTTGACATTTTTCATGGTGACACTTTTCATTTTTGACATTTAGCATTGTGACATTTGTCATTTGACATCTTTGACATTTGCCATCTTAAAATTTGTTATTTTTGACATTTTTCATAGTGACACTTTTCATTTTTGACATTTAGCATTGTGACATTTGTCATTTGACATCTTTGACATTTGCCATCTTGAAATTTGTCATTTTTGACATTTTTCACGGTGAAACTTTTCATTTTCGACATTTAGCATTTGACATCTTTGACATTTGCCATCTTGAAATTTGTCATTTTTGACATTTTTCATGGTGACACTTTTCATTTTTGACATTTGGCATTGTGACATTTGTCATTTGACATCTTTGACATTTGCCATCTTGAAATTTGTCATTTTTGACATTTTTCATGGTGACACTTTTCATTTTTGACATTTAGCATTGTGACATTTGTCATTTGACATCTTTGACATTTGCCATCTTGAAATTTGTTATTTTTGACATTTTTCATGGTGACACTTTTCATTTTTGACATTTAGCATTGTGACATTTGTCATTTGACATCTTTGACATTTGCCATTTTGAAATTTGTCATTTTTGACATTTTTCATGGTGACACTTTTCATTTTTAACATTTAGCATTGTGACATTTGTCATTTGACATCTTTGACATTTGCCATTTTGAAATTTGTCATTTTTGACATTTTTATGGTGACACTTTTCATTTTTGACATTTAGCATTCTGACGTTTGTCATTTGACATCTTTGACATTTGCCATCTTGAAATTTGTTATTTTTGACATTTTTCATGGTGACACTTTTCATTTTTGACATTTAGCATTGTGACATTTGTCAGTTTTGACATTTGCCATCTTGAAATTTGTCATTTTTAACATTTTTCATGGTGACACTTTTCATTTTTGACATTTAGCATTGCGACATTTGTCATTTGACATCTTTGACATTTGCCATCTTGAAATTTGTCATTTTTGACATTTAGCATTGTGACATTTGTCATTTGACATCTTTGACATTTGCCATCTTGAAATTTGTCATTTTTGACATTTTTCATGGTGACACTTTTCATTTTTGACATTTAGCATTGTGACATTTGTCATTTGACATCTTTGACATTTGCCATCTTGAAATTTGTTATTTTTGACATTTTTCATGGTGACACTTTTCATTTTTGACATTTAGCATTGTGACATTTGTCATTTGACATCTTTGACATTTGCCATCTTGAAATTTGTCATTTTTGACATTTTTCATGGTGACACTTTTCATTTTTGACATTTGGCATTGTGACATTTGTCATTTGACATCTTTGACATTTGCCATCTTGAAATTTGTCATTTTTGACATTTTTCATGGTGACACTTTTCATTTTTGACATTTAGCATTGTGACATTTGTCATTTGACATCTTTGACATTAGCCATCTTGAAATTTGTTATTTTTGACATTTTTCATGGTGACACTTTTCATTTTTGACATTTAGCATTGTGACATTTGTCATTTGACATCTTTGACATTTGCCATCTTGAAATTTGTCATTTTTGACATTTTTCATGGTGACACTTTTCATTTTTAACATTTAGCATTGTGACATTTGTCATTTGACATCTTTGACATTTGCCATTTTGAAATTTGTCATTTTTGACATTTTTATGGTGACACTTTTCATTTTTGACATTTAGCATTCTGACGTTTGTCATTTGACATCTTTGACATTTGCCATCTTGAAATTTGTTATTTTTGACATTTTTCATGGTGACACTTTTCATTTTTGACATTTAGCATTGTGACATTTGTCAGTTTTGACATTTGCCATCTTGAAATTTGTCATTTTTGACATTTTTCATGGTGACACTTTTCATTTTTGACATTTAGCATTGTGACATTTGTCATTTGACATCTTTGACATTTGCCATCTTGAAATTTGTCATTTTTGACATTTAGCATTGTGACATTTGTCATTTGACATCTTTGACATTTGCCATCTTGAAATTTGTTATTTTTGACATATTTCATGGTGACACTTTTTATTTTTGACATTTAGCATTGTGACATTTGTCAGTTTTGACATTTGCCATCTTGAAATTTGTCATTTTTGACATTTTTCATGGTGACACTATTCATTTTTGACATTTAGCATTGTGACATTTGTCATTTGACATCTTAGACATTTGTCATCTTGAAATTTGTCATTTTTGACACTTTTCATTTTTGACATTTAGCATTGTGACATTTGTCATTTGACATCTTTGACATTTGCCATCTTGAAATTTGTCATTTTTGACATTTTTCATGGTGACACTTTTCATTTTTGACATTTAGCATTGTGACATTTGTCAGTTTTGACATTTGCCATCTTGAAATTTGTCATTTTTGACATTTTTCATGGTGACACTTTTCATTTTTGACATTTAGCATTGTGACATTTGCCATCTTGAAATTTGTCATTTTTGACATTTTTCATGGTGACACTTTTCATTTTTGACATTTAGCATTGTGACATTTGTCATTTGACATCTTTGACATTTTCCATCTTGAAATTTGTCATTTTTGACATTTTTCATGGTGACACTTTTCATTTTTGACATTTAGCATTGTGACATTTGTCATTTGACATCTTTGACATTTGTCATCTTGAAATTTGTCATGTTTGACATTTAGCATTGTGACATTTGAAGAGCTCTTTTCCAAAAAGAGCTAAGTCAAAAAAGTAAATTTTTCAGGAAACGATATTTTTAGTTGTTGGCCAACCTGCGCTTTGGAAAGAAAGTATCTGACTTAGAGCGTGTTGGAAAAAACCTTGAACTTTCTCATTTAATAATGCATGGAGCTTAACTCTTTTTGGAATAAACATTATGTTGCAAGATGGAGGCCATCAAACCCTATAAAAATCAATAAATATCTCAATATCGACAAAAATTGACTTAGCTCCTTTTGGAAACGAGCTCTTCATTTGTCATTTGACATTTGCCATCTTAAAATTTGTTATTTTTGACATTTTTCATGGTGACACTTTTTATTTTTGACATTTAGCATTGTGACATTTGTCAGTTTTGACATTTGCCATCTTGAAATTTGTCATTTTTGACATTTAGCATTGTGACACTTTTCATTTTTGACATTTAGCATTGTGACATTTGTCATTTGACATCTTTGATATTTGCCAACTTGAAATTTGTCATTTTTGACATTTTTCATGGTGACACTTTTCATTTTTGACATTTAGCATTGTGACATTTGTCATTTGACATCTTTGACATTTGCCATCTTGAAATTTGTCATTTTTGACATTTAGCATTGTGATATTTGTCATTTGACATCTTTGACATTTGCCATCTTGAAATTTGTCATTTTTCATGGTGCCACTTTTTATTTATGACATTTAGCATTGTGACATTTGTCATTTGACATCTTTGACATTTGCCATCTTGAAATTTGTCATTTTTGACATTTTTCATGGTGACACTTTTCATTTTTGACATTTAGCATTGTGACATTTGTCATTTGACATCTTTGACATTTGTTATCTTGAAATTTGTTATTTTTGACATTTGCCATCTTGAAATTTGTCATTTTTGACATTTTTCATGGTGACACTTTTCATTTTTGACATTTAGCATTGTGACATTTGTCATTTGACATCTTTGACATTTGCCATCTTAAAATTTGTTATTTTTGACATTTTTCATAGTGACACTTTTCATTTTTGACATTTAGCATTGTGACATTTGTCATTTGACATCTTTGACATTTGCCATCTTGAAATTTGTCATTTTTGACATTTTTCACGGTGAAACTTTTCATTTTCGACATTTAGCATTGTGACATTTGTCATTTGACATCTTTGACATTTGCCATCTTAAAATTTGTTATTTTTGACATTTTTCATGGTGACACTTTTCATTTTTGACATTTAGCATTGTGACATTTGTCATTTGACATCTTTGACATTTACCATCTTGAAATTTGTCATTTTTGACATTTTTCATGGTGACACTTTTCATTTTTGACATTTAGCATTGTGACATTTGTCAGTTTTGACATTTGCCATCTTGAAATTTGTCATTTTTGACATTTTTCATGGTGACACTTTTCATTTTTGACATTTGGCATTGTGACATTTGTCATTTGACATCTTTGACATTTGCCATCTTGAAATTTGTCATTTTTGACATTTTTCATGGTGACACTTTTCATTTTTGACATTTAGCATTGTGACATTTGTCATTTGACATCTTTGACATTTGCCATCTTGAAATTTGTTATTTTTGACATTTTTCATGGTGACACTTTTCATTTTTGACATTTAGCATTGTGACATTTGTCATTTGACATCTTTGACATTTGCCATTTTGAAATTTGTCATTTTTGACATTTTTCATGGTGACACTTTTCATTTTTAACATTTAGCATTGTGACATTTGTCATTTGACATCTTTGACATTTGCCATTTTGAAATTTGTCATTTTTGACATTTTTATGGTGACACTTTTCATTTTTGACATTTAGCATTCTGACGTTTGTCATTTGACATCTTTGACATTTGCCATCTTGAAATTTGTTATTTTTGACATTTTTCATGGTGACACTTTTCATTTTTGACATTTAGCATTGTGACATTTGTCAGTTTTGACATTTGCCATCTTGAAATTTGTCATTTTTAACATTTTTCATGGTGACACTTTTCATTTTTGACATTTAGCATTGCGACATTTGTCATTTGACATCTTTGACATTTGCCATCTTGAAATTTGTCATTTTTGACATTTAGCATTGTGACATTTGTCATTTGACATCTTTGACATTTGCCATCTTGAAATTTGTCATTTTTGACATTTTTCATGGTGACACTTTTCATTTTTGACATTTAGCATTGTGACATTTGTCATTTGACATCTTTGACATTTGCCATCTTGAAATTTGTTATTTTTGACATTTTTCATGGTGACACTTTTCATTTTTGACATTTAGCATTGTGACATTTGTCATTTGACATCTTTGACATTTGCCATCTTGAAATTTGTCATTTTTGACATTTTTCATGGTGACACTTTTCATTTTTGACATTTGGCATTGTGACATTTGTCATTTGACATCTTTGACATTTGCCATCTTGAAATTTGTCATTTTTGACATTTTTCATGGTGACACTTTTCATTTTTGACATTTAGCATTGTGACATTTGTCATTTGACATCTTTGACATTAGCCATCTTGAAATTTGTTATTTTTGACATTTTTCATGGTGACACTTTTCATTTTTGACATTTAGCATTGTGACATTTGTCATTTGACATCTTTGACATTTGCCATCTTGAAATTTGTCATTTTTGACATTTTTCATGGTGACACTTTTCATTTTTAACATTTAGCATTGTGACATTTGTCATTTGACATCTTTGACATTTGCCATTTTGAAATTTGTCATTTTTGACATTTTTATGGTGACACTTTTCATTTTTGACATTTAGCATTCTGACGTTTGTCATTTGACATCTTTGACATTTGCCATCTTGAAATTTGTTATTTTTGACATTTTTCATGGTGACACTTTTCATTTTTGACATTTAGCATTGTGACATTTGTCAGTTTTGACATTTGCCATCTTGAAATTTGTCATTTTTGACATTTTTCATGGTGACACTTTTCATTTTTGACATTTAGCATTGTGACATTTGTCATTTGACATCTTTGACATTTGCCATCTTGAAATTTGTCATTTTTGACATTTAGCATTGTGACATTTGTCATTTGACATCTTTGACATTTGCCATCTTGAAATTTGTTATTTTTGACATATTTCATGGTGATACTTTTTATTTTTGACATTTAGCATTGTGACATTTGTCAGTTTTGACATTTGCCATCTTGAAATTTGTCATTTTTGACATTTTTCATGGTGACACTATTCATTTTTGACATTTAGCATTGTGACATTTGTCATTTGACATCTTAGACATTTGTCATCTTGAAATTTGTCATTTTTGACACTTTTCATTTTTGACATTTAGCATTGTGACATTTGTCATTTGACATCTTTGACATTTGCCATCTTGAAATTTGTCATTTTTGACATTTTTCATGGTGACACTTTTCATTTTTGACATTTAGCATTGTGACATTTGTCAGTTTTGACATTTGCCATCTTGAAATTTGTCATTTTTGACATTTTTCATGGTGACACTTTTCATTTTTGACATTTAGCATTGTGACATTTGTCAGTTTTGACATTTGCCATCTTGAAATTTGTCATTTTTGACATTTTTCATGGTGACACTTTTCATTTTTGACATTTAGCATTGTGACATTTGTCATTTGACATCTTTGACATTTTCCATCTTGAAATTTGTCATTTTTGACATTTTTCATGGTGACACTTTTCATTTTTGACATTTAGCATTGTGACATTTGTCATTTGACATCTTTGACATTTGTCATCTTGAAATTTGTCATGTTTGACATTTAGCATTGTGACATTTGAAGAGCTCTTTTCCAAAAAGAGCTAAGTCAAAAAAGTAAATTTTTCAGGAAACGATATTTTTAGTTGTTGGCCAACCTGCGCTTTGGAAAGAAAGTATCTGACTTAGAGCGTGTTGGAAAAAACCTTGAACTTTCTCATTTAATAATGCATGGAGCTTAACTCTTTTTGGAATAAACATTATGTTGCAAGATGGAGGCCATCAAACCCTATAAAAATCAATAAATATCTCAATATCGACAAAAATTGACTTAGCTCCTTTTGGAAACGAGCTCTTCATTTGTCATTTGACATTTGCCATCTTAAAATTTGTTATTTTTGACATTTTTCATGGTGACACTTTTTATTTTTGACATTTAGCATTGTGACATTTGTCAGTTTTGACATTTGCCATCTTGAAATTTGTCATTTTTGACATTTAGCATTGTGACACTTTTCATTTTTGACATTTAGCATTGTGACATTTGTCATTTGACATCTTTGATATTTGCCAACTTGAAATTTGTCATTTTTGACATTTTTCATGGTGACACTTTTCATTTTTGACATTTAGCATTGTGACATTTGTCATTTGACATCTTTGACATTTGCCATCTTGAAATTTGTCATTTTTGACATTTAGCATTGTGATATTTGTCATTTGACATCTTTGACATTTGCCATCTTGAAATTTGTCATTTTTCATGGTGCCACTTTTTATTTATGACATTTAGCATTGTGACATTTGTCATTTGACATCTTTGACATTTGCCATCTTGAAATTTGTCATTTTTGACATTTTTCATGGTGACACTTTTCATTTTTGACATTTAGCATTGTGACATTTGTCATTTGACATCTTTGACATTTGTTATCTTGAAATTTGTTATTTTTGACATTTTTCATGGTGACACTTTTCATTTTTGACATTAAGCATTGTGACATTTGTCATTTGACATCTTTGACATTTGCCATCTTGAAATTTGTCATTTTTGACATTTTTCATGGTGACACTTTTCTTTTTTGACATTTAGCATTGGGACATTTGTCATTTTTGACATTTGCCATCTTGAAATTTGTCATTTTTGACATTTTTCATGGTGACACTTTTCATTTTTGACATTTAGTATTGTGACATTTGTCATTTGACATCTTAGACATTTGCCATCTTGAAATTTGTCAATTTTGACACTTTTCATTTTTGACATTTAGCATTGTGACATTTGTCATTTGACATCTTTGACATTTGCCATCTTGAAATTTGTCATTTTTGACATTCTTCATGGTGACACTTTTTATTTTTGACATTTAGCATTGTGACATTTGTCAGTTTTGACATTTGCCATCTTGAAATTTGTCATTTTTGACATTTTTCATGGTGACACTTTTCATTTTTGACATTTAGCATTGTGACATTTGTCATTTGACATCTTTGACATTTGCCATCTTAAAATTTGTTATTTTTGACATTTTTCATGGTGACACTTTTCATTTTTGACATTTAGCATTGTGACATTTGTCATTTGACATCTTTGACATTTGCCATCTTGAAATTTGTCATTTTTGACATTTTTCATGGTGACACTTTTCATTTTTGACATTTAGCATTGTGACATTTGTCATTTGACATCTTTGACATTTGCCATCTTGAAATTTGTCATTTTTGACATTTTTCATGGTGACACTTTTCATTTTTGACATTTAGCATTGTGACATTTGTCATTTGACATCTTTGACATTTGCCATCTTGAAATTTGTTATTTTTGACATTTTTCATGGTGACACTTTTCATTTTTGACATTTAGCATTGTGACATTTGTCATTTGACATCTTTGACATTTGTTATCTTGAAATTTGTTATTTTTGACATTTTTCATGGTGACACTTTTCATTTTTGACATTAAGCATTGTGACATTTGTCATTTGACATCTTTGACATTTGCCATCTTGAAATTTGTCATTTTTGACATTTTTCATGGTGACACTTTTCTTTTTTGACATTTAGCATTGTGACATTTGTCAGTTTTGACATTTGCCATCTTGAAATTTGTCATTTTTGACATTTTTCATGGTGACACTTTTCATGGTGACACTTTTCATTTTTGACATTTAGCATTGTGACATTTGTCATTTGACATCTTAGACATTTGCCATCTTGAAATTTGTCAATTTTGACATTTTTCATGGTGACACTTTTCATTTTTGACATTTAGCATTGTGACATTTGTCATTTGACATCTTTGACATTTGCCATCTTGAAATTTGTCATTTTTGACATTCTTCATGGTGACACTTTTTATTTTTGACATTTAGCATTGTGACATTTGTCAGTTTTGACATTTGCCATCTTGAAATTTGTCATTTTTGACATTTTTCATGGTGACACTTTTCATTTTTGACATTTAGCATTGTGACATTTGTTATTTGACATCTTTGACATTTGCCATCTTGAAATTTGTTATTTTTGACATTTTTCATGGTGACACTTTTCATTTTTGACATTTAGCATTGTGACATTTGTCATTTGACATCTTTGACATTTGCCATCTTGAAATTTGTCATTTTTGACATTTTTCATGGTGACACTTTTCATTTTTGACATTTAGCATTGTGACATTTGTCATTTGACATCTTTGACATTTGCCATCTTGAAATTTGTTATTTTTGACATTTTTCATGGTGACACTTTTCATTTTTGACATTTAGCATTGTGACATTTGTCATTTGACATTTTTGACATTTGCCATCTTGAAATTTGTCATTTTTGACATTTTTCCTGGTGACACTTTTCATTTTTGACATTTAGCATTGTGACATTTGTCATTTGACATCTTTGACATTTGCCATCTTGAAATTTGTCATTTTTGACATTTAGCATTGTGACATTTGTCATTTGACATCTTGGACATTTGCCATCTTGAAATTTGTCATTTTTGACATTTTTCATGGTGACACTTATCATTTTTGACATTTAGCATTGTGACATTTGTCAGTTTTGACATTTGCCATCTTGAAATTTGTCATTTTTGACATTTTTCATGGTGACACTTTTCATTTTTGACATTTAGCATTGTGACATTTGTCATCTTTGACATTTGCCATCTTAAAATTTGTTATTTTTGACATTTTTCATAGTGACACTTTTCATTTTTGACATTTAGCATTGTGACATTTGTCATTTGACATCTTTGACATTTGCCATCTTGAAATTTGTCATTTTTGACATTTTTCATGGTGAAACTTTTCATTTTTGACATTTAGCATTGTGACATTTGTCATTTGACATCTTTGACACTTGCCATCTTGAAATTTGTTATTTTTGACATTTTTCATGGTGACACTTTTCATTTTTGACATTTAGCATTGTGACATTTGTCATTTGACATCTTTGACATTTGCCATCTTGAAATTTGTTATTTTTGACATTTTTCATGGTGACACTTTTCATTTTTGACATTTAGCATTGTGACATTTGTCAGTTATGACATTTGCCATCTTGAAATTTGTCATTTTTGACATTTTTCATGGTGACACTTTTCATTTTTGACATTTGGCATTGTGACATTTGTCATTTGACATCTTTGACATTTGCCATCTTGAAATTTGTCATTTTTGACATTTTTCATGGTGACACTTTTCATTTTTGACATTTAGCATTGTGACATTTGTCATTTGACATCTTTGACATTTGCCATCTTGAAATTTGTTATTTTTGACATTTTTCATGGTGACACTTTTCATTTTTGACATTTAGCATTGTGACATTTGTCATTTGACATCTTTGACATTTGCCATCTTGAAATTTGTCATTTTTGACATTTTTCATGGTGACACTTTTCATTTTTAACATTTAGCATTGTGACATTTGTCATTTGACATCTTTGACATTTGCCATTTTGAAATTTGTCATTTTTGACATTTTTATGGTGACACTTTTCATTTTTGACATTTAGCATTCTGACGTTTGTCATTTGACATCTTTGACATTTGCCATCTTGAAATTTGTTATTTTTGACATTTTTCATGGTGACACTTTTCATTTTTGACATTTAGCATTGTGACATTTGTCAGTTTTGACATTTGCCATCTTGAAATTTGTCATTTTTGACATTTTTCATGGTGACACTTTTCATTTTTGACATTTAGCATTGTGACATTTGTCATTTGACATCTTTGACATTTGCCATCTTGAAATTTGTCATTTTTGACATTTAGCATTGTGACATTTGTCATTTGACATCTTTGACATTTGCCATCTTGAAATTTGTTATTTTTGACATTTTTCATGGTGACACTTTTTATTTTTGACATTTAGCATTGTGACATTTGTCAGTTTTGACATTTGCCATCTTGAAATTTGTCATTTTTGACATTTTTCATGGTGACACTATTCATTTTTGACATGTAGCATTGTGACATTTGTCATTTGACATCTTAGACATTTGTCATCTTGAAATTTGTCATTTTTGACACTTTTCATTTTTGACATTTAGCATTGTGACATTTGTCATTTGACATCTTTGACATTTGCCATCTTGAAATTTGTCATTTTTGACATTTTTCATGGTGACACTTTTCATTTTTGACATTTAGCATTGTGACATTTGTCAGTTTTGACATTTGCCATCTTGAAATTTGTCATTTTTGACATTTTTCATGGTGACACTTTTCATTTTTGACATTTAGCATTGTGACATTTGTCAGTTTTGACATTTGCCATCTTGAAATTTGTCATTTTTGACATTTTTCATGGTGACACTTTTCATTTTTGACATTTAGCATTGTGACATTTGTCATTTGACATCTTTGACATTTTCCATCTTGAAATTTGTCATTTTTGACATTTTTCATGGTGACACTTTTCATTTTTGACATTTAGCATTGTGACATTTGTCATTTGACATCTTTGACATTTGTCATCTTGAAATTTGTCATGTTTGACATTTAGCATTGTGACATTATTTGTCATTTGACATTTGCCATCTTAAAATTTGTTATTTTTGACATTTTTCATGGTGACACTTTTTATTTTTGACATTTAGCATCGTGACATTTGTCAGTTTTGACATTTGCCATCTTGAAATTTGTCATTTTTGACATTTAGCATTGTGACACTTTTCATTTTTGACATTTAGCATTGTGACATTTGTCATTTGACATCTTTGATATTTGCCAACTTGAAATTTGTCATTTTTGACATTTTTCATGGTGACACTTTTCATTTTTGACATTTAGCATTGTGACATTTGTCATTTGACATCTTTGACATTTGCTATCTTGAAATTTGTCATTTTTGACATTTAGCATTGTGATATTTGTCATTTGACATCTTTGACATTTGCCATCTTGAAATTTGTCATTTTTGACATTTTTCATGGTGCCACTTTTTATTTATGACATTTAGCATTGTGACATTTGTCATTTGACATCTTTGACATTTGCCATCTTGAAATTTGTTATTTTTGACATTTTTCATGGTGACACTTTTCATTTTTGACATTTAGCATTGTGACATTTGTCATTTGACATCTTTGACATTTGTTATCTTGAAATTTGTTATTTTTGACATTTTTCATGGTGACACTTTTCATTTTTGACATTAAGCATTGTGACATTTGTCATTTGACATCTTTGACATTTGCCATCTTGAAATTTGTCATTTTTGACATTTTTCATGGTGACACTTTTCTTTTTTGACATTTAGCATTGTGACATTTGTCAGTTTTGACATTTGCCATCTTGAAATTTGTCATTTTTGACATTTTTCATGGTGACACTTTTCATTTTTGACATTTAGCATTGTGACATTTGTCATTTGACATCTTAGACATTTGCCATCTTGAAATTTGTCAATTTTGACACTTTTCATTTTTGACATTTAGCATTGTGACATTTGTCATTTGACATCTTTGACATTTGCCATCTTGAAATTTGTCATTTTTGACATTCTTCATGGTGACACTTTTTATTTTTGACATTTAGCATTGTGGCATTTGTCAGTTTTGACATTTGCCATCTTGAAATTTGTCATTTTTGACATTTTTCATGGTGACACTTTTCATTTTTGACATTTAGCATTGTGACATTTGTCATTTGACATCTTTGACATTTGCCATCTTAAAATTTGTTATTTTTGACATTTTTCATGGTGACACTTTTCATTTTTGACATTTAGCATTGTGACATTTGTCATTTGACATCTTTGACATTTGCCATCTTGAAATTTGTCATTTTTGACATTTTTCATGGTGACACTTTTCATTTTTGACATTTAGCATTGTGACATTTGTCATTTGACATCTTTGACATTTGCCATCTTGAAATTTGTCATTTTTGACATTTTTCACGGTGACACTTTTCATTTTTGACATTTAGCATTGTGACATTTGTCATTTGACATCTTTGACATTTGTCATCTTGAAATTTGTCATGTTTGACATTTAGCATTGTGACATTATTTGTCATTTGACATTTGCCATCTTAAAATTTGTTATTTTTGACATTTTTCATGGTGACACTTTTTATTTTTGACATTTAGCATCGTGACATTTGTCAGTTTTGACATTTGCCATCTTGAAATTTGTCATTTTTGACATTTAGCATTGTGACACTTTTCATTTTTGACATTTAGCATTGTGACATTTGTCATTTGACATCTTTGATATTTGCCAACTTGAAATTTGTCATTTTTGACATTTAGCATTGTGACATTTGTCATTTGACATCTTTGACATTTGCCATCTTGAAATTTGTTATTTTTGACATTTTTCATTTTTGACATTTAGCATTGTGACATTTGTCATTTGACATCTTTGACATTTGCCATCTTGAAATTTGTCATTTTTGACATTTAGCATTGTGACATTTGTCATTTGACATCTTTGACATTTGCCATCTTGAAATTTGTTATTTTTGACATTTTTCATTTTTGACATTTAGCATTGTGACATTTGTCATTTGACATCTTTGACATTTGCCATCTTGAAATTAGTCATTTTTGTTATTTTTCATGGTGACACTTTTCATTTTTGACATTTAGCATTGTGACATTTGTCATTTGACATCTTTGACATTTGCCATCTTGAAATTTGTTATTTTTGACATTTTTCATGGTGACACTTTTCATTTTTGACATTTAGCATTGTGACATTTGTCATTTGACATCTTTGACATTTGCCATCTTGAAATTTGTCATTTTTGACATTTTTCATGGTCACACTTTTCATTTTTGACATTTAGCATTGTGACATTTGTCATTTGACATCTTTGACATTTGCCATCTTGAAATTTGTCATTTTTGACATTTAGCATTGTGACATTTGTCATTTGACATCTTGGACATTTGCCATCTTGAAATTTGTCATTTTTGACATTTTTCATGGTGACACTTATCATTTTTGACATTTAGCATTGTGACATTTGTCAGTTTTGACATTTGCCATCTTGAAATTTGTCATTTTTGACATTTTTCATGGTGACACTTTTCATTTTTGACATTTAGCATTGTGACATTTGTCATTTGACATCTTTGACATTTGCCATCTTAAAATTTGTTATTTTTGACATTTTTCATAGTGACACTTTTCATTTTTGACATTTAGCATTGTGACATTTGTCATTTGACATCTTTGACATTTGCCATCTTGAAATTTGTCATTTTTGACATTTTTCACGGTGAAACTTTTCATTTTCGACATTTAGCATTGTGACATTTGTCATTTGACATCTTTGCCATTTGCCATCTTAAAATTTGTTATTTTTGACATTTTTCATGGTGACACTTTTCATTTTTGACATTTAGCATTGTGACATTTGTCATTTGACATCTTTGACATTTACCATCTTGAAATTTGTCATTTTTGACATTTTTCATGGTGACACTTTTCATTTTTGACATTTAGCATTGTGACATTTGTCAGTTTTGACATTTGCCATCTTGAAATTTGTCATTTTTGACATTTTTCATGGTGACACTTTTCATTTTTGACATTTGGCATTGTGACATTTGTCATTTGACATCTTTGACATTTGCCATCTTGAAATTTGTCATTTTTGACATTTTTCATGGTGACACTTTTCATTTTTGACATTTAGCATTGTGACATTTGTCATTTGACATCTTTGACATTTGCCATCTTGAAATTTGTTATTTTTGACATTTTTCATGGTGACACTTTTCATTTTTGACATTTAGCATTGTGACATTTGTCATTTG
Organism: Altica lythri; assembly: GCA_964028335.1. Taxonomy (NCBI): domain Eukaryota; kingdom Metazoa; phylum Arthropoda; class Insecta; order Coleoptera; family Chrysomelidae; genus Altica; species Altica lythri. Next base: position 20,801,448 of record OZ034800.1, on the reverse strand, counting down.
ACATCTTTGACATTTGCCATTTTGAAATTTGTCATTTTTGACATTTTTCATGGTGACACTTTTCATTTTTAACATTTAGCATTGTGACATTTGTCATTTGACATCTTTGACATTTGCCATTTTGAAATTTGTCATTTTTGACATTTTTATGGTGACACTTTTCATTTTTGACATTTAGCATTCTGACGTTTGTCATTTGACATCTTTGACATTTGCCATCTTGAAATTTGTTATTTTTGACATTTTTCATGGTGACACTTTTCATTTTTGACATTTAGCATTGTGACATTTGTCAGTTTTGACATTTGCCATCTTGAAATTTGTCATTTTTAACATTTTTCATGGTGACACTTTTCATTTTTGACATTTAGCATTGCGACATTTGTCATTTGACATCTTTGACATTTGCCATCTTGAAATTTGTCATTTTTGACATTTAGCATTGTGACATTTGTCATTTGACATCTTTGACATTTGCCATCTTGAAATTTGTCATTTTTGACATTTTTCATGGTGACACTTTTCATTTTTGACATTTAGCATTGTGACATTTGTCATTTGACATCTTTGACATTTGCCATCTTGAAATTTGTTATTTTTGACATTTTTCATGGTGACACTTTTCATTTTTGACATTTAGCATTGTGACATTTGTCATTTGACATCTTTGACATTTGCCATCTTGAAATTTGTCATTTTTGACATTTTTCATGGTGACACTTTTCATTTTTGACATTTGGCATTGTGACATTTGTCATTTGACATCTTTGACATTTGCCATCTTGAAATTTGTCATTTTTGACATTTTTCATGGTGACACTTTTCATTTTTGACATTTAGCATTGTGACATTTGTCATTTGACATCTTTGACATTAGCCATCTTGAAATTTGTTATTTTTGACATTTTTCATGGTGACACTTTTCATTTTTGACATTTAGCATTGTGACATTTGTCATTTGACATCTTTGACATTTGCCATCTTGAAATTTGTCATTTTTGACATTTTTCATGGTGACACTTTTCATTTTTAACATTTAGCATTGTGACATTTGTCATTTGACATCTTTGACATTTGCCATTTTGAAATTTGTCATTTTTGACATTTTTATGGTGACACTTTTCATTTTTGACATTTAGCATTCTGACGTTTGTCATTTGACATCTTTGACATTTGCCATCTTGAAATTTGTTATTTTTGACATTTTTCATGGTGACACTTTTCATTTTTGACATTTAGCATTGTGACATTTGTCAGTTTTGACATTTGCCATCTTGAAATTTGTCATTTTTGACATTTTTCATGGTGACACTTTTCATTTTTGACATTTAGCATTGTGACATTTGTCATTTGACATCTTTGACATTTGCCATCTTGAAATTTGTCATTTTTGACATTTAGCATTGTGACATTTGTCATTTGACATCTTTGACATTTGCCATCTTGAAATTTGTTATTTTTGACATATTTCATGGTGACACTTTTTATTTTTGACATTTAGCATTGTGACATTTGTCAGTTTTGACATTTGCCATCTTGAAATTTGTCATTTTTGACATTTTTCATGGTGACACTATTCATTTTTGACATTTAGCATTGTGACATTTGTCATTTGACATCTTAGACATTTGTCATCTTGAAATTTGTCATTTTTGACACTTTTCATTTTTGACATTTAGCATTGTGACATTTGTCATTTGACATCTTTGACATTTGCCATCTTGAAATTTGTCATTTTTGACATTTTTCATGGTGACACTTTTCATTTTTGACATTTAGCATTGTGACATTTGTCAGTTTTGACATTTGCCATCTTGAAATTTGTCATTTTTGACATTTTTCATGGTGACACTTTTCATTTTTGACATTTAGCATTGTGACATTTGTCAGTTTTGACATTTGCCATCTTGAAATTTGTCATTTTTGACATTTTTCATGGTGACACTTTTCATTTTTGACATTTAGCATTGTGACATTTGTCATTTGACATCTTTGACATTTTCCATCTTGAAATTTGTCATTTTTGACATTTTTCATGGTGACACTTTTCATTTTTGACATTTAGCATTGTGACATTTGTCATTTGACATCTTTGACATTTGTCATCTTGAAATTTGTCATGTTTGACATTTAGCATTGTGACATTTGAAGAGCTCTTTTCCAAAAAGAGCTAAGTCAAAAAAGTAAATTTTTCAGGAAACGATATTTTTAGTTGTTGGCCAACCTGCGCTTTGGAAAGAAAGTATCTGACTTAGAGCGTGTTGGAAAAAACCTTGAACTTTCTCATTTAATAATGCATGGAGCTTAACTCTTTTTGGAATAAACATTATGTTGCAAGATGGAGGCCATCAAACCCTATAAAAATCAATAAATATCTCAATATCGACAAAAATTGACTTAGCTCCTTTTGGAAACGAGCTCTTCATTTGTCATTTGACATTTGCCATCTTAAAATTTGTTATTTTTGACATTTTTCATGGTGACACTTTTTATTTTTGACATTTAGCATTGTGACATTTGTCAGTTTTGACATTTGCCATCTTGAAATTTGTCATTTTTGACATTTAGCATTGTGACACTTTTCATTTTTGACATTTAGCATTGTGACATTTGTCATTTGACATCTTTGATATTTGCCAACTTGAAATTTGTCATTTTTGACATTTTTCATGGTGACACTTTTCATTTTTGACATTTAGCATTGTGACATTTGTCATTTGACATCTTTGACATTTGCCATCTTGAAATTTGTCATTTTTGACATTTAGCATTGTGATATTTGTCATTTGACATCTTTGACATTTGCCATCTTGAAATTTGTCATTTTTCATGGTGCCACTTTTTATTTATGACATTTAGCATTGTGACATTTGTCATTTGACATCTTTGACATTTGCCATCTTGAAATTTGTCATTTTTGACATTTTTCATGGTGACACTTTTCATTTTTGACATTTAGCATTGTGACATTTGTCATTTGACATCTTTGACATTTGTTATCTTGAAATTTGTTATTTTTGACATTTTTCATGGTGACACTTTTCATTTTTGACATTAAGCATTGTGACATTTGTCATTTGACATCTTTGACATTTGCCATCTTGAAATTTGTCATTTTTGACATTTTTCATGGTGACACTTTTCTTTTTTGACATTTAGCATTGTGACATTTGTCAGTTTTGACATTTGCCATCTTGAAATTTGTCATTTTTGACATTTTTCATGGTGACACTTTTCATTTTTGACATTTAGTATTGTGACATTTGTCATTTGACATCTTAGACATTTGCCATCTTGAAATTTGTCAATTTTGACACTTTTCATTTTTGACATTTAGCATTGTGACATTTGTCATTTGACATCTTTGACATTTGCCATCTTGAAATTTGTCATTTTTGACATTCTTCATGGTGACACTTTTTATTTTTGACATTTAGCATTGTGACATTTGTCAGTTTTGACATTTGCCATCTTGAAATTTGTCATTTTTGACATTTTTCATGGTGACACTTTTCATTTTTGACATTTAGCATTGTGACATTTGTCATTTGACATCTTTGACATTTGCCATCTTAAAATTTGTTATTTTTGACATTTTTCATGGTGACACTTTTCATTTTTGACATTTAGCATTGTGACATTTGTCATTTGACATCTTTGACATTTGCCATCTTGAAATTTGTCATTTTTGACATTTTTCATGGTGACACTTTTCATTTTTGACATTTAGCATTGTGACATTTGTCATTTGACATCTTTGACATTTGCCATCTTGAAATTTGTCATTTTTGACATTTTTCACGGTGACACTTTTCATTTTTGACATTTAGCATTGTGACATTTGTCATTTGACATCTTAGACATTTGCCATCTTGAAATTTGTCATTTTTGACACTTTTCATTTTTGACATTTAGCATTGTGACATTTGTCATTTGACATCTTTGACATTTGCTATCTTGAAATTTGTTATTTTTGACATTTTTCATGGTGACACTTTTCATTTTTGACATTTAGCATTGTGACATTTGTCAGTTTTGACATTTGCCATTTTGAAATTTGTCATTTTTGACATTTTTCATGGTGACACTTTTCATTTTTGACATGTAGCATTGTGACATTTGTCATTTGACATCTTTGACATTTGCCATCTTGAAATTTGTCATTTTTGACATTTAGCATTGTGACATTTGTCATTTGACATCTTTGACATTTGCCATCTTGAAATTTGTTATTTTTGACATTTTTCATTTTTGACATTTAGCATTGTGACATTTGTCATTTGACATCTTTGACATTTGCCATCTTAAAATTAGTCATTTTTGTTATTTTTCATGGTGACACTTTTCATTTTTGACATTTAGCATTGTGACATTTGTCATTTGACATCTTTGACATTTGCCATCTTGAAATTTGTTATTTTTGACATTTTTCATGGTGACACTTTTCATTTTTGACATTTAGCATTGTGACATTTGTCATTTGACATCTTTGACATTTGCCATCTTGAAATTTGTCATTTTTGACATTTTTCATGGTGACACTTTTCATTTTTGACATTTAGCATTGTGACATTTGTCATTTGACATCTTTGACATTTGCCATCTTGAAATTTGTCATTTTTGACATTTAGCATTGTGACATTTGTCATTTGACATCTTGGACATTTGCCATCTTGAAATTTGTCATTTTTGACATTTTTCATGGTAACACTTATCATTTTTGACATTTAGCATTGTGACATTTGTCAGTTTTGACATTTGCCATCTTGAAATTTGTCATTTTTGACATTTTTCATGGTGACACTTTTCATTTTTGACATTTAGCATTGTGACATTTGTCATTTGACATCTTTGACATTTGCCATCTTAAAATTTGTTATTTTTGACATTTTTCATAGTGACACTTTTCATTTTTGACATTTAGCATTGTGACATTTGTCATTTGACATCTTTGACATTTGCCATCTTGAAATTTGTCATTTTTGACATTTTTCACGGTGAAACTTTTCATTTTTGACATTTAGCATTGTGACATTTGTCATTTGACATCTTTGACATTTGCCATCTTGAAATTTGTTATTTTTGACATTTTTCATGGTGACACTTTTCATTTTTGACATTTAGCATTGTGACATTTGTCATTTGACATCTTTGACATTTGCCATCTTGAAATTTGTCATTTTTGACATTTTTCATGGTGACACTTTTCATTTTTGACATTTAGCATTGTGACATTTGTCAGTTTTGACATTTGCCATCTTGAAATTTGTCATTTTTGACATTTTTCATGGTGACACTTTTCATTTTTGACATTTGGCATTGTGACATTTGTCATTTGACATCTTTGACATTTGCCATCTTGAAATTTGTCATTTTTGACATTTTTCATGGTGACACTTTTCATTTTTGACATTTAGCATTGTGACATTTGTCATTTGACATCTTTGACATTTGCCATCTTGAAATTTGTTATTTTTGACATTTTTCATGGTGACACTTTTCATTTTTGACATTTAGCATTGTGACATTTGTCATTTGACATCTTTGACATTTGCCATTTTGAAATTTGTCATTTTTGACATTTTTCATGGTGACACTTTTCATTTTTAACATTTAGCATTGTGACATTTGTCATTTGACATCTTTGACATTTGCCATTTTGAAATTTGTCATTTTTGACATTTTTATGGTGACACTTTTCATTTTTGACATTTAGCATTCTGACGTTTGTCATTTGACATCTTTGACATTTGCCATCTTGAAATTTGTTATTTTTGACATTTTTCATGGTGACACTTTTCATTTTTGACATTTAGCATTGTGACATTTGTCAGTTTTGACATTTGCGATCTTGAAATTTGTCATTTTTAACATTTTTCATGGTGACACTTTTCATTTTTGACATTTAGCATTGTGACATTTGTCATTTGACATCTTTGACATTTGCCATCTTGAAATTTGTCATTTTTGACATTTAGCATTGTGACATTTGTCATTTGACATCTTTGACATTTGCCATCTTGAAATTTGTTATTTTTGACATTTTTCATGGTGACACTTTTTATTTTTGACATTTAGCATTGTGACATTTGTCAGTTTTGATATTTGCCATCTTGAAATTTGTCATTTTTGACATTTTTCATGGTGACACCATTCATTTTTGACATTTAGCATTGTGACATTTGTCATTTGACATCTTAGACATTTGTCATCTTGAAATTTGTCATTTTTGACATTTTTCATGGTGACACTTTTCATTTTTGACATTTAGCATTGTGACATTTGTCAGTTTTGACATTTGCCATCTTGAAATTTGTCATTTTTGACATTTTTCATGGTGACACTTTTCATTTTTGACATTTAGCATTGTGACATTTGTCAGTTTTGACATTTGCCATCTTGAAATTTGTCATTTTTGACATTTTTCATAGTGACACTTTTAATTTTTGACATTTAGCATTGTGACATTTGTCATTTGACATCTTTGACATTTTCCATCTTGAAATTTGTCATTTTTGACATTTTTCATGGTGACACTTTTCATTTTTGACATTTAGCATTGTGACATTTGTCATTTGACATCTTTGAAATTTGCCATCTTGAAATTTGTCATGTTTGACATTTAGCATTGTGACATTTGTCATTTGACATTTGCCATCTTAAAATTTGTTATTTTTGACATTTTTCATGGTGACACTTTTTATTTTTGACATTTAGCATTGTGACATTTGTCAGTTTTGACATTTGCCATCTTGAAATTTGTCATTTTTGACATTTAGCATTGTGACACTTTTCATTTTTGACATTTAGCATTGTGACATTTGTCATTTGACATCTTTGATATTTGCCAACTTGAAATTTGTCATTTTTGACATTTTTCATGGTGACACTTTTCATTTTTGACATTTAGCATTGTGACATTTGTCATTTGACATCTTTGACATTTGCCATCTTGAAATTTGTCATTTTTGACATTTAGCATTGTGATATTTGTCATATGACATCTTTGACATTTGCCATCTTGAAATTTGTCATTTTTGACATTTTTCATGGTGCCACTTTTTATTTATGACATTTAGCATTGTGACATTTGTCATTTGACATCTTTGACATTTGCCATCTTGAAATTTGTTATTTTTGACATTTTTCATGGTGACACTTTTCATTTTTGACATTTAGCATTGTGACATTTGTCATTTGACATCTTTGACATTTGTTATCTTGAAATTTGTTATTTTGGTCATTTTTCATGGTGACACTTTTCATTTTTGACATTTAGCATTGTGACATTTGTCATTTGACATCTTTGACATTTGCCATCTTGAAATTTGTCATTTTTGACATTTTTCATGGTGACACTTTTCTTTTTTGACATTTAGCATTGTGACATTTGTCAGTTTTGACATTTGCCATCTTGAAATTTGTCATTTTTGACATTTTTCATGGTGACACTTTTCATTTTTGACATTTAGCATTGTGACATTTGTCATTTGACATCTTAGACATTTGCCATCTTGAAATTTGTTAATTTTGACACTTTTCATTTTTGACATTTAGCATTGTGACATTTGTCATTTGACATCTTTGACATTTGCCATCTGGAAATTTGTCATTTTTGACATTTTTCATGGTGACACTTTTTATTTTTGACATTTAGCATTGTGACATTTGTCAGTTTTGACATTTGCCATCTTGAAATTTGTCATTTTTGACATTTTTCATGGTAACACTTTTCATTTTTGACATTTAGCATTGTGACATTTGTCATTTGACATCTTTGACATTTGCCATCTTGAAATTTGTCATTTTTGACATTTTTCATGGTGACACTTTTCATTTTTGACATTTAGCATTGTGACATTTGTCATTTGACATCTTTTACATTTGCCATCTTGAAATTTGTCATTTTTGACATTTAGCATTGTGACATTTGTCATTTGACATCTTTGACATTTGCCATCTTGAAATTTGTTATTTTTGACATTTTTCATGGTGACACTTTTCATTTTTGACATTTAGCATTGTGACATTTGTCAGTTTTGACATTTGCCATTTTGAAATTTGTCATTTTTGACATTTAGCATTGTGACACTTTTCATTTTTGACATTTAGCATTGTGACATTTGTCATTTGACATCTTAAACATTTGCCATCTTGAAATTTGTCATTTTTGACACTTTTCATTTTTGACATTTAGCATTGTGACATTTGTCATTTGACATCTTTGACATTTGCCATCTTGAAATTTGTCATTTTTGACATTTTTTATGGTGACACTTTTCATTTTTGACATTTAGCATTTTGACATTTGTCATGTGACATCTTTGACATTTGCCATCTTAAAATTTGTCATTTTTGACATTTTTTATAGTCACACTTTTCATTTTTGACATTTAGCATTGTGACATTTGTCATTTGACATCTTTGACATTTGCCATCTTGAATTTGTCATTTTTGACATTTTTCATGGTGACACTTTTCATTTTTGACATTTAGCATTGTGACATTTGTCAGTTTTGACATTTGCCATCTTGAAATTTGTCATTTTTGACATTTTTCATGGTGACACTTTTCATTTTTGACATTTAGCATTGTGACATTTGTCATTTGACATCTTTGACATTTGCCATCTTGAAATTTGTTATTTTTGACATTTTTCATGGTGACACTTTTCATTTTTGACATTTAGCATTGTGACATTTGTCATTTGACATCTTTGACATTTGCCATCTTGAAATTTGTCATTTTTGACATTTTTCATGGTGACACTTTTCATTTTTGACATTTAGCATTGTGACATTTGTCATTTGACATCTTTGACATTTGCCATCTTGAAATTTGTCATTTTTGACATTTTTCACGGTGACACTTTTCATTTTTGACATTTAGCATTGTGACATTTGTCATTTGACATCTTAGACATTTGCCATCTTGAAATTTGTCATTTTTGACACTTTTCATTTTTGACATTTAGCATTGTGACATTTGTCATTTGACATCTTTGACATTTGCCATCTTGAAATTTGTCATTTTTGACATTTTATGGTGACACTTTTCATTTTTGACATTTAGCATTGTGACATTTGTCATTTGACATCTTGGACATTTGTCATCTTGAAATTTGTCATTTTTGACATTTTTCATGGTGACACTTTTCATTTTTGACATTTAGCATTGTGACATTTGTCATTTGACATCTTTGACATTTGCCATCTTGAAATTTGTCATTTTTGACATTTTTCACGGTGACACTTTTCATTTTTGACATTTAGCATTGTGACATTTGTCATTTGACATCTTAGACATTTGCCATCTTGAAATTTGTCATTTTTGACACTTTTCATTTTTGACATTTAGCATTGTGACATTTGTCATTTGACATCTTTGACATTTGCCATCTTGAAATTTGTCATTTTTGACATTTTATGGTGACACTTTTCATTTTTGACATTTAGCATTGTGACATTTGTCATTTGACATCTTTGACATTTGCCATCTTGAAATTTGTCATTTTTGACATTTTATGGTGACACTTTTCATTTTTGACATTTAGCATTGTGACATTTGTCATTTGACATCTTGGACATTTGTCATCTTGAAATTTGTCATTTTTGACATTTTTCATGGTGACACTTATCATTTTTGACATTTAGCATTGTGACATTTGTCAGTTTTGATATCTGCCATCTTGAAATTTGTCATTTTTGACATTTTTCATGGTGACACTTTTCATTTTTGAGATTTAGCATTGTGAAATTTGTCATGTGACATCTTTGACATTTGCCATCTTGAAATTTGTCATTTTTGACATTTTTTATGGTGACACTTTTCATTTTTGACATTTAGCATTGTGACATTTGTCATTTGACATCTTTGACATTTGCCATCTTGAAATTTGTCATTTTTGACATTTTTCATGGTGACACTTTTCATTTTTGACATTTAGCATTGTGACATTTGTCATTTGACATCTTTGACATTTGCCATCTTGAAATTTGTCATTTTTGTTATTTTTCATGGTAACACTTTTCATTTTTGACATTTAGCATTGTGACATTTGTCATTTGACATCTTTGACATTTGCCATCTTGAAATTTGTTATTTTTGACATTTTTCATGGTGACACTTTTCATTTTTGACATTTAGCATTGTGACATTTGTCATTTGACATCTTTGACATTTGCCATCTTGAAATTTGTCATTTTTGACATTTTTCATGGTGACACTTTTCATTTTTGACATTTAGCATTGTAACATTTGTCAGTTTTGACATTTGCCATCTTAAAATTTGTCATTTTTGACATTTTTCATGGTGACACTTTTTATTTTTGACATTTAGCATTGTGACATTTGTCATCTTTGACATTTGCCATCTTGAAATTTGTCATTTTTGACATTTTTCATGGTGACACTTTTCATTTTTGACATTTAGCATTGTGACATTTGTCAGTTTTGACATTCGCCATCTTGAAATTTGTCATTTTTGACATTTTTCATGGTGACACTTTTCATTTTTGACATTTAGCATTGTGACATTTGTCATTTGACATCTTGGACATTTGCCATCTTGAAATTTGTTATTTTTGACATTTTTCATGGTGACACTTTTCATTTTTGACATTTAGCATTGTGACATTTGTCATTTGACATCTTTGACATTTGCCATCTTGAAATTTGTCATTTTTGACATTTAGCATTGTGACATTTGTCATTTGACATCTTTGACATTTGCCATCTTGAAATTTGTTATTTTTGACATTTTTCATGGTGACACTTATCATTTTTGACATTTAGCATTGTGACATTTGTCATTTGACATCTTTGACATTTGCCATCTTGAAATTTGTCATTTTTGACATTTTTCATGGTGCCACTTTTTATTTATGACATTTAGCATTGTGACATTTGTCATTTGACATCTTTGACATTTGCCATCTTGAAATTTGTTATTTTTGACATTTTTCATGGTGACACTTTTCATTTTTGACATTTAGCATTGTGACATTTGTCATTTGACATCTTTGACATTTGTTATCTTGAAATTTGTTATTTTTGACATTTTTCATGGTGACACTTTTCATTTTTGACATTAAGCATTGTGACATTTGTCATTTGACATCTTTGACATTTGCCATCTTGAAATTTGTCATTTTTGACATTTTTCATGGTGACACTTTTCTTTTTTGACATTTAGCATTGTGACATTTGTCAGTTTTGACATTTGCCATCTTGAAATTTGTCATTTTTGACATTTTTCATGGTGACACTTTTCATTTTTGACATTTAGCATTGTGACATTTGTCATTTGACATCTTAGACATTTGCCATCTTGAAATTTGTCAATTTTGACACTTTTCATTTTTGACATTTAGCATTGTGACATTTGTCATTTGACATCTTTGACATTTGCCATCTTGAAATTTGTCATTTTTGACATTCTTCATGGTGACACTTTTTATTTTTGACATTTATTATTGTGACATTTGTCAGTTTTGACATTTGCCATCTTGAAATTTGTCATTTTTGACATTTTTCATAGTGACACTTTTCATTTTTGACATTTAGCATTGTGACATTTGTCATTTGACATCTTTGACATTTGCCATCTTGAAATTTGTTATTTTTGACATTTTTCATGGTGACACTTTTCATTTTTGACATTTAGCATTGTGACATTTGTCATTTGACATCTTTGACATTTGCCATCTTGAAATTTGTCATTTTTGACATTTTTCATGGTGACACTTTTCATTTTTGACATTTAGCATTGTGACATTTGTCATTTGACATCTTTGACATTTGCCATCTTGAACTTTGTCATTTTTGACATTTTTCACGGTGACACTTTTCACTTTTGACATTTAGCATTGTGACATTTGTCATTTGACATCTTAGACATTTGCCATCTTGAAATTTGTCATTTTTGACACTTTTCATTTTTGACATTTAGCATTGTGACATTTGTCATTTGACATCTTTGACATTTGCCATCTTGAAATTTGTCATTTTTGACATTTTTCATGGTGCCACTTTTTATTTATGACATTTAGCATTGTGACATTTGTCATTTGACATCTTTGACATTTGCCATCTTGAAATTTGTTATTTTTGACATTTTTCATGGTGACACTTTTCATTTTTGACATTTAGCATTGTGACATTTGTCATTTGACATCTTTGACATTTGTTATCTTGAAATTTGTTATTTTTGACATTTTTCATGGTGACACTTTTCATTTTTGACATTAAGCATTGTGACATTTGTCATTTGACATCTTTGACATTTGCCATCTTGAAATTTGTCATTTTTGACATTTTTCATGGTGACACTTTTCTTTTTTGACATTTAGCATTGTGACATTTGTCAGTTTTGACATTTGCCATCTTGAAATTTGTCATTTTTGACATTTTTCATGGTGACACTTATCATTTTTGACATTTAGCATTGTGACATTTGTCATTTGACATCTTTGACATTTGCCATCTTGAAATTTGTTATTTTTGACATTTTTCATGGTGACACTTTTCATTTTTGACATTTAGCATTGTGACATTTGTCAGTTTTGACATTTGCCATTTTGAAATTTGTCATTTTTGACATTTTTCATAGTGACACTTTTCATTTTTGACATTTAGCATTGTGACATTTGTCATTTGACATCTTTGACATTTGCCATCTTGAAATTTGTCATTTTTGACATTTAGCATTGTGACATTTGTCATTTGACATCTTTGACATTTGCCATCTTGAAATTTGTTATTTTTGACATTTTTCATTTTTGACATTTAGCATTGTGACATTTGTCATTTGACATCTTTGACATTTGCCATCTTGAAATTAGTTATTTTTGTTATTTTTCATGGTGACACTTTTCATTTTTGACATTTAGCATTGTGACATTTGTCATTTGACATCTTTGACATTTGCCATCTTGAAATTTGTTATTTTTGACATTTTTCATGGTGACACTTTTCATTTTTGACATTTAGCATTGTGACATTTGTCATTTGACATCTTTGACATTTGCCATCTTGAAATTTGTCATTTTTGACATTTTTCATGGTGACACTTTTCATTTTTGACATTTAGCATTGTGACATTTGTCATTTGACATCTTTGACATTTGCCATCTTGAAATTTGTCATTTTTGACATTTAGCATTGTGACATTTGTCATTTGACATCTTGGACATTTGCCATCTTGAAATTTGTCATTTTTGACATTTTTCATGGTGACACTTATCATTTTTGACATTTAGCATTGTGACATTTGTCAGTTTTGACATTTGCCATCTTAAAATTTGTTATTTTTGACATTTTTCATAGTGACACTTTTCATTTTTGACATTTAGCATTGTGACATTTGTCATTTAACATCTTTGACATTTGCCATCTTGAAATTTGTCATTTTTGACATTTTTCATGGTGAAACTTTTCATTTTTGACATTTAGCATTGTGACATTTGTCATTTGACATCTTTGACATTTGCCATCTTAAAATTTGTTATTTTTGACATTTTTCATGGTGACACTTTTTATTTTTGACATTTAGCATTGTGACATTTGTCATTTGACATCTTTGACATTTGCCATCTTGAAATTTGTCATTTTTGACATTTTTCATGGTGACACTTTTCATTTTTGACATTTAGCATTGTGACATTTGTCAGTTTTGACATTTGCCATCTTGAAATTTGTCATTTTTGACATTTTTCATGGTGACACTTTTCATTTTTGACATTTAGCATTGTGACATTTGTCATTTGACATCTTTGACATATGCCATCTTGAAATTTGTCATTTTTGACATTTAGCATTGTGACATTTGTCATTTGACATCTTGGACATTTGCCATCTTGAAATTTGTCATTTTGACATTTTTCATGGTGACACTTATCATTTTTGACATTTAGCATTGTGAAATTTGTCAGTTTTGACATTTGCCATCTTGAAATTTGTCATTTTTGACATTTTTCATGGTGACACTTTTCATTTTTGACATTTAGCATTGTGACATTTGTCATTTGACATCTTTGACATTTGCCATCTTGAAATTTGTTATTTTTGACATTTTTCATGGTGACACTTTTCATTTTTGACATTTAGCATTGTGACATTTGTCATTTGACATCTTTGACATTTGCCATCTTGAAATCTGTCATTTTTGACATTTTTCATGGTGACACTTTTCATTTTTGACATTTAGCATTGTGACATTTGTCATTTGACATCTTTGACATTTGCCATCTTAAAATTTGTTATTTTTGACATTTTTCATGGTGACACTTTTTATTTTTGACATTTAGCATTGTTACATTTGTCATCTGACATCTTTGACATTTGCCATCTTAAAATTTGTCATTTTTGACATTTTTCATGGTGACACTTTTCATTTTTGACATTTAGCATTGTGACATTTGTCAGTTTTGACATTTAGCATTGTGACATTTGTCATTTGACATCTTTGACATTTGCCATCTTGAAATTTGTCATTTTTGACATTTTTCATGGTGACACTTTATTTTTGACATTTAGCATTGTGACATTTGTCATTTGACATCTTTGACATTTGCCATCTTGAAATTTGTTATTTTTGACATTTTTCATGGTGACACTTTTCATTTTTGACATTTAGCATTGTGACATTTGTCATTTGACATCTTTGATATTTGCCATCTTGAAATTTGTCATTTTTGACATTTTTCATGGTGACACTTTTCATTTTTGACATTTAGCATTGTGACATTTGTCATTTGACATCTTTGACATTTGCCATCTTAAAATTTGTCATTTTTGACATTTTTCATGGTGACACTTTTCATTTTTGACATTTAGCATTGTGACATTTGTCAGTTTTGACATTTAGCATTGTGACATTTGTCATTTGACATCTTTGACATTTGCCATCTTGAAATTTGTCATTTTTGACATTTTTCATGGTGACACTTTTCATTTTTGACATTTAGCATTGTGACATTTGTCATTTGACATCTTTGACATTTGCCATCTTGAAATTTGTTATTTTTGACATTTTTCATGGTGACACTTTTCATTTTTGACATTTAGCATTGTGACATTTGTCATTTGACATCTTTGATATTTGCCATCTTGAAATTTGTCATTTTTGACATTTTTCATGGTGACACTTTTCATTTTTGACATTTAGCATTGTGACATTTGTCATTTGACATCTTTGACATTTGCCATCTTGAAATTTGTCATTTTTGACATTTTTCATGGTGACACTTTATTTTTGACATTTAGCATTGTGACATTTGTCATTTGACATCTTTGACATTTGCCATCTTGAAATTTGTTATTTTTGACATTTTTCATGGTGACACTTTTCATTTTTGACATTTAGCATTGTGACATTTGTCATTTGACATCTTTGATATTTGCCATCTTGAAATTTGTCATTTTTGACATTTTTTATGGTGACACTTTTCATTTTTGACATTTAGCATTGTGACATTTGTCATTTGACATCTTGGACATTTGTCATCTTGAAATTTGTCATTTTTGACATTTTTCATGGTGACACTTATCATTTTTGACATTTAGCATTGTGACATTTGTCAGTTTTGACATTTGCCATCTTGAAATTTGTCATTTTTGACATTTTTCATGGTGACACTTTTCATTTTTGAGATTTAGCATTGTGAAATTTGTCATGTGACATCTTTGACATTTGCCATCTTGAAATTTGTCATTTTTGACATTTTTTATGGTGACACTTTTCATTTTTGACATTTAGCATTGTGACATTTGTCATTTGACATCTTTGACATTTGCCATCTTGAAATTTGTCATTTTTGACATTTTTCATGGTGACACTTTTCATTTTTGACATTTAGCATTGTGACATTTGTCATTTGACATCTTTGACATTTGCCATCTTGAAATTTGTCATTTTTGTTATTTTTCATGGTGACACTTTTCATTTTTGACATTTAGCATTGTGACATTTGTCATTTGACATCTTTGACATTTGCCATCTTGAAATTTGTTATTTTTGACATTTTTCATGGTGACACTTTTCATTTTTGACATTTAGCATTGTGACATTTGTCATTTGACATCTTTGACATTTGCCATCTTGAAATTTGTCATTTTTGACATTTTTCATGGTGACACTTTTCATTTTTGACATTTAGCATTGTGACATTTGTCAGTTTTGACATTTGCCATCTTAAAATTTGTCATTTTTGACATTTTTCATGGTGACACTTTTTATTTTTGACATTTAGCATTGTGACATTTGTCATCTTTGACATTTGCCATCTTGAAATTTGTCATTTTTGACATTTTTCATGGTGACACTTTTCATTTTTGACATTTAGCATTGTGACATTTGTCAGTTTTGACATTTGCCATCTTGAAATTTGCCATTTTTGACATTTTTCATGGTGACACTTTTCATTTTTGACATTTAGCATTGTGACATTTGTCATTTGACATCTTGGACATTTGCCATCTTGAAATTTGTTATTTTTGACATTTTTCATGGTGACACTTTTCATTTTTGACATTTAGCATTGTGACATTTGTCATTTGACATCTTTGACATTTGCCATCTTGAAATTTGTCATTTTTGACATTTAGCATTGTGACATTTGTCATTTGACATCTTTGACATTTGCCATCTTGAAATTTGTTATTTTTGACATTTTTCATGGTGACACTTATCATTTTTGACATTTAGCATTGTGACATTTGTCATTTGACATCTTTGACATTTGCCATCTTGAAATTTGTCATTTTTGACATTTTTCATGGTGCCACTTTTTATTTATGACATTTAGCATTGTGACATTTGTCATTTGACATCTTTGACATTTGCCATCTTGAAATTTGTTATTTTTGACATTTTTCATGGTGACACTTTTCATTTTTGACATTTAGCATTGTGACATTTGTCATTTGACATCTTTGACATTTGTTATCTTGAAATTTGTTATTTTTGACATTTTTCATGGTGACACTTTTCATTTTTGACATTAAGCATTGTGACATTTGTCATTTGACATCTTTGACATTTGCCATCTTGAAATTTGTCATTTTTGACATTTTTCATGGTGACACTTTTCTTTTTTGACATTTAGCATTGTGACATTTGTCAGTTTTGACATTTGCCATCTTGAAATTTGTCATTTTTGACATTTTTCATGGTGACACTTTTCATTTTTGACATTTAGCATTGTGACATTTGTCATTTGACATCTTAGACATTTGCCATCTTGAAATTTGTCAATTTTGACACTTTTCATTTTTGACATTTAGCATTGTGACATTTGTCATTTGACATCTTTGACATTTGCCATCTTGAAATTTGTCATTTTTGACATTCTTCATGGTGACACTTTTTATTTTTGACATTTATTATTGTGACATTTGTCAGTTTTGACATTTGCCATCTTGAAATTTGTCATTTTTGACATTTTTCATGGTGACACTTTTCATTTTTGACATTTAGCATTGTGACATTTGTCATTTGACATCTTTGACATTTGCCATCTTGAAATTTGTTATTTTTGACATTTTTCATGGTGACACTTTTCATTTTTGACATTTAGCATTGTGACATTTGTCATTTGACATCTTTGACATTTGCCATCTTGAAATTTGTCATTTTTGACATTTTTCATGGTGACACTTTTTATTTTTGACATTTAGCATTGTGACATTTGTCATTTGACATCTTTGACATTTGCCATCTTGAAATTTGTCATTTTTGACATTTTTCACGGTGACACTTTTCACTTTTGACATTTAGCATTGTGACATTTGTCATTTGACATCTTAGACATTTGCCATCTTGAAATTTGTCATTTTTGACACTTTTCATTTTTGACATTTAGCATTGTGACATTTGTCATTTGACATCTTTGACATTTGCCATCTTGAAATTTGTTATTTTTGACATTTTTCATGGTGACACTTTTCATTTTTGACATTTAGCATTGTGACATTTGTCAGTTTTGACATTTGTCAGTTTTGACATTTGCCATTTTGAAATTTGTCATTTTTGACATTTTTCATAGTGACACTTTTCATTTTTGACATTTAGCATTGTGACATTTGTCATTTGACATCTTTGACATTTGCCATCTTGAAATTTGTCATTTTTGACATTTAGCATTGTGACATTTGTCATTTGACATCTTTGACATTTGCCATCTTGAAATTTGTTATTTTTGACATTTTTCATTTTTGACATTTAGCATTGTGACATTTGTCATTTGACATCTTTGACATTTGCCATCTTGAAATTAGTCATTTTTGTTATTTTTAATGGTGACACTTTTCATTTTTGACATTTAGCATTGTGACATTTGTCATTTGACATCTTTGACATTTGCCATCTTGAAATTTGTTATTTTTGACATTTTTCATGGTGACACTTTTCATTTTTGACATTTAGCATTGTGACATTTGTCATTTGACATCTTTGACATTTGCTATCTTGAAATTTGTCATTTTTGACATTTTTCATGGTGACACTTTTCATTTTTGACATTTAGCATTGTGACATTTGTCATTTGACATCTTTGACATTTGCCATCTTGAAATTTGTCATTTTTGACATTTAGCATTGTGACATTTGTCATTTGACATCTTGGACATTTGCCATCTTGAAATTTGTCATTTTTGACATTTTTCATGGTGACACTTATCATTTTTGACATTTAGCATTGTGACATTTGTCAGTTTTGACATTTGCCATCTTAAAATTTGTTATTTTTGACATTTTTCATAGTGACACTTTTCATTTTTGACATTTAGCATTGTGACATTTGTCATTTGACATCTTTGACATTTGCCATCTTGAAATTTGTCATTTTTGACATTTTTCATGGTGAAACTTTTCATTTTTGACATTTAGCATTGTGACATTTGTCATTTGACATCTTTGACATTTGCCATCTTAAAATTTGTTATTTTTGACATTTTTCATGGTGACACTTTTTATTTTTGACATTTAGCATTGTGACATTTGTCATTTGACATCTTTGACATTTGCCATCTTGAAATTTGTCATTTTTGACATTTTTCATGGTGACACTTTTCATTTTTGACATTTAGCATTGTGACATTTGTCAGTTTTGACATTTGCCATCTTGAAATTTGTCATTTTTGACATTTTTCATGGTGACACTTTTCATTTTTGACATTTAGCATTGTGACATTTGTCATTTGACATCTTTGACATTTGCCATCTTGAAATTTGTCATTTTTGACATTTAGCATTGTGACATTTGTCATTTGACATCTTGGACATTTGCCATCTTGAAATTTGTCATTTTGACATTTTTCATGGTGACACTTATCATTTTTGACATTTAGCATTGTGAAATTTGTCAGTTTTGACATTTGCCATCTTGAAATTTGTCATTTTTGACATTTTTCATGGTGACACTTTTCATTTTTGACATTTAGCATTGTGACATTTGTCATTTGACATCTTTGACATTTGCCATCTTGAAATTTGTTATTTTTGACATTTTTCATGGTGACACTTTTCATTTTTGACATTTAGCATTGTGACATTTGTCATTTGACATCTTTGACATTTGCCATCTTGAAATTTGTCATTTTTGACATTTTTCATGGTGACACTTTTCATTTTTGACATTTAGCATTGTGACATTTGTCATTTGACATCTTTGACATTTGCCATCTTAAAATTTGTTATTTTTGACATTTTTCATGGTGACACTTTTTATTTTTGACATTTAGCATTGTTACATTTGTCATCTGACATCTTTGACATTTGCCATCTTAAAATTTGTCATTTTTGACATTTTTTATGGTGACACTTTTCATTTTTGACATTTAGCATTGTGACATTTGTCAGTTTTGACATTTAGCATTGTGACATTTGTCATTTGACATCTTTGACATTTGCCATCTTGAAATTTGTCATTTTTGACATTTTTCATGGTGACACTTTATTTTTGACATTTAGCATTGTGACATTTGTCATTTGACATCTTTGACATTTGCCATCTTGAAATTTGTTATTTTTGACATTTTTCATGGTGACACTTTTCATTTTTGACATTTAGCATTGTGACATTTGTCATTTGACATCTTTGATATTTGCCATCTTGAAATTTGTCATTTTTGACATTTTTCATGGTGACACTTTTCATTTTTGACATTTAGCATTGTGACATTTGTCATTTGACATCTTTGACATTTGCCATCTTGAAATTTGTTATTTTTGACATTTTTCATGGTGACACTTTTCATTTTTGACATTTAGCATTGTGACATTTGTCATTTGACATCTTTGACATTTGCCATCTTAAAATTTGTTATTTTTGACATTTTTCATGGTGACACTTTTTATTTTTGACATTTAGCATTGTTACATTTGTCATCTGACATCTTTGACATTTGCCATCTTAAAATTTGTCATTTTTGACATTTTTCATGGTGACACTTTTCATTTTTGACATTTAGCATTGTGACATTTGTCAGTTTTGACATTTAGCATTGTGACATTTGTCATTTGACATCTTTGACATTTGCCATCTTGAAATTTGTCATTTTTGACATTTTTCATGGTGACACTTTATTTTTGACATTTAGCATTGTGACATTTGTCATTTGACATCTTTGACATTTGCCATCTTGAAATTTGTTATTTTTGACATTTTTCATGGTGACACTTTTCATTTTTGACATTTAGCATTGTGACATTTGTCATTTGACATCTTTGATATTTGCCATCTTGAAATTTGTCATTTTTGACATTTTTCATGGTGACACTTTTCATTTTTGACATTTAGCATTGTGACATTTGTCATTTGACATCTTTGACATTTGCCATCTTAAAATTTGTCATTTTTGACATTTTTCATGGTGACACTTTTCATTTTTGACATTTAGCATTGTGACATTTGTCAGTTTTGACATTTGCCATCTTCAAATTTGTCATTTTTGAAATTTTTCATGGTGACACTTTTTATTTTTGACATTTAGCATTGTGACATTTGTCATTTGACATCTTAGACATTTGCCATCTTGAAATTTGTCATTTTTGACACTTTTGATTTTTGACATTTAGCATTGTGACATTTGTCATTTGACATCTTTGACATTTGCCATCTTTAAATTTGTCATTTTTGACATTTTTCATGCTGACACTTTTCATTTTTTACATTTAGCATTGTGACATTTGTCATTTGACATCTTTGACATTTGCCATCTTGAAATTTGTTATTTTTGACATTTTTCATGGTGACACTTTTCATTTTGGACATTTAGCATTGTGACATTTGTCATTTGACGTCTTTGACATTTGGCATCTTGAAATTTGTCATTTTTGACATTTAGCATTGTAACATTTGTCATTTGACATCTTTGACATTTGCCATCTTGAAATTTGTTATTTTTGACATTTTTCATGGTGACACTTTTAATTTTTGACATTTAGCATTGTGACATTTGTCAGTTTTGACATTTGCCATCTTGAAATTTGTCATTTTTGACATTTTTCATGGTGACACTTTTCATTTTTGACATTTAGCATTGTGACATTTGTCATTTGACATCTTAGACATTTGCCATCTTGAAATTTGTCATTGTTGACACTTTTCATTTTGGACATTTAGCATTGTGACATTTGTCATTTGACATCTTTGACATTTGCCATCTTGAAATTTGTCATTTTTGACATTTTTCATGGTGACACTTTTCATTTTTGACATTTAGCATTGTGACATTTGTCAGTTTTGACATTTGCCATCTTGAAATTTGTCATTTTTGACATTTTTCATGGTGACACTTTTCATTTTTGACATTAAGCATTGTAACATTTGTCATTTGACATCTTTGACATTTGCCATCTTGAAATTTGTCATTGTTGACACTTTTCATTTTTGACATTTAGCATTGTGACATTTGTCATTTGACATCTTTGACATTTGCCATCTTGAAATTTGTCATTTTTGACATTTTTCATGGTGACACTTTTCATTTTTGACATTTAGCATTGTGACATTTGTCATTTGACATCTTTGACATTTGCCATCTTGGAATTTGTTATTTTTGACATTGTTCATAGTGACACTTATCATTTTTGACATTTAGCATTGTGACATTTGTCATTTGACATCTTTGACATTTGCCATCTTGAAATTTGTCATTTTTGACATTTTTCATGGTGACACTTTTCATTTTTGACATTTAGCATTGTGACATTTGTCAGTTTTGACATTTGCCATCTTAAAATTTGTCATTTTTGACATTTTTCATGGTGACACTTTTTATTTTTGACATTTAGCATTGTGACATTTGTCATCTTTGACATTTGCCATCTTGAAATTTGTCATTTTTGACATTTTTCATGGTGACACTTTTCATTTTTGACATTTAGCATTGTGACATTTGTCAGTTTTGACATTTGCCATCTTGAAATTTGTCATTTTTGACATTTTTTATGGTGACACTTTTCATTTTTGACATTTAGCATTATGACATTTGTCATTTGACATCTTGGACATTTGCCATCTTGAAATTTGTTATTTTTGACATTTTTCATGGTGACACTTTTCATTTTTGACATTTAGCATTGTGACATTTGTCATTTGACATCTTTGACATTTGCCATCTTGAAATTTGTCATTTTTGATATTTAGCATTGTGACATTTGTCATTTGACATCTTTGACATTTGCCATCTTGAAATTTGTTATTTTTGACATTTTTCATGGTGACACTTATCATTTTTGACATTTAGCATTGTGACATTTGTCATTTGACATCTTTGACATTTGCCATCTTGAAATTTGTCATTTTTGACATTTTTCATGGTGCCACTTTTTATTTATGACATTTAGCATTGTGACATTTGTCATTTGACATCTTTGACATTTGCCATCTTGAAATTTGTTATTTTTGACATTTTTCATGGTGACACTTTTCATTTTTGACATTTAGCATTGTGACATTTGTCATTTGACATCTTTGACATTTGTTATCTTGAAATTTGTTATTTTTGACATTTTTTATGGTGACACTTTTCATTTTTGACATTAAGCATTGTGACATTTGTCATTTGACATCTTTGACATTTGCCATCTTGAAATTTGTCATTTTTGACATTTTTCATGGTGGCACTTTTCTTTTTTGACATTTAGCATTGTGACATTTGTCAGTTTTGACATTTGCCATCTTGAAATTTGTCATTTTTGACATTTTTCATGGTGACACTTTTCATTTTTGACATTTAGCATTGTGACATTTGACATCTTAGACATTTGCCATCTTGAAATTTGTCAATTTTGACACTTTTCATTTTTGACATTTAGCATTGTGACATTTGTCATTTGACATCTTTGACATTTGCCATCTTGAAATTTGTCATTTTTGACATTCTTCATGGTGACACTTTTTATTTTTGACATTTATTATTGTGACATTTGTCAGTTTTGACATTTGCCATCTTGAAATTTGTCATTTTTGACATTTTTCATGGTGACACTTTTCATTTTTGACATTTAGCATTGTGACATTTGTCATTTGACATCTTTGACATTTGCCATCTTGAAATTTGTTATTTTTGACATTTTTCATGGTGACACTTTTCATTTTTGACATTTAGCATTGTGACATTTGTCATTTGACATCTTTGACATTTGCCATCTTGAAATTTGTCATTTTTGACATTTTTCATGGTGACACTTTTCATTTTTGACATTTAGCATTGTGACATTTGTCATTTGACATCTTTGACATTTGCCATCTTGAAATTTGTCATTTTTGACATTTTTCACGGTGACACTTTTCACTTTTGACATTTAGCATTGTGACATTTGTCATTTGACATCTTAGACATTTGCCATCTTGAAATTTGTCATTTTTGACACTTTTCATTTTTGACATTTAGCATTGTGACATTTGTCATTTGACATCTTTGACATTTGCCATCTTGAAATTTGTTATTTTTGACATTTTTCATGGTGACACTTTTCATTTTTGACATTTAGCATTGTGACATTTGTCAGTTTTGACATTTGCCATTTTGAAATTTGTCATTTTTGACATTTTTCATAGTGACACTTTTCATTTTTGACATTTAGCATTGTGACATTTGTCATTTGACATCTTTGACATTTGCCATCTTGAAATTTGTCATTTTTGACATTTAGCATTGTGACATTTGTCATTTGACATCTTTGACATTTGCCATCTTGAAATTTGTTATTTTTGACATTTTTCATTTTTGACATTTAGCATTGTGACATTTGTCATTTGACATCTTTGACATTTGCCATCTTGAAATTAGTCATTTTTGTTATTTTTCATGGTGACACTTTTCATTTTTGACATTTAGCATTGTGACATTTGTCATTTGACATCTTTGACATTTGCCATCTTGAAATTTGTTATTTTTGACATTTTTCATGGTGACACTTTTCATTTTTGACATTTAGCATTGTGACATTTGTCATTTGACATCTTTGACATTTGCCATCTTGAAATTTGTCATTTTTGACATTTTTCATGGTGACACTTTTCATTTTTGACATTTAGCATTGTGACATTTGTCATTTGACATCTTTGACATTTGCCATCTTGAAATTTGTCATTTTTGACATTTAGCATTGTGACATTTGTCATTTGACATCTTGGACATTTGCCATCTTGAAATTTGTCATTTTTGACATTTTTCATGGTGGCACTTTTCTTTTTTGACATTTAGCATTGTGACATTTGTCAGTTTTGACATTTGCCATCTTGAAATTTGTCATTTTTGACATTTTTCATGGTGACACTTTTCATTTTTGACATTTAGCATTGTGACATTTGACATCTTAGACATTTGCCATCTTGAAATTTGTCAATTTTGACACTTTTCATTTTTGACATTTAGCATTGTGACATTTGTCATTTGACATCTTTGACATTTGCCATCTTGAAATTTGTCATTTTTGACATTCTTCATGGTGACACTTTTTATTTTTGACATTTATTATTGTGACATTTGTCAGTTTTGACATTTGCCATCTTGAAATTTGTCATTTTTGACATTTTTCATGGTGACACTTTTCATTTTTGACATTTAGCATTGTGACATTTGTCATTTGACATCTTTGACATTTGCCATCTTGAAATTTGTTATTTTTGACATTTTTCATGGTGACACTTTTCATTTTTGACATTTAGCATTGTGACATTTGTCATTTGACATCTTTGACATTTGCCATCTTGAAATTTGTCATTTTTGACATTTTTCATGGTGACACTTTTCATTTTTGACATTTAGCATTGTGACATTTGTCATTTGACATCTTTGACATTTGCCATCTTGAAATTTGTCATTTTTGACATTTTTCACGGTGACACTTTTCACTTTTGACATTTAGCATTGTGACATTTGTCATTTGACATCTTAGACATTTGCCATCTTGAAATTTGTCATTTTTGACACTTTTCATTTTTGACATTTAGCATTGTGACATTTGTCATTTGACATCTTTGACATTTGCCATCTTGAAATTTGTTATTTTTGACATTTTTCATGGTGACACTTTTCATTTTTGACATTTAGCATTGTGACATTTGTCAGTTTTGACATTTGCCATTTTGAAATTTGTCATTTTTGACATTTTTCATAGTGACACTTTTCATTTTTGACATTTAGCATTGTGACATTTGTCATTTGACATCTTTGACATTTGCCATCTTGAAATTTGTCATTTTTGACATTTAGCATTGTGACATTTGTCATTTGACATCTTTGACATTTGCCATCTTGAAATTTGTTATTTTTGACATTTTTCATTTTTGACATTTAGCATTGTGACATTTGTCATTTGACATCTTTGACATTTGCCATCTTGAAATTAGTCATTTTTGTTATTTTTCATGGTGACACTTTTCATTTTTGACATTTAGCATTGTGACATTTGTCATTTGACATCTTTGACATTTGCCATCTTGAAATTTGTTATTTTTGACATTTTTCATGGTGACACTTTTCATTTTTGACATTTAGCATTGTGACATTTGTCATTTGACATCTTTGACATTTGCCATCTTGAAATTTGTCATTTTTGACATTTTTCATGGTGACACTTTTCATTTTTGACATTTAGCATTGTGACATTTGTCATTTGACATCTTTGACATTTGCCATCTTGAAATTTGTCATTTTTGACATTTAGCATTGTGACATTTGTCATTTGACATCTTGGACATTTGCCATCTTGAAATTTGTCATTTTTGACATTTTTCATGGTGACACTTATCATTTTTGACATTTAGCATTGTGACATTTGTCAGTTTTGACATTTGCCATCTTAAAATTTGTTATTTTTGACATTTTTCATAGTGACACTTTTCATTTTTGACATTTAGCATTGTGACATTTGTCATTTGACCTCTTTGACATTTGCCATCTTGAAATTTGTCATTTTTGACATTTTTCATGGTGAAACTTTTCATTTTTGACATTTAGCATTGTGACATTTGTCATTTGACATCTTTGACATTTGCCATCTTAAAATTTGTTATTTTTGACATTTTTCATGGTGACACTTTTCATTTTTGACATTTAGCATTGTGACATTTGTCATTTGACATCTTTGACATTTGCCATCTTGAAATTTGTCATTTTTGACATTTTTCATGGTGACACTTTTCATTTTTGACATTTAGCATTGTGACATTTGTCAGTTTTGACATTTGCCATCTTGAAATTTGTCATTTTTGACATTTTTCATGGTGACACTTTTCATTTTTGACATTTGGCATTGTGACATTTGTCATTTGACATCTTTGACATTTGCCATCTTGAAATTTGTCATTTTTGACATTTTTCATGATGACACTTTTCATTTTTGACATTTAGCATTGTGAAATTTGTCATTTGACATCTTTGACATTTGCCATCTTGAAATTTGTTATTTTTGACATTTTTCATGGTGACACTTTTCATTTTTGACATTTAGCATTGTGACATTTGTCATTTGACATCTTTGACATTTGCCATCTTGAAATTTGTCATTTTTGACATTTTTCATGGTGACACTTTTCATTTTTAACATTTAGCATTGTGACATTTGTCATTTGACATCTTTGACATTTGCCATTTTGAAATTTGTCATTTTTGACATTTTTATGGTGACACTTTTCATTTTTGACATTTAGCATTCTGACGTTTGTCATTTGACATCTTTGACATTTGCCATCTTGAAATTTGTTATTTTTGACATTTTTCATGGTGACACTTTTCATTTTTGACATTTAGCATTGTGACATTTGTCAGTTTTGACATTTGCCATCTTGAAATTTGTCATTTTTAACATTTTTCATGGTGACACTTTTCATTTTTGACAATTAGCATTGTGACATTTGTCATTTGACATCTTTGACATTTGCCATCTTGAAATTTGTCATTTTTGACATTTAGCATTGTGACATTTGTCATTTGACATCTTTGACATTTGCCATCTTGAAATTTGTTATTTTTGACATTTTTCATGGTGACACTTTTTATTTTTGACATTTAGCATTGTGACATTTGTCAGTTTTGATATTTGCCATCTTGAAATTTGTCATTTTTGACATTTTTCATGGTGACACTATTCATTTTTGACATTTAGCATTGTGACATTTGTCATTTGACATCTTAGACATTTGTCATCTTGAAATTTGTCATTTTTGACACTTTTCATTTTTGACATTTAGCATTGTGACATTTGTCATTTGACATCTTTGACATTTGCCATCTTGAAATTTGTCATTTTTGACATTTTTTATGGTGACACTTTTCATTTTTGACATTTAGCATTGTGACATCTGTCAGTTTTGACATTTGCCATCTTGAAATTTGTCATTTTTGACATTTTTCATGGTGACACTTTTCATTTATGACATTTAGCATTGTGACATTTGTCAGTTTTGACATTTGCCATCTTGAAATTTGTCATTTTTGACATTTTTCATGGTGACACTTTTAATTTTTGACATTTAGCATTGTGACATTTGTCATTTGACATCTTTGACATTTTCCATCTTGAAATTTGTCATTTTTGACATTTTTCATGGTGACACTTTTCATTTTTGACATTTAGCATTGTGACATTTGTCATTTGACATCTTTGAAATTTGCCATCTTGAAATTTGTCATGTTTGACATTTAGCATTGTGACATTTGTCATTTGACATTTGCCATCTTAAAATTTGTTATTTTTGACATTTTTCATGGTGACACTTTTTATTTTTGACATTTAGCATTGTGACATTTGTCAGTTTTGACATTTGCCATCTTGAAATTTGTCATTTTTGACATTTTTCATGGTGACACTTTTCATTTTTGACATTTAGCATTGTGACATTTGTCATTTGACATCTTAGACATTTGCCATCTTGAAATTTGTCAATTTTGACACTTTTCATTTTTGACATTTAGCATTGTGACATTTGTCATTTGACATCTTTGACATTTGCCATCTTAAAATTTGTCATTTTTGACATTTTTCATGGTGACACTTTTTATTTTTGACATTTAGCATTGTGACATTTGTCAGTTTTGACATTTGCCATCTTGAAATTTGTCATTTTTGACATTTTTCATGGTAACACTTTTCATTTTTGACATTTAGCATTGTGAGATTTGTCATTTGACATCTTTGACATTTGCCATCTTGAAATTTGTCATTTTTGACATTTTTCATGGTGACACTTTTCATTTTTGACATTTAGCATTGTGACATTTGTCATTTGACATCTTTTACATTTGCCATCTTGAAATTTGTCATTTTTGACATTTAGCATTGTGACATTTGTCATTTGACATCTTTGACATTTGCCATCTTGAAATTTGTTATTTTTGACATTTTTCATGGTGACACTTTTCATTTTTGACATTTAGCATTGTGACATTTGTCAGTTTTGACATTTGCCATTTTGAAATTTGTCATTTTTGACATTTAGCATTGTGACACTTTTCATTTTTGACATTTAGCATTGTGACATTTGTCATTTGACATCTTAAACATTTGCCATCTTGAAATTTGTCATTTTTGACACTTTTCATTTTTGACATTTAGCATTGTGACATTTGTCATTTGACATCTTTGACATTTGCCATCTTGAAATTTGTCATTTTTGACATTTTTTATGGTGACACTTTTCATTTTTGACATTTAGCATTGTGACATTTGTCATGTGACATCTTTGACATTTGCCATCTTAAAATTTGTCATTTTTGACATTTTTTATAGTCACACTTTTCATTTTTGACATTTAGCATTGTGACATTTGTCATTTGACATCTTTGACATTTGCCATCTTGAAATTTGTCATTTTTGACATTTTTCATGGTGACACTTTTCATTTTTGACATTTAGCATTGTGACATTTGTCAGTTTTGACATTTGCCATCTTGAAATTTGTCATTTTTGACATTTTTCATGGTGACACTTTTCATTTTTGACATTTAGCATTGTGACATTTGTCATTTGACATCTTTGACATTTGCTATCTTGAAATTTGTTATTTTTGACATTTTTCATGGTGACACTTTTCATTTTTGACATTTAGCATTGTGACATTTGTCATTTGACATCTTTGACATTTGCCATCTTGAAATTTGTCATTTTTCATGGTGACACTTTTCATTTTTGACATTTAGCATTGTGACATTTGTCATTTGACATCTTTGACATTTGCCATCTTGAAATTTGTCATTTTTGACATTTTTCACGGTGACACTTTTCATTTTTGACATTTAGCATTGTGACATTTGTCATTTGACATCTTAGACATTTGCCATCTTGAAATTTGTCATTTTTGACACTTTTCATTTTTGACATTTAGCATTGTGACATTTGTCATTTGACATCTTTGACATTTGCCATCTTGAAATTTGTCATTTTTGACATTTTTCATGGTGACACTTTTCATTTTTGAGATTTAGCATTGTGAAATTTGTCATGTGACATCTTTGACATTTGCCATCTTGAAATTTGTCATTTTTGACATTTTTTATGGTGACACTTTTCATTTTTGACATTTAGCATTGTGACATTTGTCATTTGACATCTTTGACATTTGCCATCTTGAAATTTGTCATTTTTGACATTTTTCATGGTGACACTTTTCATTTTTGACATTTAGCATTGTGACATTTGTCAGTTTTGACATTTGCCATCTTAAAATTTGTCATTTTTGACATTTTTCATGGTGACACTTTTTATTTTTGACATTTAGCATTGTGACATTTGTCATTTGACATCTTTGACATTTGCCATCTTGAAATTTGTTATTTTTGACATTTTTCATGGTGACACTTTTCATTTTTGACATTTAGCATTGTGACATTTGTCATTTGACATCTTTGACATTTGCCATCTTGAAATTTGTCATTTTTGACATTTTTCATGGTGACACTTTTCATTTTTGACATTTAGCATTGTGACATTTGTCATTTGACATCTTTGACATTTGCCATCTTGAAATTTGTCATTTTTGACATTTTTCACGGTGACACTTTTCATTTTTGACATTTAGCATTGTGACATTTGTCATTTGACATCTTAGACATTTGCCATCTTGAAATTTGTCATTTTTGACACTTTTCATTTTTGACATTTAGCATTGTGACATTTGTCATTTGACATCTTTGACATTTGCCATCTTGAAATTTGTCATTTTTGACATTTTTCATGGTGACACTTTTCATTTTTGACATTTAGCATTGTGACATTTGTCATTTGACATCTTGGACATTTGTCATCTTGAAATTTGTCATTTTTGACATTTTTCATGGTGACACTTATCATTTTTGACATTTAGCATTGTGACATTTGTCAGTTTTGACATTTGCCATCTTGAAATTTGTCATTTTTGACATTTTATGGTGACACTTTTCATTTTTGAGATTTAGCATTGTGAAATTTGTCATGTGACATCTTTGACATTTGCCATCTTGAAATTTGTCATTTTTGACATTTTTTATGGTGACACTTTTCATTTTTGACATTTAGCATTGTGACATTTGTCATTTGACATCTTTGACATTTGCCATCTTGAAATTTGTCATTTTTGACATTTTTCATGGTGACACTTTTCATTTTTGATATTTAGCATTGTGACATTTGTCATTTGACATCTTTGACATTTGCCATCTTGAAATTTGTCATTTTTGTTATTTTTCATGGTGACACTTTTCATTTTTGACATTTAGCATTGTGACATTTGTCATTTGACATCTTTGACATTTGCCATCTTGAAATTTGTTATTTTTGACATTTTTCATGGTGACACTTTTCATTTTTGACATTTAGCATTGTGACATTTGTCATTTGACATCTTTGACATTTGCCATCTTGAAATTTGTCATTTTTGACATTTTTCATGGTGACACTTTTCATTTTTGACATTTAGCATTGTGACATTTGTCATTTGACATCTTTGACATTTGCCATCTTGAAATTTGTCATTTTTGACATTTAGCATTGTGACATTTGTCATTTGACATCTTGGACATTTGCCATCTTGAAATTTGTCATTTTGACATTTTTCATGGTGACACTTATCATTTTTGACATTTAGCATTGTAAAATTTGTCAGTTTTGACATTTGCCATCTTGAAATTTGTCATTTTTGACATTTTTCATGGTGACACTTTTCATTTTTGACATTTAGCATTGTGACATTTGTCATTTGACATCTTTGACATTTGCCATCTTGAAATTTGTTATTTTTGACATTTTTCATGGTGACACTTTTTATTTTTGACATTTAGCATTGTGACATTTGTCATTTGACATCTTTGACATTTGCCATCTTGAAATTTGTCATTTTTGACATTTTTCATGGTGACACTTTTCATTTTTGACATTTAGCATTGTGACATTTGTCATTTGACATCTTTGACATTTGCCATCTTAAAATTTGTTATTTTTGACATTTTTCATGGTGACACTTTTTATTTTTGACATTTAGCATTGTTACATTTGTCATCTGACATCTTTGACATTTGCCATCTTAAAATTTGTCATTTTTGACATTTTTCATGGTGACACTTTTCATTTTTGACATTTAGCATTGTGACATTTGTCAGTTTTGACATTTGCCATCTTGAAATTTGTCATTTTTGACATTTTTCATGGTGATACTTTTCATTTTTGACATTTAGCATTGTGACATTTGTCATTTGACATCTTTGACATTTGCCATCCTGAAATTTGTCATTTTTGACCTTTTTCATGGTGACACTTTATTTTTGACATTTAGCATTGTGACATTTGTCATTTGACATCTTTGACATTTGCCATCTTGAAATTTGTTATTTTTGACATTTTTCATGGTGACACTTTTCATTCTTGACATTTAGCATTGTGACATTTGTCATTTGACATCTTTGATATTTGCCATCTTGAAATTTGTCATTTTTGACATTTTTCATGGTGACACTTTTCATTTTTGCCATTTAGCATTGTGACATTTGTCATTTGACATCTTTGACATTTGCCATCTTGAAATTTGTCATTTTTGACATTTTTCATGGTGACACTTTTCATTTTTGACATTTAGCATTGTGACATTTGTCATTTGACATCTTTGACATTTGCCATCTTGAAATTTGTCATTTTTGACATTTTTCATGGTGACACTTTTCATTTTTGACATTTAGCATTGTGACATTTGTCAGTTTTGACATTTGCCATCTTCAAATTTGTCATTTTTGACATTTTTCATGGTGACACTTTTTATTTTTGACATTTAGCATTGTGACATTTGTCATTTGACATCTTAGACATTTGCCATCTTGAAATTTGTCATTTTTGACACTTTTCATTTTTGACATTTAGCATTGTGACATTTGTCATTTGACATCTTTGACATTTGCCATCTTAAAATTTGTCATTTTTGACATTTTTCATGGTGACACTTTTCATTTTTGACATTTAGCATTGTGACATTTGTCATTTGACATCTTTGACATTTGCCATCTTGAAATTTGTCATTTTTGACATTTTTCATGGTGACACTTTTCATTTTTGACATTTAGCATTGTGACATTTGTCAGTTTTGACATTTGCCATCTTCAAATTTGTCATTTTTGACATTTTTCATGGTGACACTTTTTATTTTTGACATTTAGCATTGTGACATTTGTCATTTGACATCTTAGACATTTGCCATCTTGAAATTTGTCATTTTTGACACTTTTCATTTTTGACATTTAGCATTGTGACATTTGTCATTTGACATCTTTGACATTTGCCATCTTGAAATTTGTCATTTTTGACATTTTTCATGGTGACACTTTTCATTTTTTACATTTAGCATTGTGACATTTGTCATTTGACATCTTTGACATTTGCCATCTTGAAATTTGTTATTTTTGACATTTTTCATGGTGACACTTTTCATTTTTGACATTTAGCATTGTGACATTTGTCATTTGACATCTTTGACATTTAGCATCTTGAAATTTGTCATTTTTGACATTTAGCATTGTAACATTTGTCATTTGACATCTTTGACATTTGCCATCTTGAAATTTGTTATTTTTGACATTTTTCATGGTGACACTTTTAATTTTTGACATTTAGCATTGTGACATTTGTCAGTTTTGACATTTGCCATCTTGAAATTTGTCATTTTTGACATTTTTCATGGTGACACTTTTCATTTTTGACATTTAGCATTGTGACATTTGTCATTTGACATCTTAGACATTTGCCATCTTGAAATTTGTCATTGTTGACACTTTTCATTTTTGACATTTAGCATTGTGACATTTGTCATTTGACATCTTTGACATTTGCCATCTTGAAATTTGTCATTTTTGACATTTTTCATGGTGACACTTTTCATTTTTGACATTTAGCATTGTGACATTTGTCAGTTTTGACATTTGCCATCTTGAAATTTGTCATTTTTGACATTTTTCATGGTGACACTTTTCATTTTTGACATTAAGCATTGTGACATTTGTCATTTGACATCTTTGACATTTGCCATCTTGAAATTTGTCATTGTTGACACTTTTCATTTTTAACATTTAGCATTGTGACATTTGTCATTTGACATCTTTGACATTTGCCATCTTGAAATTTGTCATTTTTGACATTTTTCATGGTGACACTTTTCATTTTTGACATTTAGCATTGTGACATTTGTCATTTGACATCTTTGACATTTGCCATCTTGGAATTTGTAATTTTTGACATTTTTCATGGTGACACTTATCATTTTTGACATTTAGCATTGTGACATTTGTCATTTGACATCTTTGACATTTGCCATCTTGAAATTTGTCATTTTTGACATTTTTCATGGTGACACTTTTCATTTTTGACATTTAGCATTGTGACATTTGTCAGTTTTGACATTTGCCATCTTAAAATTTGTCATTTTTGACATTTTTCATGGTGACACTTTTTATTTTTGACATTTAGCATTGTGACATTTGTCATCTTTGACATTTGCCATCTTGAAATTTGTCATTTTTGACATTTTTCATGGTGACACTTTTCATTTTTGACATTTAGCATTGTGACATTTGTCAGTTTTGACATTTGCCATCTTGAAATTTGTCATTTTTGACATTTTTCATGGTGACACTTTTCATTTTTGACATTTAGCATTGTGACATTTGTCATTTGACATCTTGGACATTTGCCATCTTGAAATTTGTTATTTTTGACATTTTTCATGGTGACACTTTTCATTTTTGACATTTAGCATTGTGACATTTGTCATTTGACATCTTTGACATTTGGCATCTTGAAATTTGTCATTTTTGACATTTAGCATTGTGACATTTGTCATTTGACATCTTTGACATTTGCCATCTTGAAATTTGTTATTTTTGACATTTTTTATGGTGACACTTATCATTTTTGACATTTAGCATTGTGACATTTGTCAGTTTTGACATTTGCCATCTTGAAATTTGTCATTTTTGACATTTTTCATGGTGACACTTTTCATTTTTGAGATTTAGCATTGTGAAATTTGTCATGTGACATCTTTGACATTTGCCATCTTGAAATTTGTCATTTTTGACATTTTTTATGGTGACACTTTTCATTTTTGACATTTAGCATTGTGACATTTGTCATTTGACATCTTTGACATTTGCCATCTTGAAATTTGTCATTTTTGACATTTTTCATGGTGACACTTTTCATTTTTGACATTTAGCATTGTGACATTTGTCAGTTTTGACATTTGCCATCTTGAAATTTGTCATTTTTGACATTTTTCATGGTGACACTTTTCATTTTTGACATTTAGCATTGTGACATTTGTCATTTGACATCTTTGACATTTGCCATCTTGAAATTTGTTATTTTTGACATTTTTCATGGTGACACTTTTCATTTTTGACATTTAGCATTGTGACATTTGTCATTTGACATCTTTGACATTTGCCATCTTGAAATTTGTCATTTTTGACATTTTTCATGGTGACACTTTTCATTTTTGACATTTAGCATTGTGACATTTGTCATTTGACATCTTTGACATTTGCCATCTTGAAATTTGTCATTTTTGACATTTTTCACGGTGACACTTTTCATTTTTGACATTTAGCATTGTGACATTTGTCATTTGACATCTTAGACATTTGCCATCTTGAAATTTGTCATTTTTGACACTTTTCATTTTTGACATTTAGCATTGTGACATTTGTCATTTGACATCTTTGACATTTGCCATCTTGAAATTTGTCATTTTTGACATTTTTCATGGTGACACTTTTCATTTTTGACATTTAGCATTGTGACATTTGTCATTTGACATCTTGGACATTTGTCATCTTGAAATTTGTCATTTTTGACATTTTTCATGGTGACACTTATCATTTTTGACATTTAGCATTGTGACATTTGTCAGTTTTGACATTTGCCATCTTGAAATTTGTCATTTTTGACATTTTTCATGGTGACACTTTTCATTTTTGAGATTTAGCATTGTGAAATTTGTCATGTGACATCTTTGACATTTGCCATCTTGAAATTTGTCATTTTTGACATTTTTTATGGTGACACTTTTAATTTTTGACATTTAGCATTGTGACATTTGTCAGTTTTGACATTTGCCATCTTGAAATTTGTCATTTTTGACATTTTTCATGGTGACACTTTTCATTTTTGACATTTAGCATTGTGACATTTGTCATTTGACATCTTAGACATTTGCCATCTTGAAATTTGTCATTGTTGACACTTTTCATTTTTGACATTTAGCATTGTGACATTTGTCATTTGACATCTTTGACATTTGCCATCTTGAAATTTGTCATTTTTGACATTTTTCATGGTGACACTTTTCATTTTTGACATTTAGCATTGTGACATTTGTCAGTTTTGACATTTGCCATCTTGAAACTTGTCATTTTTGACATTTTTCATGGTGACACTTTTCATTTTTGACATTAAGCATTGTGACATTTGTCATTTGACATCTTTGACATTTGCCATCTTGAAATTTGTCATTGTTGACACTTTTCATTTTTGACATTTAGCATTGTGACATTTGTCATTTGACATCTTTGACATTTGCCATCTTGAAATTTGTCATTTTTGACATTTTTCATGGTGACACTTTTCATTTTTGACATTTAGCATTGTGACATTTGTCATTTGACATCTTTGACATTTGCCATCTTGGAATTTGTAATTTTTGACATTTTTCATGGTGACACTTATCATTTTTGACATTTAGCATTGTGACATTTGTCATTTGACATCTTTGACATTTGCCATCTTGAAATTTGTCATTTTTGACATTTTTCATGGTGACACTTTTCATTTTTGACATTTAGCATTGTGACATTTGTCAGTTTTGACATTTGCCATCTTAAAATTTGTCATTTTTGACATTTTTCATGGTGACACTTTTTATTTTTGACATTTAGCATTGTGACATTTGTCATCTTTGACATTTGCCATCTTGAAATTTGTCATTTTTGACATTTTTCATGGTGACACTTTTCATTTTTGACATTTAGCATTGTGACATTTGTCAGTTTTGACATTTGCCATCTTGAAATTTGTCATTTTTGACATTTTTCATGGTGACACTTTTCATTTTTGACATTTAGCATTGTGACATTTGTCATTTGACATCTTGGACATTTGCCATCTTGAAATTTGTTATTTTTGACATTTTTCATGGTGACACTTTTCATTTTTGACATTTAGCATTGTGACATTTGTCATTTGACATCTTTGACATTTGGCATCTTGAAATTTGTCATTTTTGACATTTAGCATTGTGACATTTGTCATTTGACATCTTTGACATTTGCCATCTTGAAATTTGTTATTTTTGACATTTTTTATGGTGACACTTATCATTTTTGACATTTAGCATTGTGACATTTGTCAGTTTTGACATTTGCCATCTTGAAATTTGTCATTTTTGACATTTTTCATGGTGACACTTTTCATTTTTGAGATTTAGCATTGTGAAATTTGTCATGTGACATCTTTGACATTTGTCATCTTGAAATTTGTCATTTTTGACATTTTTTATGGTGACACTTTTCATTTTTGACATTTAGCATTGTGACATTTGTCATTTGACATCTTTGACATTTGCCATCTTGAAATTTGTCATTTTTGACATTTTTCATGGTGACACTTTTCATTTTTGACATTTAGCATTGTGACATTTGTCAGTTTTGACATTTGCCATCTTGAAATTTGTCATTTTTGACATTTTTCATGGTGACACTTTTCATTTTTGACATTTAGCATTGTGACATTTGTCATTTGACATCTTTGACATTTGCCATCTTGAAATTTGTTATTTTTGACATTTTTCATGGTGACACTTTTCATTTTTGACATTTAGCATTGTGACATTTGTCATTTGACATCTTTGACATTTGCCATCTTGAAATTTGTCATTTTTGACATTTTTCATGGTGACACTTTTCATTTTTGACATTTAGCATTGTGACATTTGTCATTTGACATCTTTGACATTTGCCATCTTGAAATTTGTCATTTTTGACATTTTTCACGGTGACACTTTTCATTTTTGACATTTAGCATTGTGACATTTGTCATTTGACATCTTAGACATTTGCCATCTTGAAATTTGTCATTTTTGACACTTTTCATTTTTGACATTTAGCATTGTGACATTTGTCATTTGACATCTTTGACATTTGCCATCTTGAAATTTGTCATTTTTGACATTTTTCATGGTGACACTTTTTATTTTTGACATTTAGCATTGTGACATTTGTCATTTGACATCTTGGACATTTGTCATCTTGAAATTTGTCATTTTTGACATTTTTCATGGTGACACTTATCATTTTTGACATTTAGCATTGTGACATTTGTCAGTTTTGACATTTGCCATCTTGAAATTTGTCATTTTTGACATTTTTCATGGTGACACTTTTCATTTTTGAGATTTAGCATTGTGAAATTTGTCATGTGACATCTTTGACATTTGCCATCTTGAAATTTGTCATTTTTGACATTTTTTATGGTGACACTTTTCATTTTTGACATTTAGCATTGTGACATTTGTCATTTGACATCTTTGACATTTGCCATCTTGAAATTTGTCATTTTTGACATTTTTCATGGTGACACTTTTCATTTTTGACATTTAGCATTGTGACATTTGTCATTTGACATCTTTGACATTTGCCATCTTGAAATTTGTCATTTTTGTTATTTTTCATGGTGACACTTTTCATTTTTGACATTTAGCATTGTGACATTTGTCATTTGACATCTTTGACATTTGCCATCTTGAAATTTGTTATTTTTGACATTTTTCATGGTAACACTTTTCATTTTTGACATTTAGCATTGTGACATTTGTCATTTGACATCTTTGACATTTGCCATCTTGAAATTTGTCATTTTTGACATTTTTCATGGTGACACTTTTCATTTTTGACATTTAGCATTGTGACATTTGTCATTTGACATCTTTGACATTTGCCATCTTGAAATTTGTCATTTTTGACATTTAGCATTGTGACATTTGTCATTTGACATCTTGGACATTTGCCATCTTGAAATTTGTCATTTTGACATTTTTCATGGTGACACTTATCATTTTTGACATTTAGCATTGTGAAATTTGTCAGTTTTGACATTTGCCATCTTGAAATTTGTCATTTTTGACATTTTTCATGGTGACACTTTTCATTTTTGACATTTAGCATTGTGACATTTGTCATTTGACATCTTTGATATTTGCCATCTTGAAATTTGTTATTTTTGACATTTTTCATGGTGACACTTTTCATTTTTGACATTTAGCATTTTGACATTTGTCATTTGACATCTTTGACATTTGCCATCTTGAAATTTGTTATTTTTGACATTTTTCATGGTGACACTTTTTATTTTTGACATTTAGCATTGTTACATTTGTCATCTGACATCTTTGACATTTGCCATCTTAAAATTTGTCATTTTTGACATTTTTCATGGTGACACTTTTCATTTTTGACATTTAGCATTGTGACATTTGCCATCTTGAAATTTGTCATTTTTGACATTTTTCATGGTGACACTTTTCATTTTTGACATTTAGCATTGTGACATTTGTCATTTGACATCTTTGACATTTGCCATCTTGAAATTTGTCATTTTTGACATTTTTCATGGTGACACTTTATTTTTGACATTTAGCATTGTGACATTTGTCATTTGACATCTTTGACATTTGCCATCTTGAAATTTGTTATTTTTGACATTTTTCATGGTGACACTTTTCATTTTTGACATTTAGCATTGTGACATTTGTCATTTGACATCTTTGATATTTGCCATCTTGAAATTTGTCATTTTTGACATTTTTCATGGTGACACTTTTCATTTTTGCCATTTAGCATTGTGACATTTGTCATTTGACATCTTTGACATTTGCCATCTTGAAATTTGTCATTTTTGACATTTTTCATGGTGACACTTTTCATTTTTGACATTTAGCATTGTGACATTTGTCATTTGACATCTTTGACATTTGCCATCTTGAAATTTGTCATTTTTGACATTTTTCATGGTGACACTTTTCATTTTTGACATTTAGCATTGTGACATTTGTCAGTTTTGACATTTGCCATCTTCAAATTTGTCATTTTTGACATTTTTCATGGTGACACTTTTTATTTTTGACATTTAGCAATGTGACATTTGTCATTTGACATCTTAGACATTTGCCATCTTGAAATTTGTCATTTTTGATACTTTTCATTTTTGACATTTAGCATTGTGACATTTGTCATTTGACATCTTTGACATTTGCCATCTTGAAATTGGTCCTTTTTGACATTTTTCATGGTGACACTTTTCATTTTTTACATTTAGCATTGTGACATTTGTCATTTGACATCTTTGACATTTGCCATCTTGAAATTTGTTATTTTTGACATTTTTCATGGTGACACTTTTCATTTTTGACATTTAGCATTGTGACATTTGTCATTTGACATCTTTGACATGTGGCATCTTGAAATTTGTCATTTTTGACATTTAGCATTGTAACATTTGTCATTTGACATCTTTGACATTTGCCATCTTGAAATTTGTTATTTTTGACATTTTTCATGGTGACACTTTTAATTTTTGACATTTAGCATTGTGACATTTGTCAGTTTTGACATTTGCCATCTTGAAATTTGTCATTGTTGACACTTTTCATTTTTGACATTTAGCATTGTGACATTTGTCATTTGACATCTTTGACATTTGCCATCTTGAAATTTGTCATTTTTGACATTTTTCATGGTGACACTTTTCATTTTTGACATTTAGCATTGTGACATTTGTCAGTTTTGACATTTGCCATCTTGAAATTTGTCATTTTTGACATTTTTCATGGTGACACTTTTCATTTTTGACATTAAGCATTGTGACATTTGTCATTTGACATCTTTGACATTTGCCATCTTGAAATTTGTCATTGTTGACACTTTTCATTTTTGACATTTAGCATTGTGACATTTGTCATTTGACATCTTTGACATTTGCCATCTTGAAATTTGTCATTTTTGACATTTTTCATGGTGACACTTTTCATTTTTGACATTTAGCATTGTGACATTTGTCATTTGACATCTTTGACATTTGCCATCTTGGAATTTGTAATTTTTGACATTTTTCATGGTGACACTTATCATTTTTGACATTTAGCATTGTGACATTTGTCATTTGACATCTTTGACATTTGCCATCTTGAAATTTGTCATTTTTGACATTTTTCATGGTGACACTTTTCATTTTTGACATTTAGCATTGTGACATTTGTCAGTTTTGACATTTGCCATCTTAAAATTTGTCATTTTTGACATTTTTCATGGTGACACTTTTTATTTTTGACATTTAGCATTGTGACATTTGTCATCTTTGACATTTGCCATCTTGAAATTTGTCATTTTTGACATTTTTCATGGTGACACTTTTCATTTTTGACATGTAGCATTGTGACATTTGTCAGTTTTGACATTTGCCATCTTGAAATTTGTCATTTTTGACATTTTTCATGGTGACACTTTTCATTTTTGACATTTAGCATTGTGACATTTGTCATTTGACATCTTGGACATTTGCCATCTTGAAATTTGTTATTTTTGACATTTTTCATGGTGACACTTTTCATTTTTGACATTTAGCATTGTGACATTTGTCATTTGACATCTTTGACATTTGCCATCTTGAAATTTGTCAATTTTGACACTTTTCATTTTTGACATTTAGCATTTGACATCTTTGACATTTGCCATCTTGAAATTTGTTATTTTTGACATTTTTCATGGTGACACTTATCATTTTTGACATTTAGCATTGTGACATTTGTCATTTGACATCTTTGACATTTGCCATCTTGAAATTTGTCATTTTTGACATTTTTCATGGTGACACTTTTCATTTTTGACATTTAGCATTGTGACATTTGTCATTTGACATCTTGGACATTTGCCATCTTGAAATTTGTTATTTTTGACATTTTTCATGGTGACACTTTTCATTTTTGACATTTAGCATTGTGACATTTGTCATTTGACATCTTTGACATTTGCCATCTTGGAATTTGTAATTTTTGACATTTTTCATGGTGACACTTATCATTTTTGACATTTAGCATTGTGACATTTGTCATTTGACATCTTTGACATTTGCCATCTTGAAATTTGTCATTTTTGACATTTTTCATGGTGACACTTTTCATTTTTGACATTTAGCATTGTGACATTTGTCAGTTTTGACATTTGCCATCTTAAAATTTGTCATTTTTCACATTTTTCATGGTGACACTTTTTATTTTTGACATTTAGCATTGTGACATTTGTCATCTTTGACATTTGCCATCTTGAAATTTGTCATTTTTGACATTTTTCATGGTGACACTTTTCATTTTTGACATTTAGCATTGTGACATTTGTCAGTTTTGACATTTGCCATCTTGAAATTTGTCATTTTTGACATTTTTCATGGTGACACTTTTCATTTTTGACATTTAGCATTGTGACATTTGTCATTTGACATCTTGGACATTTGCCATCTTGAAATTTGTTATTTTTGACATTTTTCATGGTGACACTTTTCATTTTTGACATTTAGCATTGTGACATTTGTCATTTGACATCTTTGACATTTGCCATCTTGAAATTTGTCATTTTTGACATTTTTCATGGTGACACTTTTCATTTTTGACATTTAGCATTGTGATATTTGTCGTTTGACATCTTTGACATTTGCCATCTTGAAATTTGTCATTTTTGACATTTAGCATTGTGATATTTGTCATTTGACATCTTTGACATTTGCCATCTTGAAATTTGTCATTTTTGACATTTTTCATTTTTGACATTTAGCATTGTGACATTTGTCATTTGACATCTTTGACATTTGCCATCTTGAAACTTGTTATTTTTGACATTTTTCATGGTGACACTTTTTATTTTTGACATTTAGCATTGTGACATTTGTCATTTGACATCTTTGACATTTGCCATCTTGAAATTTGTCATTTTTGACATTTTTTATGGTGACACTTTTCATTTTTGACATTTAGCATTGTGACATTTGTCATTTGACATCTTTGACATTTGCCATCTTGAAATTTGTCATTTTTGACAATTTTCATGGTAACACTTTTCATTTTTGACATTTAGCATTGTGACATTTGTCAG
This sequence comes from Altica lythri, assembly GCA_964028335.1. NCBI lineage: Eukaryota > Metazoa > Arthropoda > Insecta > Coleoptera > Chrysomelidae > Altica > Altica lythri. Next base: position 20,758,290 of record OZ034800.1, on the reverse strand, counting down.
TTTTGACATTTGCCATCTTGAAATTTGTCATTTTTGACATTTTATGGTGACACTTTTCATTTTTGACATTTAGCATTGTGACATTTGTCATTTGACATCTTAGACATTTGCCATCTTGAAATGTGTCATTTTTGACACTTTTCATTTTTGACATTTAGCATTGTGACATTTGTCATTTGACATCTTTAACATTTGCCATCTTGAAATTTGTCTTTTTTGACATTTTTCATGGTGACACTTTTCATTTTTGACATTTAGCATTGTGACATTTGTCAGTTTTGACATTTGCCATCTTGAAATTTGTCATTTTTGACATTTTTCATGGTGACACTTTTCATTTTTGACATTTAGCATTGTGACATTTGTCATTTGACATCTTTGACATTTGCTATCTTGAAATTTGTCATTTTTGACATTTTTCATGGTGACACTTTTCATTTTTGACATTTAGCATTGTGACATTTGTCATTTGACATCTTTGACATTTGCCATCTTGAAATTTGTCATTTTTGACATTTTATGGTGACACTTTTCATTTTTGACATTTAGCATTGTGACATTTGTCAGTTTTGACATTTGCCATCTTGAAATTTGTCATTTTTGACATTTAACATGGTGACACTTTTCATTTTTGACATTTATCATTGTGACATTTGTCATTTGACATCTTAGACATTTGCCATCTTGAAATTTGTCATTTTTGACACTTTTCATTTTTGACATTTAGCATTGTGACATTTGTCATTTGACATCTTTGACATTTGCTATCTTGAAATTTGTCATTTTTGACATTTTTCATGATGACACTTTTCATTTTTGACATTTAGCATTGTGACATTTGTCATTTGACATCTTTGACATTTGCCATCTTGAAATTTGTTATTTTTGACATTTTTCATGGTGACACTTTCCATTTTTGACATTTAGCATTGTGACATTTGTCATTTGACATCTTTGACATTTGCCATCTTGAAATTTGTCATTTTTGACATTTTTCATAGTGACACTTTTCATTTTTGACATTTAGCATGGTGACATTTGTCATTTGACATCTTTGACATTTGCCATTTTGAAATTTGTCATTTTTGACATTTTTCATAGTGACACTTTTCATTTTTGACATTTAGCATTGTGACATTTGTCATTTGACATCTTTGACATTTGCCATCTTGAAGTTTGTTATTTTTGACATTTTTCATGGTGACACTTTTTATTTTTGACATTTAGCATTGTGACATTTGTCATTTGACATCTTTGACATTTGCCATCTTGAAATTTGTTATTTTTGACATTTTTCATGGTGACACTTTTCATTTTTGACATTTAGCATTGTGACATTTGTCAGTTTTGACATTTGCCATTTTGAAATTTATCATTTTTGACATTTTTCATGGTGACACTTTTCATTTTTGACATTTAGCATTGTGACATTTGTCATTTGACATCTTTGACATTTGCCATCTTGAAATTTGTCATTTTTGACATTTAGCATTGTGACATTTGTCATTTGACATCTTTGACATTTGCCATCTTGAAATTTGTTATTTTTGACATTTTTCATTTTTGACATTTAGCATTGTGACATTTGTCAGTTTTGACATTTGCCATCTTGAAATTTGTCATTTTTGAGATTTTTCATGGTGACACTATTCATTTTTGACATTTAGCATTGTGACATTTGTCATTTGACATCTTAGACATTTGTCATCTTGAAATTTGTCATTTTTGACACTTTTCATTTTTGACATTTAGCATTGTGACATTTGTCATTTGACATCTTTGACATTTGCCATCTTGAAATTTGTCATTTTTGACATTTTTCATGGTGACACTTTTCATTTTTGACATTTAGCATTGTGACATTTGTCAGTTTTGACATTTGCCATCTTGAAATTTGTCATTTTTGACATTTTTCATGGTGACACTTTTCATTTTTGACATTTAGCATTGTGACATTTGTCAGTGTTGACATTTGCCATCTTGAAATTTGTCATTTTTGACATTTTTCATGGTGACACTTTTCATTTTTGACATTTAGCATTGTGACATTTGTCATTTGACATCTTTGACATTTGCCATCTTGAAATTTGTCATTTTTGACATTTGTCATGGTGACACTTTTCATTTTTGACATTTAGCATTGTGACATTTGTCATTTGACATCTTTGACATTTGCCATCTTGAAATTTGTCATGTTTGACATTTAGCATTGTGATATTTGTCATTTGACATTTGCCATCTTGAAATTTGTTATTTTTGACATTTTTCATGGTGACACTTTTCATTTTTGACATTTAGCATTGTGACATTTGTCAGTTTTGACATTTGCCATCTTGAAATTTGTCATTTTTGACATTTAGCATTGTGACACTTTTAATTTTTGACATTTAGCATTGTGACATTTGTCATTTGACATCTTTGACATTTGCCATCTTGAAATTTGTCATTTTTGACATTTTTCATGGTGACACTTTTCATTTTTGACATTTAGCATTGTGACATTTGTCAGTTTTGACATTTGCCATCTTGAAATTTGTCATTTTTGACATTTTTCATGGTGACACTTTTCATTTTTGACATTTAGCATTGTGACATTTGTCAGTGTTGACATTTGCCATCTTGAAATTTGTCATTTTTGACATTTTTCATAGTGACACTTTTCATTTTTGACATTTGGCATTGTGACATTTGTCATTTGACATCTTTGACATTTGCCATCTTGAAATTTGTCATTTTTGACATTAAGCATTGTGATATTTGTCATTTGACATCTTTGACATTTGCCATCTTGAAATTTGTCATTTTTGACATTTTTTATGGTGACACTTTTCATTTATGACATTTAGCATTGTGACATTTGTCAGTTTTGACATTTGCCATCTTAAAATTTGTCATTTTTGACATTTTTCATGGTGACACTTTTTATTTTTGACATTTAGCATTGTGACATTTGTCATCTTTGACATTTGCCATCTTGAAATTTGTCATTTTTGACATTTTTCATGGTGACACTTTTCATTTTTGACATTTAGCATTGTGACATTTGTCAGTTTTGACATTTGCCATCTTGAAATTTGTCATTTTTGACATTTTTCATGGTGACACTTTTCATTTTTGACATTTAGCATTGTGACATTTGTCATTTGACATCTTGGACATTTGCCATCTTGAAATTTGTTATTTTTGACATTTTTCATGGTGACACTTATCATTTTTGACATTTAGCATTGTGACATTTGTCATTTGACATCTTTGACATTTGCCATCTTGAAATTTGTCATTTTTGACATTTTTCATGGTGACACTTTTCATTTTTGACATTTAGCATTGTGACATTTGTCAGTTTTGACATTTGCCATCTTAAAATTTGTCATTTTTCACATTTTTCATGGTGACACTTTTTATTTTTGACATTTAGCATTGTGACATTTGTCATCTTTGACATTTGCCATCTTGAAATTTGTCATTTTTGACATTTTTCATGGTGACACTTTTCATTTTTGACATTTAGCATTGTGACATTTGTCAGTTTTGACATTTGCCATCTTGAAATTTGTCATTTTTGACATTTTTCATGGTGACACTTTTCATTTTTGACATTTAGCATTGTGACATTTGTCATTTGACATCTTGGACATTTGCCATCTGGAAATTTGTTATTTTTGACATTTTTCATGGTGACACTTTTCATTTTTGACATTTAGCATTGTGACATTTGTCATTTGACATCTTTGACATTTGCCATCTTGAAATTTGTCATTTTTGACATTTTTCATGGTGACACTTTTCATTTTTGACATATAGCATTGTGATATTTGTCGTTTGACATCTTTGACATTTGCCATCTTGAAATTTGTCATTTTTGACATTTAGCATTGTGATATTTGTCATTTGACATCTTTGACATTTGCCATCTTGAAATTTGTCATTTTTGACATTTTTCATTTTTGACATTTAGCATTGTGACATTTGTCATTTGACATCTTTGACATTTGCCATCTTGAAACTTGTTATTTTTGACATTTTTCATGGTGACACTTTTTATTTTTGACATTTAGCATTGTGACATTTGTCATTTGACATCTTTGACATTTGCCATCTTGAAATTTGTCATTTTTGACATTTTTTATGGTGACACTTTTCATTTTTGACATTTAGCATTGTGACATTTGTCATTTGACATCTTTGACATTTGCCATCTTGAAATTTGTCATTTTTGACATTTTTCATGGTAACACTTTTCATTTTTGACATTTAGCATTGTGACATTTGTCAGTTTTGACATTTGCCATCTTGAAATTTGTCATTTTTGACATTTTATGGTGACACTTTTCATTTTTGACATTTAGCATTGTGACATTTGTCATTTGACATCTTAGACATTTGCCATCTTGAAATGTGTCATTTTTGACACTTTTCATTTTTGACATTTAGCATTGTGACATTTGTCATTTGACATCTTTAACATTTGCCATCTTGAAATTTGTCATTTTTGACATTTTTCATGGTGACACTTTTCATTTTTGACATTTAGCATTGTGACATTTGTCATTTGACATCTTTGACATTTGCCATCTTGAAATTTGTCATTTTTGACATTTTATGGTAACACTTTTCATTTTTGACATTTAGCATTGTGACATTTGTCAGTTTTGACATTTGCCATCTTGAAATTTGTCATTTTTGACATTTTATGGTGACACTTTTCATTTTTGACATTTAGCATTGTGACATTTGTCATTTGACATCTTAGACATTTGCCATCTTGAAATGTGTCATTTTTGACACTTTTCATTTTTGACATTTAGCATTGTGACATTTGTCATTTGACATCTTTAACATTTGCCATCTTGAAATTTGTCTTTTTTGACATTTTTCATGGTGACACTTTTCATTTTTGACATTTAGCATTGTGACATTTGTCAGTTTTGACATTTGCCATCTTGAAATTTGTCATTTTTGACATTTTTCATGGTGACACTTTTCATTTTTGACATTTAGCATTGTGACATTTGTCATTTGACATCTTTGACATTTGCTATCTTGAAATTTGTCATTTTTGACATTTTTCATGGTGACACTTTTCATTTTTGACATTTAGCATTGTGACATTTGTCATTTGACATCTTTGACATTTGCCATCTTGAAATTTGTCATTTTTGACATTTTATGGTGACACTTTTCATTTTTGACATTTAGCATTGTGACATTTGTCAGTTTTGACATTTGCCATCTTGAAATTTGTCATTTTTGACATTTAACATGGTGACACTTTTCATTTTTGACATTTAGCATTGTGACATTTGTCATTTGACATCTTAGACATTTGCCATCTTGAAATTTGTCATTTTTGACACTTTTCATTTTTGACATTTAGCATTGTGACATTTGTCATTTGACATCTTTGACATTTGCTATCTTGAAATTTGTCATTTTTGACATTTTTCATGATGACACTTTTCATTTTTGACATTTAGCATTGTGACATTTGTCATTTGACATCTTTGACATTTGCCATCTTGAAATTTGTTATTTTTGACATTTTTCATGGTGACACTTTCCATTTTTGACATTTAGCATTGTGACATTTGTCATTTGACATCTTTGACATTTGCCATCTTGAAATTTGTCATTTTTGACATTTTTCATAGTGACACTTTTCATTTTTGACATTTAGCATGGTGACATTTGTCATTTGACATCTTTGACATTTGCCATTTTGAAATTTGTCATTTTTGACATTTTTCATAGTGACACTTTTCATTTTTGACATTTAGCATTGTGACATTTGTCATTTGACATCTTTGACATTTGCCATCTTGAAGTTTGTTATTTTTGACATTTTTCATGGTGACACTTTTTATTTTTGACATTTAGCATTGTGACATTTGTCATTTGACATCTTTGACATTTGCCATCTTGAAATTTGTTATTTTTGACATTTTTCATGTTGACACTTTTCATTTTTGACATTTAGCATTGTGACATTTGTCAGTTTTGACATTTGCCATTTTGAAATTTATCATTTTTGACATTTTTCATGGTGACACTTTTCATTTTTGACATTTAGCATTGTGACATTTGTCATTTGACATCTTTGACATTTGCCATCTTGAAATTTGTCATTTTTGACATTTAGCATTGTGACATTTGTCATTTGACATCTTTGACATTTGCCATCTTGAAATTTGTTATTTTTGACATTTTTCATTTTTGACATTTAGCATTGTGACATTTGTCAGTTTTGACATTTGCCATCTTGAAATTTGTCATTTTTGAGATTTTTCATGGTGACACTATTCATTTTTGACATTTAGCATTGTGACATTTGTCATTTGACATCTTAGACATTTGTCATCTTGAAATTTGTCATTTTTGACACTTTTCATTTTTGACATTTAGCATTGTGACATTTGTCATTTGACATCTTTGACATTTGCCATCTTGAAATTTGTCATTTTTGACATTTTTCATGGTGACACTTTTCATTTTTGACATTTAGCATTGTGACATTTGTCAGTTTTGACATTTGCCATCTTGAAATTTGTCATTTTTGACATTTTTCATGGTGACACTTTTCATTTTTGACATTTAGCATTGTGACATTTGTCAGTGTTGACATTTGCCATCTTGAAATTTGTCATTTTTGACATTTTTCATGGTGACACTTTTCATTTTTGACATTTAGCATTGTGACATTTGTCATTTGACATCTTTGACATTTGCCATCTTGAAATTTGTCATTTTTGACATTTGTCATGGTGACACTTTTCATTTTTGACATTTAGCATTGTGACATTTGTCATTTGACATCTTTGACATTTGCCATCTTGAAATTTGTCATGTTTGACATTTAGCATTGTGATATTTGTCATTTGACATTTGCCATCTTGAAATTTGTTATTTTTGACATTTTTCATGGTGACACTTTTCATTTTTGACATTTAGCATTGTGACATTTGTCAGTTTTGACATTTGCCATCTTGAAATTTGTCATTTTTGACATTTAGCATTGTGACACTTTTAATTTTTGACATTTAGCATTGTGACATTTGTCATTTGACATCTTTGACATTTGCCATCTTGAAATTTGTCATTTTTGACATTTTTCATGGTGACACTTTTCATTTTTGACATTTAGCATTGTGACATTTGTCAGTTTTGACATTTGCCATCTTGAAATTTGTCATTTTTGACATTTTTCATGGTGACACTTTTCATTTTTGACATTTAGCATTGTGACATTTGTCAGTGTTGACATTTGCCATCTTGAAATTTGTCATTTTTGACATTTTTCATAGTGACACTTTTCATTTTTGACATTTGGCATTGTGACATTTGTCATTTGACATCTTTGACATTTGCCATCTTGAAATTTGTCATTTTTGACATTAAGCATTGTGATATTTGTCATTTGACATCTTTGACATTTGCCATCTTGAAATTTGTCATTTTTGACATTTTTTATGGTGACACTTTTCATTTATGACATTTAGCATTGTGACGTTTGTCATTTGACATCTTTGACATTTGCCATCTTGAAATTTGTCATTTTTGACATTTTTCATGGTGACACTTTTCTTTTTTGACATTTAGCATTGTGACATTTGTCAGTTTTGACATTTGCCATCTTGAAATTTGTCATTTTTGACATTTTTCATGGTGACACTTTTCATTTTTGACATTTAGCATTGTGACATTTGTCATTTGACATCTTAGACATTTGCCATCTTGAAATTTGTCAATTTTGACACTTTTCATTTTAGACATTTAGCATTTTAACATTTGTCATTTGACATCTTTGACATTTGCCATCTTGAAATTTGTCATTTTTAACATTTTTCATGATGACACTTTTTATTTTTGACATTTAGCATTGTGACATTTGTCAGTTTTGACATTTGCCATCTTGAAATTTGTCATTTTTGACATTTTTCATGGTGACACTTTTCATTTTTGACATTTAGCATTGTGACATTTGTCATTTGACATCTTTGACATTTGCCATCTTGAAATTTGTCATTTTTGACATTTTTCATGGTGACACTTTTCATTTTTGACATTTAGCATTGTGACATTTGTCATTTGACATCTTTTACATTTGCCATCTTGAAATTTGTCATTTTTGACATTTAGCATTGTGACATTTGTCATTTGACATCTTTGACATTTGCCATCTTGAAATTTGTTATTTTTGACATTTTTCATGGTGACACTTTTCATTTTTGACATTTAGCATTGTGACATTTGTCAGTTTTGACATTTGCCATTTTGAAATTTGTCATTTTTGACATTTAGCATTGTGACACTTTTCATTTTTGACATTTAGCATTGTGACATTTGTCATTTGACATCTTAGACATTTGCCATCTTGAAATTTGTCATTTTTGACACTTTTCATTTGTGACATTTAGCATTGTGACATTTGTCATTTGACATCTTTGACATTTGCCATCTTGAAATTTGTCATTTTTGACATTTTTCATGGTGTCACTTTTCATTTTTGACATTTAGCATTGTGACATTTGTCATGTGACATCTTTGACATTTGCCATCTTGAAATTTGTCATTTTTGACATTTTTTATGGTGACACTTTTCATTTTTGACATTTAGCATTGTGACATTTGTCATTTGACATCTTTGACATTTGCCATCTTGAAATTTGTCATTTTTGACATTTTTCATGGTGACACTTTTCATTTTTGACATTTAGCATTGTGACATTTGTCAGTTTTGACATTTGCCATCTTGAAATTTGTCATTTTTGACATTTTTCATGGTGACACTTTTCATTTTTTACATTTAGCATTGTGACATTTGTCATTTGACATCTTTGACATTTGCCATATTGAAATTTGTTATTTTTGACATTTTTTATGGTGACACTTTTCATTTTTGACATTTAGCATTGTGACATTTGTCATTTGACATCTTTGACATTTGCCATCGTGAAATTTGTCATTTTTGACATTTTTCATGGTGACACTTTTCATTTTTGACATTTAGCATTGTGACATTTGTCATTTGACATCTTTGACATTTGCCATCTTGAAATTTGTCATTTTTGACATTTTTCACGGTGACACTTTTCATTTTTGACATTTAGCATTGTGGCATTTGTCATTTGACATCTTAGACATTTGCCATCTTGAAATTTGTCAATTTTGACACTTTTCATTTTTGATATTTAGCATTGTAACATTTGTCATTTGACATCTTTGACATTTGCCATCTTGAAATTTGTCATTTTTGACATTTTTCATGGTGACACTTTTCATTTTTGACATTTAGCATTGTGACATTTGTCATTTGACATCTTTTAGATTTGCCATCTTGAAATTTGTCATTTTTGACATTTAGCATTGTGACATTTGTCATTTGACATCTTTGACATTTGCCATCTTGAAATTTGTTATTTTTGACATTTTTCATGGTGACACTTTTCATTTTTGACATTTAGCATTGTGACATTTGTCAGTTTTGACATTTGCCATTTTAAAATTTGTCATTTTTGACATTTAGCATTGTGACACTTTTCATTTTTGACATTTAGCATTGTGACATTTGTCATTTGACATCTTAGACATTTGCCATCTTCAAATTTGTCATTTTTGACACTTTTCATTTGTGACATTTAGCATTGTAACATTTGTCATTTGACATCTTTGACATTTGCCATCTTGAAATTTGTCATTTTTGACATTTTTCATGGTGTCACTTTTCATTTTTGTCATTTAGCATTGTGACATTTGTCATGTGACATCTTTGACATTTGCCATCTTGAAATTTGTCATTTTTGACATTTTTTATGGTGACACTTTTCATTTTTGACATTTAGCATTGTGACATTTGTCATTTGACATCTTTGACATTTGCCATCTTGAAATTTGTCATTTTTGACATTTTTCATGGTGACACTTTTCATTTTTGACATTTAGCATTGTGACATTTGTCATTTGACATCTTTTAGATTTGCCATCTTGAAATTTGTCATTTTTGACATTTAGCATTGTGACATTTGTCATTTGACATCTTTGACATTTGCCATCTTGAAATTTGTCATTTTTGACATTTTTCATGGTGACACTTTTTATTTTTGACATTTAGCATTGTGACATTTGTCAGTTTTGACATTTGCCATCTTGAAATTTGTCATTTTTGACATTTTTCATGGTGACACTTTTCATTTTTGACATTTAGCATTGTGACATTTGTCATTTGACATCTTTGACATTTGCCATCTTGAAATTTGTCATTTTTGACATTTTTCATGGTGACACTTTTCATTTTTGACATTTAGCATTGTGACATTTGTCATTTGACATCTTTTAGATTTGCCATCTTGAAATTTGTCATTTTTGACATTTAGCATTGTGACATTTGTCATTTGACATCTTTGACATTTGCCATCTTGAAATTTGTTATTTTTGACATTTTTCATGGTGACACTTTTCATTTTTGACATTTAGCATTGTGACATTTGTCAGTTTTGACATTTGCCATTTTAAAATTTGTCATTTTTGACATTTAGCATTGTGACACTTTTCATTTTTGACATTTAGCATTGTGACATTTGTCATTTGACATCTTAGACATTTGCCATCTTCAAATTTGTCATTTTTGACACTTTTCATTTGTGACATTTAGCATTGTAACATTTGTCATTTGACATCTTTGACATTTGCCATCTTGAAATTTGTCATTTTTGACATTTTTCATGGTGTCACTTTTCATTTTTGTCATTTAGCATTGTGACATTTGTCATGTGACATCTTTGACATTTGCCATCTTGAAATTTGTCATTTTTGACATTTTTTATGGTGACACTTTTCATTTTTGACATTTAGCATTGTGACATTTGTCATTTGACATCTTTGACATTTGCCATCTTGAAATTTGTCATTTTTGACATTTTTCATGGTGACACTTTTCATTTTTGACATTTAGCATTGTGACATTTGTCAGTTTTGACATTTGCCATCTTGAAATTTGTCATTTTTAACATTTTTCATGGTGACACTTTTCATTTTTTACATTTAGCATTGTGACATTTGTCATTTGACATCTTTGACATTTGCCATATTGAAATTTGTTATTTTTGACATTTTTCATGGTGACACTTTTCATTTTTGACATTTAGCATTGTGACATTTGTCATTTGACATCTTTGACATTTGCCATCGTGAAATTTGTCATTTTTGACATTTTTCATGGTGACACTTTTCATTTTTGACATTTAGCATTGTGACATTTGTCATTTGACATCTTTGACATTTGCCATCTTGAACTTTGTCATTTTTGACATTTTTCACGGTGACACTTTTCATTTTTGACATTTAGCATTGTGACATTTGTCATTTGACATCTTAGACATTTGCCATCTTGAAATTTGTCATTTTTGACACTTTTCATTTTTGACATTTAGCATTGTGACATTTGTCATTTGACATCTTTGACTTTTGCCATCTTGAAATTTGATATTTTTGACATTTTTCATGGTGACACTTTTCATTTTTGACATTTAGCATTGTGACATTTGTCATTTGACATCTTGGACATTTGCCATCTTGAAATTTGTCATTTTTGACATTTTTCATGGTGACACTTATCATTTTTGACATTTAGCATTGTGACATTTGTCATCTTGAAATTTGTCATTTTTGACATTTTTCATGGTGACACTTTTCATTTCTGACATTTAGCATTGTGACATTTGTCATGTGACATCTTTGACATTTGCCATCTTGAAATTTGTCATTTTTGACATTTTTCATGGTGACACTTTTCATTTTTGACATTTAGCATTGTGACATTTGTCATTTGACATCTTTGACATTTGCCATCTTGAAATTTGTCATTTTTGACATTTTTCATGGTGACACTTTTCATTTTTGACATTTAGCATTGTGACATTTGTCAGTTTTGACATTTGCCATTTTAAAATTTGTCATTTTTGACATTTAGCATTGTGACACTTTTCATTTTTGACATTTAGCATTGTGACATTTGTCATTTGACATCTTAGACATTTGCCATCTTGAAATTTGTTATTTTTGACATTTGTCATGGTGACACTTTTCATTTTTGACATTTAGCATTGTGACATTTGTCAGTTTTGACATTTGCCATTTTAAAATTTGTCATTTTTGACATTTTTCATGGTGACACTTTTCATTTTTGACATTTAGCATTGTGACATTTGTCATTTGAAATCTTAGACATTTGCCATCTTCAAATTTGTCATTTTTGACATTTTTCATGGTGTCACTTTTCATTTTTGTCATTTAGCATTGTGACATTTGTCATGTGACATCTTTGACATTTGCCATCTTGAAATTTGTCATTTTTGACATTTTTTATGGTGACACTTTTCATTTTTGACATTTAGCATTGTGACATTTGTCATTTGACATCTTTGACATTTGCCATCTTGAAATTTGTCATTTTTGACATTTTTCATGGTGACACTTTTCATTTTTGACATTTAGCATTGTGACATTTGTCAGTTTTGACATTTGCCATCTTGAAATTGGTCATTTTTGACATTTTTCATGGTGACACTTTTCATTTTTTACATTTAGCATTGTGACATTTGTCATTTGACATCTTTGACATTTGCCATATTGAAATTTGTTATTTTTGACATTTTTCATGGTGACACTTTTCATTTTTGACATTTAGCATTGTGACATTTGTCATTTGACATCTTTGACATTTGCCATCGTGAAATTTGTCATTTTTGACATTTTTCATGGTGACACTTTTTATTTTTGACATTTAGCATTGTGACATTTGTCATTTGACATCTTTGACATTTGCCATCTTGAAATTTGTCATTTTTGACATTTTTCATGGTGACACTTTTCATTTTTGACATTTAGCATTGTGACATTTGTCATTTGACATGTTTGACATTTGCCATCTTGAAATTTGTTATTTTTGACATTTTTCATGGTGACACTTTTCATTTTTGACATTTAGCATTGTGACATTTGTCATTTGACATCTTTGACATTTGCTATCTTGAAATTTGTCATTTTTGACATTTTTCATGATGACACTTTTCATTTTTGACATTTAGCATTGTGACATTTGTCATTTGACATCTTTGACATTTGCCATCTTGAAATTTGTTATTTTTGACATTTTTCATGGTGACACTTTTCATTTTTGACATTTAGCATTGTGACATTTGTCATTTGACATCTTTGACATTTGCCATCTTGAAATTTGTCATTTTTGACATTTTTCATGGTGACACTTTTCATTTTTGACATTTAGCATTGTGACATTTGTCATTTGACATCTTAGACATTTGCCATCTTGAAATTTGTCATTTTTGACACTTTTCATTTTTGACATTTAGCATTGTGACATTTGTCATTTGACATCTTTGACATTTGCCATCTTGAAATTTGATATTTTTGACATTTTTCATGGTGACACTTTTCATTTTTGACATTTAGCATTGTGACATTTGTCATTTGACATCTTGGACATTTGCCATCTTGAAATTTGTCATTTTTGACATTTTTCATGGTGACACTTATCATTTTTGACATTTAGCATTGTGACATTTGTCATCTTGAAATTTGTCATTTTTGACATTTTTCATGGTGACACTTTTCATTTCTGACATTTAGCATTGTGACATTTGTCATGTGACATCTTTGACATTTGCCATCTTGAAATTTGTCATTTTTGACATTTTTCATGGTGACACTTTTCATTTTTGACATTTAGCATTGTGACATTTGTCATTTGACATCTTTGACATTTGCCATCTTGAAATTTGTCATTTTTGACATTTTTCATAGTGACACTTTTCATTTTTGACATTTAGCATTGTGACATTTGTCAGTTTTGACATTTGCCATTTTAAAATTTGTCATTTTTGACATTTAGCATTGTGACACTTTTCATTTTTGACATTTAGCATTGTGACATTTGTCATTTGACATCTTAGACATTTGCCATCTTGAAATTTGTTATTTTTGACATTTGTCATGGTGACACTTTTCATTTTTGACATTTAGCATTGTGACATTTGTCAGTTTTGACATTTGCCATTTTAAAATTTGTCATTTTTGACATTTTTCATGGTGACACTTTTCATTTTTGACATTTAGCATTGTGACATTTGTCATTTGACATCTTAGACATTTGCCATCTTCAAATTTGTCATTTTTGACACTTTTCATTTGTGACATTTAGCATTGTAACATTTGTCATTTGACATCTTTGACATTTGCCATCTTGAAATTTGTCATTTTTGACATTTTTCATGGTGTCACTTTTCATTTTTGTCATTTAGCATTGTGACATTTGTCATGTGACATCTTTGACATTTGCCATCTTGAAATTTGTCATTTTTGACATTTTTTATGGTGACACTTTTCATTTTTGACATTTAGCATTGTGACATTTGTCATTTGACATCTTTGACATTTGCCATCTTGAAATTTGTCATTTTTGACATTTTTCATGGTGACACTTTTCATTTTTGACATTTAGCATTGTGACATTTGTCAGTTTTGACATTTGCCATCTTGAAATTTGTCATTTTTGACATTTTTCATGGTGACACTTTTCATTTTTTACATTTAGCATTGTGACATTTGTCATTTGACATCTTTGACATTTGCCATATTGAAATTTGTTATTTTTGACATTTTTCATGGTGACACTTTTCATTTTTGACATTTAGCATTGTGACATTTGTCATTTGACATCTTTGACATTTGCCATCGTGAAATTTGTCATTTTTGACATTTTTCATGGTGACACTTTTCATTTTTGACATTTAGCATTGTGACATTTGTCATTTGACATCTTTGACATTTGCCATCTTGAAATTTGTCATTTTTGACATTTTTCATGGTGACACTTTTCATTTTTGACATTTAGCATTGTGACATTTGTCATTTGACATGTTTGACATTTGCCATCTTGAAATTTGTTATTTTTGACATTTTTCATGGTGACACTTTTCATTTTTGACATTTAG
This sequence comes from Altica lythri, assembly GCA_964028335.1. Taxonomy (NCBI): domain Eukaryota; kingdom Metazoa; phylum Arthropoda; class Insecta; order Coleoptera; family Chrysomelidae; genus Altica; species Altica lythri. The sequence goes on along the minus strand of OZ034800.1, from coordinate 20,743,282 downwards.
CATTGTGACATTTGTCATTTGACATCTTTGACATTTGCCATCTTGAAATTTGTCATTTTTGACATTTTTCATGGTGACACTTTTCATTTTTGACATTTAGCATTGTGACATTTGTCATTTGACATCTTTTACATTTGCCATCTTGAAATTTGTCATTTTTGACATTTAGCATTGTGACATTTGTCATTTGACATCTTTGACATTTGCCATCTTGAAATTTGTTATTTTTGACATTTTTCATGGTGACACTTTTCATTTTTGACATTTAGCATTGTGACATTTGTCAGTTTTGACATTTGCCATTTTGAAATTTGTCATTTTTGACATTTAGCATTGTGACACTTTTCATTTTTGACATTTAGCATTGTGACATTTGTCATTTGACATCTTAGACATTTGCCATCTTGAAATTTGTCATTTTTGACACTTTTCATTTGTGACATTTAGCATTGTGACATTTGTCATTTGACATCTTTGACATTTGCCATCTTGAAATTTGTCATTTTTGACATTTTTCATGGTGTCACTTTTCATTTTTGACATTTAGCATTGTGACATTTGTCATGTGACATCTTTGACATTTGCCATCTTGAAATTTGTCATTTTTGACATTTTTTATGGTGACACTTTTCATTTTTGACATTTAGCATTGTGACATTTGTCATTTGACATCTTTGACATTTGCCATCTTGAAATTTGTCATTTTTGACATTTTTCATGGTGACACTTTTCATTTTTGACATTTAGCATTGTGACATTTGTCAGTTTTGACATTTGCCATCTTGAAATTTGTCATTTTTGACATTTTTCATGGTGACACTTTTCATTTTTTACATTTAGCATTGTGACATTTGTCATTTGACATCTTTGACATTTGCCATATTGAAATTTGTTATTTTTGACATTTTTCATGGTGACACTTTTCATTTTTGACATTTAGCATTGTGACATTTGTCATTTGACATCTTTGACATTTGCCATCGTGAAATTTGTCATTTTTGACATTTTTCATGGTGACACTTTTCATTTTTGACATTTAGCATTGTGACATTTGTCATTTGACATCTTTGACATTTGCCATCTTGAAATTGGTCATTTTTGACATTTTTCACGGTGACACTTTTCATTTTTGACATTTAGCATTGTGGCATTTGTCATTTGACATCTTAGACATTTGCCATCTTGAAATTTGTCAATTTTGACACTTTTCATTTTTGATATTTAGCATTGTAACATTTGTCATTTGACATCTTTGACATTTGCCATCTTGAAATTTGTCATTTTTGACATTTTTCATGGTGACACTTTTTATTTTTGACATTTAGCATTGTGACATTTGTCAGTTTTGACATTTGCCATCTTGAAATTTGTCATTTTTGACATTTTTCATGGTGACACTTTTCATTTTTGACATTTAGCATTGTGACATTTGTCATTTGACATCTTTGACATTTGCCATCTTGAAATTTGTCATTTTTGACATTTTTCATGGTGACACTTTTCATTTTTGACATTTAGCATTGTGACATTTGTCATTTGACATCTTTTAGATTTGCCATCTTGAAATTTGTCATTTTTGACATTTAGCATTGTGACATTTGTCATTTGACATCTTTGACATTTGCCATCTTGAAATTTGTTATTTTTGACATTTTTCATGGTGACACTTTTCATTTTTGACATTTAGCATTGTGACATTTGTCAGTTTTGACATTTGCCATTTTAAAATTTGTCATTTTTGACATTTAGCATTGTGACACTTTTCATTTTTGACATTTAGCATTGTGACATTTGTCATTTGACATCTTAGACATTTGCCATCTTCAAATTTGTCATTTTTGACACTTTTCATTTGTGACATTTAGCATTGTAACATTTGTCATTTGACATCTTTGACATTTGCCATCTTGAAATTTGTCATTTTTGACATTTTTCATTGTTTTACTTTTCATTTTTGTCATTTAGCATTGTGACATTTGTCATGTGACATCTTTGACATTTGCCATCTTGAAATTTGTCATTTTTGACATTTTTTATGGTGACACTTTTCATTTTTGACATTTAGCATTGTGACATTTGTCATTTGACATCTTTGACATTTGCCATCTTGAAATTTGTCATTTTTGACATTTTTCATGGTGACACTTTTCATTTTTGACATTTAGCATTGTGACATTTGTCAGTTTTGACATTTGCCATCTTGAAATTTGTCATTTTTAACATTTTTCATGGTGACACTTTTCATTTTTTACATTTAGCATTGTGACATTTGTCATTTGACATCTTTGACATTTGCCATATTGAAATTTGTTATTTTTGACATTTTTCATGGTGACACTTTTCATTTTTGACATTTAGCATTGTGACATTTGTCATTTGACATCTTTGACATTTGCCATCGTGAAATTTGTCATTTTTGACATTTTATGGTGACACTTTTCATTTTTGACATTTAGCATTGTGACATTTGTCATTTGACATCTTTGACATTTGCCATCTTGAACTTTGTCATTTTTGACATTTTTCACGGTGACACTTTTCATTTTTGACATTTAGCATTGTGACATTTGTCATTTGACATCTTAGACATTTGCCATCTTGAAATTTGTCATTTTTGACACTTTTCATTTTTGACATTTAGCATTGTGACATTTGTCATTTGACATCTTTGACATTTGCCATCTTGAAATTTGATATTTTTGACATTTTTCATGGTGACACTTTTCATTTTTGACATTTAGCATTGTGACATTTGTCATTTGACATCTTGGACATTTGCCATCTTGAAATTTGTCATTTTTGACATTTTTCATGGTGACACTTATCATTTTTGACATTTAGCATTGTGACATTTGTCATCTTGAAATTTGTCATTTTTGACATTTTTCATGGTGACACTTTTCATTTCTGACATTTAGCATTGTGACATTTGTCATGTGACATCTTTGACATTTGCCATCTTGAAATTTGTCATTTTTGACATTTTTCATGGTGACACTTTTCATTTTTGACATTTAGCATTGTGACATTTGTCATTTGACATCTTTGACATTTGCCATCTTGAAATTTGTCATTTTTGACATTTTTCATGGTGACACTTTTCATTTTTGACATTTAGCATTGTGACATTTGTCAGTTTTGACATTTGCCATTTTAAAATTTGTCATTTTTGACATTTAGCATTGTGACACTTTTCATTTTTGACATTTAGCATTGTGACATTTGTCATTTGACATCTTAGACATTTGCCATCTTGAAATTTGTTATTTTTGACATTTGTCATGGTGACACTTTTCATTTTTGACATTTAGCATTGTGACATTTGTCAGTTTTGACATTTGCCATTTTAAAATTTGTCATTTTTGACATTTTTCATGGTGACACTTTTCATTTTTGACATTTAGCATTGTGACATTTGTCATTTGACATCTTAGACATTTGCCATCTTCAAATTTGTCATTTTTGACACTTTTCATTTGTGACATTTAGCATTGTAACATTTGTCATTTGACATCTTTGACATTTGCCATCTTGAAATTTGTCATTTTTGACATTTTTCATGGTGTCACTTTTCATTTTTGTCATTTAGCATTGTGACATTTGTCATGTGACATCTTTGACATTTGCCATCTTGAAATTTGTCATTTTTGACATTTTTTATGGTGACACTTTTCATTTTTGACATTTAGCATTGTGACATTTGTCATTTGACATCTTTGACATTTGCCATCTTGAAATTTGTCATTTTTGACATTTTTCATGGTGACACTTTTCATTTTTGACATTTAGCATTGTGACATTTGTCAGTTTTGACATTTGCCATCTTGAAATTTGTCATTTTTGACATTTTTCATGGTGACACTTTTCATTTTTTACATTTAGCATTGTGACATTTGTCATTTGACATCTTTGACATTTGCCATATTGAAATTTGTTATTTTTGACATTTTTCATGGTGACACTTTTCATTTTTGACATTTAGCATTGTGACATTTGTCATTTGACATCTTTGACATTTGCCATCGTGAAATTTGTCATTTTTGACATTTTTCATGGTGACACTTTTCATTTTTGACATTTAGCATTGTGACATTTGTCATTTGACATCTTTGACATTTGCCATCTTGAAATTTGTCATTTTTGACATTTTTCATGGTGACACTTTTCATTTTTGACATTTAGCATTGTGACATTTGTCATTTGACATGTTTGACATTTGCCATCTTGAAATTTGTTATTTTTGACATTTTTCATGGTGACACTTTTCATTTTTGACATTTAGCATTGTGACATTTGTCATTTGACATCTTTGACATTTGCTATCTTGAAATTTGTCATTTTTGACATTTTTCATGATGACACTTTTCATTTTTGACATTTAGCATTGTGACATTTGTCATTTGACATCTTTGACATTTGCCATCTTGAAATTTGTTATTTTTGACATTTTTCATGGTGACACTTTTCATTTTTGACATTTAGCATTGTGACATTTGTCATTTGACATCTTTGACATTTGCCATCTTGAAATTTGTCATTTTTGACATTTTTCATGGTGACACTTTTCATTTTTGACATTTAGCATTGTGACATTTGTCATTTGACATGTTTGACATTTGCCATCTTGAAATTTGTTATTTTTGACATTTTTCATGGTGACACTTTTCATTTTTGACATTTAGCATTGTGACATTTGTCATTTGACATCTTTGACATTTGCCATCTTGAAATTTGTCATTTTTGACATTTTTCATGGTGACACTTTTCATTTTTGACATTTAGCATTGTGACATTTGTCATTTGACATGTTTGACATTTGCCATCTTGAAATTTGTTATTTTTGACATTTTTCATGGTGACACTTTTCATTTTTGACATTTAGCATTGTGACATTTGTCATTTGACATCTTTGACATTTGCTATCTTGAAATTTGTCATTTTTGACATTTTTCATGATGACACTTTTCATTTTTGACATTTAGCATTGTGACATTTGTCATTTGACATCTTTGACATTTGCCATCTTGAAATTTGTTATTTTTGACATTTTTCATGGTGACACTTTTCATTTTTGACATTTAGCATTGTGACATTTGTCATTTGACATCTTTGACATTTGCCATCTTGAAATTTGTCATTTTTGACATTTTTCATAGTGACACTTTTCATTTTTGACATTTAGCATGGTGACATTTGTCATTTGACATCTTTGACATTTGCCATTTTGAAATTTGTCATTTTTGACATTTTTCATAGTGACACTTTTCATTTTTGACATTTAGCATTGTGACATTTGTCATTTGACATCTTTGACATTTGCCATCTTGAAGTTTGTTATTTTTGACATTTTTCATGGTGACACTTTTCATTTTTGACATTTAGCATTGTGACATTTGTCATTTGACATCTTTGACATTTGCCATCTTGAAATGTGTTATTTTTGACATTTTTCATGGTGACACTTTTCATTTTTGACATTTAGCATTGTGACATTTGTCAGTTTTGACATTTGCCATTTTGAAATTTATCATTTTTGACATTTTTCATGGTGACACTTTTCATTTTTGACATTTAGCATTGTGACATTTGTCATTTGACATCTTTGACATTTGCCATCTTGAAATTTGTCATTTTTGACATTTAGCATTGTGACATTTGTCATTTGACATCTTTGACATTTGCCATCTTGAAATTTGTTATTTTTGACATTTTTCATTTTTGACATTTAGCATTGTGACATTTGTCAGTGTTTACATTTGCCATCTTGAAATTTGTCATTTTTGAGATTTTTCATGGTGACACTATTCATTTTTGACATTTAGCATTGTGACATTTGTCATTTGACATCTTAGACATTTGTCATCTTGAAATTTGTCATTTTTGACACTTTTCATTTTTGACATTTAGCATTGTGACATTTGTCATTTGACATCTTTGACATTTGCCATCTTGAAATTTGTCATTTTTGACATTTTTCATGGTGACACTTTTCATTTTTGACATTTAGCATTGTGACATTTGTCAGTTTTGACATTTGCCATCTTGAAATTTGTCATTTTTGACATTTTTCATGGTGACACTTTTCATTTTTGACATTTAGCATTGTGACATTTGTCAGTGTTGACATTTGCTATCTTGAAATTTGTCATTTTTAACATTTTTCATGGTGACACTTTTCATTTTTGACATTTAGCATTGTGACATTTGTCATTTGACATCTTTGACATTTGCCATCTTGAAATTTGTCATTTTTGACATTTGTCATGGTGACACTTTTCATTTTTGACATTTAGCATTGTGACATTTGTCATTTGACATCTTTGACATTTGCCATCTTGAAATTTGTCATGTTTGACATTTAGCATTGTGATATTTGTCATTTGACATTTGCCATCTTGAAATTTGTTATTTTTGACATTTTTCATGGTGACACTTTTCATTTTTGACATTTAGCATTGTGACATTTGTCAGTTTTGACATTTGCCATCTTGAAATTTGTCATTTTTGACATTTAGCATTGTGACACTTTTTATTTTTGACATTTAGCATTGTGACATTTGTCATTTGACATCTTTGATATTTGCCAACTTGAAATTTGTCATTTTTGACATTTTTCATGGTGACACTTTTCATTTTTGACATTTGGCATTGTGACATTTGTCATTTGACATCTTTGACATTTGCCATCTTGAAATTTGTCATTTTTGACATTAAGCATTGTGATATTTGTCATTTGACATCTTTGACATTTGCCATCTTGAAATTTGTCATTTTTGACATTTTTCATGGTGACACTTTTCATTTATGACATTTAGCATTGTGACGTTTGTCATTTGACATTTTTGACATTTGCCATCTTGAAATTTGTTATTTTTGACATTTTTCATGGTGACACTTTTCATTTTTGACATTTAGCATTGTGACATTTGTCATTTGACATCTTTGACATTTGCCATCTTGAAATTTGTCATTTTTGACATTTTTCATGGTGACACTTTTCTTTTTTGACATTTAGCATTGTGACATTTGTCAGTTTTGACATTTGCCATCTTGAAATTTGTCATTTTTGACATTTTTCATGGTGACACTTTTCATTTTTGACATTTAGCATTGTGACATTTGTCATTTGACATCTTAGACATTTGCCACCTTGAAATTTGTCAATTTTGACACTTTTCATTTTTGACATTTAGCATTCTAACATTTGTCATTTGACATCTTTGACATTTGCCATCTTGAAATTTGTCATTTTTGACATTTTATGGTGACACTTTTTATTTTTGACATTTAGCATTGTGACATTTGTCAGTTTTGACATTTGCCATCTTGAAATTTGTCATTTTTGACATTTTTCATGGTGACACTTTTCATTTTTGACATTTAGCATTGTGACATTTGTCATTTGACATCTTTGACATTTGCCATCTTGAAATTTGTCATTTTTGACATTTTTCATGGTGACACTTTTCATTTTTGACATTTAGCATTGTGACATTTGTCATTTGACATCTTTTACATTTGCCATCTTGAAATTTGTCATTTTTGACATTTAGCATTGTGACATTTGTCATTTGACATCTTTGACATTTGCCATCTTGAAATTTGTTATTTTTGACATTTTTCATGGTGACACTTTTCATTTTTGACATTTAGCATTGTGACATTTGTCAGTTTTGACATTTGCCATTTTGAAATTTGTCATTTTTGACATTTAGCATTGTGACACTTTTCATTTTTGACATTTAGCATTGTGACATTTGTCATTTGACATCTTAGACATTTGCCATCTTGAAATTTGTCATTTTTGACACTTTTCATTTGTGACATTTAGCATTATGACATTTGTCATTTGACATCTTTGACATTTGCCATCTTGAAATTTGTCATTTTTGACATTTTTCATGGTGTCACTTTTCATTTTTGACATTTAGCATTGTGACATTTGTCATGTGACATCTTTGACATTTGCCATCTTGAAATTTGTCATTTTTTATGGTGACACTTTTCATTTTTGACATTTAGCATTGTGACATTTGTCATTTGACATCTTTGACATTTGCCATCTTGAAATTTGTCATTTTTGACATTTTTCATGGTGACACTTTTCATTTTTGACATTTAGCATTGTGACATTTGTCAGTTTTGACATTTGCCATCTTGAAATTTGTCATTTTTGACATTTTTCATGGTGACACTTTTCATTTTTGACATTTAGCATTGTGACATTTGTCATTTGACATCTTAGACATTTGCCATCTTGAAATTTGTCATTTTTGACACTTTTCATTTGTGACATTTAGCATTATGACATTTGTCATTTGACATCTTTGACATTTGCCATCTTGAAATTTGTCATTTTTGACATTTTTCATGGTGTCACTTTTCATTTTTGACATTTAGCATTGTGACATTTGTCATGTGACATCTTTGACATTTGCCATCTTGAAATTTGTCATTTTTTATGGTGACACTTTTCATTTTTGACATTTAGCATTGTGACATTTGTCATTTGACATCTTTGACATTTGCCATCTTGAAATTTGTCATTTTTGACATTTTTCATGGTGACACTTTTCATTTTTGACATTTAGCATTGTGACATTTGTCATTTGACATCTTTGACATTTGCCATCGTGAAATTTGTCATTTTTGACATTTTTCATGGTGACACTTTTCATTTTTGACATTTAGCATTGTGACATTTGTCATTTGACATCTTTGACATTTGCCATCTTGAAATTTGTCATTTTTGACATTTTTCACGGTGACACTTTTCATTTTTGACATTTAGCATTGTGGCATTTGTCATTTGACATCTTAGACATTTGCCATCTTGAAATTTGTCAATTTTGACACTTTTCATTTTTGACATTTAGCATTTTAACATTTGTCATTTGACATCTTTGACATTTGCCATCTTGAAATTTGTCATTTTTGACATTTTTCATGGTGACACTTTTTATTTTTGACATTTAGCATTGTGACATTTGTCAGTTTTGACATTTGCCATCTTGAAATTTGTCATTTTTGACATTTTTCATGGTGACACTTTCCATTTTTGACATTTAGCATTGTGACATTTGTCATTTGACATCTTTGACATTTGCCATCTTGAAATTTGTCATTTTTGACATTTTTCATGGTGACACTTTTCATTTTTGACATTTAGCATTGTGACATTTGTCATTTGACATCTTTTAGATTTGCCATCTTGAAATTTGTCATTTTTGACATTTAGCATTGTGACATTTGTCATTTGACATCTTTGACATTTGCCATCTTGAAATTTGTTATTTTTGACATTTTTCATGGTGACACTTTTCATTTTTGACATTTAGCATTGTGACATTTGTCAGTTTTGACATTTGCCATTTTAAAATTTGTCATTTTTGACATTTAGCATTGTGACACTTTTCATTTTTGACATTTAGCATTGTGACATTTGTCATTTGACATCTTAGACATTTGCCATCTTCAAATTTGTCATTTTTGACACTTTTCATTTGTGACATTTAGCATTGTAACATTTGTCATTTGACATCTTTGACATTTGCCATCTTGAAATTTGTCATTTTTGACATTTTTCATGGTGTCACTTTTCATTTTTGTCATTTAGCATTGTGACATTTGTCATGTGACATCTTTGACATTTGCCATCTTGAAATTTGTCATTTTTGACATTTTTTATGGTGACACTTTTCATTTTTGACATTTAGCATTGTGACATTTGTCATTTGACATCTTTGACATTTGCCATCTTGAAATTTGTCATTTTTGACATTTTTCATGGTGACACTTTTCATTTTTGACATTTAGCATTGTGACATTTGTGAGTTTTGACATTTGCCATCTTGAAATTTGTCATTTTTGACATTTTTCATGGTGACACTTTTCATTTTTTACATTTAGCATTGTGACATTTGTCATTTGACATCTTTGACATTTGCCATATTGAAATTTGTTATTTTTGACATTTTTCATGGTGACACTTTTCATTTTTGACATTTAGCATTGTGACATTTGTCATTTGACATCTTTGACATTTGCCATCGTGAAATTTGTCATTTTTGACATTTTTCATGATGACACTTTTCATTTTTGACATTTAGCATTGTGACATTTGTCATTTGACATCTTTGACATTTGCCATCTTGAAATTTGTCATTTTTGACATTTTTCACGGTGACACTTTTCATTTTTGACATTTAGCATTGTGACATTTGTCATTTGACATCTTAGACATTTGCCATCTTGAAATTTGTCATTTTTGACACTTTTCATTTTTGACATTTAGCATTGTGACATTTGTCATTTGACATCTTTGACATTTGCCATCTTGAAATTTGTCATTTTTGACATTTTTCATGGTGACACTTTTTATTTTTGACATTTAGCATTGTGACATTTGTCAGTTTTGACATTTGCCATCTTGAAATTTGTCATTTTTGACATTTTTCATGGTGACACTTTTCATTTTTGACATTTAGCATTGTGACATTTGTCATTTGACATCTTTGACATTTGCCATCTTGAAATTTGTCATTTTTGACATTTTTCATGGTGACACTTTTCATTTTTGACATTTAGCATTGTGACATTTGTCATTTGACATCTTTTACATTTGCCATCTTGAAATTTGTCATTTTTGACATTTAGCATTGTGACATTTGTCATTTGACATCTTTGACATTTGCCATCTTGAAATTTGTTATTTTTGACATTTTTCATGGTGACACTTTTTATTTTTGACATTTAGCATTGTGACATTTGTCAGTTTTAATATTTGCCATTTTGAAATTTGTCATTTTTGACATTTAGCATTGTGACACTTTTCATTTTTGACATTTAGCATTGTGACATTTGTCATTTGACATCTTAGACATTTGCCATCTTGAAATTTGTCATTTTTGACACTTTTCATTTGTGACATTTGTCATTTGACATCTTTGACATTTGCCATCTTGAAATTTGTCATTTTTGACATTTTTCATGGTGTTACTTTTCATTTTTGACATTTAGCATTGTGACATTTGTCATGTGACATCTTTGACATTTGCCATCTTGAAATTTGTCATTTTTGACATTTTTTATGGTGACACTTTTCATTTTTGACATTTAGCATTGTGACATTTGTCATTTGACATCTTTGACATTTGCCATCTTGAAATTTGTCATTTTTGACATTTTTCATGGTGACACTTTTCATTTTTGACATTTAGCATTGTGATATTAGTCAGTTTTGACATTTGCCATCTTGAAATTTGTCATTTTTGACATTTTTCATGGTGACACTTTTCATTTTTTACATTTAGCATTGTGACATTTGTCATTTGACATCTTTGACATTTGCCATATTGAAATTTGTTATTTTTGACATTTTTCATGGTGACACTTTTCATTTTTGACATTTAGCATTGTGACATTTGTCATTTGACATCTTTGACATTTGCCATCGTGAAATTTGTCATTTTTGACATTTTTCATGGTGACACTTTTCATTTTTGACATTTAGCATTGTGACATTTGTCATTTGACATCTTTGACATTTGCCATCTTGAAATTTGTCATTTTTGACATTTTTCACGGTGACACTTTTCATTTTTGACATTTAGCATTGTGGCATTTGTCATTTGACATCTTAGACATTTGCCATCTTGAAATTTGTCAATTTTGACACTTTTCATTTTTGACATTTAGCATTGTAACATTTGTCATTTGACATCTTTGACATTTGCCATCTTGAAATTTGTCATTTTTGACATTTTTCATGGTGACACTTTTTATTTTTGACATTTAGCATTGTGACATTTGTCAGTTTTGACATTTGCCATCTTGAAATTTGTCATTTTTGACATTTTTCATGGTGACACTTTTCATTTTTGACATTTAGCATTGTGACATTTGTCATTTGACATCTTTGACATTTGCCATCTTGAAATTTGTCATTTTTGACATTTTTCATGGTGACACTTTTCATTTTTGACATTTAGCATTGTGACATTTGTCATTTGACATCTTTTAGATTTGCCATCTTGAAATTTGTCATTTTTGACATTTGTGACATTTGTCATTTGACATCTTTGACATTTGCCATCTTGAAATTTGTTATTTTTGACATTTTTCATGGTGACACTTTTCATTTTTGACATTTAGCATTGTGACATTTGTCAGTTTTGACATTTGCCATTTTAAAATTTGTCATTTTTGACATTTAGCATTGTGACACTTTTCATTTTTGACATTTAGCATTGTGACATTTGTCATTTGACATCTTAGACATTTGCCATCTTCAAATTTGTCATTTTTGACACTTTTCATTTGTGACATTTAGCATTGTAACATTTGTCATTTGACATCTTTGACATTTGCCATCTTGAAATTTGTCATTTTTGACATTTTTCATGGTGTCACTTTTCATTTTTGTCATTTAGCATTGTGACATTTGTCATGTGACATCTTTGACATTTGCCATCTTGAAATTTGTCATTTTTGACATTTTTTATGGTGACACTTTTCATTTTTGACATTTAGCATTGTGACATTTGTCATTTGACATCTTTGACATTTGCCATCTTGAAATTTGTCATTTTTGACATTTTTCATGGTGACACTTTTCATTTTTGACATTTAGCATTGTGACATTTGTCAGTTTTGACATTTGCCATCTTGAAATTTGTCATTTTTGACATTTTTCATGGTGACACTTTTCATTTTTTACATTTAGCATTGTGACATTTGTCATTTGACATCTTTGACATTTGCCATATTGAAATTTGTTATTTTTGACATTTTTCATGGTGACACTTTTCATTTTTGACATTTAGCATTGTGACATTTGTCATTTGACATCTTTGACATTTGCCATCGTGAAATTTGTCATTTTTGACATTTTTCATGGTGACACTTTTCATTTTTGACATTTAGCATTGTGACATTTGTCATTTGACATCTTTGACATTTGCCATCTTGAAATTTGTCATTTTTGACATTTTTCACGGTGACACTTTTCATTTTTGACATTTAGCATTGTGACATTTGTCATTTGACATCTTAGACATTTGCCATCTTGAAATTTGTCATTTTTGACACTTTTCATTTTTGACATTTAGCATTGTGACATTTGTCATTTGACATCTTTGACATTTGCCATCTTGAAATTTGATATTTTTGACATTTTTCATGGTGACACTTTTCATTTTTGACATTTAGCATTGTGACATTTGTCATTTGACATCTTGGACATTTGCCATCTTGAAATTTGTCATTTTTGACATTTTTCATGGTGACACTTATCATTTTTGACATTTAGCATTGTGACATTTGTCAGTTTTGACATTTGCCATCTTGAAATTTGTCATTTTTGACATTTTTCATGGTGACACTTTTCATTTCTGACATTTAGCATTGTGACCTTTGTCATGTGACATCTTTGACATTTGCCATCTTGAAATTTGTCATTTTTGATATTTTTCATGGTGACACTTTTCATTTTTGACATTTAGCATTGTGACATTTGTCATTTGACATCTTTGACATTTGCCATCTTGAAATTTGTCATTTTTGACATTTTTCATGGTGACACTTTTCATTTTTGACATTTAGCATTGTGACATTTGTCAGTTTTGACATTTGCCATTTTAAAATTTGTCATTTTTGACATTTAGCATTGTGACACTTTTCATTTTTGACATTTAGCATTGTGACATTTGTCATTTGACATCTTAGACATTTGCCATCTTGAAATTTGTTATTTTTGACATTTTTCATGGTGACACTTTTCATTTTTGACATTTAGCATTGTGACATTTGTCAGTTTTGACATTTGCCATTTTAAAATTTGTCATTTTTGACATTTTTCATGGTGACACTTTTCATTTTTGACATTTAGCATTGTGACATTTGTCATTTGACATCTTAGACATTTGCCATCTTCAAATTTGTCATTTTTGACACTTTTCATTTGTGACATTTAGCATTGTAACATTTGTCATTTGACATCTTTGACATTTGCCATCTTGAAATTTGTCATTTTTGACATTTTTCATGGTGTCACTTTTCATTTTTGTCATTTAGCATTGTGACATTTGTCATGTGACATCTTTGACATTTGCCATCTTGAAATTTGTCATTTTTGACATTTTTTATGGTGACACTTTTCATTTTTGACATTTAGCATTGTGACATTTGTCATTTGACATCTTTGACATTTGCCATCTTGAAATTTGTCATTTTTGACATTTTTCATGGTGACACTTTTCATTTTTGACATTTAGCATTGTGACATTTGTCAGTTTTGACATTTGCCATCTTGAAGTTTGTCATTTTTGACATTTTTCATGGTGACACTTTTCATTTTTTACATTTAGCATTGTGACATTTGTCATTTGACATCTTTGACATTTGCCATATTGAAATTTGTTATTTTTGACATTTTTCATGGTGACACTTTTCATTTTTGACATTTAGCATTGTGACATTTGTCATTTTACATCTTTGACATTTGCCATCGTGAAATTTGTCATTTTTGACATTTTTCATGGTGACACTTTTCATTTTTGACATTTAGCATTGTGACATTTGTCATTTGACATCTTTGACATTTGCCATCTTGAAATTTGTCATTTTTGACATTTTTCATGGTGACACTTTTCATTTTTGACATTTAGCATTGTGACATTTGTCATTTGACATGTTTGACATTTGCCATCTTGAAATTTGTTATTTTTGACATTTTTCATGGTGACACTTTTCATTTTTGACATTTAGCATTGTGACATTTGTCATTTGACATCTTTGACATTTGCTATCTTGAAATTTGTCATTTTTGACATTTTTCATGGTAACACTTTTCATTTTTGACATTTAGCATTGTGACATTTGTCATTTGACATCTTTGACATTTGCCATCTTGAAATTTGTCATTTTTGACATTTTTCATAGTGACACTTTTCATTTTTGACATTTAGCATTGTGACATTTGTCATTTGACATGTTTGACATTTGCCATCTTGAAATTTGTTATTTTTGACATTTTTCATGGTGACACTTTTCATTTTTGACATTTAGCATTGTGACATTTGTCATTTGACATCTTTGACATTTGCCATCTTGAAATTTGTCATTTTTGACATTTTTCATGGTGACACTTTTCATTTTTGACATTTAGCATTGTGACATTTGTCATTTGACATGTTTGACGTTTGCCATCTTGAAATTTGTTATTTTTGACATTTTTCATGGTGACACTTTTCATTTTTGACATTTAGCATTGTGACATTTGTCATTTGACATCTTTGACATTTGCTATCTTGAAATTTGTCATTTTTGACATTTTTCATGATGACACTTTTCATTTTTGACATTTAGCATTGTGACATTTGTCATTTGACCTCTTTGACATTTGCCATCTTGAAATTTGTTATTTTTGACATTTTTCATGGTGACACTTTTCATTTTTGACATTTAGCATTGTGACATTTGTCATTTGACATCTTTGACATTTGCCATCTTGAAATTTGTCATTTTTGACATTTTTCATACTGACACTTTTCATTTTTGACATTTAGCATGGTGACATTTGTCATTTGACATCTTTGACATTTGCCATTTTGAAATTTGTCATTTTTGACATTTTTCATAGTGACACTTTTCATTTTTGACATTTAGCATTGTGACATTTGTCATTTGACATCTTTGACATTTGCCATCTTGAAGTTTGTTATTTTTGACATTTTTCATGGTGACACTTTTCATTTTTGACATTTAGCATTGTGACATTTGTCATTTGACATCTTTGACATTTGCCATCTTGAAATTTGTTATTTTTGACATTTTTCATGGTGACACTTTTCATTTTTGACATTTAGCATTGTGACATTTGTCAGTTTTGACATTTGCCATTTTGAAATTTATCATTTTTGACATTTTTCATGGTGACACTTTTCATTTTTGACATTTAGCATTGTGACATTTGTCATTTGACATCTTTGACATTTGCCATCTTGAAATTTGTCATTTTTGACATTTAGCATTGTGACATTTGTCATTTGACATCTTTGACATTTGCCATCTTGAAATTTGTTATTTTTGACATTTTTCATTTTTGACATTTAGCATTGTGACATTTGTCAGTTTTGACATTTGCCATCTTGAAATTTGTCATTTTTGAGATTTTTCATGGTGACACTATTCATTTTTGACATTTAGCATTGTGACATTTGTCATTTGACATCTTTGACATTTGCCATCTTGAAATTTGTCATTTTTGACATTTTTCATGGTGACACTTTTCATTTTTGACATTTAGCATTGTGACATTTGTCAGTTTTGACATTTGCCATCTTGAAATTTGTCATTTTTGACATTTTTTATGGTGACACTTTTCATTTTTGACATTTAGCATTGTGACATTTGTCAGTGTTGACATTTGCCATCTTGAAATTTGTCATTTTTGACATTTTTCATGGTGACACTTTTCATTTTTGACATTTAGCATTGTGACATTTGTCATTTGACATCTTTGACATTTGCCATCTTGAAATTTGTCATTTTTGACATTTGTCATGGTGACACTTTTCATTTTTGACATTTAGCATTGTGACATTTGTCATTTGACATCTTTGACATTTGCCATCTTGAAATTTGTCATGTTTGACATTTAGCATTGTGATATTTGTCATTTGACATTTGCCATCTTGAAATTTGTTATTTTTGACATTTTTCATGGTGACACTTTTCATTTTTGACATTTAGCATTGTGACATTTGTCAGTTTTGACATTTGCCATCTTGAAATTTGTCATTTTTGACATTTAGCATTGTGACACTTTTTATTTTTGACATTTAGCATTGTGACATTTGTCATTTGACATCTTTGATATTTGCCAACTTGAAATTTGTCATTTTTGACATTTTTCATGGTGACACTTTTCATTTTTGACATTTGGCATTGTGACATTTGTCATTTGACATCTTTGACATTTGCCATCCTGAAATTTGTCATTTTTGACATTAAGCATTGTGATATTTGTCATTTGACATCTTTGACATTTGCCATCTTGAAATTTGTCATTTTTGACATTTTTCATGGTGACACTTTTCATTTATGACATTTAGCATTGTGACGTTTGTCATTTGACATCTTTGACATTTGCCATCTTGAAATTTGTTATTTTTGACATTTTTCATGGTGACACTTTTCATTTTTGACATTTAGCATTGTGACATTTGTCATTTGACATCTTTGACATTTGCCATCTTGAAATTTGTCATTTTTGACATTTTTCATGGTGAAACTTTTCTTTTTTGACATTTAGCATTGTGACATTTGTCAGTTTTGACATTTGCCATCTTGAAATTTGTCATTTTTGACATTTTTCATGGTGACACTTTTCATTTTTGACATTTAGCATTGTGACATTTGTCATTTGACATCTTAGACATTTGCCATCTTGAAATTTGTCAATTTTGACACTTTTCATTTTTGACATTTAGCATTGTAACATTTGTCATTTGACATCTTTGACATTTGCTATCTTGAAATTTGTCATTTTTGACATTTTTCATGGTGACACTTTTTATTTTTGACATTTAGCATTGTGACATTTGTCAGTTTTGACATTTGCCATCTTGAAATTTGTCATTTTTGACATTTTTCATGGTGACACTTTTCATTTTTTACATTTAGCATTGTGACATTTGTCATTTGACATCTTTGACATTTGCCATCTTGAAATTTGTCATTTTTGACATTTTTCATGGTGACACTTTTCATTTTTGACATTTAGCATTGTGACATTTGTCAGTTTTGACATTTGCCATCTTGAAATTTGTCATTTTTGACATTTTTCATGGTGACACTTTTCATTTTTTACATTTAGCATTGTGACATTTGTCATTTGACATCTTTGACATTTGCCATATTGAAATTTGTTATTTTTGACATTTTTCATGGTGACACTTTTCATTTTTGACATTTAGCATTGTGACATTTGTCATTTGACATCTTTGACATTTGCATCGTGAAATTTGTCATTTTTGACATTTTTCATGGTGACACTTTTCATTTTTGACATTTAGCATTGTGGCATTTGTCATTTGACATCTTAGACATTTGCCATCTTGAAATTTGTCAATTTTGACACTTTTCATTTTTGACATTTAGCATTGTAACATTTGTCATTTGACATCTTTGACATTTGCCATCTTGAAATTTGTCATTTTTGACATTTTTCATGGTGACACTTTTTATTTTTGACATTTAGCATTGTGACATTTGTCAGTTTTGACATTTGCCATCTTGAAATTTGTCATTTTTGACATTTTTCATGGTGACACTTTTCATTTTTGACATTTAGCATTGTGACATTTGTCATTTGACATCTTTGACATTTGCCATCTTGAAATTTGTCATTTTTGACATTTTTCATGGTGACACTTTTCATTTTTGACATTTAGCATTGTGACATTTGTCATTTGACATCTTTTAGATTTGCCATCTTGAAATTTGTCATTTTTGACATTTAGCATTGTGACATTTGTCATTTGACATCTTTGACATTTGCCATCTTAAAATTTGTTATTTTTGACATTTTTCATGGTGACACTTTTTATTTTTGACATTTAGCATTGTGACATTTGTCAGTTTTGACATTTGCCATTTTAAAATTTGTCATTTTTGACATTTAGCATTGTGACACTTTTCATTTTTGACATTTAGCATTGTGACATTTGTCATTTGACATCTTAGACATTTGCCATCTTCAAATTTGTCATTTTTGACACTTTTCATTTGTGACATTTAGCATTGTAACATTTGTCATTTGACATCTTTGACATTTGCCATCTTGAAATTTGTCATTTTTGACATTTTTCATGGTGTCACTTTTCATTTTTGTCATTTAGCATTGTGACATTTGTCATGTGACATCTTTGACATTTGCCATCTTGAAATTTGTCATTTTTGACATTTTTTATGGTGACACTTTTCATTTTTGACATTTAGCATTGTGACATTTGTCATTTGACATCTTTGACATTTGCCATCTTGAAATTTGTCATTTTTGACATTTTTCATGGTGACACTTTTCATTTTTGACATTTAGCATTGTGACATTTGTCAGTTTTGACATTTGCCATCTTGAAATTTGTCATTTTTGACATTTTTCATGGTGACACTTTTCATTTTTTACATTTAGCATTGTGACATTTGTCATTTGACATCTTTGACATTTGCCATATTGAAATTTGTTATTTTTGACATTTTTCATGGTGACACTTTCCATTTTTGACATTTAGCATTGTGACATTTGTCATTTGACATCTTTGACATTTGCCATCGTGAAATTTGTCATTTTTGACATTTTTCATGGTGACACTTTTCATTTTTGACATTTAGCATTGTGACATTTGTGATTTGACATCTTTGACATTTGCCATCTTGAAATTTGTCATTTTTGACATTTTTCACGGTGACACTTTTCATTTTTGACATTTAGCATTGTGACATTTGTCATTTGACATCTTAGACATTTGCCATCTTGAAATTTGTCATTTTTGACACTTTTCATTTTTGACATTTAGCATTGTGACATTTGTCATTTGACATCTTTGACATTTGCCATCTTGAAATTTGATATTTTTGACATTTTTCATGGTGACACTTTTCATTTTTGACATTTAGCATTGTGACATTTGTCATTTGACATCTTGGACATTTGCCATCTTGAAATTTGTCATTTTTGACATTTTTCATGGTGACACTTATCATTTTTGACATTTAGCATTGTGACATTTGTCAGTTTTGACATTTGCCATCTTGAAATTTGTCATTTTTGACATTTTTCATGGTGACACTTTTCATTTCTGACATTTAGCATTGTGACATTTGTCATGTGACATCTTTGACATTTGCCATCTTGAAATTTGTCATTTTTGACATTTTTCATGGTGACACTTTTCATTTTTGACATTTAGCATTGTGACATTTGTCATTTAACATCTTTGACATTTGCCATCTTGAAATTTGTCATTTTTGACATTTTTCATGGTGACACTTTTCATTTTTGACATTTAGCATTGTGACATTTGTCAGTTTGGCATTTGCCATTTTAAAATTTGTCATTTTTGACATTTAGCATTGTGACACTTTTCATTTTTGACATTTAGCATTGTGACATTTGTCATTTGACATCTTAGACATTTGCCATCTTGAAATTTGTTATTTTTGACATTTTTCATGGTGACACTTTTCATTTTTGACATTTAGCATTGTGACATTTGTCAGTTTTGACATTTGCCATTTTAAAATTTGTCATTTTTGACATTTTTCATGGTGACACTTTTCATTTTTGACATTTAGCATTGTGACATTTGTCATTTGACATCTTAGACATTTGCCATCTTCAAATTTGTCATTTTTGACACTTTTCATTTGTGACATTTAGCATTGTAACATTTGTCATTTGACATCTTTGACATTTGCCATCTTGAAATTTGTCATTTTTGACATTTTTCATGGTGTCACTTTTTATTTTTGTCATTTAGCATTGTGACATTTGTCATGTGACATCTTTGACATTTGCCATCTTGAAATTTGTCATTTTTGACATTTTTTATGGTGACACTTTTCATTTTTGACATTTAGCATTGTGACATTTGTCATTTGACATCTTTGACATTTGCCATCTTGAAATTTGTCATTTTTGACATTTTTATGGTGACACTTTTCAGTTTTGACATTTAGCATTGTGACATTTGTCAGTTTTGACATTTGCCATCTTGAAATTTGTTATTTTTGACATTTTTCATGGTGACACTTTTCATTTTTGACATTTAGCATTGTGACATTTGTCATTTGACATCTTTGACATTTGCCATCTTGAAATTTGTCATTTTTGACATTTTTCATGGTGACACTTTTCATTTTTGACATTTAGCATTGTGACATTTGTCATTTGACATCTTTGATATTTGCCATCTTGAAATTTGTCATTTTTGACATTTAGCATTGTGACATTTGTCATTTGACATCTTGGACATTTGCCATCTTGAAATTTGTCATTTTGACATTTTTCATGGTGACACTTATCATTTTTGACATTTAGCATTGTGAAATTTGTCAGTTTTGACATTTGCCATCTTGAAATTTGTCATTTTTGACATTTTTCATGGTGACACTTTTCATTTTTGACATTTAGCATTGTGACATTTGTCATTTGACATCTTTGACATTTGCCATCTTGAAATTTGTTATTTTTGACATTTTTCATGGTGACACTTTTCATTTTTGACATTTAGCATTGTGACATTTGTCATTTGACATCTTTGACATTTGCCATCTTGAAATTTGTCATTTTTGACATTTTTCATGGTGACACTTTTCAATTTTGACATTTAGCATTGTGACATTTGTCATTTGACATCTTTGACATTTGCCATCTTAAAATTTGTTATTTTTGACATTTTTCATGGTGACACTTTTTATTTTTGACATTTAGCATTGTTACATTTGTCATCTGACATCTTTGACATTTGCCATCTTAAAATTTGTCATTTTTGACATTTTTCATGGTGACACTTTTCATTTTTGACATTTAGCATTGTGACATTTGTCAGTTTTGACATTTGCCATCTTGAAATTTGTCATTTTTGACATTTTTCATGGTGACACTTTTCATTTTTGACATTTAGCATTGTGACATTTGTCATTTGACATCTTTGACATTTGCCATCTTGAAATTTGTCATTTTTGACATTTTTCATGGTGACACTTTATTTTTGACATTTAGCATTGTGACATTTGTCATTTGACATCTTTGACATTTGCCATCTTGAAATTTGTTATTTTTGACATTTTTCATGGTGACACTTTTCATTTTTGACATTTAGCATTGTGACATTTGTCATTTGACATCTTTGATATTTGCCATCTTGAAATTTGTCATTTTTGACAGTTTTCATGGTGACACTTTTCATTTTTGACATTTAGCATTGTGACATTTGTCATTTGACATCTTTGACATTTGCCATCTTGAAATTTGTCATTTTTGACATTTTTCATGGTGACACTTTTCATTTTTGACATTTAGCATTGTGACATTTGTCAGTTTTGACATTTGCCATCTTCAAATTTGTCATTTTTGACATTTTTCATGGTGACACTTTTTATTTTTGACATTTAGCATTGTGACATTTGTCATTTGACATCTTAGACATTTGCCATCTTGAAATTTGTCATTTTTGACACTTTTCATGGTGACACTTTTCATTTTTTACATTTAGCATTGTGACATTTGTCATTTGACATCTTTGACATTTGCCATCTTAAAATTTGTTATTTTTGACATTTTTCATGGTGACACTTTTCATTTTTTACATTTAGCATTGTGACATTTGTCATTTGACATCTTTGACATTTGCCATCTTAAAATTTGTTATTTTTGACATTTTTCATGGTGACACTTTTCATTTTTGACATTTAGCATTGTGACATTTGTCATTTGACATCTTTGACATTTGCCATCTTGAAATTTGTCATTTTTGACATTTTTCATGGTGACACTTTTCATTTTTTACATTTAGCATTGTGACATTTGTCATTTGACATCTTTGACATTTGCCATCTTAAAATTTGTTATTTTTGACATTTTTCATGGTGACACTTTTCATTTTTGACATTTAGCATTGTGACATTTGTCAGTTTTGACATTTGCCATCTTCAAATTTGTCATTTTTGACATTTTTCATGGTGACACTTTTTATTTTTGACATTTAGCATTGTGACATATGTCATTTGACATCTTTGACATTTGCCATCTTGAAATTTGTCATTTTTGACATTTTTCATGGTGACACTTTTCATTTTTTACATTTAGCATTGTGACATTTGTCATTTGACATCTTTGACATTTGCCATCTTAAAATTTGTTATTTTTGACATTTTTCATGGTGACACTTTTCATTTTTGACATTTAGCATTGTGACATTTGTCATTTGACATCTTTGACATTTAGCATCTTGAAATTTGTCATTTTTGACATTTAGCATTGTAACATTTGTCATTTGACATCTTTGACATTTGCCATCTTGAAATTTGTTATTTTTGACATTTTTCATGGTGACACTTTTAATTTTTGACATTTAGCATTGTGACATTTGTCAGTTTTGACATTTGCCATCTTGAAATTTGTCATTTTTGACATTTTTCATGGTGACACTTTTCATTTTTGACATTTAGCATTGTGACATTTGTCATTTGACATCTTAGACATTTGCCATCTTGAAATTTGTCATTGTTGACACTTTTTATTTTTGACATTTAGCATTGTGACATTTGTCATTTGACATCTTTGACATTTGCCATCTTGAAATTTGTCATTTTTGACATTTTTCATGGTGACACTTTTCATTTTTGACATTTAGCATTGTGACATTTGTCAGTTTTGACATTTGCCATCTTGAAATTTGTCATTTTTGACATTTTTCATGGTGACACTTTTCATTTTTGACATTAAGCATTGTGACATTTGTCATTTGACATCTTTGACATTTGCCATCTTGAAATTTGTCATTGTTGACACTTTTCATTTTTGACATTTAGCATTGTGACATTTGTCATTTGACATCTTTGACATTTGCCATCTTGAAATTTGTCATTTTTGACATTTTTCATGGTGACACTTTTCATTTTTGACATTTAGCATTGTGACATTTGTCATTTGACATCTTTGACATTTGCCATCTTGGAATTTGTAATTTTTGACATTTTTCATGGTGACACTTATCATTTTTGACATTTAGCATTGTGACATTTGTCATTTGACATCTTTGACATTTGCCATCTTGAAATTTGTCATTTTTGACATTTTTCATGGTGACACTTTTCATTTTTGACATTTAGCATTGTGACATTTGTCAGTTTTGACATTTGCCATCTTAAAATTTGTCATTTTTGACATTTTTCATGGTGACACTTTTTATTTTTGACATTTAGCATTGTGACATTTGTCATCTTTGACATTTGCCATCTTGAAATTTGTTATTTTTGACATTTTTCATGGTGACACTTTTCATTTTTGACATTTAGCATTGTGACATTTGTCAGTTTTGACATTTGCCATCTTGAAATTTGTCATTTTTGACATTTTTCATGGTGACACTTTTCATTTTTGACATTTAGCATTGTGACATTTGTCATTTGACATCTTGGACATTTGCCATCTTGAAATTTGTTATTTTTGACATTTTTCATGGTGACACTTTTCATTTTTGACATTTAGCATTGTGACATTTGTCATTTGACATCTTTGACATTTGCCATCTTGAAATTTGTCATTTTTGACATTTTTCATGGTGACACTTTTCATTTTTGACATTTAGCATTGTGACATTTGTCATTTGACATCTTGGACATTTGCCATCTTGAAATTTGTTATTTTTGACATTTTTCATGGTGACACTTTTCATTTTTGACATTTAGCATTGTGACATTTGTCATTTGACATCTTTGACATTTGCTATCTTGAAATTTGTCATTTTTGACATTTTTCATGGTGACACTTTTCATTTTTGACATTTAGCATTGTGACATTTGTCATTTGCCATCTTTGACATTTGCCATCTTGAAATTTGTCATTTTTGACATTTAGCATTGTGACATTTGTCATTTGCCATCTTGAAATTTGTTATTTTTGACATTTTTCATGGTGACACTTTTCATTTTTGACATTTAGCATTGTGATATTTGTCGTTTGACATCTTTGACATTTGCCATCTTAAAATTTGTCATTTTTGACATTTTTCATGGTGACACTTTTCATTTTTGACATTTAGCATTGTGACATTTGTCAGTTTTGACATTTGCCATCTTAAAATTTGTCATTTTTGACATTTTTCATGGTGACACTTTTTATTTTTGACATTTAGCATTGTGACATTTGTCATCTTTGACATTTGCCATCTTGAAATTTGTTATTTTTGACATTTTTCATGGTGACACTTTTCATTTTTGACATTTAGCATTGTGACATTTGTCAGTTTTGACATTTGCCATCTTGAAATTTGTCATTTTTGACATTTTTCATGGTGACACTTTTCATTTTTGACATTTAGCATTGTGACATTTGTCATTTGACATCTTGGACATTTGCCATCTTGAAATTTGTTATTTTTGACATTTTTCATGGTGACACTTTTCATTTTTGACATTTAGCATTGTGACATTTGTCATTTGACATCTTTGACATTTGCCATCTTGAAATTTGTCATTTTTGACATTTTTCATGGTGACACTTTTCATTTTTGACATTTAGCATTGTGACATTTGTCATTTGACATCTTGGACATTTGCCATCTTGAAATTTGTTATTTTTGACATTTTTCATGGTGACACTTTTCATTTTTGACATTTAGCATTGTGACATTTGTCATTTGACATCTTTGACATTTGCTATCTTGAAATTTGTCATTTTTGACATTTTTCATGGTGACACTTTTCATTTTTGACATTTAGCATTGTGACATTTGTCATTTGCCATCTTTGACATTTGCCATCTTGAAATTTGTCATTTTTGACATTTAGCATTGTGACATTTGTCATTTGCCATCTTGAAATTTGTTATTTTTGACATTTTTCATGGTGACACTTTTCATTTTTGACATTTAGCATTGTGATATTTGTCGTTTGACATCTTTGACATTTGCCATCTTAAAATTTGTCATTTTTGACATTTAGCATTGTGACATTTGTCATTTGACATCTTTGACATTTGCCATCTTGAAATTTGTCATTTTTGACATTTTTCATGGTGACACTTTTCATTTTTGACATTTAGCATTGTGATATTTGTCGTTTGACATCTTTGACATTTGCCATCTTGAAATTTGTCATTTTTGACATTTAGCATTGTGATATTTGTCATTTGACATCTTTGACATTTGCCATCTTGAAATTTGTCATTTTTGACATTTTTCATTTTTGACATTTAGCATTGTGACATTTGTCATTTGACATCTTTGACATTTGCCATCTTGAAACTTGTTATTTTTGACATTTTTCATGGTGACACTTTTTATTTTTGACATATAGCATTGTGACATTTGTCATTTGACATCTTTGACATTTGCCATCTTGAAATTTGTCATTTTTGACATTTTTCATGGTGACACTTTTCATTTTTGACATTTAGCATTGTGACATTTGTCATTTGACATCTTTGACATTTGCCATCTTGAAATTTGTCATTTTTGACATTTTTCATGGTAACACTTTTCATTTTTGACATTTAGCATTGTGACATTTGTCAGTTTTGACATTTGCCATCTTGAAATTTGTCATTTTTGACATTTTTCATGGTGACACTTTTCATTTTTGACATTTAGCATTGTGACATTTGTCATTTGACATCTTAGACATTTGCCATCTTGAAATGTGTCATTTTTGACACTTTTTATTTTTGACATTTAGCATTGTGACATTTGTCATTTGACATCTTTAACATTTGCCATCTTGAAATTTGTCTTTTTTGACATTTTTCATGGTGACACTTTTCATTTTTGACATTTAGCATTGTGACATTTGTCAGTTTTGACATTTGCCATCTTGAAATTTGTCATTTTTGACATTTTTCATGGTGACACTTTTCATTTTTGACATTTAGCATTGTGACATTTGTCATTTGACATCTTTGACATTTGCTATCTTAAAATTTGTCATTTTTGACATTTTTCATGGTGACACTTTTCATTTTTGACATTTAGCATTGTGACATTTGTCATTTGACATCTTTGACATTTGCCATCTTGAAATTTGTCATTTTTGACATTTTATGGTGACACTTTTCATTTTTGACATTTAGCATTGTGACATTTGTCAGTTTTGACATTTGCCATCTTGAAATTTGTCATTTTTCATGGTGACACTTTTCATTTTTGACATTTAGCATTGTGACATTTGTCAGTTTTGACATTTGTTATCTTGAAATTTGTCATTTTTGACATTTTTCATGGTGACACTTTTCATTTTTGACATTTAGCATTGTGACATTTGTCATTTGACATCTTTGACATTTGCCATCTTGAAATTTGTCATTTTTGACATTTTTCATGGTGACACTTTTCATTTTTGACATTTAGCATTGTGACATTTGTCATTTGACATCTTTGACATTTGCCATCTTGAAATTTGTCATTTTTGACATTTAGCATTGTGACATTTGTCATTTGACATCTTTGACATTTGCTATCTTGAAATTTGTTATTTTTGACATTTTTCATGGTGACACTTTTCATTTTTGACATTTAGCATTGTGACATTTGTCATTTGACATCTTTGACATTTGCCATCTTGAAATTTGTCATTTTTGACATTTTTCATGGTGACACTTTTCATTTTTGACATTTAGCATTGTGACATTTGTCATTTGACATGTTTGACATTTGCCATCTTGAAATTTGTTATTTTTGACATTTTTCATGGTGACACTTTTCATTTTTGACATTTAGCATTGTGACATTTGTCATTTGACATCTTTGACATTTGCTATCTTGAAATTTGTCATTTTTGACATTTTTCATGATGACACTTTTCATTTTTGACATTTAGCATTGTGACATTTGTCATTTGACATCTTTGACATTTGCCATCTTGAAATTTGTTATTTTTGACATTTTTCATGGTGACACTTTCCATTTTTGACATTTAGCATTGTGACATTTGTCATTTGACATCTTTGACATTTGCCATCTTGAAATTTGTCATTTTTGACATTTTTCATAGTTACACTTTTCATTTTTGACATTTAGCATGGTGACATTTGTCATTTGACATCTTTGACATTTGCCATTTTGAAATTTGTCATTTTTGACATTTTTCATAGTGACACTTTTCATTTTTGACATTTAGCATTGTGACATTTGTCATTTGACATCTTTGACATTTGCCATCTTGAAGTTTGTTATTTTTGACATTTTTCATGGTGACACTTTTCATTTTTGACATTACGCATTGTGACATTTGTCATTTGACATCTTTGACATTTGCCATCTTGAAATTTGTTATTTTTGACATTTTTCATGGTGACACTTTTCATTTTTGACATTTAGCATTGTGACATTTGTCAGTTTTGACATTTGCCATTTTGAAATTTATCATTTTTGACATTTTTCATGGTGACACTTTTCATTTTTGACATTTAGCATTGTGACATTTGTCATTTGACATCTTTGACATTTGCCATCTTGAAATTTGTCATTTTTGACATTTAGCATTGTGACATTTGTCATTTGACATCTTTGACATTTGCCATCTTGAAATTTGTTATTTTTGACATTTTTCATTTTTGACATTTAGCATTGTGACATTTGTCAGTTTTGACATTTGCCATCTTGAAATTTGTCATTTTTGAGATTTTTCATGGTGACACTATTCATTTTTGACATTTAGCATTGTGACATTTGTCATTTGACATCTTAGACATTTGTCATCTTGAAATTTGTCATTTTTGACACTTTTCATTTTTGACATTTAGCATTGTGACATTTGTCATTTGACATCTTTGACATTTGCCATCTTGAAATTTGTCATTTTTGACATTTTTCATGGTGACATTTAGCATTGTGACATTTGTCAGTTTTGACATTTGCCATCTTGAAATTTGTCATTTTTGACATTTTTCATGGTGACACTTTTCATTTTTGACATTTAGCATTGTGACATTTGTCAGTGTTGACATTTGCCATCTTGAAATTTGTCATTTTTGACATTTTTCATGGTGACACTTTTCATTTTTGACATTTAGCATTGTGACATTTGTCATTTGACATCTTTGACATTTGCCATCTTGAAATTTGTCATTTTTGACATTTGTCATGGTGACACTTTTCATTTTTGACATTTAGCATTGTGACATTTGTCATTTGACATCTTTGACATTTGCCATCTTGAAATTTGTCATTTTTGACATTTAGCATTGTGACATTTGTCATTTGACATCTTTGACATTTGCCATCTTGAAATTTGTTATTTTTGACATTTTTCATGATGACACTTTTCATTTTTGACATTTAGCATTGTGACATTTGTCATTTGACATCTTTGACATTTGCCATCTTGAAATTTGTTATTTTTGACATTTTTTATGGTGACACTTTCCATTTTTGACATTTAGCATTGTGACATTTGTCATTTGACATCTTTGACATTTGCCATCTTGAAATTTGTCATTTTTGACATTTTTCATAGTTACACTTTTCATTTTTGACATTTAGCATGGTGACATTTGTCATTTGACATCTTTGACATTTGCCATTTTGAAATTTGTCATTTTTGACATTTTTCATAGTGACACTTTTCATTTTTGACATTTAGCATTGTGACATTTGTCATTTGACATCTTTGACATTTGCCATCTTGAAGTTTGTTATTTTTGACATTTTTCATGGTGACACTTTTCATTTTTGACATTTAGCATTGTGACATTTGTCATTTGACATCTTTGACATTTGCCATCTTGAAATTTGTTATTTTTGACATTTTTCATGGTGACACTTTTCATTTTTGACATTTAGCATTGTGACATTTGTCAGTTTTGACATTTGCCATTTTGAAATTTATCATTTTTGACATTTTTCATGGTGACACTTTTCATTTTTGACATTTAGCATTGTGACATTTGTCATTTGACATCTTTGACATTTGCCATCTTGAAATTTGTCATTTTTGACATTTAGCATTGTGACATTTGTCATTTGACATCTTTGACATTTGCCATCTTGAAATTTGTTATTTTTGACATTTTTCATTTTTGACATTTAGCATTGTGACATTTGTCAGTTTTGACATTTGCCATCTTGAAATTTGTCATTTTTGAGATTTTTCATGGTGACACTATTCATTTTTGACATTTAGCATTGTGACATTTGTCATTTGACATCTTAGACATTTGTCATCTTGAAATTTGTCATTTTTGACACTTTTCATTTTTGACATTTAGCATTGTGACATTTGTCATTTGACATCTTTGACATTTGCCATCTTGAAATTTGTCATTTTTGACATTTTTCATGGTGACACTTTTCATTTTTGACATTTAGCATTGTGACATTTGTCAGTTTTGACATTTGCCATCTTGAAATTTGTCATTTTTGACATTTTTCATGGTGACACTTTTCATTTTTGACATTTAGCATTGTGACATTTGTCAGTGTTGACATTTGCCATCTTGAAATTTGTCATTTTTGACATTTTTCATGGTGACACTTTTCATTTTTGACATTTAGCATTGTGACATTTGTCATTTGACATCTTTGACATTTGCCATCTTGAAATTTGTCATTTTTGACATTTGTCATGGTGACACTTTTCATTTTTGACATTTAGCATTGTGACATTTGTCATTTGACATCTTTGACATTTGCCATCTTGAAATTTGTCATTTTTGACATTTAGCATTGTGACATTTGTCATTTGACATCTTTGACATTTGCCATCTTGAAATTTGTTATTTTTGACATTTTTCATTTTTGACATTTAGCATTGTGACATTTGTCAGTTTTGACATTTGCCATCTTGAAATTTGTCATTTTTGAGATTTTTCATGGTGACACTATTCATTTTTGACATTTAGCATTGTGACATTTGTCATTTGACATCTTAGACATTTGTCATCTTGAAATTTGTCATTTTTGACACTTTTCATTTTTGACATTTAGCATTGTGACATTTGTCATTTGACATCTTTGACATTTGCCATCTTGAAATTTGTCATTTTTGACATTTTTCATGGTAACACTTTTCATTTTTGACATTTAGCATTGTGACATTTGTCAGTTTTGACATTTGCCATCTTGAAATTTGTCATTTTTGACATTTTTCATGGTGACACTTTTCATTTTTGACATTTAGCATTGTGACATTTGTCATTTGACATCTTAGACATTTGCCATCTTGAAATGTGTCATTTTTGACACTTTTCATTTTTGACATTTAGCATTGTGACATTTGTCATTTGACATCTTTAACATTTGCCATCTTGAAATTTGTCTTTTTTGACATTTTTCATGGTGACACTTTTCATTTTTGACATTTAGCATTGTGACATTTGTCAGTTTTGACATTTGCCATCTTGAAATTTGTCATTTTTGACATTTTTCATGGTGACACTTTTCATTTTTGACATTTAGCATTGTGACATTTGTCATTTGACATCTTTGACATTTGCTATCTTGAAATTTGTCATTTTTGACATTTTTCATGGTGACACTTTTCATTTTTGACATTTAGCATTGTGACATTTGTCATTTGACATCTTTGACATTTGCCATCTTGAAATTTGTCATTTTTGACATTTTATGGTGACACTTTTCATTTTTGACATTTAGCATTGTGACATTTGTCAGTTTTGACATTTGCCATCTTGAAATTTGTTATTTTTGACATTTAACATGGTGACACTTTTCATTTTTGACATTTAGCATTGTGACATTTGTCATTTGACATCTTAGACATTTGCCATCTTGAAATTTGTCATTTTTGACACTTTTCATTTTTGACATTTAGCATTGTGACATTTGCCATTTGACATCTTTGACATTTGCCATCTTGAAATTTGTCATTTTTCATGGTGACACTTTTCATTTTTGACATTTGTCAGTTTTGACATTTGTTATCTTGAAATTTGTCATTTTTGACATTTTTCATGGTGACACTTTTCATTTTTGACATTTAGCATTGTGACATTTGTCATTTGACATCTTTGACATTTGCCATCTTGAAATTTGTCATTTTTGACATTTTTCATGGTGACACTTTTCATTTTTGACATTTAGCATTGTGACATTTGTCATTTGACATCTTTGACATTTGCCATCTTGAAATTTGTCATTTTTGACATTTAGCATTGTGACATTTGTCATTTGACATCTTTGACATTTGCTATCTTGAAATTTGTTATTTTTGACATTTTTCATGGTGACACTTTTCATTTTTGACATTTAGCATTGTGACATTTGTCATTTGACATCTTTGACATTTGCCATCTTGAAATTTGTCATTTTTGACATTTTTCATGGTGACACTTTTCATTTTTGACATTTAGCATTGTGACATTTGTCATTTGACATGTTTGACATTTGCCATCTTGAAATTTGTTATTTTTGACATTTTTCATGGTGACACTTTTCATTTTTGACATTTAGCATTGTGACATTTGTCATTTGACATCTTTGACATTTGCTATCTTGAAATTTGTCATTTTTGACATTTTTCATGATGACACTTTTCATTTTTGACATTTAGCATTGTGACATTTGTCATTTGACATCTTTGACATTTGCCATCTTGAAATTTGTTATTTTTGACATTTTTCATGGTGACACTTTCCATTTTTGACATTTAGCATTGTGACATTTGTCATTTGACATCTTTGACATTTGCCATCTTGAAATTTGTCATTTTTGACATTTTTCATGGTGACACTTTTCATTTTTGACATTTAGCATTGTGACATTTGTCATTTGACATCTTTGACATTTGCTATCTTGAAATTTGTTATTTTTGACATTTTTCATGGTGACACTTTTTATTTTTGACATTTAGCATTGTGACATTTGTCATTTGACATCTTTGACATTTGCCATCTTGAAATTTGTCATTTTTGACATTTTTCATGGTGACACTTTTCATTTTTGACATTTAGCATTGTGACATTTGTCATTTGACATCTTTGACATTTGCCATCTTGAAATTTGTTATTTTTGACATTTTTCATGGTGACACTTTCCATTTTTGACATTTAGCATTGTGACATTTGTCATTTGACATCTTTGACATTTGCCATCTTGAAATTTGTCATTTTTGACATTTTTCATAGTGACACTTTTCATTTTTGACATTTAGCATGGTGACATTTGTCATTTGACATCTTTGACATTTGCCATTTTGAAATTTGTCATTTTTGACATTTTTCATAGTGACACTTTTCATTTTTGACATTTAGCATTGTGACATTTGTCATTTGACATCTTTGACATTTGCCATCTTGAAGTTTGTTATTTTTGACATTTTTCATGGTGACACTTTTCATTTTTGACATTTAGCATTGTGACATTTGTCATTTGACATCTTTGACATTTGCCATCTTGAAATTTGTTATTTTTGACATATTTTATGGTGACACTTTTCATTTTTGACATTTAGCATTGTGACATTTGTCAGTTTTGACATTTGCCATTTTGAAATTTATCATTTTTGACATTTTTCATGGTGACACTTTTCATTTTTGACATTTAGCATTGTGACATTTGTCATTTGACATCTTTGACATTTGCCATCTTGAAATTTGTCATTTTTGACATTTAGCATTGTGACATTTGTCATTTGACATCTTTGACATTTGCCATCTTGAAATTTGTTATTTTTGACATTTTTCATTTTTGACATTTAGCATTGTGACATTTGTCAGTTTTGACATTTGCCATCTTGAAATTTGTCATTTTTGAGATTTTTCATGGTGACACTATTCATTTTTAACATTTAGCATTGTGACATTTGTCATTTGACATCTTAGACATTTGTCATCTTGAAATTTGTCATTTTTGACACTTTTCATTTTTGACATTTAGCATTGTGACATTTGTCATTTGACATCTTTGACATTTGCCATCTTGAAATTTGTCATTTTTGACATTTTTCATGGTGACACTTTTCATTTTTGACATTTAGCATTGTGACATTTGTCAGTTTTGACATTTGCCATCTTGAAATTTGTCATTTTTGACATTTTTCATGGTGACACTTTTCATTTTTGACATTTAGCATTGTGACATTTGTCAGTGTTGACATTTGCCATCTTGAAATTTGTCATTTTTGACATTTGTCATGGTGACACTTTTCATTTTTGACATTTAGCATTGTGACATTTGTCATTTGACATCTTTGACATTTGCCATCTTGAAATTTGTCATTTTTGACATTTTTCATGGTGACACTTTTCATTTTTGACATTTGGCATTGTGACATTTGTCATTTGACATCTTTGACATTTGCCATCTTGAAATTTGTCATTTTTGACATTAAGCATTGTGATATTTGTCATTTGACATCTTTGACATTTGCCATCTTGAAATTTGTCATTTTTGACATTTTTCATGGTGACACTTTTCATCTATGACATTTAGCATTGTGACGTTTGTCATTTGACATCTTTGACATTTGCCATCTTGAAATTTGTTATTTTTGACATTTTTCATGGTGACACTTTTCATTTTTGACATTTAGCATTGTGACATTTGTCATTTGACATCTTTGACATTTGCCATCTTGAAATTTGTCATTTTTGACATTTTTCATGGTGACACTTTTCTTTTTTGACATTTAGCATTGTGACATTTGTCAGTTTTGACATTTGCCATCTTGAAATTTGTCATTTTTGACATTTTTCATGGTGACACTTTTCATTTTTGACATTTAGCATTGTGACATTTGTCATTTGACATCTTAGACATTTGCCATCTTGAAATTTGTCAATTTTGACACTTTTCATTTTTGACATTTAGCATTGTAACATTTGTCATTTGACATCTTTGACATTTGCCATCTTGAAATTTGTCATTTTTAACATTTTTCATGGTGACACTTTTTATTTTTGACATTTAGCATTGTGACATTTGTCAGTTTTGACATTTGCCATCTTTAAATTTGTCATTTTTGACATTTTTCATGGTGACACTTTTCATTTTTGACATTTAGCATTGTGACATTTGTCATTTGACATCTTTGACATTTGCCATCTTGAAATTTGTCATTTTTGACATTTTTCATGGTGACACTTTTCATTTTTGACATTTAGCATTGTGACATTTGTCATTTGACATCTTTTACATTTGACATCTTTGACATTTGCCATCTTGAAATTTGTTATTTTTGACATTTTTCATGGTGACACTTTTCATTTTTGACATTTAGCATTGTGACATTTGTCAGTTTTGACATTTGCCATTTTGAAATTTGTCATTTTTGACATTTAGCATTGTGACACTTTTCATTTTTGACATTTAGCATTGTGACATTTGTCATTTGACATCTTAGACATTTGCCATCTTGAAATTTCTCATTTTTGACACTTTTCATTTGTGACATTTAGCATTGTGACATTTGTCATTTGACATCTTTGACATTTGCCATCTTGAAATTTGTCATTTTTGACATTTTTCATGGTGTCACTTTTCATTTTTGACATTTAGCATTGTGACATTTGTCATGTGACATCTTTGACATTTGCCATCTTGAAATTTGTCATTTTTGACATTTTTTATGGTGACACTTTTCATTTTTGACATTTAGCAATGTGACATTTGTCATTTGACATCTTTGACATTTGCCATCTTGAAATTTGTCATTTTTGACATTTTTCATGGTGACACTTTTCATTTTTGACATTTAGCATTGTGACATTTGTCAGTTTTGACATTTGCCATCTTGAAATTTGTCATTTTTGACATTTTTCATGGTGTCACTTTTCATTTTTTACATTTAGCATTGTGACATTTGTCATTTGACATCTTTGACATTTGCCATATTGAAATTTGTTATTTTTGACATTTTTCATGGTGACACTTTTCATTTTTGACATTTAGCATTGTGACATTTGTCATTTGACATCTTTGACATTTGCCATCGTGAAATTTGTCATTTTTGACATTTTTCATGGTGACACTTTTCATTTTTGACATTTAGCATTGTGACATTTGTCATTTGACATCTTTGACATTTGCCATCTTGAAATTTGTCATTTTTGACATTTTTCACGGTGACACTTTTCATTTTTGACATTTAGCATTGTGGCATTTGTCATTTGACATCTTAGACATTTGCCATCTTGAAATTTGTCAATTTTGACACTTTTCATTTTTGACATTTAGCATTGTAACATTTGTCATTTGACATCTTTGACATTTGCCATCTTGAAATTTGTCATTTTTGACATTTTTCATGGTGACACTTTTTATTTTTGACATTTAGCATTGTGACATTTGTCAGTTTTGACATTTGCCATCTTGAAATTTGTCATTTTTGACATTTTTCATGGTGACACTTTTCATTTTTGACATTTAGCATTGTGACATTTGTCATTTGACATCTTTGACATTTGCCATCTTGAAATTTGTCATTTTTGACATTTTTCATGGTGACACTTTTCATTTTTGACATTTAGCATTGTGACATTTGTCATTTGACATCTTTTAGATTTGCCATCTTGAAATTTGTCATTTTTGACATTTAGCATTGTGACATTTGTCATTTGACATCTTTGACATTTGCCATCTTAAAATTTGTTATTTTTGACATTTTTCATGGTGACACTTTTCATTTTTGACATTTAGCATTGTGACATTTGTCAGTTTTGATATTTGCCATTTTAAAATTTGTCATTTTTGACATTTAGCATTGTGACACTTTTCATTTTTGACATTTAGCATTGTGACATTTGTCATTTGACATCTTAGACATTTGCCATCTTCAAATTTGTCATTTTTGACACTTTTCATTTGTGACATTTAGCATTGTAACATTTGTCATTTGACATCTTTGACATTTGCCATCTTGAAATTTGTCATTTTTGACATTTTTCATGGTGTCACTTTTCATTTTTGTCATTTAGCATTGTGACATTTGTCATGTGACATCTTTGACATTTGCCATCTTGAAATTTGTCATTTTTGACATTTTTTATGGTGACACTTTT
This sequence comes from Altica lythri, assembly GCA_964028335.1. NCBI lineage: Eukaryota > Metazoa > Arthropoda > Insecta > Coleoptera > Chrysomelidae > Altica > Altica lythri. The sequence continues at coordinate 20,706,543 of OZ034800.1, read as the reverse complement.
CATTTTTGACATTTAGCATTGTGACATTTGTCATTTGACATCTTTGACATTTGCCATCTTGAAATTTGTCATTTTTGACATTTTTCATGGTGACACTTTTCATTTTTGACATTTAGCATTGTGACATTTGTCAGTTTTGACATTTGCCATCTTGAAATTTGTCATTTTTGACATTTTTCATGGTGACACTTTTCATTTTTTACATTTAGCATTGTGACATTTGTCATTTGACATCTTTGACATTTGCCATATTGAAATTTGTTATTTTTGACATTTTTCATGGTGACACTTTCCATTTTTGACATTTAGCATTGTGACATTTGTCATTTGACATCTTTGACATTTGCCATCGTGAAATTTGTCATTTTTGACATTTTTCATGGTGACACTTTTCATTTTTGACATTTAGCATTGTGACATTTGTCATTTGACATCTTTGACATTTGCCATCTTGAAATTTGTCATTTTTGACATTTTTCACGGTGACACTTTTCATTTTTGACATTTAGCATTGTGACATTTGTCATTTGACATCTTAGACATTTGCCATCTTGAAATTTGTCATTTTTGACACTTTTCATTTTTGACATTTAGCATTGTGACATTTGTCATTTGACATCTTTGACATTTGCCATCTTGAAATTTGATATTTTTGACATTTTTCATGGTGACACTTTTCATTTTTGACATTTAGCATTGTGACATTTGTCATTTGACATCTTTGACATTTGCCATCTTGAAATTTGTTATTTTTGACATTTTTCATGGTGACACTTTTCATTTTTGACATTTAGCATTGTGACATTTGTCAGTTTTGACATTTGCCATTTTAAAATTTGTCATTTTTGACATTTAGCATTGTGACACTTTTCATTTTTGACATTTAGCATTGTGACATTTGTCATTTGACATCTTAGACATTTGCCATCTTCAAATTTGTCATTTTTGACACTTTTCATTTGTGACATTTAGCATTGTAACATTTGTCATTTGACATCTTTGACATTTGCCATCTTGAAATTTGTCATTTTTGACATTTTTCATGGTGTCACTTTTCATTTTTGTCATTTAGCATTGTGACATTTGTCATGTGACATCTTTGACATTTGCCATCTTGAAATTTGTCATTTTTGACATTTTTTATGGTGACACTTTTCATTTTTGACATTTAGCATTGTGACATTTGTCATTTGACATCTTTGACATTTGCCATCTTGAAATTTGTCATTTTTGACATTTTTCATGGTGACACTTTTCATTTTTGACATTTAGCATTGTGACATTTGTCAGTTTTGACATTTGCCATCTTGAAATTTGTCATTTTTGACATTTTTCATGGTGACACTTTTCATTTTTTACATTTAGCATTGTGACATTTGTCATTTGACATCTTTGACATTTGCCATATTGAAATTTGTTATTTTTGACATTTTTCATGGTGACACTTTTCATTTTTGACATTTAGCATTGTGACATTTGTCATTTGACATCTTTGACATTTGCCATCGTGAAATTTGTCATTTTTGACATTTTTCATGGTGATACTTTTCATTTTTGACATTTAGCATTGTGACATTTGTCATTTGACATCTTTGACATTTGCCATCTTGAAATTTGTCATTTTTGACATTTTTCACGGTGACACTTTTCATTTTTGACATTTAGCATTGTGACATTTGTCATTTGACATCTTAGACATTTGCCATCTTGAAATTTGTCATTTTTGACACTTTTCATTTTTGACATTTAGCATTGTGACATTTGTCATTTGACATCTTTGACATTTGCCATCTTGAAATTTGATATTTTTGACATTTTTCATGGTGACACTTTTCATTTTTGACATTTAGCATTGTGACATTTGTCATTTGACATCTTGGACATTTGCCATCTTGAAATTTGTCATTTTTGACATTTTTCATGGTGACACTTATCATTTTTGACATTTAGCATTGTGACATTTGTCAGTTTTGACATTTGCCATCTTGAAATTTGTCATTTTTGACATTTTTCATGGTGACACTTTTCATTTCTGACATTTAGCATTGTGACATTTGTCATGTGACATCTTTGACATTTGCCATCTTGAAATTTGTCATTTTTGACATTTTTTATGGTGACACTTTTCATTTTTGACATTTAGCATTGTAACATTTGTCATTTGACATCTTTGACATTTGCCATCTTGAAATTTGTCATTTTTGACATTTTTCATGGTGACACTTTTCATTTTTGACATTTAGCATTGTGACATTTGTCAGTTTTGACATTTGCCATTTTAAAATTTGTCATTTTTGACATTTAGCATTGTGACACTTTTCATTTTTGACATTTAGCATTGTGACATTTGTCATTTGACATCTTAGACATTTGCCATCTTGAAATTTGTTATTTTTGACATTTTTCATGGTGACACTTTTCATTTTTGACATTTAGCATTGTGACATTTGTCAGTTTTGACATTTGCCATTTTAAAATTTGTCATTTTTGACATTTTTCATGGTGACACTTTTCATTTTTGACATTTAGCATTGTGACATTTGTCATTTGACATCTTAGACATTTGCCATCTTCAAATTTGTCATTTTTGACACTTTTCATTTGTGACATTTAGCATTGTAACATTTGTCATTTGACATCTTTGACATTTGCCATCTTGAAATTTGTCATTTTTGACATTTTTCATGGTGTCACTTTTCATGTTTGTCATTTAGCATTGTGACATTTGTCATGTGACATCTTTGACATTTGCCATCTTGAAATTTGTCATTTTTGACATTTTTTATGGTGACACTTTTCATTTTTGACATTTAGCATTGTGACATTTGTCATTTGACATCTTTGACATTTGCCATCTTGAAATTTGTCATTTTTGACATTTTTCATGGTGACACTTTTCATTTTTGACATTTAGCATTGTGACATTTGTCAGTTTTGACATTTGCCATCTTGAAATTTGTCATTTTTGACATTTTTCATGGTGACACTTTTCATTTTTTACATTTAGCATTGTGACATTTGTCATTTGACATCTTTGACATTTGCCATATTGAAATTTGTTATTTTTGACATTTTTCATGGTGACACTTTTCATTTTTGACATTTAGCATTGTGACATTTGTCAGTTTTGACATTTGCCATCTTGAAATTTGTCATTTTTGACATTTTTCATGGTGACACTTTTCATTTTTGACATTTAGCATTGTGACATTTGTCATTTGACATCTTAGACATTTGCCATCTTGAAATGTGTCATTTTTGACACTTTTCATTTTTGACATTTAGCATTGTGACATTTGTCATTTGACATCTTTAACATTTGCCATCTTGAAATTTGTCTTTTTTGACATTTTTCATGGTGATACTTTTCATTTTTGACATTTAGCATTGTGACATTTGTCAGTTTTGACATTTGCCATCTTGAAATTTGTCATTTTTGACATTTTTCATGGTGACACTTTTCATTTTTGACATTTAGCATTGTGACATTTGTCATTTGACATCTTTGACATTTGCTATCTTGAAATTTGTCATTTTTGACATTTTTCATGGTGACACTTTTCATTTTTGACATTTAGCATTGTGACATTTGTCATTTGACATCTTTGACATTTGCCATCTTGAAATTTGTCATTTTTGACATTTTATGGTGACACTTTTCATTTTTGACATTTAGCATTGTGACATTTGTCAGTTTTGACATTTGCCATCTTGAAATTTGTTATTTTTGACATTTAACATGGTGACACTTTTCATTTTTGACATTTAGCATTGTGACATTTGTCATTTGACATCTTAGACATTTGCCATCTTGAAATTTGTCATTTTTGACACTTTTCATTTTTGACATTTAGCATTGTGACATTTGCCATTTGACATCTTTGACATTTGCCATCTTGAAATTTGTCATTTTTCATGGTGACACTTTTCATTTTTGACATTTGTCAGTTTTGACATTTGTTATCTTGAAATTTGTCATTTTTGACATTTTTCATGGTGACACTTTTCATTTTTGACATTTAGCATTGTGACATTTGTCATTTGACATCTTTGACATTTGCCATCTTGAAATTTGTCATTTTTGACATTTTTCATGGTGACACTTTTCATTTTTGACATTTAGCATTGTGACATTTGTCATTTGACATCTTTGACATTTGCCATCTTGAAATTTGTCATTTTTGACATTTAGCATTGTGACATTTGTCATTTGACATCTTTGACATTTGCTATCTTGAAATTTGTTATTTTTGACATTTTTCATGGTGACACTTTTCATTTTTGACATTTAGCATTGTGACATTTGTCATTTGACATCTTTGACATTTGCCATCTTGAAATTTGTCATTTTTGACATTTTTCATGGTGACACTTTTCATTTTTGACATTTAGCATTGTGACATTTGTCATTTGACATGTTTGACATTTGCCATCTTGAAATTTGTTATTTTTGACATTTTTCATGGTGACACTTTTCATTTTTGACATTTAGCATTGTGACATTTGTCATTTGACATCTTTGACATTTGCTATCTTGAAATTTGTCATTTTTGACATTTTTCATGATGACACTTTTCATTTTTGACATTTAGCATTGTGACATTTGTCATTTGACATCTTTGACATTTGCACTCTTGAAATTTGTTATTTTTGACATTTTTCATGGTGACACTTTCCATTTTTGACATTTAGCATTGTGACATTTGTCATTTGACATCTTTGACATTTGCCATCTTGAAATTTGTCATTTTTGACATTTTTCATGGTGACACTTTTCATTTTTGACATTTAGCATTGTGACATTTGTCATTTGACATCTTTGACATTTGCTATCTTGAAATTTGTTATTTTTGACATTTTTCATGGTGACACTTTTCATTTTTGACATTAAGCATTGTGACATTTGTCATTTGACATCTTTGACATTTGCCATCTTGAAATTTGTCATTTTTGACATTTTTCATGGTGACACTTTTCATTTTTGACATTTAGCATTGTGACATTTGTCATTTGACATCTTTGACATTTGCCATCTTGAAATTTGTTATTTTTGACATTTTTCATGGTGACACTTTCCATTTTTGACATTTAGCATTGTGACATTTGTCATTTGACATCTTTGACATTTGCCATCTTGAAATTTGTCATTTTTGACATTTTTCATAGTGACACTTTTCATTTTTGACATTTAGCATGGTGACATTTGTCATTTGACATCTTTGACATTTGCCATTTTGAAATTTGTCATTTTTGACATTTTTCATAGTGACACTTTTCATTTTTGACATTTAGCATTGTGACATTTGTCATTTGACATCTTTGACATTTGCCATCTTGAAGTTTGTTATTTTTGACATTTTTCATGGTGACACTTTTCATTTTTGACATTTAGCATTGTGACATTTGTCATTTGACATCTTTGACATTTGCCATCTTGAAATTTGTTATTTTTGACATATTTTATGGTGACACTTTTCATTTTTGACATTTAGCATTGTGACATTTGTCAGTTTTGACATTTGCCATTTTGAAATTTATCATTTTTGACATTTTTCATGGTGACACTTTTCATTTTTGACATTTAGCATTGTGACATTTGTCATTTGACATCTTTGACATTTGCCATCTTGAAATTTGTCATTTTTGACATTTAGCATTGTGACATTTGTCATTTGACATCTTTGACATTTGCCATCTTGAAATTTGTTATTTTTGACATTTTTCATTTTTGACATTTAGCATTGTGACATTTGTCAGTTTTGACATTTGCCATCTTGAAATTTGTCATTTTTGAGATTTTTCATGGTGACACTATTCATTTTTGACATTTAGCATTGTGACATTTGTCATTTGACATCTTAGACATTTGTCATCTTGAAATTTGTCATTTTTGACACTTTTCATTTTTGACATTTAGCATTGTGACATTTGTCAGTGTTGACATTTGCCATCTTGAAATTTGTCATTTTTGACATTTGTCATGGTGACACTTTTCATTTTTGACATTTAGCATTGTGACATTTGTCATTTGACATCTTTGACATTTGCCATCTTGAAATTTGTCATGTTTGACATTTAGCATTGTGATATTTGTCATTTGACATTTGCCATCTTGAAATTTGTTATTTTTGACATTTTTCATGGTGACACTTTTCATTTTTGACATTTAGCATTGTGACATTTGTCAGTTTTGACATTTGCCATCTTGAAATTTGTCATTTTTGACATTTAGCATTGTGACACTTTTTATTTTTGACATTTAGCATTGTGACATTTGTCATTTGACATCTTTGATATTTGCCAACTTGAAATTTGTCATTTTTGACATTTTTCATGGTGACACTTTTCATTTTTGACATTTGGCATTGTGACATTTGTCATTTGACATCTTTGACATTTGCCATCTTGAAATTTGTCATTTTTGACATTAAGCATTGTGATATTTGTCATTTGACATCTTTGACATTTGCCATCTTGAAATTTGTCATTTTTGACATTTTTCATGGTGACACTTTTCATCTATGACATTTAGCATTGTGACGTTTGTCATTTGACATCTTTGACATTTGCCATCTTGAAATTTGTTATTTTTGACATTTTTCATGGTGACACTTTTCATTTTTGACATTTAGCATTGTGACATTTGTCATTTGACATCTTTGACATTTGCCATCTTGAAATTTGTCATTTTTGACATTTTTCATGGTGACACTTTTCTTTTTTGACATTTAGCATTGTGACATTTGTCAGTTTTGACATTTGCCATCTTGAAATTTGTCATTTTTGACATTTTTCATGGTGACACTTTTCATTTTTGACATTTAGCATTGTGACATTTGTCATTTGACATCTTAGACATTTGCCATCTTGAAATTTGTCAATTTTGACACTTTTCATTTTTGACATTTAGCATTGTAACATTTGTCATTTGACATCTTTGACATTTGCCATCTTGAAATTTGTCATTTTTAACATTTTTCATGGTGACACTTTTTATTTTTGACATTTAGCATTGTGACATTTGTCAGTTTTGACATTTGCCATCTTTAAATTTGTCATTTTTGACATTTTTCATGGTGACACTTTTCATTTTTGACATTTAGCATTGTGACATTTGTCATTTGACATCTTTGACATTTGCCATCTTGAAATTTGTCATTTTTGACATTTTTCATGGTGACACTTTTCATTTTTGACATTTAGCATTGTGACATTTGTCATTTGACATCTTTTACATTTGCCATCTTGAAATTTGTCATTTTTGACATTTAGCATTGTGACATTTGTCATTTGACATCTTTGACATTTGCCATCTTGAAATTTGTTATTTTTGACATTTTTCATGGTGACACTTTTCATTTTTGACATTTAGCATTGTGACATTTGTCAGTTTTGACATTTGCCATTTTGAAATTTGTCATTTTTGACATTTAGCATTGTGACACTTTTTATTTTTGACATTTAGCATTGTGACATTTGTCATTTGACATCTTAGACATTTGCCATCTTGAAATTTCTCATTTTTGACACTTTTCATTTGTGACATTTAGCATTGTGACATTTGTCATTTGACATCTTTGACATTTGCCATCTTGAAATTTGTCATTTTTGACATTTTTCATGGTGTCACTTTTCATTTTTGACATTTAGCATTGTGACATTTGTCATGTGACATCTTTGACATTTGCCATCTTGAAATTTGTCATTTTTGACATTTTTTATGGTGACACTTTTCATTTTTGACATTTAGCAATGTGACATTTGTCATTTGACATCTTTGACATTCGCCATCTTGAAATTTGTCATTTTTGACATTTTTCATGGTGACACTTTTCATTTTTGACATTTAGCATTGTGACATTTGTCAGTTTTGACATTTGCCATCTTGAAATTTGTCATTTTTGACATTTTTCATGGTGTCACTTTTCATTTTTTACATTTAGCATTGTGACATTTGTCATTTGACATCTTTGACATTTGCCATATTGAAATTTGTTATTTTTGACATTTTTCATGGTGACACTTTTCATTTTTGACATTTAGCATTGTGACATTTGTCATTTGACATCTTTGACATTTGCCATCGTGAAATTTGTCATTTTTGACATTTTTCATGGTGACACTTTTCATTTTTGACATTTAGCATTGTGACATTTGTCATTTGACATCTTTGACATTTGCCATCTTGAAATTTGTCATTTTTGACATTTTTCACGGTGACACTTTTCATTTTTGACATTTAGCATTGTGGCATTTGTCATTTGACATCTTAGACATTTGCCATCTTGAAATTTGTCAATTTTGACACTTTTCATTTTTGACATTTAGCATTGTAACATTTGTCATTTGACATCTTTGACATTTGCCATCTTGAAATTTGTCATTTTTGACATTTTTCATGGTGACACTTTTTATTTTTGACATTTAGCATTGTGACATTTGTCAGTTTTGACATTTGCCATCTTGAAATTTGTCATTTTTGACATTTTTCATGGTGACACTTTTCATTTTTGACATTTAGCATTGTGACATTTGTCATTTGACATCTTTGACATTTGCCATCTTGAAATTTGTCATTTTTGACATTTTTCATGGTGACACTTTTCATTTTTGACATTTAGCATTGTGACATTTGTCATTTGACATCTTTTAGATTTGCCATCTTGAAATTTGTCATTTTTGACATTTAGCATTGTGACATTTGTCATTTGACATCTTTGACATTTGCCATCTTAAAATTTGTTATTTTTGACATTTTTCATGGTGACACTTTTCATTTTTGACATTTGTCAGTTTTGATATTTGCCATTTTAAAATTTGTCATTTTTGACATTTAGCATTGTGACACTTTTCATTTTTGACATTTAGCATTGTGACATTTGTCATTTGACATCTTAGACATTTGCCATCTTCAAATTTGTCATTTTTGACACTTTTCATTTGTGACATTTAGCATTGTAACATTTGTCATTTGACATCTTTGACATTTGCCATCTTGAAATTTGTCATTTTTGACATTTTTCATGGTGTCACTTTTCATTTTTGTCATTTAGCATTGTGACATTTGTCATGTGACATCTTTGACATTTGCCATCTTGAAATTTGTCATTTTTGACATTTTTTATGGTGACACTTTTCATTTTTGACATTTAGCATTGTGACATTTGTCATTTGACATCTTTGACATTTGCCATCTTGAAATTTGTCATTTTTGACATTTTTCATGGTGACACTTTTCATTTTTGACATTTAGCATTGTGACATTTGTCAGTTTTGACATTTGCCATCTTGAAATTTGTCATTTTTGACATTTTTCATGGTGACACTTTTCATTTTTTACATTTAGCATTGTGACATTTGTCATTTGACATCTTTGACATTTGCCATATTGAAATTTGTTATTTTTGACATTTTTCATGGTGACACTTTCCATTTTTGACATTTAGCATTGTGACATTTGTCATTTGACATCTTTGACATTTGCCATCGTGAAATTTGTCATTTTTGACATTTTTCATGGTGACACTTTTCATTTTTGACATTTAGCATTGTGACATTTGTCATTTGACATCTTTGACATTTGCCATCTTGAAATTTGTCATTTTTGACATTTTTCACGGTGACACTTTTCATTTTTGACATTTAGCATTGTGACATTTGTCATTTGACATCTCAGACATTTGCCATCTTGAAATTTGTCATTTTTGACACTTTTCATTTTTGACATTTAGCATTGTGACATTTGTCATTTGACATCTTTGACATTTGCCATCTTGAAATTTGATATTTTTGACATTTTTCATGGTGACACTTTTCATTTTTGACATTTAGCATTGTGACATTTGTCATTTGACATCTTTGACATTTGCCATCTTGAAATTTGTTATTTTTGACATTTTTCATGGTGACACTTTTCATTTTTGACATTTAGCATTGTGACATTTGTCAGTTTTGACATTTGCCATTTTAAAATTTGTCATTTTTGACATTTAGCATTGTGACACTTTTCATTTTTGACATTTAGCATTGTGACATTTGTCATTTGACATCTTAGACATTTGCCATCTTCAAATTTGTCATTTTTGACACTTTTCATTTGTGACATTTAGCATTGTAACATTTGTCATTTGACATCTTTGACATTTGCCATCTTGAAATTTGTCATTTTTGACATTTTTCATGGTGTCACTTTTCATTTTTGTCATTTAGCATTGTGACATTTGTCATGTGACATCTTTGACATTTGCCATCTTGAAATTTGTCATTTTTGACATTTTTTATGGTGACACTTTTCATTTTTGACATTTAGCATTGTGACATTTGTCATTTGACATCTTTGACATTTGCCATCTTGAAATTTGTCATTTTTGACATTTTTCATGGTGACACTTTTCATTTTTGACATTTAGCATTGTGACATTTGTCAGTTTTGACATTTGCCATCTTGAAATTTGTCATTTTTGACATTTTTCATGGTGACACTTTTCATTTTTTACATTTAGCATTGTGACATTTGTCATTTGACATCTTTGACATTTGCCATATTGAAATTTGTTATTTTTGACATTTTTCATGGTGACACTTTTCATTTTTGACATTTAGCATTGTGACATTTGTCATTTGACATCTTTGACATTTGCCATCGTGAAATTTGTCATTTTTGACATTTTTCATGGTGATACTTTTCATTTTTGACATTTAGCATTGTGACATTTGTCATTTGACATCTTTGACATTTGCCATCTTGAAATTTGTCATTTTTGACATTTTTCACGGTGACACTTTTCATTTTTTACATTTAGCATTGTGACATTTGTCATTTGACATCTTAGACATTTGCCATCTTGAAATTTGTCATTTTTGACACTTTTCATTTTTGACATTTAGCATTGTGACATTTGTCATTTGACATCTTTGACATTTGCCATCTTGAAATTTGATATTTTTGACATTTTTCATGGTGACACTTTTCATTTTTGACATTTAGCATTGTGACATTTGTCATTTGACATCTTGGACATTTGCCATCTTGAAATTTGTCATTTTTGACATTTTTCATGGTGACACTTATCATTTTTGACATTTAGCATTGTGACATTTGTCAGTTTTGACATTTGCCATCTTGAAATTTGTCATTTTTGACATTTTTCATGGTGACACTTTTCATTTCTGACATTTAGCATTGTGACATTTGTCATGTGACATCTTTGACATTTGCCATCTTGAAATTTGTCATTTTTGACATTTTTTATGGTGACACTTTTCATTTTTGACATTTAGCATTGTAACATTTGTCATTTGACATCTTTGACATTTGCCATCTTGAAATTTGTCATTTTTGACATTTTTCATGGTGACACTTTTCATTTTTGACATTTAGCATTGTGACATTTGTCAGTTTTGACATTTGCCATTTTAAAATTTGTCATTTTTGACATTTAGCATTGTGACACTTTTCATTTTTGACATTTAGCATTGTGACATTTGTCATTTGGCATCTTAGACATTTGCCATCTTGAAATTTGTTATTTTTGACATTTTTCATGGTGACACTTTTCATTTTTGACATTTAGCATTGTGACATTTGTCAGTTTTGACATTTGCCATTTTAAAATTTGTCATTTTTGACATTTTTCATGGTGACACTTTTCATTTTTGACATTTAGCATTGTGACATTTGTCATTTGACATCTTAGACATTTGCCATCTTCAAATTTGTCATTTTTGACACTTTTCATTTGTGACATTTAGCATTGTAACATTTGTCATTTGACATCTTTGACATTTGCCATCTTGAAATTTGTCATTTTTGACATTTTTCATGGTGTCACTTTTCATTTTTGTCATTTAGCATTGTGACATTTGTCATGTGACATCTTTGACATTTGCCATCTTGAAATTTGTCATTTTTGACATTTTTTATGGTGACACTTTTCATTTTTGACATTTAGCATTGTGACATTTGTCATTTGACATCTTTGACATTTGCCATCTTGAAATTTGTCATTTTTGACATTTTTCATGGTGACACTTTTCATTTTTGACATTTAGCATTGTGACATTTGTCAGTTTTGACATTTGCCATCTTGAAATTTGTCATTTTTGACATTTTTCATGGTGACACTTTTCATTTTTTACATTTAGCATTGTGACATTTGTCATTTGACATCTTTGACATTTGCCATATTGAAATTTGTTATTTTTGACATTTTTCATGGTGACACTTTTCATTTTTGACATTTAGCATTGTGACATTTGTCATTTGACATCTTTGACATTTGCCATCGTGAAATTTGTCATTTTTGACATTTTTCATGGTGACACTTTTCATTTTTGACATTTAGCATTGTGACATTTGTCATTTGACATCTTTGACATTTGCCATCTTGAAATTTGTCATTTTTGACATTTTTCATGGTGACACTTTTCATTTTTGACATTTAGCATTGTGACATTTGTCATTTGACATGTTTGACATTTGCCATCTTGAAATTTGTTATTTTTGACATTTTTCATGGTGACACTTTTCATTTTTGACATTTAGCATTGTGACATTTGTCATTTGACATCTTTGACATTTGCTATCTTGAAATTTGTCATTTTTGACATTTTTCATGATGACACTTTTCATTTTTGACATTTAGCATTGTGACATTTGTCATTTGACATCTTTGACATTTGCCATCTTGAAATTTGTTATTTTTGACATTTTTCATGGTGACACTTTTCATTTTTGACATTTAGCATTGTGACATTTGTCATTTGACATCTTTGACATTTGCCATCTTGAAATTTGTCATTTTTGACATTTTTCATGGTGACACTTTTCATTTTTGACATTTAGCATTGTGACATTTGTCATTTGACATGTTTGACATTTGCCATCTTGAAATTTGTTATTTTTGACATTTTTCATGGTGACACTTTTCATTTTTGACATTTAGCATTGTGACATTTGTCATTTGACATCTTTGACATTTGCCATCTTGAAATTTGTCATTTTTGACATTTTTCATGGTGACACTTTTCATTTTTGACATTTAGCATTGTGACATTTGTCATTTGACATGTTTGACATTTGCCATCTTGAAATTTGTTATTTTTGACATTTTTCATGGTGACACTTTTCATTTTTGACATTTAGCATTGTGACATTTGTCATTTGACATCTTTGACATTTGCTATCTTGAAATTTGTCATTTTTGACATTTTTCATGATGACACTTTTCATTTTTGACATTTAGCATTGTGACATTTGTCATTTGACATCTTTGACATTTGCCATCTTGAAATTTGTTATTTTTGACATTTTTCATGGTGACACTTTTCATTTTTGACATTTAGCATTGTGACATTTGTCATTTGACATCTTTGACATTTGCCATCTTGAAATTTGTCATTTTTGACATTTTTCATAGTGACACTTTTCATTTTTGACATTTAGCATGGTGACATTTGTCATTTGACATCTTTGACATTTGCCATTTTGAAATTTGTCATTTTTGACATTTTTCATAGTGACACTTTTCATTTTTGACATTTAGCATTGTGACATTTGTCATTTGACATCTTTGACATTTGCCATCTTAAAGTTTGTTATTTTTGACATTTTTCATGGTGACACTTTTCATTTTTGACATTTAGCATTGTGACATTTGTCATTTGACATCTTTGACATTTGCCATCTTGAAATTTGTTATTTTTGACATTTTTCATGGTGACACTTTTCATTTTTGACATTTAGCATTGTGACATTTGTCAGTTTTGACATTTGCCATTTTGAAATTTATCATTTTTGACATTTTTCATAGTGACACTTTTCATTTTTGACATTTAGCATTGTGACATTTGTCATTTGACATCTTTGACATTTGCCATCTTGAAATTTGTCATTTTTGACATTTAGCATTGTGACATTTGTCATTTGACATCTTTGACATTTGCCATCTTGAAATTTGTCATTTTTGACATTTTTCATGGTGACACTTTTCATTTTTGACATTTGTCAGTTTTGACATTTGCCATCTTGAAATTTGTCATTTTTGACATTTTTCATGGTGACACTTTTCATTTTTTACATTTAGCATTGTGACATTTGTCATTTGACATCTTTGACATTTGCCATATTGAAATTTGTTATTTTTGACATTTTTCATGGTGACACTTTTCATTTTTGACATTTAGCATTGTGACATTTGTCATTTGACATCTTTGACATTTGCCATCGTGAAATTTGTCATTTTTGACATTTTTCTTGGTGACACTTTTCATTTTTGACATTTAGCATTGTGACATTTGTCATTTGACATCTTTGACATTTGCCATCTTGAAATTTGTCATTTTTGACATTTTTCACGGTGACACTTTTCATTTTTGACATTTAGCATTGTGGCATTTGTCATTTGACATCTTAGACATTTGCCATCTTGAAATTTGTCAATTTTGACACTTTTCATTTTTGACATTTAGCATTGTAACATTTGTCATTTGACATCTTTGACATTTGCCATCTTGAAATTTGTCATTTTTGACATTTTTCATGTTGACACTTTTTATTTTTGACATTTAGCATTGTGACATTTGTCAGTTTTGACATTTGCCATCTTGAAATTTGTCATTTTTGACATTTTTCATGGTGACACTTTTCATTTTTGACATTTAGCATTGTGACATTTGTCATTTGACATCTTTGACATTTGCCATCTTGAAATTTGTCATTTTTGACATTTTTCATGGTGACACTTTTCATTTTTGACATTTAGCATTGTGACATTTGTCATTTGACATCTTTTAGATTTGCCATCTTGAAATTTGTCATTTTTGACATTTAGCATTGTGACATTTGTCATTTGACATCTTTGACATTTGCCATCTTAAAATTTGTTATTTTTGACATTTTTCATGGTGACACTTTTCATTTTTGACATTTAGCATTGTGACATTTGTCAGTTTTGACATTTGCCATTTTAAAATTTGTCATTTTTGACATTTAGCATTGTGACACTTTTCATTTTTGACATTTAGCATTGTGACATTTGTCATTTGACATCTTAGACATTTGCCATCTTCAAGTTTGTCATTTTTGACATTTTTTATTTGTGACATTTAGCATTGTAACATTTGTCATTTGACATCTTTGACATTTGCCATCTTGAAATTTGTCATTTTTGACATTTTTCATGGTGTCACTTTTCATTTTTGTCATTTAGCATTGTGACATTTGTCATGTGACATCTTTGACATTTGCCATCTTGAAATTTGTCATTTTTGACATTTTTTATGGTGACACTTTTCATTTTTGACATTTAGCATTGTGACATTTGTCATTTGACATCTTTGACATTTGCCATCTTGAAATTTGTCATTTTTGACATTTTTCATGGTGACACTTTTCATTTTTGACATTTAGCATTGTGACATTTGTCAGTTTTGACATTTGCCATCTTGAAATTTGTCATTTTTGACATTTTTCATGTTGACACTTTTCATTTTTTACATTTAGCATTGTGACATTTGTCATTTGACATCTTTGACATTTGCCATATTGAAATTTGTTATTTTTGACATTTTTCATGGTGACACTTTTCATTTTTGACATTTAGCATTGTGACATTTGTCATTTGACATCTTTGACATTTGCCATCGTGAAATTTGTCATTTTTGACATTTTTCATGGTGACACTTTTCATTTTTGACATTTAGCATTGTGACATTTGTCATTTGACATCTTTGTTATTTGCCATCTTGAAATTTGTCATTTTTGACATTTTTCACGGTGACACTTTTCATTTTTGACATTTAGCATTGTGACATTTGTCATTTGACATCTTAGACATTTGCCATCTTGAAATTTGTCATTTTTGACACTTTTCATTTTTGACATTTAGCATTGTGACATTTGTCATTTGACATCTTTGACATTTGCCATCTTGAAATTTGATATTTTTGACATTTTTCATGGTGACACTTTTCATTTTTGACATTTAGCATTGTGACATTTGTCATTTGACATCTTGGACATTTGCCATCTTGAAATTTGTCATTTTTGACATTTTTCATGGTGACACTTATCATTTTTGACATTTAGCATTGTAACATTTGTCAGTTTTGACATTTGCCATCTTGAAATTTGTCATTTTTGACATTTTTCATGGTGACACTTTTCATTTCTGACATTTAGCATTGTGACATTTGTCATGTGACATCTTTGACATTTGCCATCTTGAAATTTGTCATTTTTGACATTTTTCATGGTGACACTTTTCATTTTTGACATTTAGCATTGTGACATTTGTCATTTGACATCTTTGACATTTGCCATCTTGAAATTTGTCATTTTTGACATTTTTCATGGTGACACTTTTCATTTTTGACATTTAGCATTGTGACATTTGTCAGTTTTGACATTTGCCATTTTAAAATTTGTCATTTTTGACATTTAGCATTGTGACACTTTTCATTTTTGACATTTAGCATTGTGACATTTGTCATTTGACATCTTAGACATTTGCCATCTTGAAATTTGTTATTTTTGACATTTTTCATGGTGACACTTTTCATTTTTGACATTTAGCATTGTGACATTTGTCAGTTTTGACATTTGCCTTTTTAAAATTTGTCATTTTTGACATTTTTTATGGTGACACTTTTCATTTTTGACATTTAGCATTGTGACATTTGTCATTTGACATCTTAGACATTTGCCATCTTCAAATTTGTCATTTTTGACACTTTTCATTTGTGACATTTAGCATTGTAACATTTGTCATTTGACATCTTTGACATCTGCCATCTTGAAATTTGTCATTTTTGACATTTTTCATGGTGTCACTTTTCATCTTTTCATTTTTGTCATTTAGCATTGTGACATTTGTCATGTGACATCTTTGACATTTGCCATCTTGAAATTTGTCATTTTTGACATTTTTTATGGTGACACTTTTCATTTTTGACATTTAGCATTGTGACATTTGTCATTTGACATCTTTGACATTTGCCATCTTAAAATTTGTCATTTTTGACATTTTTCATGGTGACACTTTTCATTTTTGACATTTAGCATTGTGACATTTGTCAGTTTTGACATTTGCCATCTTGAAATTTGTCATTTTTGACATTTTTCATGGTGACACTTTTCATTTTTTACATTTAGCATTGTGACATTTGTCATTTGACATCTTTGACATTTGCCATATTGAAATTTGTTATTTTTGACATTTTTCATGGTGACACTTTTCATTTTTGACATTTAGCATTGTGACATTTGTCATTTGACATCTTTGACATTTGCCATGGTGAAATTTGTCATTTTTGACATTTTTCATGGTGACACTTTTCATTTTTGACATTTAGCATTGTGACATTTGTCATTTGACATTTGCCATCTTGAAATTTGTCATTTTTGACATTTTTCATGGTGACACTTTTTATTTTTGACATTTAGCATTGTGACATTTGTCATTTGACATGTTTGACATTTGCCATCTTGAAATTTGTTATTTTTGACATTTTTCATGGTGACACTTTTCATTTTTGACATTTAGCATTGTGACATTTGTCAGTTTTGACATTTGCCATCTTGAAATTTGTCATTTTTGACATTTTTCATGGTGACATTTTTCATTTTTGACATTTAGCATTGTGACATTTGTCAGTGTTGACATTTGCCATCTTGAAATTTGTCATTTTTGATATTTTTCATGGTGACACTTTTCATTTTTGACATTTAGCATTGTGACATTTGTCATTTGACATCTTTGACATTTGCCATCTTGAAATTTGTCATTTTTGACATTTGTCATGGTGACACTTTTCATTTTTGACATTTAGCATAGTGACATTTGTCATTTGACATCTTTGACATTTGCCTTCTTGAAATTTGTCATGTTTGACATTTAGCATTGTGATATTTGTCATTTGACATTTGCCATCTTGAAATTTGTTATTTTTGACATTTTTCATGGTGACACTTTTCATTTTTGACATTTAGCATTGTGACATTTGTCAGTTTTGACATTTGCCATCTTGAAATTTGTCATTTTTGACATTTAGCATTGTGACACTTTTTATTTTTGACATTTAGCATTGTGACATTTGTCATTTGACATCTTTGATATTTGCCAACTTGAAATTTGTCATTTTTGACATTTTTCATGGTGACACTTTTCATTTTTGACATTTGGCATTGTGACATTTGTCATTTGACATCTTTGATATTTGCCATCTTAAAATTTGTCATTTTTGACATTAAGCATTGTGATATTTGTCATTTGACATCTTTGACATTTGCCATCTTGAAATTTGTCATTTTTGACATTTTTCATGGTGACACTTTTCATTTATGACATTTAGCATTGTGACGTTTGTCATTTGACATTTTTGACATTTGCCATCTTGAAATTTGTTATTTTTGACATTTTTCATGGTGACACTTTTCATTTTTGACATTTAGCATTGTGACATTTGTCATTTGACATCTTTGACATTTGCCATCTTGAAATTTGTCATTTTTGACATTTTTCATGGTGACACTTTTCTTTTTTGACATTTAGCATTGTGACATTTGTCAGTTTTGACATTTGCCATCTTGAAATTTGTCATTTTTGACATTTTTCATGGTGACACTTTTCATTTTTGACATTTAGCATTGTGACATTTGTCATTTGACATCTTTGACATTTGCCATCTTGAAATTTGTCATTTTTGACATTTTTCATGGTGACACTTTTCATTTTTGACATTTAGCATTGTGAAATTTGTCATTTGACATCTTTTACATTTGCCATCTTGAAATTTGTCATTTTTGACATTTAGCATTGTGACATTTGTCATTTGACATCTTTGACATTTGCCATCTTGAAATTTGTTATTTTTGACATTTTTCATGGTGACACTTTTCATTTTTGACATTTAGCATTGTGACATTTGTCAGTTTTGACATTTGCCATTTTGAAATTTGTCATTTTTGACATTTAGCATTGTGACACTTTTCATTTTTGACATTTAGCAATGTGACATTTGTCATTTGACATCTTAGACATTTGCCATCTTGAAATTTGTCATTTTTGACACTTTTCATTTGTGACATTTAGCATTGTGACATTTGTCATTTGACATCTTTGACATTTGCCATCTTGAAATTTGTCATTTTTGACATTTTTCATGGTGTCACTTTTCATTTTTGTCATTTAGCATTGTGACATTTGTCATGTGACATCTTTGACATTTGCCATCTTGAAATTTGTCATTTTTGACATTTTTTATGGTGACACTTTTCATTTTTGACATTTAGCATTGTGACATTTGTCATTTGACATCTTTGACATTTGCCATCTTAAAATTTGTCATTTTTGACATTTTTCATGGTGACACTTTTCATTTTTGACATTTAGCATTGTGACATTTGTCAGTTTTGACATTTGCCATCTTGAAATTTGTCATTTTTGACATTTTTCATGGTGACACTTTTCATTTTTTACATTTAGCATTGTGACATTTGTCATTTGACATCTTTGACATTTGCCATATTGAAATTTGTTATTTTTGACATTTTTCATGGTGACACTTTTTATTTTTGACATTTAGCATTGTGACATTTGTCATTTGACATCTTTGACATTTGCCATCGTGAAATTTGTCATTTTTGACATTTTTCATGGTGACACTTTTCATTTTTGACATTTAGCATTGTGACATTTGTCATTTGACATTTGCCATCTTGAAATTTGTCATTTTTGACATTTTTCATGGTGACACTTTTCATTTTTGACATTTAGCATTGTGACATTTGTCATTTGACATGTTTGACATTTGCCATCTTGAAATTTGTTATTTTTGACATTTTTCATGGTGACACTTTTCATTTTTGACATTTAGCATTGTGACATTTGTCATTTGACATCTTTGACATTTGCTATCTTGAAATTTGTCATTTTTGACATTTTTCATGATGACACTTTTCATTTTTGACATTTAGCATTGTGACATTTGTCATTTGACATCTTTGACATTTGCCATCTTGAAATTTGTTATTTTTGACATTTTTCATGGTGACACTTTTCATTTTTGACATTTAGCATTGTGACATTTGTCATTTGACATCTTTGACATTTGCCATCTTGAAATTTGTCATTTTTGACATTTTTCATGGTGACACTTTTCATTTTTGACATTTAGCATTGTGACATTTGTCATTTGACATGTTTGACATTTGCCATCTTGAAATTTGTTATTTTTGACATTTTTCATGGTGACACTTTTCATTTTTGACATTTAGCATTGTGACATTTGTCATTTGACATCTTTGACATTTGCCATCTTGAAATTTGTCATTTTTGACATTTTTCATGGTGACACTTTTCATTTTTGACATTTAGCATTGTGACATTTGTCATTTGACATGTTTGACATTTGCCATCTTGAAATTTGTTATTTTTGACATTTTTCATGGTGACACTTTTCATTTTTGACATTTAGCATTGTGACATTTGTCATTTGACATCTTTGACATTTGCTATCTTGAAATTTGTCATTTTTGACATTTTTCATGATGACACTTTTCATTTTTGACATTTAGCATTGTGACATTTGTCATTTGACATCTTTGACATTTGCCATCTTGAAATTTGTTATTTTTGACATTTTTCATGGTGACACTTTTCATTTTTGACATTTAGCATTGTGACATTTGTCATTTGACATCTTTGACATTTGCCATCTTGAAATTTGTCATTTTTGACATTTTTCATAGTGACACTTTTCATTTTTGACATTTAGCATGGTGACATTTGTCATTTGACATCTTTGACATTTGCCATTTTGAAATTTGTCATTTTTGACATTTTTCATAGTGACACTTTTCATTTTTGACATTTAGCATTGTGACATTTGTCATTTGACATCTTTGACATTTGCCATCTTGAAGTTTGTTATTTTTGACATTTTTCATGGTGACACTTTTCATTTTTGACATTTAGCATTGTGACATTTGTCATTTGACATCTTTGACATTTGCCATCTTGAAATTTGTTATTTTTGACATTTTTCATGGTGACACTTTTCATTTTTGACATTTAGCATTGTGACATTTGTCAGTTTTGACATTTGCCATTTTGAAATTTATCATTTTTGACATTTTTTATGGTGACACTTTTCATTTTTGACATTTAGCATTGTGACATTTGTCATTTGACATCTTTGACATTTGCCATCTTGAAATTTGTCATTTTTGACATTTAGCATTGTGACATTTGTCATTTGACATCTTTGACATTTGCCATCTTGAAATTTGTTATTTTTGACATTTTTTATGGTGACACTTTTCATTTTTGACATTTAGCATTGTGACATTTGTCAGTTTTGACATTTGCCTTTTTAAAATTTGTCATTTTTGACATTTTTTATGGTGACACTTTTCATTTTTGACATTTAGCATTGTGACATTTGTCATTTGACATCTTAGACATTTGCCATCTTCAAATTTGTCATTTTTGACACTTTTCATTTGTGACATTTAGCATTGTAACATTTGTCATTTGACATCTTTGACATTTGCCATCTTGAAATTTGTCATTTTTGACATTTTTCATGGTGTCACTTTTCATTTTTGTCATTTAGCATTGTGACATTTGTCATGTGACATCTTTGACATTTGCCATCTTGAAATTTGTCATTTTTGACATTTTTTATGGTGACACTTTTCATTTTTGACATTTAGCATTGTGACATTTGTCATTTGACAT
The DNA here is from genome assembly GCA_964028335.1 of Altica lythri. Classification (NCBI taxonomy): domain Eukaryota; kingdom Metazoa; phylum Arthropoda; class Insecta; order Coleoptera; family Chrysomelidae; genus Altica; species Altica lythri. Next base: position 20,684,803 of record OZ034800.1, on the reverse strand, counting down.
CTTTGACATTTGCCATCTTAAAATTTGTCATTTTTGACATTTTTCATGGTGACACTTTTCATTTTTGACATTTAGCATTGTGACATTTGTCAGTTTTGAAATTTGCCATCTTGAAATTTGTCATTTTTGACATTTTTCATGGTGACACTTTTCATTTTTTACATTTAGCATTGTGACATTTGTCATTTGACATCTTTGACATTTGCCATATTGAAATTTGTTATTTTTGACATTTTTCATGGTGACACTTTTCATTTTTGACATTTAGCATTGTGACATTTGTCATTTGACATCTTTGACATTTGCCATCGTGAAATTTGTCATTTTTGACATTTTTCATGGTGACACTTTTCATTTTTGACATTTAGCATTGTGACATTTGTCATTTGACATTTGCCATCTTCAAATTTGTCATTTTTGACATTTTTCATGGTGACACTTTTCATTTTTGACATTTAGCATTGTGACATTTGTCATTTGACATGTTTGACATTTGCCATCTTGAAATTTGTTATTTTTGACATTTTTCATGGTGACACTTTTCATTTTTGACATTTAGCATTGTGACATTTGTCATTTGACATCTTTGACATTTGCTATCTTGAAATTTGTCATTTTTGACATTTTTCATGATGACACTTTTCATTTTTGACATTTAGCATTGTGACATTTGTCATTTGACATTTTTGACATTTGCCATCTTGAAATTTGTTATTTTTGACATTTTTCATGGTGACACTTTTCATTTTTGACATTTAGCATTGTGACATTTGTCATTTGACATCTTTGACATTTGCCATCTTGAAATTTGTCATTTTTGACATTTTTCATGGTGACACTTTTCATTTTTGACATTTAGCATTGTGACATTTGTCATTTGACATGTTTGACATTTGCCATCTTGAAATTTGTTATTTTTGACATTTTTCATGGTGACACTTTTCATTTTTGACATTTAGCATTGTGACATTTGTCATTTGACATCTTTGACATTTACCATCTTGAAATTTGTTATTTTTGACATTTTTCATGGTGACACTTTTCATTTTTGACATTTAGCATTGTGACATTTGTCAGTTTTGACATTTGCCATTTTGAAATTTATCATTTTTGACATTTTTCATGGTGACACTTTTCATTTTTGACATTTAGCATTGTGACATTTGTCATTTGACATCTTTGACATTTGCCATCTTGACATTTTTCATTTTTGACATTTAGCATTGTGACATTTGTCAGTTTTGACATTTGCCATCTTGAAATTTGTCATTTTTGAGATTTTTCATGGTGACACTATTCATTTTTGACATTTAGCATTTTGACATTTGTCATTTGACATCTTAGACATTTGTCATCTTGAAATTTGTCATTTTTGACACTTTTCATTTTTGACATTTAGCATTGTGACATTTGTCATTTGACATCTTTGACATTTGCCATCTTGAAATTTGTCATTTTTGACATTTTTCATGGTGACACTTTTCATTTTTGACATTTAGCATTGTGACATTTGTCAGTTTTGACATTTGCCATCTTGAAATTTGTCATTTTTGACATTTTTCATGGTGACACTTTTCATTTTTGACATTTAGCATTGTGACATTTGTCAGTGTTGACATTTGCCATCTTGAAATTTGTCATTTTTGATATTTTTCATGGTGACACTTTTCATTTTTGACATTTAGCATTGTGACATTTGTCATTTGACATCTTTGACATTTGCCATCTTGAAATTTGTCATTTTTGACATTTGTCATGGTGACACTTTTCATTTTTGACATTTAGCATTGTGACATTTGTCATTTGACATCTTTGACATTTGCCTTCTTGAAATTTGTCATGTTTGACATTTAGCATTGTGATATTTGTCATTTGACATTTGCCATCTTGAAATTTGTTATTTTTGACATTTTTCATGGTGACACTTTTCATTTTTGACATTTAGCATTGTGACATTTGTCAGTTTTGACATTTGCCATCTTGAAATTTGTCATTTTTGACATTTAGCATTGTGACACTTTTTATTTTTGACATTTAGCATTGTGACATTTGTCATTTGACATCTTTGATATTTGCCAACTTGAAATTTGTCATTTTTGACATTTTTCATGGTGACACTTTTCATTTTTGACATTTGGCATTGTGACATTTGTCATTTGACATCTTTGATATTTGCCGTCTTGAAATTTGTCATTTTTGACATTAAGCATTGTGATATTTGTCATTTGACATCTTTGACATTTGCCATCTTGAAATTTGTCATTTTTGACATTTTTCATGGTGACACTTTTCATTTATGACATTTAGCATTGTGACGTTTGTCATTTGACATTTTTGACATTTGCCATCTTGAAATTTGTTATTTTTGACATTTTTCATGGTGACACTTTTCATTTTTGACATTTAGCATTGTGACATTTGTCATTTGACATCTTTGACATTTGCCATCTTGAAATTTGTCATTTTTGACATTTTTCATGGTGACACTTTTCTTTTTTGACATTTAGCATTGTGACATTTGTCAGTTTTGACATTTGCCATCTTGAAATTTGTCATTTTTGACATTTTTCATGGTGACACTTTTCATTTTTGACATTTAGCATTGTGACATTTGTCATTTGACATCTTTGACATTTGCCATCTTGAAATTTGTCATTTTTGACATTTTTCATGGTGACACTTTTCATTTTTGACATTCAGCATTGTGAAATTTGTCATTTGACATCTTTTACATTTGCCATCTTGAAATTTGTCATTTTTGACATTTAGCATTGTGACATTTGTCATTTGACATCTTTGACATTTGCCATCTTGAAATTTGTTATTTTTGACATTTTTCATGGTGACACTTTTCATTTTTGACATTTAGCATTGTGACATTTGTCAGTTTTGACATTTGCCATTTTGAAATTTGTCATTTTTGACATTTAGCATTGTGACACTTTTCATTTTTGACATTTAGCAATGTGACATTTGTCATTTGACATCTTAGACATTTGCCATCTTGAAATTTGTCATTTTTGACACTTTTCATTTGTGACATTTAGCATTGTGACATTTGTCATTTGACATCTTTGACATTTGCCATCTTGAAATTTGTCATTTTTCACATTTTTCATGGTGTCACTTTTCATTTTTGACATTTAGCATTGTGACATTTGTCATTTGACATCTTTGACATTTGCCATCTTGAAATTTGTCATTTTTGACATTTTTCATGGTGACACTTTTCATTTTTGACATTTAGCATTGTGACATTTGTCAGTTTTGACATTTGCCATCTTGAAATTTGTCATTTTTGACATTTTTCATGGTGACACTTTTCATTTTTTACATTTAGCATTGTGACATTAGTCATTTGACATCTTTGACATTTGCCATATTGAAATTTGTTATTTTTGACATTTTTCATGGTGACACTTTTCATTTTTGACATTTAGCATTGTGACATTTGTCATTTGACATCTTTGACATTTGCCATTGTGAAATTTGTCATTTTTGACATTTTTCATGGTGACACTTTTCATTTTTGACATTTAGCATTGTGACATTTGTCATTTGACATCTTTGACATTTGCCATCTTGAAATTTGTCATTTTTGACATTTTTCACGGTGACACTTTTCATTTTTGACATTTAGCATTGTGGCATTTGTCATTTGACATCTTAGACATTTGCCATCTTGAAATTTGTCAATTTTGACACTTTTCATTTTTGACATTTAGCATTGTAACATTTGTCATTTGACATCTTTGACATTTGCCATCTTGAAATTTGTCATTTTTGACATTTTTCATGGTGACACTTTTCATTTTTGACATTTAGCATTGTGACATTTGTCATTTGACATCTTTGACATTTGCCATCTTGAAATTTGTCATTTTTGACATTTTTCATGGTGACACTTTTCATTTTTGACATTTAGCATTGTGACATTTGTCATTTGACATCTTTTAGATTTGCCATCTTGAAATTTGTCATTTTTGACATTTAGCATTGTGACATTTGTCATTTGACATCTTTGACATTTGCCATCTTGAAATTTGTTATTTTTGACATTTTTCATGGTGACACTTTTCATTTTTGACATTTAGCATTGTGACATTTGTCAGTTTTGACATTTGCCATTTTAAAATTTGTCATTTTTGACATTTAGCATTGTGACACTTTTCATTTTTGACATTTAGCATTGTGACATTTGTCATTTGACATCTTAGACATTTGCCATCTTCAAATTTGTCATTTTTGACACTTTTCATTTGTGACATTTAGCATTGTAACATTTGTCATTTGACATCTTTGACATTTGCCATCTTGAAATTTGTCATTTTTGACATTTTTCATGGTGTCACTTTTCATTTTTGTCATTTAGCATTGTGACATTTGTCATGTGACATCTTTGACATTTGCCATCTTGAAATTTGTCATTTTTGACATTTTTTATGGTGACACTTTTCATTTTTGACATTTAGCATTGTGACATTTGTCATTTGACATCTTTGACATTTGCCATCTTGAAATTTGTCATTTTTGACATTTTTCATGGTGACACTTTTCATTTTTGACATTTAGCATTGTGACATTTGTCAGTTTTGACATTTGCCATCTTGAAATTTGTCATTTTTGACATTTTTCATGGTGACACTTTTCATTTTTTACATTTAGCATTGTGACATTTGTCATTTGACATCTTTGACATTTGCCATATTGAAATTTGTTATTTTTGACATTTTTCATGGTGACACTTTTCATTTTTGACATTTAGCATTGTGACATTTGTCATTTGACATCTTTGACATTTGCCATCGTGAAATTTGTCATTTTTGACATTTTTCATGGTGACACTTTTCATTTTTGACATTTAGCATTGTGACATTTGTCATTTGACATCTTTGACATTTGCCATCTTGAAATTTGTCATTTTTGACATTTTTCACGGTGACACTTTTCATTTTTGACATTTAGCATTGTGACATTTGTCATTTGACATCTTAGACATTTGCCATCTTGAAATTTGTCATTTTTGACACTTTTCATTTTTGACATTTAGCATTGTGACATTTGTCATTTGACATCTTTGACATTTGCCATCTTGAAATTTGTCATTTTTGACATTTTTCATGGTGACACTTTTTATTTTTGACATTTAGCATTGTGACATTTGTCAGTTTTGACATTTGCCATCTTGAAATTTGTCATTTTTGACATTTTTCATGGTGATACTTTTCATTTTTGACATTTAGCATTGTGACATTTGTCATTTGACATCTTTGACATTTGCCATCTTGAAATTTGTCATTTTTGACATTTTTCATGGTGACACTTTTCATTTTTGACATTTAGCATTGTGACATTTGTCATTTGACATCTTTTACATTTGCCATCTTGAAATTTGTCATTTTTGACATTTAGCATTGTGACATTTGTCATTTGACATCTTTGACATTTGCCATCTTGAAATTTGTTATTTTTGACATTTTTCATGGTGACACTTTTCATTTTTGACATTTAGCATTGTGACATTTGTCAGTTTTGACATTTGCCATTTTGAAATTTGTCATTTTTGACATTTAGCATTGTGACACTTTTCATTTTTGACATTTAGCATTGTGACATTTGTCATTTGACATCTTAGACATTTGCCATCTTGAAATTTGTCATTTTTGACACTTTTCATTTGTGACATTTAGCATTGTGACATTTGTCATTTGACATCTTTGACATTTGCCATCTTGAAATTTGTCATTTTTGACATTTTTCATGGTGTTACTTTTCATTTTTGACATTTAGCATTGTGACATTTGTCATGTGACATCTTTGACATTTGCCATCTTGAAATTTGTCATTTTTGACATTTTTTATGGTGACACTTTTCATTTTTGACATTTAGCATTGTGACATTTGTCATTTGACATCTTTGACATTTGCCATCTTGAAATTTGTCATTTTTGACATTTTTCATGGTGACACTTTTCATTTTTGACATTTAGCATTGTGACATTTGTCAGTTTTGACATTTGCCATCTTGAAATTTGTCATTTTTGACATTTTTCATGGTGACACTTTTCATTTTTTACATTTAGCATTGTGACATTTGTCATTTGACATCTTTGACATTTGCCATATTGAAATTTGTTATTTTTGACATTTTTCATGGTGACACTTTTCATTTTTGACATTTAGCATTGTGACATTTGTCATTTGACATCTTTGACATTTGCCATCGTGAAATTTGTCATTTTTGACATTTTTCATGGTGACACTTTTCATTTTTGACATTTAGCATTGTGACATTTGTCATTTGACATCTTTGACATTTGCCATCTTGAAATTTGTCATTTTTGACATTTTTCACGGTGACACTTTTCATTTTTGACATTTAGCATTGTGGCATTTGTCATTTGACATCTTAGACATTTGCCATCTTGAAATTTGTCAATTTTGACACTTTTCATTTTTGACATTTAGCATTGTAACATTTGTCATTTGACATCTTAGACATTTGCCATCTTGAAATTTGTCATTTTTGACATTTTTTATGGTGACACTTTTTATTTTTGACATTTAGCATTGTGACATTTGTCAGTTTTGACATTTGCCATCTTGAAATTTGTCATTTTTGACATTTTTCATGGTGACACTTTTCATTTTTGACATTTAGCATTGTGACATTTGTCATTTGACATCTTTGACATTTGCCATCTTGAAATTTGTCATTTTTGACATTTTTCATGGTGACACTTTTCATTTTTGACATTTAGCATTGTGACATTTGTCATTTGACATCTTTTAGATTTGCCATCTTGAAATTTGTCATTTTTGACATTTAGCATTGTGACATTTGTCATTTGACATCTTTGACATTTGCCATCTTGAAATTTGTAATTTTTGACATTTTTCATGGTGACACTTTTCATTTTTGACATTTAGCATTGTGACATTTGTCAGTTTTGACATTTGCCATTTTAAAATTTGTCATTTTTGACATTTAGCATTGTGACACTTTTCATTTTTGACATTTAGCATTGTGACATTTGTCATTTGACATCTTAGACATTTGCCATCTTCAAATTTGTCATTTTTGACACTTTTCATTTGTGACATTTAGCATCGTAACATTTGTCATTTGACATCTTTGACATTTGCCATCTTAAAATTTGTCATTTTTGACATTTTTCATGGTGTCACTTTTCATTTTTGTCATTTAGCATTGTGACATTTGTCTTGTGACATCTTTGACATTTGCCATCTTGAAATTTGTCATTTTTGACATTTTTTATGGTGACACTTTTCATTTTTGACATTTAGCATTGTGACATTTGTCATTTGACATCTTTGACATTTGCCATCTTGAAATTTGTCATTTTTGACATTTTTCATGGTGACACTTTTCATTTTTGACATTTAGCATTGTGACATTTGTCAGTTTTGACATTTGCCATCTTGAAATTTGTCATTTTTGACATTTTTCATGGTGACACTTTTCATTTTTTACATTTAGCATTGTGACATTTGTCATTTGACATCTTTGACATTTGCCATATTGAAATTTGTTATTTTTGACATTTTTCATGGTGACACTTTTCATTTTTGACATTAAGCATTGTGACATTTGTCAGTTGACATCTTTGACATTTGCCATCGTGAAATTTGTCATTTTTGACATTTTTCATGGTGACACTTTTCATTTTTGACATTTAGCATTGTGACATTTGTCATTTGACATCTTTGACATTTGCCATCTTGAAATTTGTCATTTTTGACATTTTTCACGGTGACACTTTTCATTTTTGACATTTAGCATTGTGACATTTGTCATTTGACATCTTGGACATTTGCCATCTTGAAATTTGTCATTTTTGACATTTTTCATGGTGACACTTATCATTTTTGACATTTAGCATTGTGACATTTGTCAGTTTTGACATTTGCCATCTTGAAATTTGTCATTTTTGACATTTTTCATGGTGACACTTTTCATTTCTGACATTTAGCATTGTGACATTTGTCATGTGACATCTTTGACATTTGCCATCTTGAAATTTGTCATTTTTGATATTTTTCATGGTGACACTTTTCATTTTTGACATTTAGCATTGTGACATTTGTCATTTGACATCTTTGACATTTGCCATCTTGAAATTTGTCATTTTTGACATTTTTCATGGTGACACTTTTCATTTTTGACATTTAGCATTGTGACATTTGTCAGTTTTGACATTTGCCATTTTAAAATTTGTCATTTTTGACATTTAGCATTGTGACACTTTTCATTTTTGACATTTAGCATTGTGACATTTGTCATTTGACATCTTAGACATTTGCCATCTTGAAATTTGTTATTTTTGACATTTTTCATGGTGACACTTTTCATTTTTGACATTTAGCATTGTGACATTTGTCAGTTTTGACATTTGCCATTTTAAAATTTGTCATTTTTGACATTTTTCATGGTGACACTTTTCATTTTTGACACTTAGCATTGTGACATTTGTCATTTGACATCTTAGACATTTGCCATCTTCAAATTTGTCATTTTTGACACTTTTCATTTGTGACATTTAGCATTGTAACATTTGTCATTTGACATCTTTGACATTTGCCATCTTGAAATTTGTCATCTTTGACATTTTTCATGGTGTCACTTTTCATTTTTGTCATTTAGCATTGTGACATTTGTCAGTTGACATCTTTGACATTTGCCATCTTGAAATTTGTCATTTTTGACATTTTTCATGGTGACACTTTTCATTTTTGACATTTAGCATCGTGACATTTGTCAGTTTTGACATTTGCCATCTTGAAATTTGTCATTTTTGACATTTTTCATGGTGACACTTTTCATTTTTTACATTTAGCATTGTGACATTTGTCATTTGACATCTTTGACATTTGCCATATTAAAATTTGTTATTTTTGACATTTTTCATGGTGACACTTTTCATTTTTGACATTTAGCATTGTGACATTTGTCATTTGACATCTTTGACATTTGCCATCGTGAAATTTGTCATTTTTGACATTTTTCATGGTGACACTTTTCATTTTTGACATTTAGCATTGTGACATTTGTCATTTGACATCTTTGACATTTGCCATCTTGAAATTTGTCATTTTTGACATTTTTCATGGTGACACTTTTCATTTTTGACATTTAGCATTGTGACATTTGTCATTTGACATGTTTGACATTTGCCATCTTGAAATTTGTTATTTTTGACATTTTTCATGGTGACACTTTTCATTTTTGACATTTAGCATTGTGACATTTGTCATTTGACATCTTTGACATTTGCTATCTTGAAATTTGTCATTTTTGACATTTTTCATGATGACACTTTTCATTTTTGACATTTAGCATTGTAACATTTGTCATTTGACATCTTTGACATTTGCCATCTTGAAATTTGTTATTTTTGTCATTTTTCATGGTAACACTTTTCATTTTTGACATTTAGCATTGTGACATTTGTCATTTGACATCTTTGACATTTGCCATCTTGAAATTTGTCATTTTTGACATTTTTCATGGTGACACTTTTCATTTTTGACATTTAGCATTGTGACATTTGTCATTTGACATGTTTGACATTTGCCATCTTGAAATTTGTTATTTTTGACATTTTTCATGGTGACACTTTTCATTTTTGACATTTAGCATTGTGACATTTGTCATTTGACATCTTTGACATTTGCCATCTTGAAATTTGTCATTTTTGACATTTTTCATGGTGACACTTTTCATTTTTGACATTTAGCATTGTGACATTTGTCATTTGACATGTTTGACATTTGCCATCTTGAAATCTGTTATTTTTGACATTTTTCATGGTGACACTTTTCATTTTTGACATTTAGCATTGTGACATTTGTCATTTGACATCTTTGACATTTGCTATCTTGAAATTTGTCATTTTTGACATTTTTCATGATGACACTTTTCATTTTTGACATTTAGCATTGTGACATTTGTCATTTGACATCTTTGACATTTGCCATCTTGAAATTTGTTATTTTTGACATTTTTCATGGTGACACTTTTCATTTTTGACATTTAGCATTGTGACATTTGTCATTTGACATCTTTGACATTTGCCATCTTGAAATTTGTCATTTTTGACATATTTCATAGTGACACTTTTCATTTTTGACATTTAGCATTGTAACATTTGTCATTTGACATCTTTGACATTTGCCATCTTGAAATTTGTCATCTTTGACATTTTTCATGTTGTCACTTTTCATTTTTGTCATTTAGCATTGTGACATTTGTCATGTGACATCTTTGACATTTGCCATCTTGAAATTTGTCATTTTTGACATTTTTTATGGTGACACTTTTCATTTTTGACATTTAGCATTGTGACATTTGTCATTTGACATCTTTGACATTTGCCATCTTGAAATTTGTCATTTTTGACATTTTTCATGGTGACACTTTTCATTTTTGACATTTAGCATCGTGACATTTGTCAGTTTTGACATTTGCCATCTTGAAATTTGTCATTTTTGACATTTTTCATGGTGACACTTTTCATTTTTTACATTTAGCATTGTGACATTTGTCATTTGACATCTTTGACATTTGCCATATTAAAATTTGTTATTTTTGACATTTTTCATGGTGACACTTTTCATTTTTGACATTTAGCATTGTGACATTTGTCATTTGACATCTTTGACATTTGCCATCGTGAAATTTGTCATTTTTGACATTTTTCATGGTGACACTTTTCATTTTTGACATTTAGCATTGTGACATTTGTCATTTGACATCTTTGACATTTGCCATCTTGAAATTTGTCATTTTTGACATTTTTCATGGTGACACTTTTCATTTTTGACATTTAGCATTGTGACATTTGTCATTTGACATGTTTGACATTTGCCATCTTGAAATTTGTTATTTTTGACATTTTTCATGGTGACACTTTTCATTTTTGACATTTAGCATTGTGACATTTGTCATTTGACATCTTTGACATTTGCTATCTTGAAATTTGTCATTTTTGACATTTTTCATGATGACACTTTTCATTTTTGACATTTAGCATTGTAACATTTGTCATTTGACCTCTTTGACATTTGCCATCTTGAAATTTGTTATTTTTGACATTTTTCATGGTAACACTTTTCATTTTTGACATTTAGCATTGTGACATTTGTCATTTGACATCTTTGACATTTGCCATCTTGAAATTTGTCATTTTTGACATTTTTCATAGTGACACTTTTCATTTTTGACATTTAGCATTGTGACATTTGTCATTTGACATGTTTGACATTTGCCATCTTGAAATTTGTTATTTTTGACATTTTTCATGGTGACACTTTTCATTTTTGACATTTAGCATTGTGACATTTGTCATTTGACATCTTTGACATTTGCCATCTTGAAATTTGTCATTTTTGACATTTTTCATGGTGACACTTTTCATTTTTGACATTTAGCATTGTGACATTTGTCATTTGACATGTTTGACATTTGCCATCTTGAAATCTGTTATTTTTGACATTTTTCATGGTGACACTTTTCATTTTTGACATTTAGCATTGTGACATTTGTCATTTGACATCTTTGACATTTGCTATCTTGAAATTTGTCATTTTTGACATTTTTCATGATGACACTTTTCATTTTTGACATTTAGCATTGTGACATTTGTCATTTGACATCTTTGACATTTGCCATCTTGAAATTTGTTATTTTTGACATTTTTCATGGTGACACTTTTCATTTTTGACATTTAGCATTGTGACATTTGTCATTTGACATCTTTGACATTTGCCATCTTGAAATTTGTCATTTTTGACATTTTTTATAGTGACACTTTTCATTTTTGACATTTAGCATGGTGACATTTGTCATTTGACATCTTTGACATTTGCCATTTTGAAATTTGTCATTTTTGACATTTTTCATAGTGACACTTTTCATTTTTGACATTTAGCATTGTGACATTTGTCATTTGACATCTTTGACATTTGCCATCTTGAAGTTTGTTATTTTTGACATTTTTCATGGTGACACTTTTCATTTTTGACATTTAGCATTGTGACATTTGTCATTTGACATCTTTGACATTTGCCATCTTGAAATTTGTTATTTTTGACATTTTTCATGGTGACACTTTTCATTTTTGACATTTAGCATTGTGACATTTGTCAGTTTTGACATTTGCCATTTTGAAATTTATCATTTTTGACATTTTTCATGGTGACACTTTTCATTTTTGACATTTAGCATTGTGACATTTGTCATTTGACATCTTTGACATTTGCCATCTTGAAATTTGTCATTTTTGACATTTAGCATTGTGACATTTGTCATTTGACATCTTTGACATTTGCCATCTTGAAATTTGTTATTTTTGACATTTTTCATTTTTGACATTTAGCATTGTGACATTTGTCAGTTTTGACATTTGCCATCTTGAAATTTGTCATTTTTGAGATTTTTCATGGTGACACTATTCATTTTTGACATTTAGCATTGTGACATTTGTCATTTGACATGTTAGACATTTGTCATCTTGAAATTTGTCATTTTTGACACTTTTCATTTTTGACATTTAGCATTGTGACATTTGTCATTTGACATCTTTGACATTTGCCATCTTGAAATTTGTCATTTTTGACATTTTTCATGGTGACACTTTTCATTTTTGACATTTAGCATTGTGACATTTGTCAGTGTTGACATTTGCCATCTTGAAATTTGTCATTTTTGACATTTTTCATTGTGACACTTTTCGTTTTTGACATTTAGCATTGTGACATTTGTCATTTGACATCTTTGACATTTGCCATCTTGAAATTTGTCATTTTTGACATTTGTCATGGTGACACTTTTCATTTTTGACATTTAGCATTGTGACATTTGTCATTTGCCATCTTGAAATTTGTCATGTTTGACATTTAGCATTGTGATATTTGTCATTTGACATTTGCCATCTTGAAATTTGTTATTTTTGACATTTTTCATGGTGACACTTTTCATTTTTGACATTTAGCATTGTGACATTTGTCAGTTTTGACATTTGCCATCTTGAAATTTGTCATTTTTGACATTTAGCATTGTGACACTTTTTATTTTTGACATTTAGCATTGTGACATTTGTCATTTGACATCTTTGATATTTGCCAACTTGAAATTTGTCATTTTTGACATTTTTCATGGTGACACTTTTCATTTTTGACATTTGGCATTGTGACATTTGTCATTTGACATTTTTGACATTTGCCATCTTGAAATTTGTCATTTTTGACATTAAGCATTGTGATATTTGTCATTTGACATCTTTGACATTTGCCATCTTGAAATTTGTCATTTTTGACATTTTTCATGGTGACACTTTTCATTTATGACATTTAGCATTGTGACGTTTGTCATTTGACATCTTTGACATTTGCCATCTTGAAATTTGTTATTTTTGACATTTTTCATGGTGACACTTTTCATTTTTGACATTTAGCATTGTGACATTTGTCATTTGACATCTTTGACATTTGCCATCTTGAAATTTGTCATTTTTGACATTTTTCATGGTGAAACTTTTCTTTTTTGACATTTAGCATTGTGACATTTGTCAGTTTTGACATTTGCCATCTTGAAATTTGTCATTTTTGACATTTTTCATGGTGACACTTTTCATTTTTGACATTTAGCATTGTGACATTTGTCATTTGACATCTTAGACATTTGCCATCTTGAAATTTGTCAATTTTGACACTTTTCATTTTTGACATTTAGCATTGTAACATTTGTCATTTGACATCTTTGACATTTGCCATCTTGAAATTTGTCATTTTTGACATTTTTCATGGTGACACTTTTTATTTTTGACATTTAGCATTGTGACATTTGTCAGTTTTGACATTTGCCATCTTGAAATTTGTCATTTTTGACATTTTTCATGGTGACACTTTTCATTTTTTACATTTAGCATTGTGACATTTGTCATTTGACATCTTTGACATTTGCCATCTTGAAATTTGTCATTTTTGACATTTTTCATGGTGACACTTATCATTTTTGACATTTAGCATTGTGACATTTGTCAGTTTTGACATTTGCCATCTTGAAATTTGTCATTTTTGACATTTTTCATGGTGACACTTTTCATTTCTGACATTTAGCATTGTGACATTTGTCATGTGACATCTTTGACATTTGCCATCTTGAAATTTGTCATTTTTGACATTTTTCATGGTGACACTTTTCATTTTTGACATTTAGCATTGTGACATTTGTCATTTGACATCTTTGACATTTGCCATCTTGAAATTTGTCATTTTTGACATTTTTCATGGTGACACTTTTCATTTTTGACATTTAGCATTGTGACATTTGTCAGTTTGGCATTTGCCATTTTAAAATTTGTCATTTTTGACATTTAGCATTGTGACACTTTTCATTTTTGACATTTAGCATTGTGACATTTGTCATTTGACATCTTAGACATTTGCCATCTTGAAATTTGTTATTTTTGACATTTTTCATGGTGACACTTTTCATTTTTGACATTTAGCATTGTGACATTTGTCAGTTTTGACATTTGCCATTTTAAAATTTGTCATTGTTGACATTTTTCATGGTGACACTTTTCATTTTTGACATTTAGCATTGTGACATTTGTCATTTGACATCTTAGACATTTGCCATCTTCAAATTTGTCATTTTTGACACTTTTCATTTGTGACATTTAGCATTGTAACATTTGTCATTTGACATCTTTGACATTTGCCATCTTGAAATTTGTCATTTTTGACATTTTTCATGGTGTCACTTTTTATTTTTGTCATTTAGCATTGTGACATTTGTCATGTGACATCTTTGACATTTGCCATCTTGAAATTTGTCATTTTTGACATTTTTTATGGTGACACTTTTCATTTTTGACATTTAGCATTGTGACATTTGTCATTTGACATCTTTGACATTTGCCATCTTGAAATTTGTCATTTTTGACATTTTTCATGGTGACACTTTTCATTTTTGACATTTAGCATTGTGACATTTGTCAGTTTTGACATTTGCCATCTTGAAATTTGTTATTTTTGACATTTTTCATGGTGACACTTTTCATTTTTGACATTTAGCATTGTGACATTTGTCATTTGACATCTTTGACATTTGCCATCTTGAAATTTGTCATTTTTGACATTTTTCATGGTGACACTTTTCATTTTTGACATTTAGCATTGTGACATTTGTCATTTGACATCTTTGATATTTGCCATCTTGAAATTTGTCATTTTTGACATTTAGCATTGTGACATTTGTCATTTGACATCTTGGACATTTGCCATCTTGAAATTTGTCATTTTGACATTTTTCATGGTGACACTTATCATTTTTGACATTTAGCATTGTGAAATTTGTCAGTTTTGACATTTGCCATCTTGAAATTTGTCATTTTTGACATTTTTCATGGTGACACTTTTCATTTTTGACATTTAGCATTGTGACATTTGTCATTTGACATCTTTGACATTTGCCATCTTGAAATTTGTTATTTTTGACATTTTTCATGGTGACACTTTTCATTTTTGACATTTAGCATTGTGACATTTGTCATTTGACATCTTTGACATTTGCCATCTTGAAATTTGTCATTTTTGACATTTTTCATGGTGACACTTTTCATTTTTGACATTTAGCATTGTGACATTTGTCATTTGACATCTTTGACATTTGCCATCTTAAAATTTGTTATTTTTGACATTTTTCATGGTGACACTTTTTATTTTTGACATTTAGCATTGTTACATTTGTCATCTGACATCTTTGACATTTGCCATCTTAAAATTTGTCATTTTTGACATTTTTCATGGTGACACTTTTCATTTTTGACATTTAGAATTGTGACATTTGTCAGTTTTGACATTTGCCATCTTGAAATTTGTCATTTTTGACATTTTTCATGGTGACACTTTTCATTTTTGACATTTAGCATTGTGACATTTGTCATTTGACATCTTTGACATTTGCCATCTTGAAATTTGTCATTTTTGACATTTTTCATGGTGACACTTTATTTTTGACATTTAGCATTGTGACATTTGTCATTTGACATCTTTGACATTTGCCATCTTGAAATTTGTTATTTTTGACATTTTTCATGGTGACACTTTTCATTTTTGACATTTAGCATTGTGACATTTGTCATTTGACATCTTTGATATTTGCCATCTTGAAATTTGTCATTTTTGACATTTTTCATGGTGACACTTTTCATTTTTGACATTTAGCATTGTGACATTTGTCATTTGACATCTTTGACATTTGCCATCTTGAAATTTGTCATTTTTGACAGTTTTTATGGTGACACTTTTCATTTTTGACATTTAGCATTGTGACATTTGTCATTTGACATCTTTGACATTTGCCATCTTGAAATTTGTCATTTTTGACATTTTTCATGGTGACACTTTTCATTTTTGACATTTAGCATTGTGACATTTGTCAGTTTTGACATTTGCCATCTTCAAATTTGTCATTTTTGACATTTTTCATGGTGACACTTTTTATTTTTGACATTTAGCATTGTGACATTTGTCATTTGACATCTTAGACATTTGCCATCTTGAAATTTGTCATTTTTGACACTTTTCATTTTTGACATTTAGCATTGTGACATTTGTCATTTGACATCTTTCACATTTGCCATCTCGAAATTTGTCATTTTTGACATTTTTCATGTTGACACTTTTCATTTTTTACATTTAGCATTGTGACATTTGTCATTTGACATCTTTGACATTTGCCATCTTGAAATTTGTTATTTTTGACATTTTTCATGGTGACACTTTTCATTTTTGACATTTAGCATTGTGACATTTGTCATTTGACATCTTTGACATTTAGCATCTTAAAATTTGTCATTTTTGACATTTAGCATTGTAACATTTGTCATTTGACATCTTTGACATTTGCCATCTTGAAATTTGTTATTTTTGACATTTTTCATGGTGACACTTTTAATTTTTGACATTTAGCATTGTGACATTTGTCAGTTTTGACATTTGCCATCTTGAAATTTGTCATTTTTGACATTTTTCATGGTGACACTTTTCATTTTTGACATTTAGCATTGTGACATTTGTCATTTGACATCTTAGACATTTGCCATCTTGAAATTTGTCATTGTTGACACTTTTTATTTTTGACATTTAGCATTGTGACATTTGTCATTTGACATCTTTGACATTTGCCATCTTGAAATTTGTCATTTTTGACATTTTTCATGGTGACACTTTTCATTTTTGACATTTAGCATTGTGACATTTGTCAGTTTTGACATTTGCCATCTTGAAATTTGTCATTTTTGACATTTTTCATGGTGACACTTTTCATTTTTGACATTAAGCATTGTGACATTTGTCATTTGACATCTTTGACATTTGCCATCTTGAAATTTGTCATTGTTGACACTTTTCATTTTTGACATTTAGCATTGTGACATTTGTCATTTGACATCTTTGACATTTGCCATCTTGAAATTTGTCATTTTTGACATTTTTCATGGTGACACTTTTCATTTTTGACATTTAGCATTGTGACATTTGTCATTTGACATCTTTGACATTTGCCATCTTGGAATTTGTAATTTTTGACATTTTTCATGGTGACACTTATCATTTTTGACATTTAGCATTGTGACATTTGTCATTTGACATCTTTGACATTTGCCATCTTGAAATTTGTCATTTTTGACATTTTTCATGGTGACACTTTTCATTTTTGACATTTAGCATTGTGACATTTGTCAGTTTTGACATTTGCCATCTTAAAATTTGTCATTTTTGACATTTTTCATGGTGACACTTTTTATTTTTGACATTTAGCATTGTGACATTTGTCATCTTTGACATTTGCCATCTTGAAATTTGTTATTTTTGACATTTTTCATGGTGACACTTTTCATTTTTGACATTTAGCATTGTGACATTTGTCAGTTTTGACATTTGCCATCTTGAAATTTGTCATTTTTGACATTTTTCATGGTGACACTTTTCATTTTTGACATTTAGCATTGTGACATTTGTCATTTGACATCTTGGACATTTGCCATCTTGAAATTTGTTATTTTTGACATTTTTCATGGTGACACTTTTCATTTTTGACATTTAGCATTGTGACATTTGTCATTTGACATCTTTGACATTTGCCATCTTGAAATTTGTCATTTTTGACATTTTTCATGGTGACACTTTTCATTTTTGACATTTAGCATTGTGACATTTGTCATTTGACATCTTGGACATTTGCCATCTTGAAATTTGTTATTTTTGACATTTTTCATGGTGACACTTTTCATTTTTGACATTTAGCATTGTGACATTTGTCATTTGACATCTTTGACATTTGCTATCTTGAAATTTGTCATTTTTGACATTTTTCATGGTGACACTTTTCATTTTTGACATTTAGCATTGTGACATTTGTCATTTGACATCTTTGACATTTGCCATCTTGAAATTTGTCATTTTTGACATTTAGCATTGTGACATTTGTCATTTGCCATCTTGAAATTTGTTATTTTTGACATTTTTCATGGTGACACTTTTCATTTTTGACATTTAGCATTGTGATATTTGTCGTTTGACATCTTTGACATTTGCCATCTTAAAATTTGTCATTTTTGACATTTAGCATTGTGACATTTGTCATTTGACATCTTTGACATTTGCCATCTTGAAATTTGTCATTTTTGACATTTTTCATGGTGACACTTTTCATTTTTGACATTTAGCATTGTGACATTTGTCATTTGACATCTTTGACATTTGCTATCTTGAAATTTGTCATTTTTGACATTTTTCATGGTGACACTTTTCATTTTTGACATTTAGCATTGTGACATTTGTCATTTGACATCTTTGACATTTGCCATCTTGAAATTTGTCATTTTTGACATTTAGCATTGTGACATTTGTCATTTGCCATC
Source organism: Altica lythri (assembly GCA_964028335.1). Lineage (NCBI taxonomy): Eukaryota > Metazoa > Arthropoda > Insecta > Coleoptera > Chrysomelidae > Altica > Altica lythri. The sequence goes on along the minus strand of OZ034800.1, from coordinate 20,665,850 downwards.
TTGAAATTTGTTATTTTTGACATTTTTCATGGTGACACTTTTCATTTTTGACATTTAGCATTGTGATATTTGTCGTTTGACATCTTTGACATTTGCCATCTTGAAATTTGTCATTTTTGACATTTAGCATTGTGATATTTGTCATTTGACATCTTTGACATTTGCCATCTTGAAATTTGTCATTTTTGACATTTTTCATTTTTGACATTTAGCATTGTGACATTTGTCATTTGACATCTTTGACATTTGCCATCTTGAAACTTGTTATTTTTGACATTTTTCATGGTGACACTTTTTATTTTTGACATTTAGCATTGTGACATTTGTCATTTGACATCTTTGACATTTGCCATCTTGAAATTTGTCATTTTTGACATTTTTCATGGTGACACTTTTTATTTTTGACATTTAGCATTGTGACATTTGTCATTTGACATCTTTGACATTTGCCATCTTGAAATTTGTCATTTTTGACATTTTTCATGGTAACACTTTTCATTTTTGACATTTAGCATTGTGACATTTGTCAGTTTTGACATTTGCCATCTTGAAATTTGTCATTTTTGACATTTTTCATGGTGACACTTTTCATTTTTGACATTTTTCATGATGACACTTTTCATTTTTGACATTTAGCATTGTGACATTTGTCATTTGACATCTTTGACATTTGCCATCTTGAAATTTGTTATTTTTGACATTTTTCATGGTGACACTTTCCATTTTTGACATTTAGCATTGTGACATTTGTCATTTGACATCTTTGACATTTGCCATCTTGAAATTTGTCATTTTTGACATTTTTCATAGTGACACTTATCATTTTTGACATTTAGCATGGTGACATTTGTCATTTGACATCTTTGACATTTGTCATTTTGAAATTTGTCATTTTTAACATTTTTCATAGTGACACTTTTCATTTTTGACATTTAGCATTGTGACATTTGTCATTTGACATCTTTGACATTTGCCATCTTGAAGTTTGTTATTTTTGACATTTTTCATGGTGACACTTTTCATTTTTGACATTTAGCATTGTGACATTTGTCATTTGACATCTTTGACATTTGCCATCTTGAAATTTGTTATTTTTGACATTTTTCATGGTGACACTTTTCATTTTTGACATTTAGCATTGTGACATTTGTCAGTTTTGACATTTGCCATTTTGAAATTTATCATTTTTGACATTTTTCATGGTGACACTTTTCATTTTTGACATTTAGCATTGTGACATTTGTCATTTGACATCTTTGACATTTGCCATCTTGAAATTTGTCATTTTTGACATTTAGCATTGTGACATTTGTCATTTGACATCTTTGACATTTGCCATCTTGAAATTTGTTATTTTTGACATTTTTCATTTTTGACATTTAGCATTGTGACATTTGTCAGTTTTGACATTTGCCATCTTGAAATTTGTCATTTTTGAGATTTTTCATGGTGACACTATTCATTTTTGACATTTAGCATTGTGACATTTGTCATTTGACATCTTAGACATTTGTCATCTTGAAATTTGTCATTTTTGACACTTTTCATTTTTGACATTTAGCATTGTGACATTTGTCATTTGACATCTTTGACATTTGCCATCTTGAAATTTGTCATTTTTGACATTTTTCATGGTGACACTTTTCATTTTTGACATTTAGCATTGTGACATTTGTCAGTTTTGACATTTGCCATCTTGAAATTTGTCATTTTTGACATTTTTCATGGTGACACTTTTCATTTTTGACATTTAGCATTGTGACATTTGTCAGTGTTGACATTTGCCATCTTGAAATTTGTCATTTTTGACATTTTTCATGGTGATCCTTTTCATTTTTGACATTTAGCATTGTGACATTTGTCATTTGACATCTTTGACATTTGCCATCTTGAAATTTGTCATTTTTGACATTTGTCATGGTGACACTTTTCATTTTTGACATTTAGCATTGTGACATTTGTCATTTGACATCTTTGACATTTGCCATCTTGAAATTTGTCATGTTTGACATTTAGCATTGTGATATTTGTCATTTGACATTTGCCATCTTGAAATTTGTTATTTTTGACATTTTTCATGGTGACACTTTTCATTTTTGACATTTAGCATTGTGACATTTGTCAGTTTTGACATTTGCCCTCTTGAAATTTGTCATTTTTGACATTTAGCATTGTGACACTTTTTATTTTTGACATTTAGCATTGTGACATTTGTCATTTGACATCTTTGATATTTGCCAACTTGAAATTTGTCATTTTTGACATTTTTCATGGTGACACTTTTCATTTTTGACATTTGGCATTGTGACATTTGTCATTTGACATCTTTGACATTTGCCATCTTGAAATTTGTCATTTTTGACATTAAGCATTGTGATATTTGTCATTTGACATCTTTGACATTTGCCATCTTGAAATTTGTCATTTTTGACATTTTTCATGGTGACACTTTTCATCTATGACATTTAGCATTGTGACGTTTGTCATTTGACATCTTTGACATTTGCCATCTTGAAATTTGTTATTTTTGACATTTTTCATGGTGACACTTTTCATTTTTGACATTTAGCATTGTGACATTTGTCATTTGACATCTTTGACATTTGCCATCTTGAAATTTGTCATTTTTGACATTTTTCATGGTGACACTTTTCTTTTTCGACACTTAGCATTGTGACATTTGTCAGTTTTGACATTTGCCATCTTGAAATTTGTCATTTTTGACATTTTTCATGGTGACACTTTTCATTTTTGACATTTAGCATTGTGACATTTGTCATTTGACATCTTAGACATTTGCCATCTTGAAATTTGTCAATTTTGACACTTTTCGTTTTTGACATTTAGCATTGTAACATTTGTCATTTGACATCTTTGACATTTGCCATCTTGAAATTTGTCATTTTTAACATTTTTCATGGTGACACTTTTTATTTTTGACATTTAGCATTGTGACATTTGTCAGTTTTGACATTTGCCATCTTGAAATTTGTCATTTTTGACATTTTTCATGGTGACACTTTTCATTTTTGACATTTAGCATTGTGACATTTGTCATTTGACATCTTTGACATTTGCCATCTTGAAATTTGTCATTTTTGACATTTTTCATGGTGACACTTTTCATTTTTGACATTTAGCATTGTGACATTTGTCATTTGACATCTTTTACATTTGCCATCTTGAAATTTGTCATTTTTGACATTTAGCATTGTGACATTTGTCATTTGACATCTTTGACATTTGCCATCTTGAAATTTGTTATTTTTGACATTTTTCATGGTGACACTTTTCATTTTTGACATTTAGCATTGTGACATTTGTCAGTTTTGACATTTGCCATTTTGAAATTTGTCATTTTTGACATTTAGCATTGTGACACTTTTCATTTTTGACATTTAGCATTGTGACATTTGTCATTTGACATCTTAGACATTTGCCATCTTGAAATTTGTCATTTTTGACACTTTTCATTTGTGACATTTAGCATTGTGACATTTGTCATTTGACATCTTTGACATTTGCCATCTTGAAATTTGTCATTTTTGACATTTTTCATGGTGTCACTTTTCATTTTTGACATTTAGCATTGTGACATTTGTCATGTGACATCTTTGACATTTGCCATCTTGAAATTTGTCATTTTTGACATTTTTTATGGTGACACTTTTCATTTTTGACATTTAGCAATGTGACATTTGTCATTTGACATCTTTGACATTTGCCATCTTGAAATTTGTCATTTTTGACATTTTTCATGGTGACACTTTTCATTTTTGACATTTAGCATTGTGACATTTGTCAGTTTTGACATTTGCCATCTTGAAATTTGTCATTTTTGACATTTTTCATGGTGACACTTTTCATTTTTTACATTTAGCATTGTGACATTTGTCATTTGACATCTTTGACATTTGCCATATTGAAATTTGTTATTTTTGACATTTTTCATGGTGACACTTTTCATTTTTGACATTTAGCATTGTGACATTTGTCATTTGACATCTTTGACATTTGCCATCGTGAAATTTGTCATTTTTGACATTTTTCATGGTGACACTTTTCATTTTTGACATTTAGCATTGTGACATTTGTCATTTGACATCTTTGACATTTGCCATCTTGAAATTTGTCATTTTTGACATTTTTCACGGTGACACTTTTCATTTTTGACATTTAGCATTGTGGCATTTGTCATTTGACATCTTAGACATTTGCCATCTTGAAATTTGTCAATTTTGACACTTTTTATTTTTGACATTTAGCATTGTAACATTTGTCATTTGACATCTTTGACATTTGCCATCTTGAAATTTGTCATTTTTGACATTTTTCATGGTGACACTTTTTATTTTTGACATTTAGCATTGTGACATTTGTCAGTTTTGACATTTGCCATCTTGAAATTTGTCATTTTTGACATTTTTCATGGTGACACTTTTCATTTTTGACATTTAGCATTGTGACATTTGTCATTTGACATCTTTGACATTTGCCATCTTGAAATTTGTCATTTTTGACATTTTTCATGGTGACACTTTTCATTTTTGACATTTAGCATTGTGACATTTGTCATTTGACATCTTTTAGATTTGCCATCTTGAAATTTGTCATTTTTGACATTTAGCATTGTGACATTTGTCATTTGACATCTTTGACATTTGCCATCTTGAAATTTGTTATTTTTGACATTTTTCATGGTGACACTTTTCATTTTTGACATTTAGCATTGTGACATTTGTCAGTTTTGACATTTGCCATTTTAAAATTTGTCATTTTTGACATTTAGCATTGTGACACTTTTCATTTTTGACATTTAGCATTGTGACATTTGTCATTTGACATCTTAGACATTTGCCATCTTCAAATTTGTCATTTTTGACACTTTTCATTTGTGACATTTAGCATTGTAACATTTGTCATTTGACATCTTTGACATTTGACATCTTGAAATTTGTCATTTTTGACATTTTTCATGGTGTCACTTTTCATTTTTGTCATTTAGCATTGTGACATTTGTCATGTGACATCTTTGACATTTGCCATCTTGAAATTTGTCATTTTTGACATTTTTTATGGTGACACTTTTCATTTTTGACATTTAGCATTGTGACATTTGTCATTTGACATCTTTGACATTTGCCATCTTGAAATTTGTCATTTTTGACATTTTTCATGGTGACACTTTTCATTTTTGACATTTAGCATTGTGACATTTGTCAGTTTTGACATTTGCCATCTTGAAATTTGTCATTTTTGACATTTTTCATGGTGACACTTTTCATTTTTTACATTTAGCATTGTGACATTTGTCATTTGACATCTTTGACATTTGCCATATTGAAATTTGTTATTTTTGACATTTTTCATGGTGACACTTTTCATTTTTGACATTTAGCATTGTGACATTTGTCATTTGACATCTTTGACATTTGCCATCGTGAAATTTGTCATTTTTGACATTTTTCATGGTGACACTTTTCATTTTTGACATTTAGCATTGTGACATTTGTCATTTGACATCTTTGACATTTGCCATCTTGAAATTTGTCATTTTTGACATTTTTCACGGTGACACTTTTCATTTTTGACATTTAGCATTGTGACATTTGTCATTTGACATCTTAGACATTTGCCATCTTGAAATTTGTCATTTTTGACACTTTTCATTTCTGACATTTAGCATTGTGACATTTGTCATTTGACATCTTTGACATTTGCCATCTTGAAATTTGATATTTTTGACATTTTTCATGGTGACACTTTTCATTTTTGACATTTAGCATTGTGACATTTGTCATTTGACATCTTGGACATTTGCCATCTTGAAATTTGTCATTTTTGACATTTTTCATGGTGACACTTATCATTTTTGACATTTAGCATTGTGACATTTGTCAGTTTTGACATTTGCTATCTTGAAATTTGTCATTTTTGACATTTTTCATGGTGACACTTTTCATTTCTGACATTTAGCATTGTGATATTTGTCATGTGACATCTTTGACATTTGCCATCTTGAAATTTGTCATTTTTGACATTTTTTATGGTGACACTTTTCATTTTTGACATTTAGCATTGTGACATTTGTCATTTGACATCTTTGACATTTGCCATCTTGAAATTTGTCATTTTTGACATTTTTCATGGTGACACTTTTCATTTTTGACATTTAGCATTGTGACATTTGTCAGTTTTGACATTTGCCATTTTAAAATTTGTCATTTTTGACATTTAGCATTGTGACACTTTTCATTTTTGACATTTAGCATTGTGACATTTGTCAGTTGACATCTTAGACATTTGCCATCTTGAAATTTGTTATTTTTGACATTTTTCATGGTGACACTTTTCATTTTTGACCTTTAGCATTATGACATTTGTCAGTTTTGACATTTGCCATTTTAAAATTTGTCATTTTTGACATTTTTCATGGTGACACTTTTCATTTTTGACATTTAGCATTGTGACATTTGTCATTTGACATCTTAGACATTTGCCATCTTCAAATTTGTCATTTTTGACACTTTTCATTTGTGACATTTAGCATTGTAACATTTGTCATTTGACATCTTTGACATTTGCCATCTTGAAATTTGTCATTTTTGACATTTTTCATGGTGTCACTTTTTATTTTTGTCATTTAGCATTGTGACATTTGTCATGTGACATCTTTGACATTTGCCATCTTGAAATTTGTCATTTTTGACATTTTTTATGGTGACACTTTTCATTTTTGACATTTAGCATTGTGACATTTGTCATTTGACATCTTTGACATTTGCCATCTTGAAATTTGTCATTTTTGACATTTTTCATGGTGACACTTTTCATTTTTGACATTTAGCATTGTGACATTTGTCAGTTTTGACATTTGCCATCTTGAAATTTGTCATTTTTGACATTTTTCATGGTGACACTTTTCATTTTTTACATTTAGCATTGTGACATTTGTCATTTGACATCTTTGACATTTGCCATATTGAAATTTGTTATTTTTGACATTTTTCATGGTGACACTTTTTATTTTTGACATTTAGCATTGTGACATTTGTCATTTGACATCTTTGACATTTGCCATCGTGAAATTTGTCATTTTTGACATTTTTCATGGTGACACTTTTCATTTTTGACATTTAGCATTGTGACATTTGTCATTTGACATCTTTGACATTTGCCATCTTGAAATTTGTCATTTTTGACATTTTTCATGGTGACACTTTTCATTTTTGACATTTAGCATTGTGACATTTGTCATTTGACATGTTTGACATTTGCCATCTTGAAATTTGTTATTTTTGACATTTTTCATGGTGACACTTTTCATTTTTGACATTTAGCATTGTGACATTTGTCATTTGACATCTTTGACATTTGCTATCTTGAAATTGGTCATTTTTGACATTTTTCATGATGACACTTTTCATTTTTGACATTTAGCATTGTGACATTTGTCATTTGACATCTTTGACATTTGCCATCTTGAAATTTGTTATTTTTGACATTTTTCATAGTGACACTTTTCATTTTTGACATTTAGCATTGTGACATTTGTCATTTGACATCTTTGACATTTGCCATCTTGAAATTTGTCATTTTTGACATTTTTCATGGTGACACTTTTCATTTTTGTCATTTAGCATTGTGACATTTGTCATTTGACATGTTTGACATTTGCCATCTTGAAATTTGTTATTTTTGACATTTTTCATGGTGACACTTTTCATTTTTGACATTTAGCATTGTGACATTTGTCATTTGACATCTTTGACATTTGCCATCTTGAAATTTGTCATTTTTGACATTTTTCATGGTGACACTTTTCATTTTTGACATTTAGCATTGTGACATTTGTCATTTGACATGTTTGACATTTGCCATATTGAAATTTGTTATTTTTGACATTTTTTATGGTGACACTTTTCATTTTTGACATTTAGCATTGTGACATTTGTCATTTGACATCTTTGACATTTGCTATCTTGAAATTTGTCATTTTTGACATTTTTCATGATGACACTTTTCATTTTTGACATTTAGCATTGTGACATTTGTCATTTGACATCTTTGACATTTGCCATCTTGAAATTTGTTATTTTTGACATTTTTCATGGTGACACTTTTCATTTTTGACATTTAGCATTGTGACATTTGTCATTTGACATCTTTGACATTTGCCATCTTGAAATTTGTCATTTTTGACATTTTTCATAGTGACACTTTTCATTTTTGACATTTAGCATGGTGACATTTGTCATTTGACATCTTTGACATTTGAAATTTTGAAATTTGTCATTTTTGACATTTTTCATAGTGACACTTTTCATTTTTGACATTTAGCATTGTGACATTTGTCATTTGACATCTTTGACATTTGCCATCTTGAAGTTTGTTATTTTTGACATTTTTCATGGTGACACTTTTCATTTTTGACATTTAGCATTGTGACATTTGTCATTTGACATCTTTGACATTTGCCATCTTGAAATTTGTTATTTTTGACATTTTTCATGGTGACACTTTTCATTTTTGACATTTAGCATTGTGACATTTGTCAGTTTTGACATTTGCCATTTTGAAATTTATCATTTTTGACATTTTTCATGGTGACACTTTTCATTTTTGACATTTAGCATTGTGACATTTGTCATTTGACATCTTTGACATTTGCCATCTTGAAATTTGTCATTTTTGACATTTAGCATTGTGACATTTGTCATTTGACATCTTTGACATTTGCCATCTTGAAATTTGTCATTTTTGACATTTTTCATGGTGACACTTTTCATTTTTGACATTTAGCATTGTGACATTTGTCAGTTTTGACATTTGCCATCTTGAAATTTGTCATTTTTGACATTTTTCATGGTGACACTTTTCATTTTTTACATTTAGCATTGTGACATTTGTCATTTGACATCTTTGACATTTGCCATATTGAAATTTGTTATTTTTGACATTTTTCATGGTGACACTTTTCATTTTTGACATTTAGCATTGTGACATTTGTCATTTGACATCTTTGACATTTGCCATCGTGAAATTTGTCATTTTTGACATTTTTCATGGTGACACTTTTCATTTTTGACATTTAGCATTGTGACATTTGTCATTTGACATCTTTGACATTTGCCATCTTGAAATTTGTCATTTTTGACATTTTTCACGGTGACACTTTTCATTTTTGACATTTAGCATTGTGGCATTTGTCATTTGACATCTTAGACATTTGCCATCTTGAAATTTGTCAATTTTGACACTTTTCATTTTTGACATTTAGCATTGTAACATTTGTCATTTGACATCTTTGACATTTGCCATCTTGAAATTTGTCATTTTTGACATTTTTCATGGTGACACTTTTTATTTTTGACATTTAGCATTGTGACATTTGTCAGTTTTGACATTTGCCATCTTGAAATTTGTCATTTTTGACATTTTTCATGGTGACACTTTTCATTTTTGACATTTAGCATTGTGACATTTGTCATTTGACATCTTTGACATTTGCCATCTTGAAATTTGTCATTTTTGACATTTTTCATGGTGACACTTTTCATTTTTGACATTTAGCATTGTGACATTTGTCATTTGACATCTTTTAGATTTGCCATCTTGAAATTTGTCATTTTTGACATTTAGCATTGTGACATTTGTCATTTGACATCTTTGACATTTGCCATCTTAAAATTTGTTATTTTTGACATTTTTCATGGTGACACTTTTCATTTTTGACATTTAGCATTGTGACATTTGTCAGTTTTGACATTTGCCATTTTAAAATTTGTCATTTTTGACATTTAGCATTGTGACACTTTTCATTTTTGACATTTAGCATTGTGACATTTGTCATTTGACATCTTAGACATTTGCCATCTTCAAATTTGTCATTTTTGACACTTTTCATTTGTGACATTTAGCATTGTAACATTTGTCATTTGACATCTTTGACATTTGCCATCTTGAAATTTGTCATTTTTGACATTTTTCATGGTGTCACTTTTCATTTTTGTCATTTAGCATTGTGACATTTGTCATGTGACATCTTTGACATTTGCCATCTTGAAATTTGTCATTTTTGACATTTTTTATGGTGACACTTTTCATTTTTGACATTTAGCATTGTGACATTTGTCATTTGACATCTTTGACATTTGCCATCTTGAAATTTGTCATTTTTGACATTTTTCATGGTGACACTTTTCATTTTTGACATTTAGCATTGTGACATTTGTCAGTTTTGACATTTGCTATCTTGAAATTTGTCATTTTTGACATATTTTATGGTGACACTTTTCATTTTTTACATTTAGCATTGTGACATTTGTCATTTGACATCTTTGACATTTGCCATATTGAAATTTGTTATTTTTGACATTTTTCATGGTGACACTTTTCATTTTTGACATTTAGCATTGTGACATTTGTCATTTGACATCTTTGACATTTGCCATCGTGAAATTTGTCATTTTTGACATTTTTCATGGTGACACTTTTCATTTTTGACATTTAGCATTGTGACATTTGTCATTTGACATCTTTGACATTTGCCATCTTGAAATTTGTCATTTTTGATATTTTTCACGGTGACACTTTTCATTTTTGACATTTAGCATTGTGACATTTGTCATTTGACATCTTAGACATTTGCCATCTTGAAATTTGTCATTTTTGACACTTTTCATTTTTGACATTTAGCATTGTGACATTTGTCATTTGACATCTTTGACATTTGCCATCTTGAAATTTGATATTTTTGACATTTTTCATGGTGACACTTTTCATTTTTGACATTTAGCATTGTGACATTTGTCATTTGACATCTTGGACATTTGCCATCTTGAAATTTGTCATTTTTGACATTTTTCATGGTAACACTTATCATTTTTGACATTTAGCATTGTGACATTTGTCAGTTTTGACATTTGCCATCTTGAAATTTGTCATTTTTGACATTTTTCATGGTGACACTTTTCATTTCTGACATTTAGCATTGTGACATTTGTCATGTGACATCTTTGACATTTGCCATCTTGAAATTTGTCATTTTTGACATTTTTCATGGTGACACTTTTCATTTTTGACATTTAGCATTGTGACATTTGTCAGTTTTGACATTTGCCATTTTAAAATTTGTCATTTTTGACATTTAGCATTGTGACACTTTTCATTTTTGACATTTAGCATTGTGACATTTGTCATTTGACATCTTAGACATTTGCCATCTTGAAATTTGTTATTTTTGACATTTTTCATGGTGACACTTTTCATTTTTGACATTTAGCATTGTGACATTTGTCAGTTTTGACATTTGCCATTTTAAAATTTGTCATTTTTGACATTTTTTATGATGACACTTTTCATTTTTGACATTTAGCATTGTGACATTTGTCATTTGACATCTTAGACATTTGCCATCTTCAAATTTGTCATTTTTGACACTTTTCATTTGTGACATTTAGCATTGTAACATTTGTCATTTGACATCTTTGACATTTGCCATCTTGAAATTTGTCATTTTTGACATTTTTCATGGTGTCACTTTTCATTTTTGTCATTTAGCATTGTGACATTTGTCATGTGACATCTTTGACATTTGCCATCTTGAAATTTGTCATTTTTGACATTTTTTATGGTGATACTTTTCATTTTTGACATTTAGCATTGTGACATTTGTCATTCGACATCTTTGACATTTGCCATCTTGAAATTTGTCATTTTTGACATTTTTCATGGTGACACTTTTCATTTTTGACATTTAGCATTGTGACATTTGTCAGTTTTGACATTTGCCATCTTGAAATTTGTCATTTTTGACATTTTTCATGGTGACACTTTTCATTTTTTACATTTAGCATTGTGACATTTGTCATTTGACATCTTTGACATTTGCCATATTGAAATTTGTTATTTTTGACATTTTTCATGGTGACACTTTTCATTTTTGACATTTAGCATTGTGACATTTGTCATTTGACATCTTTGACATTTGCCATCGTGAAATTTGTCATTTTTGACATTTTTCATGGTGACACTTTTCATTTTTGACATTTAGCATTGTGACATTTGTCATTTGACATCTTTGACATTTGCCATCTTGAAATTTGTCATTTTTGACATTTTTCATGGTGACACTTTTCATTTTTGACATTTAGCATTGTGACATTTGTCATTTGACATGTTTGACATTTGCCATCTTGAAATTTGTTATTTTTGACATTTTTCATGGTGACACTTTTCATTTTTGACATTTAGCATTGTGACATTTGTCATTTGACATCTTTGACATTTGCTATCTTGAAATTTGTCATTTTTGACATTTTTCATGATGACACTTTTCATTTTTGACATTTAGCATTGTGACATTTGTCATTTGACATCTTTGACATTTGCCATCTTGAAATTTGTTATTTTTGACATTTTTCATGGTGACACTTTTCATTTTTGACATTTAGCATTGTGACATTTGTCATTTGACATCTTTGACATTTGCCATCTTGAAATTTGTCATTTTTGAAATTTTTCATGGTGACACTTTTCATTTTTGACATTTAGCATTGTAACATTTGTCATTTGACATGTTTGACATTTGCCATCTTGAAATTTGTTATTTTTGACATTTTTCATGGTGACACTTTTCATTTTTGACATTTAGCATTGTGACATTTGTCATTTGACATCTTTGACATTTGCCATCTTGAAATTTGTCATTTTTGACATTTTTCATGGTGACACTTTTCATTTTTGACATTTAGCATTGTGACATTTGTCATTTGACATGTTTGACATTTGCCATCTTGAAATTTGTTATTTTTAACATTTTTCATGGTGACACTTTTCATTTTTGACATTTAGCATTGTGACATTTGTCATTTGACATCTTTGACATTTGCTATCTTGAAATTTGTCATTTTTGACATTTTTCATGATGACACTTTTCATTTTTGACATTTAGCATTGTGACATTTGTCATTTGACATCTTTGACATTTGCCATCTTGAAATTTGTTATTTTTGACATTTTTCATGGTGACACTTTTCATTTTTGACATTTAGCATTGTGACATTTGTCATTTGACATCTTTGACATTTGCCATCTTGAAATTTGTCATTTTTGACATTTTTCATAGTGACACTTTTCATTTTTGACATTTAGCATGGTGACATTTGTCATTTGACATCTTTGACATTTGCCATTTTGAAATTTGTCATTTTTGACATTTTTCATAGTGACACTTTTCATTTTTGACATTTAGCATTGTGACATTTGTCATTTGACATCTTTGACATTTGCCATCTTGAAGTTTGTTATTTTTGACATTTTTCATGGTGACACTTTTCATTTTTGACATTTAGCATTGTGACATTTGTCATTTGACATCTTTGACATTTGCCATCTTGAAATTTGTTATGTTTGACATTTTTCATGGTGACACTTTTCATTTTTGACATTTAGCATTGTGACATTTGTCAGTTTTGACATTTGCCATTTTGAAATTTATCATTTTTGACATTTTTCATGGTGACACTTTTCATTTTTGACATTTAGCATTGTGACATTTGTCATTTGACATCTTTGACATTTGCAATCTTGAAATTTGTCATTTTTGACATTTAGCATTGTGACATTTGTCATTTGACATCTTTGACATTTGCCATCTTGAAATTTGTTATTTTTGACATTTTTCATTTTTGACATTTAGCATTGTGACATTTGTCAGTTTTGACATTTGCCATCTTGAAATTTGTCATTTTTGAGATTTTTCATGGTGACACTATTCATTTTTGACATTTAGCATTGTGACATTTGTCATTTGACATCTTAGACATTTGTCATCTTGAAATTTGTCATTTTTGACACTTTTCATTTTTGACATTTAGCATTGTGACATTTGTCATTTGACATCTTTGACATTTGCCATCTTGAAATTTGTCATTTTTGACATTTTTCATGGTGACACTTTTCATTTTTGACATTTAGCATTGTGACATTTGTCAGTTTTGACATTTGCCATCTTGAAATTTGTCATTTTTGACATTTTTCATGGTGACACTTTTCATTTTTGACATTTAGCATTGTGACATTTGTCAGTGTTGACATTTGCCATCTTGAAATTTGTCATTTTTGATATTTTTCATGGTGACACTTTTCATTTTTGACATTTAGCATTGTGACATTTTTCATTTGACATCTTTGACATTTGCCATCTTGAAATTTGCCATTTTTGACATTTGTCATGGTGACACTTTTCATTTTTGACATTTAGCATTGTGACATTTGTCATTTGACATCTTTGACATTTGCCTTCTTGAAATTTGTCATGTTTGACATTTAGCATTGTGATATTTGTCATTTGACATTTGCCATCTTGAAATTTGTTATTTTTGACATTTTTCATGGTGACACTTTTCATTTTTGACATTTAGCATTGTGACATTTGTCAGTTTTGACATTTGCCATCTTGAAATTTGTCATTTTTGACATTTAGCATTGTGACACTTTTTATTTTTGACATTTAGCATTGTGACATTTGTCATTTGACATCTTTGATATTTGCCAACTTGAAATTTGTCATTTTTGACATTTTTCATGGTGACACTTTTCATTTTTGACATTTGGCATTGTGACATTTGTCATTTGACATCTTTGACATTTGCCATCTTGAAATTTGTCATTTTTGACATTAAGCATTGTGATATTTGTCATTTGACATCTTTGACATTTGCCATCTTGAAATTTGTCATTTTTGACATTTTTTATGGTGACACTTTTCATTTTTTACATTTAGCATTGTGACATTTGTCATTTGACATCTTTGACATTTGCCATATTGAAATTTGTTATTTTTGACATTTTTCATGGTGACACTTTTCATTTTTGACATTTAGCATTGTGACATTTGTCATTTGACATCTTTGACATTTGCCATCTTGAAATTTGTCATTTTTGACATTTTTCATGGTGACACTTTTCTTTTTTGACATTTAGCATTGTGACATTTGTCAGTTTTGACATTTGCCATCTTGAAATTTGTCATTTTTGACATTTTTCATGGTGACACTTTTCATTTTTGACATTTAGCATTGTGACATTTGTCATTTGACATCTTAGACATTTGCCATCTTGAAATTTCTCAATTTTGACACTTTTCATTTTTGACATTTAGCATTGTAACATTTGTCATTTGACATCTTTGACATTTGCCATCTTGAAATTTGTCATTTTTGACATTTTTCATGGTGACACTTTTTATTTTTGACATTTAGCATAGTGACATTTGTCAGTTTTGACATTTGCCATCTTGAAATTTGTCATTTTTGACATTTTTCATGGTGACACTTTTCATTTTTGACATTTAGCATTGTGACATTTGTCATTTGACATCTTTGACATTTGCCATCTTGAAATTTGTCATTTTTGACATTTTTCATGGTGACACTTTTCATTTTTGACATTTAGCATTGTGACATTTGTCATTTAACATCTTTTACATTTGCCATCTTGAAATTTGTCATTTTTGACATTTAGCATTGTGACATTTGTCATTTGACATCTTTGACATTTGCCATCTTGAAATTTGTTATTTTTGACATTTTTCATGGTGACACTTTTCATTTTTGACATTTAGCATTGTGACATTTGTCAGTTTTGACATTTGCCATTTTGAAATTTGTCATTTTTGACATTTAGCATTGTGACACTTTTCATTTTTGACATTTAGCATTGTGACATTTGTCATTTGACATCTTAGACATTTGCCATCTTGAAATTTGTCATTTTTGACACTTTTCGTTTGTGACATTTAGCATTGTGACATTTGTCATTTGACATCTTTGACATTTGCCATCTTGAAATTTGTCATTTTTGACATTTTTCATGGTGTCACTTTTCATTTTTGACATTTAGCATTGTGACATTTGTCATGTGACATCTTTGACATTTGCCATCTTGAAATTTGTCATTTTTGACATTTTTTATGGTGACACTTTTCATTTTTGACATTTAGCATTGTGACATTTGTCATTTGACATCTTTGACATTTGCCATCTTGAAATTTGTCATTTTTGACATTTTTCATAGTGACACTTTTCATTTTTGACATTTAGCATTGTGACATTTGTCAGTTTTGACATTTGCCATCTTGAAATTTGTCATTTTTGACATTTTTCATGGTGACACTTTTCATTTTTTACATTTAGCATTGTGACATTTGTCATTTGACATCTTTGACATTTGCCATATTGAAATTTGTTATTTTTGACATTTTTCATGGTGACACTTTTCATTTTTGACATTTAGCATTGTGACATTTGTCATTTGACATCTTTGACATTTGCCATCGTGAAATTTGTCATTTTTGACATTTTTCATGGTGACACTTTTCATTTTTGACATTTAGCATTGTGACATTTGTCATTTGACATCTTTGACATTTGCCATCTTGAAATTTGTCATTTTTGACATTTTTCACGGTGACACTTTTCATTTTTGACATTTAGCATTGTGGCATTTGTCATTTGACATCTTAGACATTTGCCATCTTGAAATTTGTCAATTTTGACACTTTTCATTTTTGACATTTAGCATTGTAACATTTGTCATTTGACATCTTTGACATTTGCCATCTTGAAATTTGTCATTTTTGACATTTTTCATGGTGACACTTTTTATTTTTGACATTTAGCATTGTGACATTTGTCAGTTTTGACATTTGCCATCTTGAAATTTGTCATTTTTGACATTTTTCATGGTGACACTTTTCATTTTTGACATTTAGCATTGTGACATTTGTCATTTGACATCTTTGACATTTGCCATCTTGAAATTTGTCATTTTTGACATTTTTCATGGTGACACTTTTCATTTTTGACATTTAGCATTGTGACATTTGTCATTTGACATCTTTTAGATTTGCCATCTTGAAATTTGTCATTTTTGACATTTAGCATTGTGACATTTGTCATTTGACATCTTTGACATTTGCCATCTTGAAATTTGTTATTTTTGACATTTTTCATGGTGACACTTTTTATTTTTGACATTTAGCATTGTGACATTTGTCAGTTTTGACATTTGCCATTTTAAAATTTGTCATTTTTGACATTTAGCATTGTGACACTTTTCATTTTTGACATTTAGCATTGTGACATTTGTCATTTGACATCTTAGACATTTGCCATCTTCAAATTTGTCATTTTTGACACTTTTCATTTGTGACATTTAGCATTGTAACATTTGTCATTTGACATCTTTGACATTTGCCATCTTGAAATTTGTCATTTTTGACATTTTTCATGGTGTCACTTTTCATTTTTGTCATTTAGCATTGTGACATTTGTCATGTGACATCTTTGACATTTGCCATCTTGAAATTTGTCATTTTTGACATTTTTTATGGTGACACTTTTCATTTTTGACATTTAGCATTGTGACATTTGTCATTTGACATCTTTGACATTTGCCATCTTGAAATTTGTCATTTTTGACATTTTTCATGGTGACACTTTTCATTTTTTACATTTAGCATTGTGACATTTGTCATTTGACATCTTTGACATTTGCCATATTGAAATTTGTTATTTTTGACATTTTTCATGGTGACACTTTTCATTTTTGACATTAAGCATTGTGACATTTGTCATTTGACATCTTTGACATTTGCCATCGTGAAATTTGTCATTTTTGACATTTTTCATGGTGACACTTTTCATTTTTGACATTTAGCATTGTGACATTTGTCATTTGACATCTTTGACATTTGCCATCTTGAAATATGTCATTTTTGACATTTTTCACGGTGACACTTTTCATTTTTGACATTTAGCATTGTGACATTTGTCATTTGACATCTTAGACATTTGCCATCTTGAAATTTGTCATTTTTGACACTTTTCATTTTTGACATTTAGCATTGTGACATTTGTCATTTGACATCTTTGACATTTGCCATCTTGAAATTTGTCATTTTTGACATTTTTCATGGTGACACTTTTTATTTTTGACATTTAGCATTGTGACATTTGTCAGTTTTGACATTTGCCATCTTGAAATTTGTCATTTTTGACATTTTTCATGGTGACACTTTTCATTTTTGACATTTAGCATTGTGACATTTGTCATTTGACATCTTTGACATTTGCCATCTTGAAATTTGTCATTTTTGACATTTTTCATGGTGACACTTTTCATTTTTGACATTTAGCATTGTGACATTTGTCATTTGACATCTTTTACATTTGCCATCTTGAAATTTGTCATTTTTGACATTTAGCATTGTGACATTTGTCATTTGACATCTTTGACATTTGCCATCTTGAAATTTGTTATTTTTGACATTTTTCATGGTGACACTTTTCATTTTTGACATTTAGCATTGTGACATTTGTCAGTTTTGACATTTGCCATTTTGAAATTTGTCATTTTTGACATTTAGCATTGTGACACTTTTCATTTTTGACATTTAGCATTGTGACATTTGTCATTTGACATCTTAGACATTTGCCATCTTGAAATTTGTCATTTTTGACACTTTTTATTTGTGACATTTAGCATTGTGACATTTGTCATTTGACATCTTTGACATTTGCCATCTTGAAATTTGTCATTTTTGACATTTTTCATGGTGTTACTTTTCATTTTTGACATTTAGCATTGTGACATTTGTCATGTGACATCTTTGACATTTGCCATCTTGAAATTTGTCATTTTTGACATTTTTTATGGTGACACTTTTCATTTTTGACATTTAGCATTGTGACATTTGTCATTTGACATCTTTGACATTTGCCATCTTGAAATTTGTCATTTTTGACATTTTTCATGGTGACACTTTTCATTTTTGACATTTAGCATTGTGATATTTGTCAGTTTTGACATTTGCCATCTTGAAATTTGTCATTTTTGACATTTTTCATGGTGACACTTTTCATTTTTTACATTTAGCATTGTGACATTTGTCATTTGACATCTTTGACATTTGCCATATTGAAATTTGTTATTTTTGACATTTTTCATGGTGACACTTTTCATTTTTGACATTTAGCATTGTGACATTTGTCATTTGACATCTTTGACATTTGCCATCGTGAAATTTGTCATTTTTGACATTTTTCATGGTGACACTTTTCATTTTTGACATTTAGCATTGTGACATTTGTCATTTGACATCTTTGACATTTGCCATCTTGAAATTTGTCATTTTTGACATTTTTCACGGTGACACTTTTCATTTTTGACATTTAGCATTGTGGCATTTGTCATTTGACATCTTAGACATTTGCCATCTTGAAATTTGTCAATTTTGACACTTTTCATTTTTGACATTTAGCATTGTAACATTTGTCATTTGACATCTTAGACATTTGCCATCTTGAAATTTGTCATTTTTGACATTTTTCATGGTGACACTTTTTATTTTTGACATTTAGCATTGTGACATTTGTCAGTTTTGACATTTGCCATCTTGAAATTTGTCATTTTTGACATTTTTCATGGTGACACTTTTCATTTTTGACATTTAGCATTGTGACATTTGTCATTTGACATCTTTGACATTTGCCATCTTGAAATTTGTCATTTTTGACATTTTTCATGGTGACACTTTTCATTTTTGACATTTAGCATTGTGACATTTGTCATTTGACATCTTTTAGATTTGCCATCTTGAAATTTGTCATTTTTGACATTTAGCATTGTGACATTTGTCATTTGACATCTTTGACATTTGCCATCTTGAAATTTGTTATTTTTGACATTTTTCATGGTGACACTTTTCATTTTTGACATTTAGCATTGTGACATTTGTCAGTTTTGACATTTGCCATTTTAAAATTTGTCATTTTTGACATTTAGCATTGTGACACTTTTCATTTTTGACATTTAGCATTGTGACATTTGTCATTTGACATCTTAGACATTTGCCATCTTCAAATTTGTCATTTTTGACACTTTTCATTTGTGACATTTAGCATTGTAACATTTGTCATTTGACATCTTTGACATTTGCCATCTTGAAATTTGTCATTTTTGACATTTTTCATGGTGTCACTTTTCATTTTTGTCATTTAGCATTGTGACATTTGTCATGTGACATCTTTGACATTTGCCATCTTGAAATTTGTCATTTTTGACATTTTTTATGGTGACCCTTTTCATTTTTGACATTTAGCATTGTGACATTTGTCATTTGACATCTTTGACATTTGCCATCTTGAAATTTGTCATTTTTGACATTTTTCATGGTGACACTTTTCATTTTTGACATTTAGCATTGTGACATTTGTCAGTTTTGACATTTGCCATCTTGAAATTTGTCATTTTTGACATTTTTCATGGTGACACTTTTCATTTTTTACATTTAGCATTGTGACATTTGTCATTTGACATCTTTGACATTTGCCATATTGAAATTTGTTATTTTTGACATTTTTCATGGTGACACTTTTCATTTTTGACATTTAGCATTGTGACATTTGTCATTTGACATCTTTGACATTTGCCATCGTGAAATTTGTCATTTTTGACATTTTTCATGGTGACACTTTTCATTTTTGACATTTAGCATTGTGACATTTGTCATTTGACATCTTTGACATTTGCCATCTTGAAATTTGTCATTTTTGACATTTTTCACGGTGACACTTTTCATTTTTGACATTTAGCATTGTGACATTTGTCATTTGACATCTTAGACATTTGCCATCTTGAAATTTGTCATTTTTGACACTTTTCATTTTTGACATTTAGCATTGTGACATTTGTCATTTGACATCTTTGACATTTGCCATCTTGAAATTTGATATTTTTGACATTTTTCATGGTGACACTTTTCATTTTTGACATTTAGCATTGTGACATTTGTCATTTGACATCTTGGACATTTGCCATCTTGAAATTTGTCATTTTTGACATTTTTCATGGTGACACTTTTCATTTTTGACATTTAGCATCGTGACATTTGTCAGTTTTGACATTTGCCATCTTGAAATTTGTCATTTTTGACATTTTTCATGGTGACACTTTTCATTTTTTACATTTAGCATTGTGACATTTGTCATTTGACATCTTTGACATTTGCCATATTAAAATTTGTTATTTTTGACATTTTTCATGGTGACACTTATCATTTTTGACATTTAGCATTGTGACATTTGTCAGTTTTGACATTTGCCATCTTGAAATTTGTCATTTTTGACATTTTTCATGGTGACACTTTTCATTTCTGACATTTAGCATTGTGACATTTGTCATGTGACATCTTTGACATTTGCCATCTTGAAATTTGTCATTTTTGATATTTTTCATGGTGACACTCTTCATTTTTGACATTTAGCATTGTGACATTTGTCATTTGACATCTTTGACATTTGCCATCTTGAAATTTGTCATTTTTGACATTTTTCATGGTGACACTTTTCATTTTTGACATTTAGCATTGTGACATTTGTCAGTTTTGACATTTGCCATTTTAAAATTTGTCATTTTTGACATTTAGCATTGTGACACTTTTCATTTTTGACATTTAGCATTGTGACATTTGTCATTTGACATCTTAGACATTTGCCATCTTGAAATTTGTTATTTTTGACATTTTTCATGGTGACACTTTTCATTTTTGACATTTAGCATTGTGACATTTGTCAGTTTTGACATTTGCCATTTTAAAATTTGTCATTTTTGACATTTTTCATGGTGACACTTTTCATTTTTGACACTTAGCATTGTGACATTTGTCATTTGACATCTTAGACATTTGCCATCTTCAAATTTGTCATTTTTGACACTTTTCATTTGTGACATTTAGCATTGTAACATTTGTCATTTGACATCTTTGACATTTGCCATCTTGAAATTTGTCATTTTTGACATTTTTCATGGTGTCACTTTTCATTTTTGTCATTTAGCATTGTGACATTTGTCATGTGACATCTTTGACATTTGCCATCTTGAAATTTGTCATTTTTGACATTTTTTATGGTGACACTTTTCATTTTTGACATTTAGCATTGTGACATTTGTCATTTGACATCTTTGACATTTGCCATCTTGAAATTTGTCATTTTTGACATTTTTCATGGTGACACTTTTCATTTTTGACATTTAGCATCGTGACATTTGTCAGTTTTGACATTTGCCATCTTGAAATTTGTCATTTTTGACATTTTTCATGGTGACACTTTTCATTTTTTACATTTAGCATTGTGACATTTGTCATTTGACATCTTTGACATTTGCCATATTAAAATTTGTTATTTTTGACATTTTTCATGGTGACACTTTTCATTTTTGACATTTAGCATTGTGACATTTGTCATTTGACATCTTTGACATTTGCCATCGTGAAATTTGTCATTTTTGACATTTTTCATGGTGACACTTTTCATTTTTGACATTTAGCATTGTGACATTTGTCATTTGACATCTTTGACATTTGCCATCTTGAAATTTGTCATTTTTGACATTTTTCATGGTGACACTTTTCATTTTTGACATTTAGCATTGTGACATTTGTCATTTGACATGTTTGACATTTGCCATCTTGAAATTTGTTATTTTTGACATTTTTCATGGTGACACTTTTCATTTTTGACATTTAGCATTGTGACATTTGTCATTTGACATCTTTGACATTTGCTATCTTGAAATTTGTCATTTTTGACATTTTTCATGATGACACTTTTCATTTTTGACATTTAGCATTGTGACATTTGTCATTTGACATCTTTGACATTTGCCATCTTGAAATTTGTTATTTTTGACATTTTTCATGGTAACACTTTTCATTTTTGACATTTAGCATTGTGACATTTGTCATTTGACATCTTTGACATTTGCCATCTTGAAATTTGTCATTTTTGACATTTTTCATGGTGACACTTTTCATTTTTGACATTTAGCATTGTGACATTTGTCATTTGACATGTTTGACATTTGCCATCTTGAAATTTGTTATTTTTGACATTTTTCATGGTGACACTTTTCATTTTTGACATTTAGCATTGTGACATTTGTCATTTGACATCTTTGACATTTGCCATCTTGAAATTTGTCATTTTTGACATTTTTCATGGTGACACTTTTCATTTTTGACATTTAGCATTGTGACATTTGTCATTTGACATGTTTGACATTTGCCATCTTGAAATCTGTTATTTTTGACATTTTTCATGGTGACACTTTTCATTTTTGACATTTAGCATTGTGACATTTGTCATTTGACATCTTTGACATTTGCTATCTTGAAATTTGTCATTTTTGACATTTTTCATGATGACACTTTTCATTTTTGACA
Source organism: Altica lythri (assembly GCA_964028335.1). Classification (NCBI taxonomy): domain Eukaryota; kingdom Metazoa; phylum Arthropoda; class Insecta; order Coleoptera; family Chrysomelidae; genus Altica; species Altica lythri. The sequence goes on along the minus strand of OZ034800.1, from coordinate 20,642,560 downwards.
TTAAGCATTGTGACATTTGTCATTTGACATCTTTGACATTTGCCATCTTGAAATTTGTTAAATTTGACATTTTTCATGGTGACACTTTTCATTTTTGACATTTAGCATTGTGACATTTGTCATTTGACATCTTTGACATTTGCCATCTTGAAATTTGTCATTTTTGACATTTTTCATAGTGACACTTTTCATTTTTGACATTTAGCATGGTGACATTTGTCATTTGACATCTTTGACATTTGCCATTTTGAAATTTGTCATTTTTGACATTTTTCATAGTGACACTTTTCATTTTTGACATTTAGCATTGTGACATTTGTCATTTGACATCTTTGACATTTGCCATCTTGAAGTTTGTTATTTTTGACATTTTTCATGGTGACACTTTTCATTTTTGACATTTAGCATTGTGACATTTGTCATTTGACATCTTTGACATTTGCCATCTTGAAATTTGTTATTTTTGACATTTTTCATGGTGACACTTTTCATTTTTGACATTTAGCATTGTGACATTTGTCAGTTTTGACATTTGCCATTTTGAAATTTATCATTTTTGACATTTTTCATGGTGACACTTTTCATTTTTGACATTTAGCATTGTGACATTTGTCATTTGACATCTTTGACATTTGCCATCTTGAAATTTGTCATTTTTGACATTTAGCATTGTGACATTTGTCATTTGACATCTTTGACATTTGCCATCTTGAAATTTGTTATTTTTGACATTTTTCATTTTTGACATTTAGCATTGTGACATTTGTCAGTTTTGACATTTGCCATCTTGAAATTTGTCATTTTTGAGATTTTTCATGGTGACACTATTCATTTTTGACATTTAGCATTGTGACATTTGTCATTTGACATCTTAGACATTTGTCATCTTGAAATTTGTCATTTTTGACACTTTTCATTTTTGACATTTAGCATTGTGACATTTGTCATTTGACATCTTTGACATTTGCCATCTTGAAATTTGATATTTTTGACATTTTTCATGGTGACACTTTTCATTTTTGACATTTAGCATTGTGACATTTGTCATTTGACATCTTGGACATTTGCCATCTTGAAATTTGTCATTTTTGACATTTTTCATGGTGACACTTATCATTTTTGACATTTAGCATTGTGACATTTGTCAGTTTTGACATTTGCCATCTTGAAATTTGTCATTTTTGACATTTTTCATGGTGACACTTTTCATTTCTGACATTTAGCATTGTGACATTTGTCATGTGACATCTTTGACATTTGCCATCTTGAAATTTGTCATTTTTGATATTTTTCATGGTGACACTCTTCATTTTTGACATTTAGCATTGTGACATTTGTCATTTGACATCTTTGACATTTGCCATCTTGAAATTTGTCATTTTTGACATTTTTCATGGTGACACTTTTCATTTTTGACATTTAGCATTGTGACATTTGTCAGTTTTGACATTTGCCATTTTAAAATTTGTCATTTTTGACATTTAGCATTGTGACACTTTTCATTTTTGACATTTAGCATTGTGACATTTGTCATTTGACATCTTAGACATTTGCCATCTTGAAATTTGTTATTTTTGACATTTTTCATGGTGACACTTTTCATTTTTGACATTTAGCATTGTGACATTTGTCAGTTTTGACATTTGCCATTTTAAAATTTGTCATTTTTGACATTTTTCATGGTGACACTTTTCATTTTTGACACTTAGCATTGTGACATTTGTCATTTGACATCTTAGACATTTGCCATCTTCAAATTTGTCATTTTTGACACTTTTCATTTGTGACATTTAGCATTGTAACATTTGTCATTTGACATCTTTGACATTTGCCATCTTGAAATTTGTCATTTTTGACATTTTTCATGGTGTCACTTTTCATTTTTGTCATTTAGCATTGTGACATTTGTCATGTGACATCTTTGACATTTGCCATCTTGAAATTTGTCATTTTTGACATTTTTTATGGTGACACTTTTCATTTTTGACATTTAGCATTGTGACATTTGTCATTTGACATCTTTGACATTTGCCATCTTGAAATTTGTCATTTTTGACATTTTTCATGGTGACACTTTTCATTTTTGACATTTAGCATCGTGACATTTGTCAGTTTTGACATTTGCCATCTTGAAATTTGTCATTTTTGACATTTTTCATGGTGACACTTTTCATTTTTTACATTTAGCATTGTGACATTTGTCATTTGACATCTTTGACATTTGCCATATTAAAATTTGTTATTTTTGACATTTTTCATGGTGACACTTTTCATTTTTGACATTTAGCATTGTGACATTTGTCATTTGACATCTTTGACATTTGCCATCGTGAAATTTGTCATTTTTGACATTTTTCATGGTGACACTTTTCATTTTTGACATTTAGCATTGTGACATTTGTCATTTGACATCTTTGACATTTGCCATCTTGAAATTTGTCATTTTTGACATTTTTCATGGTGACACTTTTCATTTTTGACATTTAGCATTGTGACATTTGTCATTTGACATGTTTGACATTTGCCATCTTGAAATTTGTTATTTTTGACATTTTTCATGGTGACACTTTTCATTTTTGACATTTAGCATTGTGACATTTGTCATTTGACATCTTTGACATTTGCTATCTTGAAATTTGTCATTTTTGACATTTTTCATGATGACACTTTTCATTTTTGACATTTAGCATTGTGACATTTGTCATTTGACATCTTTGACATTTGCCATCTTGAAATTTGTTATTTTTGACATTTTTCATGGTAACACTTTTCATTTTTGACATTTAGCATTGTGACATTTGTCATTTGACATCTTTGACATTTGCCATCTTGAAATTTGTCATTTTTGACATTTTTCATGGTGACACTTTTCATTTTTGACATTTAGCATTGTGACATTTGTCATTTGACATGTTTGACATTTGCCATCTTGAAATTTGTTATTTTTGACATTTTTCATGGTGACACTTTTCATTTTTGACATTTAGCATTGTGACATTTGTCATTTGACATCTTTGACATTTGCCATCTTGAAATTTGTCATTTTTGACATTTTTCATGGTGACACTTTTCATTTTTGACATTTAGCATTGTGACATTTGTCATTTGACATGTTTGACATTTGCCATCTTGAAATCTGTTATTTTTGACATTTTTCATGGTGACACTTTTCATTTTTGACATTTAGCATTGTGACATTTGTCATTTGACATCTTTGACATTTGCTATCTTGAAATTTGTCATTTTTGACATTTTTCATGATGACACTTTTCATTTTTGACATTAAGCATTGTGACATTTGTCATTTGACATCTTTGACATTTGCCATCTTGAAATTTGTTAAATTTGACATTTTTCATGGTGACACTTTTCATTTTTGACATTTAGCATTGTGACATTTGTCATTTGACATCTTTGACATTTGCCATCTTGAAATTTGTCATTTTTGACATTTTTCATAGTGACACTTTTCATTTTTGACATTTAGCATGGTGACATTTGTCATTTGACATCTTTGACATTTGCCATTTTGAAATTTGTCATTTTTGACATTTTTCATAGTGACACTTTTCATTTTTGACATTTAGCATTGTGACATTTGTCATTTGACATCTTTGACATTTGCCATCTTGAAGTTTGTTATTTTTGACATTTTTCATGGTGACACTTTTCATTTTTGACATTTAGCATTGTGACATTTGTCATTTGACATCTTTGACATTTGCCATCTTGAAATTTGTTATTTTTGACATTTTTCATGGTGACACTTTTCATTTTTGACATTTAGCATTGTGACATTTGTCAGTTTTGACATTTGCCATTTTGAAATTTATCATTTTTGACATTTTTCATGGTGACACTTTTCATTTTTGACATTTAGCATTGTGACATTTGTCATTTGACATCTTTGACATTTGCCATCTTGAAATTTGTCATTTTTGACATTTAGCATTGTGACATTTGTCATTTGACATCTTTGACATTTGCCATCTTGAAATTTGTTATTTTTGACATTTTTCATTTTTGACATTTAGCATTGTGACATTTGTCAGTTTTGACATTTGCCATCTTGAAATTTGTCATTTTTGAGATTTTTCATGGTGACACTATTCATTTTTGACATTTAGCATTGTGACATTTGTCATTTGACATCTTAGACATTTGTCATCTTGAAATTTGTCATTTTTGACACTTTTCATTTTTGACATTTAGCATTGTGACATTTGTCATTTGACATCTTTGACATTTGCCATCTTGAAATTTGTCATTTTTGACATTTTTCATGGTGACACTTTTCATTTTTGACATTTAGCATTGTGACATTTGTCAGTTTTGACATTTGCCATCTTGAAATTTGTCATTTTTGACATTTTTCATGGTGACACTTTTCATTTTTGACATTTAGCATTGTGACATTTGTCAGTGTTGACATTTGCCATCTTGAAATTTGTCATTTTTGACATTTTTCATGGTGACACTTTTCGTTTTTGACATTTAGCATTGTGACATTTGTCATTTGACATCTTTGACATTTGCCATCTTGAAATTTGTCATTTTTGACATTTGTCATGGTGACACTTTTCATTTTTGACATTTAGCATTGTGACATTTGTCATTTGACATCTTTGACATTTGCCATCTTGAAATTTGTCATGTTTGACATTTAGCATTGTGATATTTGTCATTTGACATTTGCCATCTTGAAATTTGTTATTTTTGACATTTTTCATGGTGACACTTTTCATTTTTGACATTTAGCATTGTGACATTTGTCAGTTTTGACATTTGCCATCTTGAAATTTGTCATTTTTGACATTTAGCATTGTGACACTTTTTATTTTTGACATTTAGCATTGTGACATTTGTCATTTGACATCTTTGATATTTGCCAACTTGAAATTTGTCATTTTTGACATTTTTCATGGTGACACTTTTCATTTTTGACATTTGGCATTGTGACATTTGTCATTTGACATCTTTGACATTTGCCATCTTGAAATTTGTCATTTTTGACATTAAGCATTGTGATATTTGTCATTTGACATCTTTGACATTTGCCATCTTGAAATTTGTCATTTTTGACATTTTTCATGGTGACACTTTTCATTTATGACATTTAGCATTGTGACGTTTGTCATTTGACATCTTTGACATTTGCCATCTTGAAATTTGTTATTTTTGACATTTTTCATGGTGACACTTTTCATTTTTGACATTTAGCATTGTGACATTTGTCATTTGACATCTTTGACATTTGCCATCTTGAAATTTGTCATTTTTGACATTTTTCATGGTGAAACTTTTCTTTTTTGACATTAAGCATTGTGACATTTGTCAGTTTTGACATTTGCCATCTTGAAATTTGTCATTTTTGACATTTTTCATGGTGACACTTTTCATTTTTGACATTTAGCATTGTGACATTTGTCATTTGACATCTTAGACATTTGCCATCTTGAAATTTGTCAATTTTGACACTTTTCATTTTTGACATTTAGCATTGTAACATTTGTCATTTGACATCTTTGACATTTGCCATCTTGAAATTTGTCATTTTTGACATTTTTCATGGTGACACTTTTTATTTTTGACATTTAGCATTGTGACATTTGTCAGTTTTGACATTTGCCATCTTGAAATTTGTCATTTTTGACATTTTTCATGGTGACACTTTTCATTTTTTACATTTAGCATTGTGACATTTGTCATTTGACATCTTTGACATTTGTCATCTTGAAATTTGTCATTTTTGACATTTTTCATGGTGACACTTTTCATTTTTGACATTTAGCATTGTGACATTTGTCAGTTTTGACATTTGCCATCTTGAAATTTGTCATTTTTGACATTTTTCATGGTGACACTTTTCATTTTTTACATTTAGCATTGTGACATTTGTCATTTGACATCTTTGACATTTGCCATATTGAAATTTGTTATTTTTGACATTTTTCATGGTGACACTTTTCATTTTTGACATTTAGCATTGTGACATTTGTCATTTGACATCTTTGACATTTGCCATCGTGAAATTTGTCATTTTTGACATTTTTCATGGTGACACTTTTCATTTTTGACATTTAGCATTGTGGCATTTGTCATTTGACATCTTAGACATTTGCCATCTTGAAATTTGTCAATTTTGACACTTTTCATTTTTGACATTTAGCATTGTAACATTTGTCATTTGACATCTTTGACATTTGCCATCTTGAAATTTGTCATTTTTGACATTTTTCATGGTGACACTTTTTATTTTTGACATTTAGCATTGTGACATTTGTCAGTTTTGACATTTGCCATCTTGAAATTTGTCATTTTTGACATTTTTCATGGTGACACTTTTTATTTTTGACATTTAGCATTGTGACATTTGTCATTTGACATCTTTGACATTTGCCATCTTGAAATTTGTCATTTTTGACATTTTTCATGGTGACACTTTTCATTTTTGACATTTAGCATTGTGACATTTGTCATTTGACATCTTTTAGATTTGCCATCTTGAAATTTGTCATTTTTGATATTTAGCATTGTGACATTTGTCATTTGACATCTTTGACATTTGCCATCTTAAAATTTGTTATTTTTGACATTTTTCATGGTGACACTTTTCATTTTTGACATTTAGCATTGTGACATTTGTCAGTTTTGACATTTGCCATTTTAAAATTTGTCATTTTTGACATTTAGCATTGTGACACTTTTCATTTTTGACATTTAGCATTGTGACATTTGTCATTTGACATCTTAGACATTTGCCATCTTCAAATTTGTCATTTTTGACACTTTTCATTTGTGACATTTAGCATTGTAACATTTGTCATTTGACATCTTTGACATTTGCCATCTTGAAATTTGTCATTTTTGACATTTTTCATGGTGTCACTTTTCATTTTTGTCAGTTAGCATTGTGACATTTGTCATGTGACATCTTTGACATTTGCCATTTTGAAATTTGTCATTTTTGACATTTTTTATGGTGACACTTTTCATTTTTGACATTTAGCATTGTGACATTTGTCATTTGACATCTTTGACATTTGCCATCTTGAAATTTGTCATTTTTGACATTTTTCATGGGGACACTTTTCATTTTTGACATTTAGCATTGTGACATTTGTCAGTTTTGACATTTGCCATCTTGAAATTTGTCATTTTTGACATTTTTCATGGTGACACTTTTCATTTTTTACATTTAGCATTGTGACATTTGTCATTTGACATCTTTGACATTTGCCATATTGAAATTTGTTATTTTTGACATTTTTCATGGTGACACTTTTCATTTTTGACATTTAGCATTGTGACATTTGTCATTTGACATCTTTGACATTTGCCATCGTGAAATTTGTCATTTTTGACATTTTTCATGGTGACACTTTTCATTTTTGACATTTGTCATTTGACATCTTTGACATTTGCCATCTTGAAATTTGTCATTTTTGACATTTTTCACGGTGACACTTTTCATTTTTGACATTTAGCATTGTGACATTTGTCATTTGACATCTTAGACATTTGCCATCTTGAAATTTGTCATTTTTGACACTTTTCATTTTTGACATTTAGCATTGTGACATTTGTCATTTGACATCTTTGACATTTGCCATCTTGAAATTTGATATTTTTGACATTTTTCATGGTGACACTTTTCATTTTTGACATTTAGCATTGTGACATTTGTCATTTGACATCTTGGACATTTGCCATCTTGAAATTTGTCATTTTTGACATTTTTCATGGTGACACTTATCATTTTTGACATTTAGCATTGTGACATTTGTCAGTTTTGACATTTGCCATCTTGAAATTTGTCATTTTTGACATTTTTCATGGTGACACTTTTCATTTCTGACATTTAGCATTGTGACATTTGTCATGTGACATCTTTGACATTTGCCATCTTGAAATTTGTCATTTTTGACATTTTTCATGGTGACACTTTTCATTTTTGACATTTAGCATTGTGACATTTGTCATTTGACATCTTTGACATTTGCCATCTTGAAATTTGTCATTTTTGACATTTTTCATGGTGACACTTTTCATTTTTGACATTTAGCATTGTGACATTTGTCAGTTTGGCATTTGCCATTTTAAAATTTGTCATTTTTGACATTTAGCATTGTGACACTTTTCATTTTTGACATTTAGCATTGTGACATTTGTCATTTGACATCTTAGACATTTGCCATCTTGAAATTTGTTATTTTTGACATTTTTATGGTGACACTTTTCATTTTTGACATTTAGCATTGTGACATTTGTCAGTTTTGACATTTGCCATTTTAAAATTTGTCATTTTTGACATTTTTCATGGTGACACTTTTCATTTTTGACATTTAGCATTGTGACATTTGTCATTTGACATCTTAGACATTTGCCATCTTCAAATTTGTCATTTTTGACACTTTTCATTTGTGACATTTAGCATTGTAACATTTGTCATTTGACATCTTTGACATTTGCCATCTTGAAATTTGTCATTTTTGACATTTTTCATGGTGACACTTTTCATTTTTGACATTTAGCATTGTGACATTTGACATCTTTGACATTTGCCATCTTGAAATTTGTCATTTTTGACATTTTTCATGGTGGCACTTTTCATTTTCGACATTTAGCATTGTGACATTTGTCATTTGACATCTTTTAGATTTGCCATCTTGAAATTTGTCATTTTTGACATTTAGCATTGTGACATTTGTCATTTGACATCTTTGACATTTGCCATCTTAAAATTTGTTATTTTTGACATTTTTCATGGTGACACTTTTCATTTTTGACATTTAGCATTGTGACATTTGTCAGTTTTGACATTTGCCATTTTAAAATTTGTTATTTTTGACATTTAGCATTGTGACACTTTTCATTTTTGACATTTAGCATTGTGACATTTGTCATTTGACATCTTAGACATTTGCCATCTTCAAATTTGTCATTTTTGACACTTTTCATTTGTGACATTTAGCATTGTAACATTTGTCATTTGACATCTTTGACATTTGCCATCTTGAAATTTGTCATTTTTGACATTTTTCATGGTGTCACTTTTCATTTTTGTCATTTAGCATTGTGACATTTGTCATGTGACATCTTTGACATTTGCTATCTTGAAATTTGTCATTTTTGACATTTTTTATGGTGACACTTTTCATTTTTGACATTTAGCATTGTGACATTTGTCATTTGACATCTTTGACATTTGCCATCTTGAAATTTGTCATTTTTGACATTTTTCATGGTGACACTTTTCATTTTTGACATTTAGCATTGTGACATTTGTCAGTTTTGACATTTGCCATCTTGAAATTTGTCATTTTTGACATTTTTCATGGTGACACTTTTCATTTTTTACATTTAGCATTGTGACATTTGTCATTTGACATCTTTGACATTTGCCATATTGAAATTTGTTATTTTTGACATTTTTCATGGTGACACTTTTCATTTTTGACATTTAGCATTGTGACATTTGTCATTTGACATCTTTGACATTTGCCATCGTGAAATTTGTCATTTTTGACATTTTTCATGGTGACACTTTTCATTTTTGACATTTAGCATTGTGACATTTGTCATTTGACATCTTTGACATTTGCCATCTTGAAATTTGTCATTTTTGACATTTTTCACGGTGACACTTTTCATTTTTGACATTTAGCATTGTGACATTTGTCATTTGACATCTTAGACATTTGCCATCTTGAAATTTGTCATTTTTGACACTTTTCATTTTTGACATTTAGCATTGTGACATTTGTCATTTGACATCTTTGACATTTGCCATCTTGAAATTTGATATTTTTGACATTTTTCATGGTGACACTTTTCATTGTTGACATTTAGCATTGTGACATTTGTCATTTGACATCTTGGACATTTGCCATCTTGAAATTTGTCATTTTTGACATTTTTCATGGTGACACTTATCATTTTTGACATTTAGCATTGTGACATTTGTCAGTTTTGACATTTGCCATCTTGAAATTTGTCATTTTTGACATTTTTCATGGTGACACTTTTCATTTTTTACATTTAGCATTGTGACATTTGTCATTTGACATCTTTGACATTTGCCATATTGAAATTTGTTATTTTTGACATTTTTCATGGTGACACTTTTCATTTTTGACATTTAGCATTGTGACATTTGTCATTTGACATCTTTGACATTTGCCATCGTGAAATTTGTCATTTTTGACATTTTTCATGGTGACACTTTTCATTTTTGACATTTGTCATTTGACATCTTTGACATTTGCCATCTTGAAATTTGTCATTTTTGACATTTTTCACGGTGACACTTTTCATTTTTGACATTTAGCATTGTGACATTTGTCATTTGACATCTTAGACATTTGCCATCTTGAAATTTGTCATTTTTGACACTTTTCATTTTTGACATTTAGCATTGTGACATTTGTCATTTGACATCTTTGACATTTGCCATCTTGAAATTTGATATTTTTGACATTTTTCATGGTGACACTTTTCATTTTTGACATTTAGCATTGTGACATTTGTCATTTGACATCTTGGACATTTGCCATCTTGAAATTTGTCATTTTTGACATTTTTCATGGTGACACTTATCATTTTTGACATTTAGCATTGTGACATTTGTCAGTTTTGACATTTGCCATCTTGAAATTTGTCATTTTTGACATTTTTCATGGTGACACTTTTCATTTCTGACATTTAGCATTGTGACATTTGTCATGTGACATCTTTGACATTTGCCATCTTGAAATTTGTCATTTTTGACATTTTTCATGGTGACACTTTTCATTTTTGACATTTAGCATTGTGACATTTGTCATTTGACATCTTTGACATTTGCCATCTTGAAATTTGTCATTTTTGACATTTTTCATGGTGACACTTTTCATTTTTGACATTTAGCATTGTGACATTTGTCAGTTTGGCATTTGCCATTTTAAAATTTGTCATTTTTGACATTTAGCATTGTGACACTTTTCATTTTTGACATTTAGCATTGTGACATTTGTCATTTGACATCTTAGACATTTGCCATCTTGAAATTTGTTATTTTTGACATTTTTCATGGTGACACTTTTCATTTTTGACATTTAGCATTGTGACATTTGTCAGTTTTGACATTTGCCATTTTAAAATTTGTCATTTTTGACATTTTTCATGGTGACACTTTTCATTTTTGACATTTAGCATTGTGACATTTGTCATTTGACATCTTAGACATTTGCCATCTTCAAATTTGTCATTTTTGACACTTTTCATTTGTGACATTTAGCATTGTAACATTTGTCATTTGACATCTTTGACATTTGCCATCTTGAAATTTGTCATTTTTGACATTTTTCATGGTGACACTTTTCATTTTTGACATTTAGCATTGTGACATTTGACATCTTTGACATTTGCCATCTTGAAATTTGTCATTTTTGACATTTTTCATGGTGACACTTTTCATTTTTGACATTTAGCATTGTGACATTTGTCATTTGACATCTTTTAGATTTGCCATCTTGAAATTTGTCATTTTTGACATTTAGCATTGTGACATTTGTCATTTGACATCTTTGACATTTGCCATCTTAAAATTTGTTATTTTTGACATTTTTCATGGTGACAATTTTCATTTTTGACATTTAGCATTGTGACATTTGTCAGTTTTGACATTTGCCATTTTAAAATTTGTCATTTTTGACATTTAGCATTGTGACACTTTTCATTTTTGACATTTAGCATTGTGACATTTGTCATTTGACATCTTAGACATTTGCCATCTTCAAATTTGTCATTTTTGACACTTTTCATTTGTGACATTTAGCATTGTAACATTTGTCATTTGACATCTTTGACATTTGCCATCTTGAAATTTGTCATTTTTGACATTTTTCATGGTGTCACTTTTCATTTTTGTCATTTAGCATTGTGACATTTGTCATGTGACATCTTTGACATTTGCCATCTTGAAATTTGTCATTTTTGACATTTTTTATGGTGACACTTTTCATTTTTGACATTTAGCATTGTGACATTTGTCATTTGACATCTTTGACATTTGCCATCTTGAAATTTGTCATTTTTGACATTTTTCATGGTGACACTTTTCATTTTTGACATTTAGCATTGTGACATTTGTCAGTTTTGACATTTGCCATCTTGAAATTTGTCATTTTTGACATTTTTCATGGTGACACTTTTCATTTTTTACATTTAGCATTGTGACATTTGTCATTTGACATCTTTGACATTTGCCATATTGAAATTTGTTATTTTTGACATTTTTCATGGTGACACTTTTCATTTTTGACATTTAGCATTGTGACATTTGTCATTTGACATCTTTGACATTTGCCATCGTGAAATTTGTCATTTTTGACATTTTTCATGGTGACACTTTTCATTTTTGACATTTAGCATTGTGACATTTGTCATTTGACATCTTTGACATTTGCCATCTTGAAATTTGTCATTTTTGACATTTTTCACGGTGACACTTTTCATTTTTGACATTTAGCATTGTGACATTTGTCATTTGACATCTTAGACATTTGCCATCTTGAAATTTGTCATTTTTGACACTTTTCATTTTTGACATTTAGCATTGTGACATTTGTCATTTGACATCTTTGACATTTGCCATCTTGAAATTTGATATTTTTGACATTTTTCATGGTGACACTTTTCATTTTTGACATTTAGCATTGTGACATTTGTCATTTGACATCTTGGACATTTGCCATCTTGAAATTTGTCATTTTTGACATTTTTCATGGTGACACTTATCATTTTTGACATTTAGCATTGTGACATTTGTCAGTTTTGACATTTGCCATCTTGAAATTTGTCATTTTTGACATTTTTTATGGTGACACTTTTCATTTCTGACATTTAGCATTGTGACATTTGTCATGTGACATCTTTGACATTTGCCATCTTGAAATTTGTCATTTTTGACATTTTTCATGGTGACACTTTTCATTTTTGACATTTAGCATTGTGACATTTGTCATTTGACATCTTTGACATTTGCCATCTTGAAATTTGTCATTTTTGACATTTTTCATGGTGACACTTTTCATTTTTGACATTTAGCATTGTGACATTTGTCAGTTTGGCATTTGCCATTTTAAAATTTGTCATTTTTGACATTTAGCATTGTGACACTTTTCATTTTTGACATTTAGCATTGTGACATTTGTCATTTGACATCTTAGACATTTGCCATCTTGAAATTTGTTATTTTTGACATTTTTCATGGTGACACTTTTCATTTTTGACATTTAGCATTGTGACATTTGTCAGTTTTGACATTTGCCATTTTAAAATTTGTCATTTTTGACATTTTTCATGGTGACACTTTTCATTTTTGACATTTAGCATTGTGACATGTGTCATTTGACATCTTAGACATTTGCCATCTTCAAATTTGTCATTTTTGACACTTTTCATTTGTGACATTTAGCATTGTAACATTTGTCATTTGACATCTTTGACATTTGCCATCTTGAAATTTGTCATTTTTGACATTTTTCATGGTGTCACTTTTCATTTTTGTCATTTAGCATTGTGACATTTGTCATGTGACATCTTTGACATTTGCCATCTTGAAATTTGTCATTTTTGACATTTTTTATGGTGACACTTTTCATTTTTGACATTTAGCATTGTGACATTTGTCATTTGACATCTTTGACATTTGCCATCTTGAAATTTGTCATTTTTGACATTTTTCTTGGTGATACTTTTCATTTTTGACATTTAGCATTGTGACATTTGTCAGTTTTGACATTTGCCATCTTGAAATTTGTCATTTTTGACATTTTTCATGGTGACACTTTTCATTTTTTACATTTGGCATTGTGACATTTGTCATTTGACATCTTTGACATTTGCCATATTGAAATTTGTTATTTTTGACATTTCTCATGGTGACACTTTTCATTTTTGACATTTAGCATTGTGACATTTGTCATTTGACATCTTTGACATTTGCCATCGTGAAATTTGTCATTTTTGACATTTTTCATGGTGACACTTTTCATTTTTGACATTTAGCATTGTGACATTTGTCATTTGACATCTTTGACATTTGCCATCTTGAAATTTGTCATTTTTGACATTTTTCACGGTGACACTTTTCATTTTTGACATTTAGCATTGTGACATTTGTCATTTGACATCTTAGACATTTGCCATCTTGAAATTTGTCATTTTTGACACTTTTCATTTTTGACATTTAGCATTGTGACATTTGTCATTTGACATCTTTGACATTTGCCATCTTGAAATTTGATATTTTTGACATTTTTCATGGTGACACTTTTCATTTTTGACATTTAGCATTGTGACATTTGTCATTTGACATCTTGGACATTTGCCATCTTGAAATTTGTCATTTTTGACATTTTTCATGGTGACACTTATCATTTTTGACATTTAGCATTGTGACATTTGTCAGTTTTGACATTTGCCATCTTGAAATTTGTCATTTTTGACATTTTTCATGGTGACACTTTTCATTTCTGACATTTAGCATTGTGACATTTGTCATGTGACATCTTTGACATTTGCCATCTTGAAATTTGTCATTTTTGACATTTTTCATGGTGACACTTTTCATTTTTGACATTTAGCATTGTGACATTTGTCATTTGACATCTTTGACATTTGCCATCTTGAAATTTGTCATTTTTGACATTTTTCATGGTGACACTTTTCATTTTTGACATTTAGCATTGTGACATTTGTCATTTGACATCTTTGACATTTGCCATCTTAAAATTTGTCATTTTTGTTATTTTTCATGGTGACACTTTTCATTTTTGACATTTAGCATTGTGACATTTGTCATTTGACATCTTTGACATTTGCCATCTTGAAATTTGTCATTTTTGACATTTTTCATGGTGACACTTTTCATTTTTGACATTTAGCATTGTGACATTTGTCATTTGACATCTTTGACATTTGCCATCTTGAAATTTGTCATTTTTGACATTTAGCATTGTGACATTTGTCATTTGACATCTTGGACATTTGCCATCTTGAAATTTGTCATTTTTGACATTTTTCATGGTGACACTTATCATTTTTGACATTTAGCATTGTGACATTTGTCAGTTTTGACATTTGCCATCTTGAAATTTGTCAGTTTTGACATTTTTCATGGTGACACTTTTCATTTTTGACATTTAGCATTGTGACATTTGTCAGTTTTGACATTTGCCATTTTAAAATTTGTCATTTTTGACATTTAGCATTGTGACACTTTTCATTTTTGACATTTAGCATTGTGACATTTGTCATTTGACATCTTAGACATTTGCCATCTTGAAATTTGTCATTTTTGACATTTTTCATGGTGACACTTTTCATTTTTGACATTTAGCATTGTGACATTTGTCATTTGACATCTTTTACATTTGCCATCTTGAAATTTGTCATTTTTGACATTTAGCATTGTGACATTTGTCATTTGACATCTTTGACATTTGCCATCTTGAAATTTGTTATTTTTGACATTTTTCATGGTGACACTTTTCATTTTTGACATTTAGCATTGTGACATTTGTCAGTTTTGACATTTGCCATTTTAAAATTTGTCATTTTTGACATTTAGCATTGTGACACTTTTCATTTTTGACATTTAGCATTGTGACATTTGTCATTTGACATCTTAGACATTTGCCATCTTCAAATTTGTCATTTTTGACACTTTTCATTTGTGACATTTAGCATTGTAACATTTGTCATTTGACATCTTTGACATTTGCCATCTTGAAATTTGTCATTTTTGACATTTTTCATGGTGTCACTTTTCATTTTTGTCATTTAGCATTGTGACATTTGTCATGTGACATCTTTGACATTTGCCATCTTGAAATTTGTCATTTTTGACATTTTTTATGGTGACACTTTTCATTTTAGACATTTAGCATTGTGACATTTGTCATTTGACATCTTTGACATTTGCCATCTTGAAATTTGTCATTTTTGACATTTTTCATGGTGACACTTTTCATTTTTGACATTTAGCATTGTGACATTTGTCAGTTTTGACATTTGCCATCTTGAAATTTGTCATTTTTGACATTTTTCATGGTGACACTTTTTATTTTTTACATTTAGCATTGTGACATTTGTCATTTGACATCTTTGACATTTGCCATATTGAAATTTGTTATTTTTGACATTTTTCATGGTGACACTTTTCATTTTTGACATTTAGCATTGTGACATTTGACATCTTTGACATTTGCCATCTTGAAATTTGTCATTTTTGACATTTTTCACGGTGACACTTTTCATTTTTTACATTTAGCATTGTGACATTTGTCATTTGACATCTTTGACATTTGCCATCGTGAAATTTGTCATTTTTGACATTTTTCATGGTGACACTTTTCATTTTTGACATTTAGCATTGTGACATTTGTCATTTGACATCTTTGACATTTGCCATCGTGAAATTTGTCATTTTTGACATTTTTCATGGTGACACTTTTCATTTTTGACATTTAGCATTGTGACATTTGTCATTTGACATCTTTGACATTTGCCATCTTGAAATTTGTCATTTTTGACATTTTTCATGGTGACACTTTTCATTTTTGACATTTAGCATTGTGACATTTGTCATTTGACATGTTTGACATTTGCCATCTTGAAATTTGTTATTTTTGACATTTTTCATGGTGACACTTTTCATTTTTGACATTTAGCATTGTGACATTTGTCATTTGACATCTTTGACATTTGCTATCTTGAAATTTGTCATTTTTGACATTTTTCATGATGACACTTTTCATTTTTGACATTTAGCATTGTGACATTTGTCATTTGACATCTTTGACATTTGCCATCTTGAAATTTGTTATTTTTGACATTTTTCATGGTAACACTTTTCATTTTTGACATTTAGCATTGTGACATTTGTCATTTGACATCTTTGACATTTGCCATCTTGAAATTTGTCATTTTTGACATTTTTCATGGTGACACTTTTCATTTTTGACATTTAGCATTGTGACATTTGTCATTTGACATGTTTGACATTTGCCATCTTGAAATTTGTTATTTTTGACATTTTTCATGGTGACACTTTTCATTTTTGACATTTAGCATTGTGACATTTGTCATTTGACATCTTTGACATTTGCCATCTTGAAATTTGTCATTTTTGACATTTTTCATGGTGACACTTTTCATTTTTGACATTTAGCATTGTGACATTTGTCATTTGACATGTTTGACATTTGCCATCTTGAAATCTGTTATTTTTGACATTTTTCATGGTGACACTTTTCATTTTTGACATTTAGCATTGTGACATTTGTCATTTGACATCTTTGACATTTGCTATCTTGAAATTTGTCATTTTTGACATTTTTCATGATGACACTTTTCATTTTTGACATTAAGCATTGTGACATTTGTCATTTGACATCTTTGACATTTGCCATCTTGAAATTTGTTAAATTTGACATTTTTCATGGTGACACTTTTCATTTTTGACATTTAGCATTGTGACATTTGTCATTTGACATCTTTGACATTTGCCATCTTGAAATTTGTCATTTTTGACATTTTTCATAGTGACACTTTTCATTTTTGACATTTAGCATGGTGACATTTGTCATTTGACATCTTTGACATTTGCCATTTTGAAATTTGTCATTTTTGACATTTTTCATAGTGACACTTTTCATTTTTGACATTTAGCATTGTGACATTTGTCATTTGACATCTTTGACATTTGCCATCTTGAAGTTTGTTATTTTTGACATTTTTCATGGTGACACTTTTCATTTTTGACATTTAGCATTGTGACATTTGTCATTTGACATCTTTGACATTTGCCATCTTGAAATTTGTTATTTTTGACATTTTTCATGGTGACACTTTTCATTTTTGACATTTAGCATTGTGACATTTGTCAGTTTTGACATTTGCCATTTTGAAATTTATCATTTTTGACATTTTTCATGGTGACACTTTTCATTTTTGACATTTAGCATTGTGACATTTGTCATTTGACATCTTTGACATTTGCCATCTTGAAATTTGTCATTTTTGACATTTAGCATTGTGACATTTGTCATTTGACATCTTTGACATTTGCCATCTTGAAATTTGTTATTTTTGACATTTTTCATTTTTGACATTTAGCATTGTGACATTTGTCAGTTTTGACATTTGCCATCTTGAAATTTGTCATTTTTGAGATTTTTCATGGTGACACTATTCATTTTTGACATTTAGCATTGTGACATTTGTCATTTGACATCTTAGACATTTGTCATCTTGAAATTTGTCATTTTTGACACTTTTCATTTTTGACATTTAGCATTGTGACATTTGTCATTTGACATCTTTGACATTTGCCATCTTGAAATTTGTCATTTTTGACATTTTTCATGGTGACACTTTTCATTTTTGACATTTAGCATTGTGACATTTGTCAGTTTTGACATTTGCCATCTTGAAATTTGTCATTTTTGACATTTTTCATGGTGACACTTTTCATTTTTGACATTTAGCATTGTGACATTTGTCAGTGTTGACATTTGCCATCTTGAAATTTGTCATTTTTGACATTTTTCATGGTGACACTTTTCGTTTTTGACATTTAGCATTGTGACATTTGTCATTTGACATCTTTGACATTTGCCATCTTGAAATTTGTCATTTTTGACATTTGTCATGGTGACACTTTTCATTTTTGACATTTAGCATTGTGACATTTGTCATTTGACATCTTTGACATTTGCCATCTTGAAATTTGTCATGTTTGACATTTAGCATTGTGATATTTGTCATTTGACATTTGCCATCTTGAAATTTGTTATTTTTGACATTTTTCATGGTGACACTTTTCATTTTTGACATTTAGCATTGTGACATTTGTCAGTTTTGACATTTGCCATCTTGAAATTTGTCATTTTTGACATTTAGCATTGTGACACTTTTTATTTTTGACATTTAGCATTGTGACATTTGTCATTTGACATCTTTGATATTTGCCAACTTGAAATTTGTCATTTTTGACATTTTTCATGGTGACACTTTTCATTTTTGACATTTGGCATTGTGACATTTGTCATTTGACATCTTTGACATTTGCCATCTTGAAATTTGTCATTTTTGACATTAAGCATTGTGATATTTGTCATTTGACATCTTTGACATTTGCCATCTTGAAATTTGTCATTTTTGACATTTTTCATGGTGACACTTTTCATTTATGACATTTAGCATTGTGACGTTTGTCATTTGACATCTTTGACATTTGCCATCTTGAAATTTGTTATTTTTGACATTTTTCATGGTGACACTTTTCATTTTTGACATTTAGCATTGTGACATTTGTCATTTGACATCTTTGACATTTGCCATCTTGAAATTTGTCATTTTTGACATTTTTCATGGTGAAACTTTTCTTTTTTGACATTAAGCATTGTGACATTTGTCAGTTTTGACATTTGCCATCTTGAAATTTGTCATTTTTGACATTTTTCATGGTGACACTTTTCATTTTTGACATTTAGCATTGTGACATTTGTCATTTGACATCTTAGACATTTGCCATCTTGAAATTTGTCAATTTTGACACTTTTCATTTTTGACATTTAGCATTGTAACATTTGTCATTTGATATCTTTGACATTTGCCATCTTGAAATTTGTCATTTTTGACATTTTTCATGGTGACACTTTTTATTTTTGACATTTAGCATTGTGACATTTGTCAGTTTTGACATTTGCCATCTTGAAATTTGTCATTTTTGACATTTTTCATGGTGACACTTTTCATTTTTTACATTTAGCATTGTGACATTTGTCATTTGACATCTTTGACATTTGCCATCTTGAAATTTGTCATTTTTGACATTTTTCATGGTGACACTTTTCATTTTTGACATTTAGCATTGTGACATTTGTCAGTTTTGACATTTGCCATCTTGAAATTTGTCATTTTTGACATTTTTCATGGTGACACTTTTCATTTTTTACATTTAGCATTGTGACATTTGTCATTTGACATCTTTGACATTTGCCATATTGAAATTTGTTATTTTTGACATTTTTCATGGTGACACTTTTCATTTTTGACATTTAGCATTGTGACATTTGTCATTTGACATCTTTGACATTTGCCATCGTGAAATTTGTCATTTTTGACATTTTTCATGGTGACACTTTTCATTTTTGACATTTAGCATTGTGGCATTTGTCATTTGACATCTTAGACATTTGCCATCTTGAAATTTGTCAATTTTGACACTTTTCATTTTTGACATTTAGCATTGTAACATTTGTCATTTGACATCTTTGACATTTGCCATCTTGAAATTTGTCATTTTTGACATTTTTCATGGTGACACTTTTTATTTTTGACATTTAGCATTGTGACATTTGTCAGTTTTGACATTTGCCATCTTGAAATTTGTCATTTTTGACATTTTTCATGGTGACACTTTTTATTTTTGACATTTAGCATTGTGACATTTGTCATTTGACATCTTTGACATTTGCCATCTTGAAATTTGTCATTTTTGACATTTTTCATGGTGACACTTTTCATTTTTGACATTTAGCATTGTGACATTTGTCATTTGACATCTTTTAGATTTGCCATCTTGAAATTTGTCATTTTTGATATTTAGCATTGTGACATTTGTCATTTGACATCTTTGACATTTGCCATCTTAAAATTTGTTATTTTTGACATTTTTCATGGTGACACTTTTCATTTTTGACATTTAGCATTGTGACATTTGTCAGTTTTGACATTTGCCATTTTAAAATTTGTCATTTTTGACATTTAGCATTGTGACACTTTTCATTTTTGACATTTAGCATTGTGACATTTGTCATTTGACATCTTAGACATTTGCCATCTTCAAATTTGTCATTTTTGACACTTTTCATTTGTGACATTTAGCATTGTAACATTTGTCATTTGACATCTTTGACATTTGCCATCTTGAAATTTGTCATTTTTGACATTTTTCATGGTGTCACTTTTCATTTTTGTCAGTTAGCATTGTGACATTTGTCATGTGACATCTTTGACATTTGCCATCTTGAAATTTGTCATTTTTGACATTTTTTATGGTGACACTTTTCATTTTTGACATTTAGCATTGTGACATTTGTCATTTGACATCTTTGACATTTGCCATCTTGAAATTTGTCATTTTTGACATTTTTCATGGGGACACTTTTCATTTTTGACATTTAGCATTGTGACATTTGTCAGTTTTGACATTTGCCATCTTGAAATTTGTCATTTTTGACATTTTTCATGGTGACACTTTTCATTTTTTACATTTAGCATTGTGACATTTGTCATTTGACATCTTTGACATTTGCCATATTGAAATTTGTTATTTTTGACATTTTTCATGGTGACACTTTTCATTTTTGACATTTAGCATTGTGACATTTGTCATTTGACATCTTTGACATTTGCCATCGTGAAATTTGTCATTTTTGACATTTTTCATGGTGACACTTTTCATTTTTGACATTTGTCATTTGACATCTTTGACATTTGCCATCTTGAAATTTGTCATTTTTGACATTTTTCACGGTGACACTTTTCATTTTTGACATTTAGCATTGTGACATTTGTCATTTGACATCTTAGACATTTGCTATCTTGAAATTTGTCATTTTTGACACTTTTCATTTTTGACATTTAGCATTGTGACATTTGTCATTTGACATCTTTGACATTTGCCATCTTGAAATTTGATATTTTTGACATTTTTCATGGTGACACTTTTCATTTTTGACATTTAGCATTGTGACATTTGTCATTTGACATCTTGGACATTTGCCATCTTGAAATTTGTCATTTTTGACATTTTTCATGGTGACACTTATCATTTTTGACATTTAGCATTGTGACATTTGTCAGTTTTGACATTTGCCATCTTGAAATTTGTCATTTTTGACATTTTTCATGGTGACACTTTTCATTTCTGACATTTAGCATTGTGACATTTGTCATGTGACATCTTTGACATTTGCCATCTTGAAATTTGTCATTTTTGACATTTTTCATGGTGACACTTTTCATTTTTGACATTTAGCATTGTGACATTTGTCATTTGACATCTTTGACATTTGCCATCTTGAAATTTGTCATTTTTGACATTTTTCATGGTGACACTTTTCATTTTTGACATTTAGCATTGTGACATTTGTCAGTTTGGCATTTGCCATTTTAAAATTTGTCATTTTTGACATTTAGCATTGTGACACTTTTCATTTTTGACATTTAGCATTGTGACATTTGTCATTTGACATCTTAGACATTTGCCTTCTTGAAATTTGTTATTTTTGACATTTTTCATGGTGACACTTTTCATTTTTGACATTTAGCATTGTGACATTTGTCAGTTTTGACATTTGCCATTTTAAAATTTGTCATTTTTGACATTTTTCATGGTGACACTTTTCATTTTTGACATTTAGCATTGTGACATTTGTCATTTGACATCTTAGACATTTGCCATCTTCAAATTTGTCATTTTTGACACTTTTCATTTGTGACATTTAGCATTGTAACATTTGTCATTTGACATCTTTGACATTTGCCATCTTGAAATTTGTCATTTTTGACATTTTTCATGGTGACACTTTTCATTTTTGACATTTAGCATTGTGACATTTGACATCTTTGACATTTGCCATCTTGAAATTTGTCATTTTTGACATTTTTCATGGTGGCACTTTTCATTTTCGACATTTAGCATTGTGACATTTGTCATTTGACATCTTTTAGATTTGCCATCTTGAAATTTGTCATTTTTGACATTTAGCATTGTGACATTTGTCATTTGACATCTTTGACATTTGCCATCTTAAAATTTGTTATTTTTGACATTTTTCATGGTGACACTTTTCATTTTTGACATTTAGCATTGTGACATTTGTCAGTTTTGACATTTGCCATTTTAAAATTTGTTATTTTTGACATTTAGCATTGTGACACTTTTCATTTTTGACATTTAGCATTGTGACATTTGTCATTTGACATCTTAGACATTTGCCATCTTCAAATTTGTCATTTTTGACACTTTTCATTTGTGACATTTAGCATTGTAACATTTGTCATTTGACATCTTTGACATTTGCCATCTTGAAATTTGTCATTTTTGACATTTTTCATGGTGTCACTTTTCATTTTTGTCATTTAGCATTGTGACATTTGTCATGTGACATCTTTGACATTTGCTATCTTGAAATTTGTCATTTTTGACATTTTTTATGGTGACACTTTTCATTTTTGACATTTAGCATTGTGACATTTGTCATTTGACATCTTTGACATTTGCCATCTTGAAATTTGTCATTTTTGACATTTTTCATGGTGACACTTTTCATTTTTGACATTTAGCATTGTGACATTTGTCAGTTTTGACATTTGCCATCTTGAAATTTGTCATTTTTGACATTTTTCATGGTGACACTTTTCATTTTTTACATTTAGCATTGTGACATTTGTCATTTGACATCTTTGACATTTGCCATATTGAAATTTGTTATTTTTGACATTTTTCATGGTGACACTTTTCATTTTTGACATTTAGCATTGTGACATTTGTCATTTGACATCTTTGACATTTGCCATCGTGAAATTTGTCATTTTTGACATTTTTCATGGTGACACTTTTCATTTTTGACATTTAGCATTGTGACATTTGTCATTTGACATCTTTGACATTTGCCATCTTGAAATTTGTCATTTTTGACATTTTTCACGGTGACACTTTTCATTTTTGACATTTAGCATTGTGACATTTGTCATTTGACATCTTAGACATTTGCCATCTTGAAATTTGTCATTTTTGACACTTTTCATTTTTGACATTTAGCATTGTGACATTTGTCATTTGACATCTTTGACATTTGCCATCTTGAAATTTGATATTTTTGACATTTTTCATGGTGACACTTTTCATTTTTGACATTTAGCATTGTGACATTTGTCATTTGACATCTTGGACATTTGCCATCTTGAAATTTGTCATTTTTGACATTTTTCATGGTGACACTTATCATTTTTGACATTTAGCATTGTGACATTTGTCAGTTTTGACATTTGCCATCTTGAAATTTGTCATTTTTGACATTTTTCATGGTGACACTTTTCATTTTTTACATTTAGCATTGTGACATTTGTCATTTGACATCTTTGACATTTGCCATATTGAAATTTGTTATTTTTGACATTTTTCATGGTGACACTTTTCATTTTTGACATTTAGCATTGTGACATTTGTCATTTGACATCTTTGACATTTGCCATCGTGAAATTTGTCATTTTTGACATTTTTCATGGTGACACTTTTCATTTTTGACATTTGTCATTTGACATCTTTGACATTTGCCATCTTGAAATTTGTCATTTTTGACATTTTTCACGGTGACACTTTTCATTTTTGACATTTAGCATTGTGACATTTGTCATTTGACATCTTAGACATTTGCCATCTTGAAATTTGTCATTTTTGACACTTTTCATTTTTGACATTTAGCATTGTGACATTTGTCATTTGACATCTTTGACATTTGCCATCTTGAAATTTGATATTTTTGACATTTTTCATGGTGACACTTTTCATTTTTGACATTTAGCATTGTGACATTTGTCATTTGACATCTTGGACATTTGCCATCTTGAAATTTGTCATTTTTGACATTTTTCATGGTGACACTTATCATTTTTGACATTTAGCATTGTGACATTTGTCAGTTTTGACATTTGCCATCTTGAAATTTGTCATTTTTGACATTTTTCATGGTGACACTTTTCATTTCTGACATTTAGCATTGTGACATTTGTCATGTGACATCTTTGACATTTGCCATCTTGAAATTTGTCATTTTTGACATTTTTCATGGTGACACTTTTCATTTTTGACATTTAGCATTGTGACATTTGTCATTTGACATCTTTGACATTTGCCATCTTGAAATTTGTCATTTTTGACATTTTTCATGGTGACACTTTTCATTTTTGACATTTAGCATTGTGACATTTGTCAGTTTGGCATTTGCCATTTTAAAATTTGTCATTTTTGACATTTAGCATTGTGACACTTTTCATTTTTGACATTTAGCATTGTGACATTTGTCATTTGACATCTTAGACATTTGCCATCTTGAAATTTGTTATTTTTGACATTTTTCATGGTGACACTTTTCATTTTTGACATTTAGCATTGTGACATTTGTCAGTTTTGACATTTGCCATTTTAAAATTTGTCATTTTTGACATTTTTCATGGTGACACTTTTCATTTTTGACATTTAGCATTGTGACATTTGTCATTTGACATCTTAGACATTTGCCATCTTCAAATTTGTCATTTTTGACACTTTTCATTTGTGACATTTAGCATTGTAACATTTGTCATTTGACATCTTTGACATTTGCCATCTTGAAATTTGTCATTTTTGACATTTTTCATGGTGACACTTTTCATTTTTGACATTTAGCATTGTGACATTTGACATCTTTGACATTTGCCATCTTGAAATTTGTCATTTTTGACATTTTTCATGGTGACACTTTTCATTTTTGACATTTAGCATTGTGACATTTGTCATTTGACATCTTTTAGATTTGCCATCTTGAAATTTGTCATTTTTGACATTTAGCATTGTGACATTTGTCATTTGACATCTTTGACATTTGCCATCTTAAAATTTGTTATTTTTGACATTTTTCATGGTGACACTTTTCATTTTTGACATTTAGCATTGTGACATTTGTCAGTTTTGACATTTGCCATTTTAAAATTTGTCATTTTTGACATTTAGCATTGTGACACTTTTCATTTTTGACATTTAGCATTGTGACATTTGTCATTTGACATCTTAGACATTTGCCATCTTCAAATTTGTCATTTTTGACACTTTTCATTTGTGACATTTAGCATTGTAACATTTGTCATTTGACATCTTTGACATTTGCCATCTTGAAATTTGTCATTTTTGACATTTTTCATGGTGTCACTTTTCATTTTTGTCATTTAGCATTGTGACATTTGTCATGTGACATCTTTGACATTTGCCATCTTGAAATTTGTCATTTTTGACATTTTTTATGGTGACACTTTTCATTTTTGACATTTAGCATTGTGACATTTGTCATTTGACATCTTTGACATTTGCCATCTTGAAATTTGTCATTTTTGACATTTTTCTTGGTGACACTTTTCATTTTTGACATTTAGCATTGTGACATTTGTCAGTTTTGACATTTGCCATCTTGAAATTTGTCATTTTTGACATTTTTCATGGTGACACTTTTCATTTTTTACATTTAGCATTGTGACATTTGTCATTTGACATCTTTGACATTTGCCATATTGAAATTTGTTATTTTTGACATTTCTCATGGTGACACTTTTCATTTTTGACATTTAGCATTGTGACATTTGTCATTTGACATCTTTGACATTTGCCATCGTGAAATTTGTCATTTTTGACATTTTTCATGGTGACACTTTTCATTTTTGACATTTAGCATTGTGACATTTGTCATTTGACATCTTTGACATTTGCCATCTTGAAATTTGTCATTTTTGACATTTTTCACGGTGACACTTTTCATTTTTGACATTTAGCATTGTGACATTTGTCATTTGACATCTTAGACATTTGCCATCTTGAAATTTGTCATTTTTGACACTTTTCATTTTTGACATTTAGCATTGTGACATTTGTCATTTGACATCTTTGACATTTGCCATCTTGAAATTTAATATTTTTGACATTTTTCATGGTGACACTTTTCATTTTTGACATTTAGCATTGTGACATTTGTCATTTGACATCTTGGACATTTGCCATCTTGAAATTTGTCATTTTTGACATTTTTCATGGTGACACTTATCATTTTTGACATTTAGCATTGTGACATTTGTCAGTTTTGACATTTGCCATCTTGAAATTTGTCATTTTTGACATTTTTCATGGTGACACTTTTCATTTCTGACATTTAGCATTGTGACATTTGTCATGTGACATCTTTGACATTTGCCATCTTGAAATTTGTCATTTTTGACATTTTTCATGGTGACACTTTTCATTTTTGACATTTAGCATTGTGACATTTGTCATTTGACATCTTTGACATTTGCCATCTTGAAATTTGTCATTTTTGACATTTTTCATGGTGACACTTTTCATTTTTGACATTTAGCATTGTGACATTTGTCATTTGACATCTTTGACATTTGCCATCTTAAAATTTGTCATTTTTGTTATTTTTCATGGTGACACTTTTCATTTTTGACATTTAGCATTGTGACATTTGTCATTTGACATCTTTGACATTTGCCATCTTGAAATTTGTCATTTTTGACATTTTTCATGGTGACACTTTTCATTTTTGACATTTAGCATTGTGACATTTGTCATTTGACATCTTTGACATTTGCCATCTTGAAATTTGTCATTTTTGACATTTAGCATTGTGACATTTGTCATTTGACATCTTGGACATTTGCCATCTTGAAATTTGTCATTTTTGACATTTTTCATGGTGACACTTATCATTTTTGACATTTAGCATTGTGACATTTGTCAGTTTTGACATTTGCCATCTTGAAATTTGTCAGTTTTGACATTTTTCATGGTGACACTTTTCATTTTTGACATTTAGCATTGTGACATTTGTCAGTTTTGACATTTGCCATTTTAAAATTTGTCATTTTTGACATTTAGCATTGTGACACTTTTCATTTTTGACATTTAGCATTGTGACATTTGTCATTTGACATCTTAGACATTTGCCATCTTGAAATTTGTCATTTTTGACATTTTTCATGGTGACACTTTTCATTTTTGACATTTAGCATTGTGACATTTGTCATTTGACATCTTTTACATTTGCCATCTTGAAATTTGTCATTTTTGACATTTAGCATTGTGACATTTGTCATTTGACATCTTTGACATTTGCCATCTTGAAATTTGTTATTTTTGACATTTTTCATGGTGACACTTTTCATTTTTGACATTTAGCATTGTGACATTTGTCAGTTTTGACATTTGCCATTTTAAAATTTGTCATTTTTGACATTTAGCATTGTGACACTTTTCATTTTTGACATTTAGCATTGTGACATTTGTCATTTGACATCTTAGACATTTGCCATCTTCAAATTTGTCATTTTTGACACTTTTCATTTGTGACATTTAGCATTGTAACATTTGTCATTTGACATCTTTGACATTTGCCATCTTGAAATTTGTCATTTTTGACATTTTTCATGGTGTCACTTTTCATTTTTGTCATTTAGCATTGTGACATTTGTCATGTGACATCTTTGACATTTGCCATCTTGAAATTTGTCATTTTTGACATTTTTTATGGTGACACTTTTCATTTTAGACATTTAGCATTGTGACATTTGTCATTTGACATCTTTGACATTTGCCATCTTGAAATTTGTCATTTTTGACATTTTTCATGGTGACACTTTTCATTTTTGACATTTAGCATTGTGACATTTGTCAGTTTTGACATTTGCCATCTTGAAATTTGTCATTTTTGACATTTTTCATGGTGACACTTTTTATTTTTTACATTTAGCATTGTGACATTTGTCATTTGACATCTTTGACATTTGCCATATTGAAATTTGTTATTTTTGACATTTTTCATGGTGACACTTTTCATTTTTGACATTTAGCATTGTGACATTTGACATCTTTGACATTTGCCATCTTGAAATTTGTCATTTTTGACATTTTTCACGGTGACACTTTTCATTTTTTACATTTAGCATTGTGACATTTGTCATTTGACATCTTTGACATTTGCCATCGTGAAATTTGTCATTTTTGACATTTTTCATGGTGACACTTTTCATTTTTGACATTTAGCATTGTGACATTTGTCATTTGACATCTTTGACATTTGCCATCTTGAAATTTGTCATTTTTGACATTTTTCACGGTGACACTTTTCATTTTTGACATTTAGCATTGTGACATTTGTCATTTGACATCTTAGACATTTGCCATCTTGAAATTTGTCATTTTTGACACTTTTCATTTTTGACATTTAGCATTGTGACATTTGTCATTTGACATCTTTGACATTTGCCATCTTGAAATTTGATATTTTTGACATTTTTCATGGTGACACTTTTCATTTTTGACATTTAGCATTGTGACATTTGTCATTTGACATCTTGGACATTTGCCATCTTGAAATTTGTCATTTTTGACATTTTTCATGGTGACACTTATCATTTTTGACATTTAGCATTGTGACATTTGTCAGTTTTGACATTTGCCATCTTGAAATTTGTCATTTTTGACATTTTTCATGGTGACACTTTTTATTTCTGACATTTAGCATTGTGACATTTGTCATGTGACATCTTTGACATTTGCCATCTTGAAATTTGTCATTTTTGACATTTTTCATGGTGACACTTTTCATTTTTGACATTTAGCATTGTGACATTTGTCATTTGACATCTTTGACATTTGCCATCTTGAAATTTGTCATTTTTCACATTTTTCATGGTGACACTTTTCATTTTTGACATTTAGCATTGTGACATTTGTCATTTGACATCTTTGACATTTGCCATCTTGAAATTTGTCATTTTTGTTATTTTTCATGGTGACACTTTTCATTTTTGACATTTAGCATTGTGACATTTGTCATTTGACATCTTTGACATTTGCCATCTTGAAATTTGTTCTTTTTGACATTTTTCATAGTGACACTTTTCATTTTTGACATTTAGCATTGTGACATTTGTCATTTGACATCTTTGACATTTGCCATCTTGAAATTTGTCATTTTTGACATTTTTCATGGTGACACTTTTCATTTTTGACATTTAGCATTGTGACATTTGTCATTTGACATCTTTGACATTTGCCATCTTGAAATTTGTCATTTTTGACATTTAACATTGTGACATTTGTCATTTGACATCTTGGACATTTGCCATCTTGAAATTTGTCATTTTTGACATTTTTCATGGTGACACTTATCATTTTTAACATTTAGCATTGTGACATTTGTCAGTTTTGACATTTGCCATCTTGAAATTTGTCATTTTTGACATTTTTCATGGTGACACTTTTCATTTTTGACATTTAGCATTGTGACATTTGTCATTTGACATCTTTGACATTTGCCATCTTGAAATTTGTTATTTTTGACATTTTTCATGGTGACACTTTTCATTTTTGACATTTAGCATTGTGACATTTGTCATTTGACATCTTTGACATTTGCCATCTTGAAATTTGTCATTTTTGACATTTTTCATGGTGACACTTTTCATTTTTGACATTTAGCATTGTGACATTTGTCATTTGACATCTTTGACATTTGCCATCTTGAAATTTGTTATTTTTGACATTTTTTATGGTGACACTTTTCATTTTTGACATTTAGCATTGTGACATTTGTCATTTGACATCTTTGACATTTGCCATCTTGAAATTTGTCATTTTTGACATTTTTCATGGTGACACTTTTCATTTTTGACATTTAGCATTGTGACATTTGTCAGTTTTGACATTTGCCATCTTGAAATTTGTTATTTTTGACATTTTTCATGGTGACACTTTTCATTTTTGACATTTAGCATTGTGACATTTGTCATTTGACATCTTTGACATTTGCCATCTTAAAATTTGTCATTTTTGACATTTTTATGGTGACACTTTTCATTTTTAACATTTAGCATTGTGACGTTTGTCATTTGACATCTTTGACATTTGCCATCTTGAAATTTGTTATTTTTAACATTTTTCATGGTGACACTTTTCATTTTTGACATTTAGCATTGTAACATTTGTCATTTGACATCTTTGACATTTGCCATCTTGAAATTTGTTATTTTTGACATTATTCAAAGTGACACTTTTCATTTTTGACATTTAGCATTGTGACATTTGTCAGTTTTGACATTTGCCATCTTGAAATTTGTCATTTTTGCCATTTTTCATGGTGACACTTTTCATTTTTGACATTTAGCATTGTGACATTTGTCATTTGATATCTTTGACATTTGCCATCTTGAAATTTGTCGTTTTTGACATTTAGCATTGTGACATTTGTCATTTGACATCTTTGACATTTGCCATCTTAAAATTTGTTATTTTTGACATTTTTCATGGTGACACTTTTCATTTTTGACATTTAGCATTGTGACATTTGTCAGTTTTGACATTTGCCATCTTGAAATTTGTCATTTTTGCCATTTTTCATGGTGACACTTTTCATTTTTGACATTTAGCATTGTGACATTTGTCATTTGACATCTTAGACATTTGTCATCTTGAAATTTGTCATTTTTGTTATTTTTCATGGTGACACTTTTCATTTTTGACATTTAGCATTGTGACATTTGTCATTTGACATCTTTGACATTTGCCATCTTGAAATTTGTTATTTTTGACATTTTTCATGGTGACACTTTTCATTTTTGACATTTAGCATTGTGACATTTGTCATTTGACATCTTTGACATTTGCCATCTTGAAATTTGTCATTTTTGACATTTTTCATGGTGACACTTTTCATTTTTGACATTTAGCATTGACATTTGTCATTTGACATCTTTGACATTTGCCATCTTGAAATTTGTTATTTTTGACATTTAGCATTGTGACATTTGTCATTTGACATCTTGGACATTTGTCATCTTGAAATTTGTCATTTTTGACATTTTTCATGGTGACACTTTTCATTTTTGACATTTAGCATTGTGACATTTGTCATTTGACATCTTTGACATTTGCCATCTTGAAATTTGTCATTTTTGACATTTTTCATGGTGACACTTTTCATTTTTGACATTTAGCATTGTGACATTTGTCATTTGACATCTTTGACATTTGCCCTCTTGAAATTTGTCATGTTTGACATTTAGCATTGTGACATTTGTCATTTGACATCTTTGACATTTGCCATCTTGAAATTTGTTATTTTTGAAATTTTTCATGGTGACACTTTTCTTTTTTGACATTTAGCATTGTGACATTTGTCAGTTTTGACATTTGCCATCTTGAAATTTGTCATTTTTGACATTTTTCATGGTGACACTTTTCATTTTTGACATTTAGCATTGTGACATTTGTCATTTGACATCTTAGACATTTGCCATCTTGAAATTTGTCAATTTTGACACTTTTTATTTTTGACATTTAGCATTGTAACACTTGTAATTTGACATCTTTGACATTTGCCATCTTGAAATTTGTCATTTTTGACATTTTTCATGGTGACACTTTTTATTTTTGACATTTAGCATTGTGACATTTGTCAGTTTTGACATTTGCCATCTTGAAATTTGTCATTTTTGACATTTTTCATGGTGACACTTTTCATTTTTGACATTTAGCATTGTGACATTTGTCATTTGACATCTTTGACATTTGCCATCTTGAAATTTGTCATTTTTGACATTTTTCATGGTGACACTTTTCATTTTTGACATTTAGCATTGTGACATTTGTCATTTGACATCTTTTACATTTGCCATCTTGAAATTTGTCATTTTTGACATTTAGCATTGTGACATTTGTCATTTGACATCTTTGACATTTGCCATCTTGAAATTTGTTATTTTTGACATTTTTCATGGTGACACTTTTCATTTTTGACATTTAGCATTGTGACATTTGTCATTTGACATCTTTGACATTTGCCATCTTAAAATTTGTCATTTTTGACATTTTTATGGTGACACTTTTCATTTTTGACATTTAGCATTGTGACGTTTGTCATTTGACATCTTTGACATTTGCCATCTTGAAATTTGTTATTTTTAAAATTTTTCATGGTGACACTTTTCATTTTTGACATTTAGCATTGTAACATTTGTCATTTGACATCTTTGACATTTGCCATCTTGAAATTTGTTATTTTTGACATTATTCAAAGTGACACTTTTCATTTTTGACATTTAGCATTGTGACATTTGTCAGTTTTGACATTTGCCATCTTGAAATTTTTCATTTTTGCCATTTTTCATGGTGACACTTTTCATTTTTGACATTTGTCATTTGATATCTTTGACATTTGCCATCTTGAAATTTGTCGTTTTTGACATTTAGCATTGTGACATTTGTCATTTGACATCTTTGACATTTGCCATCTTAAAATTTGTTATTTTTGACATTTTTCATGGTAACACTTTTCATTTTTGACATTTAGCATTGTGACATTTGTCAGTTTTGACATTTGCCATCTTGAAATTTGTCATTTTTGCCATTTTTCATGGTGACACTTTTCATTTTTGACATTTAGCATTGTGACATTTGTCATTTGACATCTTAGACATTTGCCATCTTGAAATTTGTCATTTTTGACACTTTTCATTTTTGACATTTAGCATTGTGACATTTGTCATTTGACATCTTTGACATTTGCCATCTTGAAATTTGATATTTTTGACATTTTTCATGGTGACACTTTTCATTTTTGACATTTAGCATTGTGACATTTGTCATTTGACATCTTGGACATTTGCCATCTTGAAATTTGTCATTTTTGACATTTTTCATGGTGACACTTATCATTTTTGACATTTAGCATTGTGACATTTGTCAGTTTTGACATTTGCCATCTTGAAATTTGTCATTTTTGACATTTTTCATGGTGACACTTTTCATTTCTGACATTTAGCATTGTGACATTTGTCATGTGACATCTTTGACATTTGCCATCTTGAAATTTGTCATTTTTGACATTTTTCATGGTGACACTTTTCATTTTTGACATTTAGCATTGTGACATTTGTCATTTGACATCTTTGACATTTGCCATCTTGAAATTTGTCATTTTTCACATTTTTCATGGTGACACTTTTCATTTTTGACATTTAGCATTGTGACATTTGTCATTTGACATCTTTGACATTTGCCATCTTGAAATTTGTCATTTTTGTTATTTTTCATGGTGACACTTTTCATTTTTGACATTTAGCATTGTGACATTTGTCATTTGACATCTTTGACATTTGCCATCTTGAAATTTGTTATTTTTGACATTTTTCATAGTGACACTTTTCATTTTTGACATTTAGCATTGTGACATTTGTCATTTGACATCTTTGACATTTGCCATCTTGAAATTTGTCATTTTTGACATTTTTCATGGTGACACTTTTCATTTTTGACATTTAGCATTGTGACATTTGTCATTTGACATCTTTGACATTTGCCATCTTGAAATTTGTCATTTTTGACATTTAGCATTGTGACATTTGTCATTTGACATCTTGGACATTTGCCAT
Organism: Altica lythri; assembly: GCA_964028335.1. Taxonomy (NCBI): domain Eukaryota; kingdom Metazoa; phylum Arthropoda; class Insecta; order Coleoptera; family Chrysomelidae; genus Altica; species Altica lythri. The sequence goes on along the minus strand of OZ034800.1, from coordinate 20,608,261 downwards.
CTTGAAATTTGTCATTTTTGACATTTTTCATGGTGACACTTATCATTTTTAACATTTAGCATTGTGACATTTGTCAGTTTTGACATTTGCAATCTTGAAATTTGTCATTTTTGACATTTTTCATGGTGACACTTTTCATTTTTGACATTTAGCATTGTGACATTTGTCATTTGACATCTTTGACATTTGCCATCTTGAAATTTGTTATTTTTGACATTTTTCATGGTGACACTTTTCATTTTTGACATTTAGCATTGTGACATTTGTCATTTGACATCTTTGACATTTGCCATCTTGAAATTTGTCATTTTTGACATTTTTCATGGTGACACTTTTCATTTTTGACATTTAGCATTGTGACATTTGTCATTTGACATCTTTGACATTTGCCATCTTGAAATTTGTTATTTTTGACATTTTTTATGGTGACACTTTTCATTTTTGACATTTAGCATTGTGACATTTGTCATTTGACATCTTTGACATTTGCCATCTTGAAATTTGTCATTTTTGACATTTTTCATGATGACACTTTTCATTTTTGACATTTAGCATTGTGACATTTGTCAGTTTTGACATTTGCCATCTTGAAATTTGTTATTTTTGACATTTTTCATGGTGACACTTTTCATTTTTGACATTTAGCATTGTGACATTTGTCATTTGACATCTTTGACATTTGCCATCTTAAAATTTGTCATTTTTGACATTTTTATGGTGACACTTTTCATTTTTAACATTTAGCATTGTGACGTTTGTCATTTGACATCTTTGACATTTGCCATCTTGAAATTTGTTATTTTTAACATTTTTCATGGTGACACTTTTCATTTTTGACATTTAGCATTGTAACATTTGTCATTTGACATCTTTGACATTTGCCATCTTGAAATTTGTTATTTTTGACATTATTCAAAGTGACACTTTTCATTTTTGACATTTAGCATTGTGACATTTGTCAGTTTTGACATTTGCCATCTTGAAATTTGTCATTTTTGCCATTTTTCATGGTGACACTTTTCATTTTTGACATTTAGCATTGTGACATTTGTCATTTGATATCTTTGACATTTGCCATCTTGAAATTTGTCGTTTTTGACATTTAGCATTGTGACATTTGTCATTTGACATCTTTGACATTTGCCATCTTAAAATTTGTTATTTTTGACATTTTTCATGGTGACACTTTTCATTTTTGACATTTAGCATTGTGACATTTGTCAGTTTTGACATTTGCCATCTTGAAATTTGTCATTTTTGCCATTTTTCATGGTGACACTTTTCATTTTTGACATTTAGCATTGTGACATTTGTCATTTGACATCTTTGACATTTGCCATCTTGAAATTTGTTATTTTTGACATTTTTCATGGTGACACTTTTCATTTTTGACATTTAGCATTGTGACATTTGTCATTTGACATCTTAGACATTTGCCATCTTGAAATTTGTCATTTTTGACACTTTTCATTTTTGGTATTTAGCATTGTGACATTTGTCATTTGACATCTTTGACATTTGCCATCTTGAAATTTGTCATTTTTGACATTTTTCATGGTGTCACTTTTCATTTTTGACATTTAGCATTGTGACATTTGTAATGTGACATCTTTGACATTTGCCATCTTGAAATTTGTCATTTTTGACATTTTTTATGGTGACACTTTTCATTTTTGACATTTAGCATTGTGACATTTGTCATTTGACATCTTTGACATTTGCCATCTTGAAATTTGTCATTTTTGACATTTTTCATGGTGACACTTTTCATTATTGACATTTAGCATTGTGACATTTGTCATTTGACATCTTTGACATTTGCCATCTTGAAATTTGTCATTTTTGACATTTTTCATGGTGACACTTTTCATTTTTGACATTTAGCATTGACATTTGTCATTTGACATCTTTGACATTTGCCATCTTGAAATTTGTTATTTTTGACATTTAGCATTGTGACATTTGTCATTTGACATCTTGGACATTTGTCATCTTGAAATTTGTCATTTTTGACATTTTTCATGGTGACACTTTTCATTTTTGACATTTAGCATTGTGACATTTGTCATTTGACATCTTTGACATTTGCCATCTTGAAATTTGTCATTTTTGACATTTTTCATGGTGACACTTTTCATTTTTGACATTTAGCATTGTGACATTTGTCATTTGACATCTTTGACATTTGCCCTCTTGAAATTTGTCATGTTTGACATTTAGCATTGTGACATTTGTCATTTGACATCTTTGACATTTGCCATCTTGAAATTTGTTATTTTTGAAATTTTTCATGGTGACACTTTTCTTTTTTGACATTTAGCATTGTGACATTTGTCAGTTTTGACATTTGCCATCTTGAAATTTGTCATTTTTGACATTTTTCATGGTGACACTTTTCATTTTTGACATTTAGCATTGTGACATTTGTCATTTGACATCTTAGACATTTGCCATCTTGAAATTTGTCAATTTTGACACTTTTTATTTTTGACATTTAGCATTGTAACATTTGTCAGTTTTGACATTTGCCATCTTGAAATTTGTCATTTTTGACATTTTTCATGGTGACACTTTTCATTTTTGACATTTAGCATTGTGACATTTGTCATTTGACATCTTTGACATTTGCCATCTTGAAATTTGTCATTTTTGACATTTTTCATGGTGACACTTTTCATTTTTGACATTTAGCATTGTGACATTTGTCATTTGACATCTTTTACATTTGCCATCTTGAAATTTGTCATTTTTGACATTTAGCATTGTGACATTTGTCATTTGACATCTTTGACATTTGCCATCTTGAAATTTGTTATTTTTGACATTTTTCATGGTGACACTTTTCATTTTTGACATTTAGCATTGTGACATTTGTCATTTGACATCTTTGACATTTGCCATCTTAAAATTTGTCATTTTTGACATTTTTATGGTGACACTTTTCATTTTTGACATTTAGCATTGTGACGTTTGTCATTTGACATCTTTGACATTTGCCATCTTGAAATTTGTTATTTTTAACATTTTTCATGGTGACACTTTTCATTTTTGACATTTAGCATTGTAACATTTGTCATTTGACATCTTTGACATTTGCCATCTTGAAATTTGTTATTTTTGACATTATTCAAAGTGACACTTTTCATTTTTGACATTTAGCATTGTGACATTTGTCAGTTTTGACATTTGCCATCTTGAAATTTGTCATTTTTGCCATTTTTCATGGTGACACTTTTCATTTTTGACATTTGTCATTTGATATCTTTGACATTTGCCATCTTGAAATTTGTCGTTTTTGACATTTAGCATTGTGACATTTGTCATTTGACATCTTTGACATTTGCCATCTTAAAATTTGTTATTTTTGACATTTTTCATGGTAACACTTTTCATTTTTGACATTTAGCATTGTGACATTTGTCAGTTTTGACATTTGCCATCTTGAAATTTGTCATTTTTGCCATTTTTCATGGTGACACTTTTCATTTTTGACATTTAGCATTGTGACATTTGTCATTTGACATCTTAGACATTTGTCATCTTGAAATTTGTCATTTTTGTTATTTTTCATGGTGACACTTTTCATTTTTGACATTTAGCATTGTGACATTTGTCATTTGACATCTTTGACATTTGCCATCTTGAAATTTGTTATTTTTGACATTTTTCATGGTGACACTTTTCATTTTTGACATTTAGCATTGTGACATTTGTCATTTAACATCTTTGACATTTGCCATCTTGAAATTTGTCATTTTTGACATTTTTCATGGTGACACTTTTCATTTTTGACATTTAGCATTGACATTTGTCATTTGACATCTTTGACATTTGCCATCTTGAAATTTGTCATTTTTGACATTTAGCATTGTGACATTTGTCATTTGACATCTTGGACATTTGCCATCTTGAAATTTGTCATTTTTGACATTTTTCATGGTAACACTTTTCATTTTTGACATTTAGCATTGTGACATTTGTCATTTAACATCTTTGACATTTGCCATCTTGAAATTTGTCATTTTTGACATTTTTCATGGTGACACTTTTCATTTTTGACATTTAGCATTGACATTTGTCATTTGACATCTTTGACATTTGCCATCTTGAAATTTGTCATTTTTGACATTTAGCATTGTGACATTTGTCATTTGACATCTTGGACATTTGCCATCTTGAAATTTGTCATTTTTGACATTTTTCATGGTAACACTTTTCATTTTTGACATTTAGCATTGTGACATTTGTCATTTGACATCTTTGACATTTGCCATCTTGAAATTTGTCATTTTTGACATTTTTCATGGTGACACTTTTCATTTTTGACATTTAGCATTGTGACATTTGTCATTTGACATCTTTGACATTTGCCCTCTTAAAATTTGTCATGTTTGACATTTAGCATTGTGACATTTGTCATTTGACATCTTTGACATTTGCCATCTTGAAATTTGTTATTTTTGAAATTTTTCATGGTGACACTTTTCTTTTTTGACATTTAGCATTGTGACATTTGTCAGTTTTGACATTTGCCATCTTGAAATTTGTCATTTTTGACATTTTTCATGGTGACACTTTTTATTTTTGACATTTAGCATTGTGACATTTGTCATTTGACATCTTAGACATTTGCCATCTTGAAATTTGTCAATTTTGACACTTTTCATTTTTGACATTTAGCATTGTAACACTTGTAATTTGACATCTTTGACATTTGCCATCTTGAAATTTGTCATTTTTGACATTTTTCATGGTGACACTTTTTATTTTTGACATTTAGCATTGTGACATTTGTCAGTTTTGACATTTGCTATCTTGAAATTTGTCATTTTTGACATTTTTCATGGTGACACTTTTCAATTTTGACATTTAGCATTGTGACATTTGTCATTTGACATCTTTGACATTTGCCATCTTGAAATTTGTCATTTTTGACATTTTTCATGGTGACACTTTTCATTTTTGACATTTAGCATTGTGACATTTGTCATTTGACATCTTTTACATTTGCCATCTTGAAATTTGTCATTTTTGACATTTGTCATTTGACATCTTTGACATTTGCCATCTTGAAATTTGTTATTTTTGACATTTTTCATGGTGACACTTTTCATTTTTGACATTTAGCATTGTGACATTTGTCATTTGACATCTTAGACATTTGCCATCTTGAAATTTGTCATTTTTGACACTTTTCATTTTTGGTATTTAGCATTGTGACATTTGTCATTTGACATCTTTGACATTTGCCATCTTGAAATTTGTCATTTTTGACATTTTTCATGGTGTCACTTTTCATTTTTGACATTTAGCATTGTGACATTTGTAATGTGACATCTTTGACATTTGCCATCTTGAAATTTGTCATTTTTGACATTTTTTATGGTGACACTTTTCATTTTTGACATTTAGCATTGTGACATTTGTCATTTGACATCTTTGACATTTGCCATCTTGAAATTTGTCATTTTTGACATTTTTCATGGTGACACTTTTCATTATTGACATTTAGCATTGTGACATTTGTCAGTTTTGACATTTGCCATCTTGAAATTTGTCATTTTTGACATTTGTCATGGTGACACTTTTCATTTTTTACATTTAGCATTGTGACATTTGTCATTTGACATCTTTGACATTTGCCATCTTGAAATTTGTTATTTTTGACATTTTTCATGGTGACACTTTTCATTTTTGACATTAAGCATTGTGACATTTGTCATTTGACATCTTTGACATTTGCCATCTTAAAATTTGTCATTTTTGACATTTTTCATGGTGACACTTTTCATTTTTGACATTTAGCATTGTGACATTTGTCATTTGACATCTTGGACATTTGCCATCTTGAAATTTGTCATTTTTGACATTTTTCATGGTGACACTTATCATTTTTGACATTTAGCATTGTGACATTTGTCAGTTTTGACATTTGCCATCTTGAAATTTGTCATTTTTGACATTTTTCATGGTGGCACTTTTCATTTTTGACATTTAGCATTGTGACATTTGTCATGTGACATCTTTGACATTTGCCATCTTGAAATTTGTCATTTTTGACATTTTTCACGGTGACACTTTTCATTTTTGACGTTTAGCATTGTGACATTTGTCATTTGACATCTTTGATATTTGCCATCTTGAAATTTGTCATTTTTGACACTTTTCATTTTTGACATTTAGCATTGTGACATTTGTCATTTGACATCTTTGACATTTGCCATCTTGAAATTTGTCATTTTTGACATTTTTCATGGTGACACTTTTCATTTTTGACATTTAGCATTGTGACATTTGTCATTTGACATCTTGGACATTTGCCATCTTGAAATTTGTCATTTTTGACATTTTTCATGGTGACACTTATCATTTTTGACATTTAGCATTGTGACATTTGTCAGTTTTGACATTTGCCATCTTGAAATTTGTCATTTTTGACATTTTTCATGGTGACACTTTTCATTTTTGACATTTAGCATTGTGACATTTGTCATGTGACATCTTTGACATTTGCCATCTTGAAATTTGTCATTTTTGACATTTTTCATGGTGACACTTTTCATTTTTGACATTTAGCATTGTGACATTTGTCATTTGACATCTTTGACACTTGCCATCTTGAAATTTGTCAGTTTTGACATTTTTCATGGTGACACTTTTCATTTTTGACATTTAGCATTGTGACATTTGTCATTTGACATCTTTGATATTTGCCATCTTGAAATTTGTCATTTTTGTTATTTTTCATGGTGAATTTTTTCATTTTTGACATTTAGCATTGTGACATTTGTCATTTGACATCTTTGACATTTGCCATTTTGAAATTTGTTATTTTTGACATTTTTCATGGTGACACTTTTCATTTTTGACATTTAGCATTGTGACATTTGTCATTTGACATCTTTGACATTTGCCATCTTGAAATTTGTCATTTTTGACATTTTTCATGGTGACACTTTTCATTTTTGACATTTAGCATTGTGACATTTGTCATTTGACATCTTTGACATTTGCCATCTTGAAATTTGTCTTTTTTGACATTTAGCATTGTGACATTTGTCATTTGACATCTTGGACATTTGCCATCTTCAAATTTGTCATTTTTGACATTTTTCATGGTGACACTTATCATTTTTGACATTTAGCATTGTGACATTTGTCAGTTTTGACATTTGCCATCTTGAAATTTGTCATTTTTGACATTTTTCATGGTGACATTTTTCATTTTTGACATTTAGCATTGTGACATTTGTCATTTGACATCTTTGACATTTGTCATCTTGAAACTTGTCATTTTTGACATTTTTCATGGTGACACTTTTCATTTTTGACATTTAGCATTGTGACATTTGTCATTTGACATCTTTGACATTTGCCATCTTGAAATTTGTCATTTTTGACATTTAGCATTGTGACATTTGTCATTTGACATCTTTGACATTTGCCATCTTGAAATTTGTTATTTTTGACATTTTTCATGGTGACACTTTTCATTTTTGACATTTAGCATTGTGACATTTGTCATTTGACATCTTTGACATTTGCCATCTTAAAATTTGTCATTTTTGACATTTTTCATGGTCACACTTTTCATTTTTGACATTTAGCATTGTGACATTTGTCATTTGACATCTTTGACATTTGCCATCTTGAAATTTGTTATTTTTGACATTTTTCATGGTGACACTTTTCATTTTTGACATTTAGCATTGTGACATTTGTCATTTGACATCTTTGACATTTGCCATCTTGAAATTTGTCATTTTTGACATTTTTTATGGTGACACTTTTCATTTTTGACATTTAGCATTGTGACATTTGTCAGTTTTGACATTTGCCATCTTGAAATTTGTCATTTTTGACATTTTTCATGGTGACACTTTTCATTTTTGACATTTGGCATTGTGACATTTGTCGTTTGACATCTTTGACATTTGCCATCTTGAAATTTGTCATTTTTGACATTTTTCATGGTGACACTTTTCATTTTTGACATTTAGCATTGTGAGATTTGTCATTTGACATCTTTGACATTTGCCATCTTGAAATTTGTTATTTTTGACATTTTTCATGGTGACACTTTTCATTTTTGACATTTAGCATTGTGACATTTGTCATTTGACATCTTTGACATTTGCCATCTTGAAATTTGTCATTTTTGACATTTTTCATGGTGACACTTTTCATTTTTGACATTTAGCATTGTGACATTTGTCATTTGACATCTTTGACATTTGCCATTTTGAAATTTGTCATTTTTGACATTTTTATGGTGACACTTTTCATTTTTGACATTTAGCATTGTGACGTTTGTCATTTGACATCTTTGACATTTGCCATCTTGAAATTTGTTATTTTTGACATTTTTCATGGTGACACTTTTCATTTTTGACATTTAGCATTGTGACATTTGACATCTTTGACATTTGCCATCTTGAAATTTGTTATTTTTGACATTTTTCATGGTGACACTTTTCATTTTTGACATTTAGCATTGTGACATTTGTCAGTTTTGACATTTGCCATCTTGAAATTTGTCATTTTTGCCATTTTTCATGGTGACACTTTTCATTTTTGACATTTAGCATTGTGACATTTGTCATTTGACATCTTAGACATTTGTCATCTTGAAATTTGTCATTTTTGACACTTTTCATTTTTGACATTTAGCATTGTGACATTTGTCATTTGACATCTTTGACATTTGCCATCTTGAAATTTGTCATTTTGACATTTTTCATGGTGACACTTTTCATTTTTGACATTAAGCATTGTGACATTTGTCAGTTTTGACATTTGCCATCTTGAAATTTGTCATTTTTGACATTTTTCATGGTGACACTTTTCATTTTTGACATTTAGCATTGTGACATTTGTCATTTGACATCTTTGACATTTGCCATCTTGAAATTTGTCATTTTTGACATTTGTCATGGTGACACTTTTCATTTTTGACATTTAGCATTGTGACATTTGTCATTTGACATCTTTGACATTTGCCCTCTTGAAATTTGTCATGTTTGACATTTAGCATTGTGACATTTGTCATTTGACATCTTTGACATTTGCCATCTTGAAATTTGTTATTTTTGACATTTTTCATGGTGACACTTTTCATTTTTGACATTTAGCATTGTGACATTTGTCAGTTTTGACATTTGCCATCTTGAAATTTGTCATTTTTGACATTTAGCATTTTGACACTTTTCATTTTTAACATTTAGCATTGTGACATTTGTCATTTGACATCTTTGATATTTGCCATCTTGAAATTTGTCATTTTTGACATTTTTCATGGTGACACTTTTCATTTTTGACATTTAGCATTGTGGCATTTGTCATTTGACATCTTTGACATTTGCCATCTTGAAATTTGTCATTTTTGACATTTAGCATTGTGATATTTGTCATTTGACATCTTTGACATTTGCCATCTTGAAATTTGTCATTTTTGACATTTTTCATGGTGACACTTTTCATTTTTGACATTTAGCATTGTGACATTTGTCATTTGACATCTTTGACATTTGCCATTTTGAAATTTGTCATTTTTGACATTTTTCATGGTGACACTTTTCATTTTTGACATTTAGCATTGTGACATTTGTCATTTGACATCTTTGACATTTGCCATCTTGAAATTTGTCATTTTTGACATTTTTCATGGTGACACTTTTCTTTTTTGACATTTAGCATTGTGATATTTGTCAGTTTTGACATTTGCCATCTTGAAATTTGTCATTTTTGACATTTTTCATGGTGACACTTTTCATTTTTGACATTTAGCATTGTGACATTTGTCATTTGACATCTTTGACATTTGCCATCTTGAAATTTGTCATTTTTGACATTTTTCATGGTGACACTTTTCATTTTTGACATTTAGCATTGTGACATTTGTCATTTGACATCTTTGACATTTGCCATTTTGAAATTTGTCATTTTTGACATTTTTATGGTGACACTTTTCATTTTTGACATTTAGCATTGTGACGTTTGTCATTTGACATCTTTGACATTTGCCATCTTGAAATTTGTTATTTTTGACATTTTTCATGGTGACACTTTTCATTTTTGACATTTAGCATTGTGACATTTGTCATTTGACATCTTTGACATTTGCCATCTTGAAATTTGTTATTTTTGACATTTTTCATGGTGACACTTTTCATTTTTGACATTTAGCATTGTGACATTTGTCAGTTTTGACATTTGCCATCTTGAAATTTGTCATTTTTGCCATTTTTCATGGTGACACTTTTCATTTTTGACATTTAGCATTGTGACATTTGTCATTTGACATCTTAGACATTTGTCATCTTGAAATTTGTCATTTTTGACACTTTTCATTTTTGACATTTAGCATTGTGACATTTGTCATTTGACATCTTTGACATTTGCCATCTTGAAATTTGTCATTTTGACATTTTTCATGGTGACACTTTTCATTTTTGACATTAAGCATTGTGACATTTGTCAGTTTTGACATTTGCCATCTTGAAATTTGTCATTTTTGACATTTTTCATGGTGACACTTTTCATTTTTGACATTTAGCATTGTGACATTTGTCATTTGACATCTTTGACATTTGCCATCTTGAAATTTGTCATTTTTGACATTTGTCATGGTGACACTTTTCATTTTTGACATTTAGCATTGTGACATTTGTCATTTGACATCTTTGACATTTGCCCTCTTGAAATTTGTCATGTTTGACATTTAGCATTGTGACATTTGTCATTTGACATCTTTGACATTTGCCATCTTGAAATTTGTTATTTTTGACATTTTTCATGGTGACACTTTTCATTTTTGACATTTAGCATTGTGACATTTGTCAGTTTTGACATTTGCCATCTTGAAATTTGTCATTTTTGACATTTAGCATTTTGACACTTTTCATTTTTAACATTTAGCATTGTGACATTTGTCATTTGACATCTTTGATATTTGCCATCTTGAAATTTGTCATTTTTGACATTTTTCATGGTGACACTTTTCATTTTTGACATTTAGCATTGTGGCATTTGTCATTTGACATCTTTGACATTTGCCATCTTGAAATTTGTCATTTTTGACATTTAGCATTGTGATATTTGTCATTTGACATCTTTGACATTTGCCATCTTGAAATTTGTCATTTTTGACATTTTTCATGGTGACACTTTTCATTTTTGACATTTAGCATTGTGACATTTGTCATTTGACATCTTTGACATTTGCCATTTTGAAATTTGTCATTTTTGACATTTTTCATGGTGACACTTTTCATTTTTGACATTTAGCATTGTGACATTTGTCATTTGACATCTTTGACATTTGCCATCTTGAAATTTGTCATTTTTGACATTTTTCATGGTGACACTTTTCTTTTTTGACATTTAGCATTGTGACATTTGTCAGTTTTGACATTTGCCATCTTGAAATTTGTCATTTTTGACATTTTTCATGGTGACACTTTTCATTTTTGACATTTAGCATTGTGACATTTGTCATTTGACATCTTAGACATTTGCCATCTTGAAATTTGTCATTTTTGACACTTTTCATTTTTGACATTTAGCATTGTGACATTTGTCATTTGACATCTTTGACATTTGCCATCTTGAAATTTGTCATTTTTGACAATTTCATGGTGACACTTTTCATTTTTGACATTTAGCATTGTGACATTTGTCAGTTTTGACATTTGCCATCTTGAAATTTGTCATTTTTGACATTTTTCATGGTGACACTTTTCATTTTTGACATTTAGCATTGTGACATTTGTCATTTGACATCTTTGACATTTGCCATCTTGAAATTTGTCATTTTTGACATTTTTCATGGTGACACTTTTCATTTTTGACATTTAGCATTGTGACATTTGTCATTTGACATCTTTTACATTTGCCATCTTGAAATTTGTCATTTTTGACATTTAGCATTGTGACATTTGTCATTTGACATCTTTGACATTTGCCATCTTGAAATTTGTTATTTTTGACATTTTTCATGGTGACACTTTTCATTTTTGACATTTAGCATTGTGACATTTGTCAGTTTTGACATTTGCCATCTTGAAATTTGTTTTTTTTTGACATTTAGCATTGTGACACTTTTCATTTTTGACATTTAGCATTGTGACATTTGTCATTTGATATCTTAGACATTTGCCATCTTGAAATTTGTCATTTTTGACACTTTTCATTTTTGACATTTAGCATTGTAACATTTGTCATTTGACATCTTTGACATTTGCCATCTTGAAATTTGTCATTTTTGACATTTTTCATGGTGACACTTTTTATTTTTGACATTTAGCATTGTGACATTTGTCAGTTTTGACATTTGCCATCTTGAAATTTGTCATTTTTGACATTTTTCATGGTGACACTTTTCATTTTTGACATTTAGCATTGTGACATTTGTCATTTGACATCTTTGACATTTGCCATCTTGAAATTTGTCATTTTTGACATTTTTCATGGTGACACTTTTCATTTTTGACATTTAGCATTGTGACATTTGTCAGTTTTGACATTTGCCATCTTGAAATTTGTCATTTTTGACATTTAGCATTTTGACACTTTTCATTTTTAACATTTAGCATTGTGACATTTGTCATTTGACATCTTTGATATTTGCCATCTTGAAATTTGTCATTTTTGACATTTTTCATGGTGACACTTTTCATTTTTGACATTTAGCATTGTGGCATTTGTCATTTGACATCTTTGACATTTGCCATCTTGAAATTTGTCATTTTTGACATTTAGCATTGTGATATTTGTCATTTGACATCTTTGACATTTGCCATCTTGAAATTTGTCATTTTTGACATTTTTCATGGTGACACTTTTCATTTTTGACATTTAGCATTGTGACATTTGTCATTTGACATCTTTGACATTTGCCATTTTGAAATTTGTCATTTTTGACATTTTTCATGGTGACACTTTTCATTTTTGACATTTAGCATTGTGACATTTGTCATTTGACATCTTTGACATTTGCCATCTTGAAATTTGTCATTTTTGACATTTTTCATGGTCCCACTTTTCTTTTTTGACATTTAGCATTGTGACATTTGTCAGTTTTGACATTTGCCATCTTGAAATTTGTCATTTTTGACATTTTTCATGGTGACACTTTTCATTTTTGACATTTAGCATTGTGACATTTGTCATTTGACATCTTAGACATTTGCCATCTTGAAATTTGTCATTTTTGACACTTTTCATTTTTGAAATTTAGCATTGTGACATTTGTCATTTGACATCTTTGACATTTGCCATCTTGAAATTTGTCATTTTTGACAATTTCATGGTGACACTTTTCATTTTTGACATTTAGCATTGTGACATTTGTCAGTTTTGACATTTGCCATCTTGAAATTTGTCATTTTTGACATTTTTCATGGTGACACTTTTCATTTTTGACATTTAGCATTGTGACATTTGTCATTTGACATCTTTGACATTTGCCATCTTGAAATTTGTCATTTTTGACATTTTTCATGGTGACACTTTTCATTTTTGACATTTAGCATTGTGACATTTGTCATTTGACATCTTTTACATTTGCCATCTTGAAATTTGTCATTTTTGACATTTAGCATTGTGACATTTGTCATTTGACATCTTTGACATTTGCCATCTTGAAATTTGTTATTTTTGACATTTTTCATGGTGACACTTTTCATTTTTGACATTTAGCATTGTGACATTTGTCAGTTTTGACATTTGCCATCTTGAAATTTGATTTTTTTTGACATTTAGCATTGTGACACTTTTCATTTTTGACATTTAGCATTGTGACATTTGTCATTTGATATCTTAGACATTTGCCATCTTAAAATTTGTCATTTTTGACACTTTTCATTTTTGACATTTAGCATTGTGACATTTGTCATTTGACATCTTTGACATTTGCCATCTTGAAATTTGTCATTTTTGACATTTTTCATGGTGACACTTTTCATTTTTGACATTAAGCATTGTGACATTTGTCATTTGACATCTTTGACATTTGCCATTTTGAAATTTGTCATTTTTGACATTTTTCATGGTGACACTTTTCATTTTTGACATTTAGCATTGTGACATTTGTCATTTGACATCTTTGACATTTGCCATCTTGAAATTTGTCATTTTTGACATTTTTCATGGTGACACTTTTCATTTTAGACATTTAGCATTGTGACATTTGTCAGTTTTGACATTTGCCATCTTAAAATTTGTCATTTTTGACATTTTTCATGGTGACACTTTTTATTTTTGACATTTAGCATTGTGACATTTGTCATTTGACATCTTTAACATTTGCCATCTTGAAATTTGTCATTTTTGACATTTTTCATGGTGACACTTTTCATTTTTGACATTTAGCATTGTGACATTTGTCATTTGACATCTTAGACATTTGCCATCTTGAAATTTGTCATTTTTGACACTTTTCATTTCTGACATTTAGCATTGTGACATTTGTCATTTGACATCTCTGACATTTGCCATCTTGAAATTTGTCATTTTTGACATTTTTCATGGTGACACTTTTCATTTTTGACATTTAGCATTGTGACATTTGTCATTTGACATCTTTAACATTTGCCATCTTGAAATTTGTCATTTTTGACATTTTTCATGGTGACACTTTTCATTTTTGACATTTAGCATTGTGACATTTGTCATTTGACATCTTTGACATTTGCCATCTTGAAATTTGTTATTTTTGACATTTTTCATGGTGACACTATTCATTTTTGACATTTAGCATTGTGACATTTGACATCTTTGACATTTGGCATCTTGAAATTTGTCATTTTTGACATTTAGCATTGTGACATTTGTCATTTGACATCTTTGACATTTGCCATCTTGAAATTTGTTATTTTTGACATTTTTCATGGTGACACTTTTCATTTTTGACATTTAGCATTGTGACATTTGTCAGTTTTGACATTTGCCATCTTGAAATTAGTCATTTTTGACATTTTTCATGGTGACACTTTTCATTTTTGACATTTAGCATTGTGACATTTGTCATTTGACATCTTAGACATTTGCCATCTTGAAATTTGTCATTGTTGACACTTTTCATTTTTGACATTTAGCATTGTGACATTTGTCATTTGACATCTTTGACATTTGCCATCTTGAAATTTGTCATTTTTGACATTTTTTATGGTGACACTTTTCATTTTTGACATTTAGCATTGTGACATTTGTCAGTTTTGACATTTGCCATCTTGAAATTTGTCATTTTTGACATTTTTCATGGTGACACTTTTCATTTTTGACATTTAGCATTGTGACATTTGTCATTTGACATCTTTGACATTTGCCATCTTGAAATTTGTCATTTTTGACATTTTTCATGGTGACGCTTTTCATTTTTGACATTTAGCATTACGACATTTGTCATTTGACATCTTTGACATTTGCCATCTTGAAATTTGTTATTTTTGACATTTTTCATGGTGACACTTATCATTTTTGACATTTAGCATTGTGACATTTGTCATTTGACATCTGATGGAAAACTACCAAATTCTTGGGCATCCACCACTATCGGGGGCCAACACCATTGCGTTGGCCAACAAGGAGACCTAGGATGGCTCGGGAAGCAATAAAGTTAACGATTCAACTCATAGGTACTTTATTTTCACAACAATATCCACTCATTAAACACTGGGTTATTTTATATCCCTTTCAAACAATAGGGATGTTCACTTTTGCCGCCATTTTCAACTACCGGCACACTGAGACCTTCCACTAGAAGTTTCTTTATATCTTTATAATATGTACTTCACAAATCGGAGACACTAACTAGGGTGACGTTAAACGTCTACAGTTCATAATTTTCCCTTTATGGGTAGAACAAGTAATTATTTTCACACTAGATTTATATTAATAGGAGAGAGTAATTGCAACGAGGCACCATGTTTCGTAAATATTAACGAGAGAAGACAAAAGCGAGAGAGAGAGAGAGCGGGAGCTTTTTTTGCACATGCAGCGAATTTTGGCATAGCGCGTGTCTGCCATCTAACTTCGTTTATCAGCAACGAGTACCGATTCCTCCCTAACAGGGGGTTAGTACGTGGGCGCTACTGCCACGGCCTCACAGATGGAGCCACGAGTACTGGATCTCATTTTTATTTCATTGATATTCCGTAGAAGGTACACAGTTGGGAATTGGGCCCAGGCCTTTAGGTCCAAATCCCAACATACTCCCCCGCCGGAGATCACAAGATAGAAGTACCAGCATAGAGGGGCGCAAAAAGGAAGGGGTAATCCAGAGTGTTTGAGTAATGGAATTTATATGTAGAATGACAACAAAAAAAACATATTAGGACTATAACTACTATATACAAGTAACATAAAGAATATTGAGAAACTAACTGTATCAAAGTTGTGTGGGGTATACATTGTCATCATGAGCCGGAAGAGGAATCAATTTGACAATGGACCTAGAAAAGACTCCTGTTGAAGTTCTGATTTGGACAGCCCTTACTTTTCCATCAGGACCATTTCGTTTAACAGGGCTTCTAATGTTACTCACAAATCTTAATATATAAGCCATGGAACGTAGCATCTTATTATATGATGAAAATTTTGACATAAAATCAAGCCAAGTATTAATGGGTGGGTGTACAGCTATCAGAACGGTCGTTCTCTCCTCTGGCAATTGCGAAACTTGTGTAAACGAGTCGTATATAACAGTATCTGAGGAAGTGTTACTTAGGAAAGGGGGGCCATTAAACCACAAGGATGAATCATTTGTGAGAGACGTGCCACGAGAAAGCAAATCTGCAGGGTTCAATTTTGATTTGATATGCCGCCAAGCAGCTTCCGAGGTAAGTTCTTGAATCTGTTTTACTCGGTTACTAACGTAGATTGTCCATTTCTCAGGAGGAGAATTTATCCATGACAACGCTACTTGAGAATCTGACCATAATATATATGCAGAGATTGGAAGATGATTTTTCAAGATTATTGAGATTCTTGAAAATAGTTTTGCTAAAAGAACCATACCGTTAAGTTCCAGTTTTGGAATAGTGAGGGGTTTGCTCAATGGTGAGACCTTGGACTTAGCAGCCACTAAATGAGAAGTAGCAGTATTATCAGTGTAGATAGTTCTCAGATAGACACAACCTCCATATGCCTTACCACTAGCATCACTGAAGCCATGAAGTTCAAAGAGTAGAACCTCTTTATTTACTCTGATGCACCTGGGAATGGAGATGCTTTCTAATAAAATGATGCTATTTAGGAAGTTATTCCAATCATTCCGAATCTGAGGATTGTCAATTGGTGTGTCCCACTGCAGTCCTGACTGCCACAGATTTTGCATGATTAGCTTGCCTAGCACCAGTATCGGGTTCACGAGACCCAAGGGGTCATAACATTGGGAAATGATTGACAAAATTACTCGTTTTGTTAGGACACTATTGTCCAAGGAAGATGGAGTGTGAATTTTAAATGTGTCGGAAGAAGGATCCCACGTGATACCTAAAACTGTACATGGGTTTTCTTTTGAGAATAGCTCTTTGCACGAGGAGTCATTAGAGAATAAGGTTTTAGAAGTAGTATTGGAATTGGTACGAAATTTGTGTAAATTGAATCCAGCGGACCCAAGAGTTTGCCTTAAGTCAAAATACAATTGCTCCAATTCTGCTATTGAGTGAGCACCTGTCAATATGTCATCGACATATGTCTGATTCAAGAGAGCATTTCTTACATGGGGTAAATGAGAGTTCTGTATGGCTATTTCTTTTAAAACTCTGCACGCTAAATAAGGTGCACTACGTTGGCCAAATGAAACGGTGGTAAGCTCCAAACAAGTGAACGGATCATGAGGAGAATCCCTCCAAAGGACATTTTGCAAAAAATGAAATTTCGGATGCATGCACACCTGCCGATACATCTTTTCAATGTCAGCAGTCAGGGCATAAGGATAAATTCGAAATCGGGTTAAAATGTCGAACAACTCGGGCTGGACTCTAGGCCCTGTCAAAGTTATATCATTTAGAGAAAGAGAACTCGAGGTTTTCGCGGAGAAATCAAATACAATCCGGACCTTTGTACTAGCACTGTGGGTTTTTACGACACTGAGGTGAGGAACAAAGTATTTATGTTCTGATAGAGGGGAAATAAGAGACAGGGGTATTACTTTAGCATGTCCCAATCTGATGTATTCTTCTAAAATTTGTTTATATTCCGTTTTCAACTCAGGGTTCTTCTCAAATTTCCTTTCAAGGGACGAGAATCTATTTCTTGCAGAAATAAAAGAGTCACCTAGCTGACAGTGAGCTTGAGGAGAAATCAATGGTAAATAGACTTGGAATCTTCCATTAGGAAGTATTTCAGTGGAGGAAACAAATATTTCTTCGGCTCTTAGATCTTCATCTGTTACCAGAGGGGGAGACGAGACCTCTTCTCGTTTAAAGAATTTGTCTAAGATTGCATCTAGCTTAGTTTCAGTTGCCTCTGGGTTCATAGCAATATGAAAGGAGTGAAGGGCTAAATTAACATCAGAATGGAGAGACATGTAATGATGAGGCAAGGTGCCTGAAATTATCCACCCTAGATGAGTATGAATCAATGTAGGAAGCCCATTTCCTAAATGTTTTATGTCAGACTTCAATAGAAGGTGATAGATGTCGGCTCCTAGAAGGATTCCAATTTCTGACGGAGTGTCAAAAGTATCGTCGGCCAATTCTTGACTAATGTGGTGGGGAATATTCAATAGGTTTTTGTTAATACAGATTTGAGGTAAGTTTTGAGTAATCTGATCAACCACAGCGCAAGAAATTGTAAATTTCGATGAAGGGTCATGGATGGAGTGAAACTCTATCTCAGTCATTTTATTTATGGTGGTTTGACCATTAAAAATCCCTGAAATTTGAAGTGAACGAGAAACAAATTTACACTTTAAATCCTCCGCTGTCTTACGAGTAATAAAAGAGCATTGGCTTCCGTTGTCCAGAAGACCTTTGACTACCATAGGAGGGCCATGAGTAGGGAAAATTAACAATTTTGCAGTTGCCAATAGTACTTGAGAAGTGCAAACCTGAGTGGCTGAAAAAAAGGTGGTGTTTGCCACCGAACCTTGAGCACAAGAGGAGCTAGAGAATCTATTTTGTGGTTGTGACCTTAGAGAACCACCTCCACGAGAACTGACTGGAGTAGCAGAATCCAAATTAGAGTGTGACCTTAGAGAATCACTTCGTTGAGAGAGAGATTGTGACCTTGGAGAGTCACCACGTTGAGAGTGCGAAGAGGTTGAAGACATTCTATGCGTTGGAGAGGATAATGAGTTTACTGCTACATTGCGTGGGGTAGATAAGTGCAATAGTGAATGATGTTTTCCTTTACAAATATCACACACTCTGGATGACCCACACCCATTTAAAGAATGCTTTGTACCTAAACAATTGTAACAAAGTTTGTTGAGCTTGACAAAATTTAATCTGTCTGAGACAGACATATGAACAAATCTTTGACATGAATAAATGCGATGATTGGTATCATTGCAATAAGCACATTGCATAGACATATGTGTTGTACCTTGATTCACAGCATGTTGATTAGTACTTGGATTATTACTATTGGAGAGAGATTCATTCATTTTATGAGATTCATTAACTGCTATATTTGAATTAGTGAGTAATGTCACCCTAGTTTTATTTGAATTGAAATTATTTTTAAAATGTACCCTATTCTCCACTAAATTTCCAGAACTAGAGAGATTTTCTAAAATTGTACACTTACTATTTAAAAATTCAAAAAATGTGTTCGTATCTATCAAATTATTTGACTTAATTTGCTCTTCGAAAGCTTTTTTAGTGGCAAAATCCAGTTTACTTTCCAAAATGTATGCAATCAAATGATCAAACAATTGTTCTTTGGAAAAATTTAAAGTCAATAGTGAGTCCAAAGCTGCTTTACTATTAGCGGTGAACTGTCTCAGTATGTCAGCATTACATTTTTGAATGGCACCTATATCCAAAATTTGTTTAAAATAAGAGTTGACCAACTGCTTATTATTACTATAACGTTTATGTAACACATCTAATGCAATAGAGAAGTTTTGCTCGGTAACAGCAATATTATTAATCAATGTGAGAGGCTCACCTCTAAGATGAGCTTTGAGGTAGAAGAATTTCTCAGTATTAGACTGTAAATTAGTATTATTTATAATAAGAGCTGTGAATAGATCAATAAACGACTGATATTCAGTAGGAATTCCTGTAAATATTTTAATATTTATGTTTGGCAGTTTTATTTTGTTTTGTGTTACTAGCTGGGTGTTCCCTAATTTATTGAGGCTAGATAAATGATTTTGAAGTTGGGAAAGCCCAGCAAAGTAAGTGTCCTCTACAACATCTCGATCCTCTGTATCTGGAGGGTTCAAAGTCAATGTATCTAACTCATCCTGAACTTCACTATATTTTGTAAAATGAGTAGTTAATGAGTTTATCTTAAATTCTAACTTAGCTTTATCTATAATATTATCTTTATTGTTCGTATACCAGTTCACAATCCGTGTAATCTGGGCCTTACTAGTGGTTCGAATTTTAATTAAGTCTGACATGTTCATTAAATCTGAGAAATTCTTCCATAAAATAGAAACTACCCTAAAAATATATCAGCTAATTTGATCAAGATATATAAGTGAATGTGCATTTATTGATAAAAAAATTATTATTTTTAGTAATTTAGAGACTATAAGGTCATTCGAGTAATAAAACCATTACTGCACTGAGCTATTTCCTTGTAAAAAACAAGAACAAACGAGAAACAATATTATACAAAGATACAGTTGAAAAGGGTTAAAATACAACACAACAACAACAGAATAAGTTTATTTCTTCTGGCAACAAGGCTCAACCTGAAACAAATAAAGCACAAAATCCAAAAGAAAAATAGCTCTGTGACTCAAAATGCACATTCATGTTTTATACGAAAGAGTATGTAATTATTCTTTGAATAACACTTAGAATAGATTGTACACAACAGTTCTTACAGAGATGTTGCCTATTAACACAATACAAATACATCTCAATTTATTTATTCCACAAGGTAGGTAGTATGAATAATTTATCAATGTCTATATTACCTTTACTTGATTTGTGAAATAAGATCCTAGTTTTTTTTATAAATAGAAAGAATACACTGACCTGTTAGTTCAGTCCTGCTCAATTGTTCTTTTATACTCACACCAAGCACATGTTCAATACCAATGTTTTTTCCAAGCTGAGATATTTACACAATTGTCTATTATTCTTTTCCTCCAAAATCCGGCTCGAAAGGACCAATTTATGATGGAAAACTACCAAATTCTTGGGCATCCACCACTATCGGGGGCCAACACCATTGCGTTGGCCAACAAGGAGACCTAGGATGGCTCGGGAAGCAATAAAGTTAACGATTCAACTCATAGGTACTTTATTTTCACAACAATATCCACTCATTAAACACTGGGTTATTTTATATCCCTTTCAAACAATAGGGATGTTCACTTTTGCCGCCATTTTCAACTACCGGCACACTGAGACCTTCCACTAGAAGTTTCTTTATATCTTTATAATATGTACTTCACAAATCGGAGACACTAACTAGGGTGACGTTAAACGTCTACAGTTCATAATTTTCCCTTTATGGGTAGAACAAGTAATTATTTTCACACTAGATTTATATTAATAGGAGAGAGTAATTGCAACGAGGCACCATGTTTCGTAAATATTAACGAGAGAAGACAAAAGCGAGAGAGAGAGAGAGCGGGAGCTTTTTTTGCACATGCAGCGAATTTTGGCATAGCGCGTGTCTGCCATCTAACTTCGTTTATCAGCAACGAGTACCGATTCCTCCCTAACAGGGGGTTAGTACGTGGGCGCTACTGCCACGGCCTCACAGATGGAGCCACGAGTACTGGATCTCATTTTTATTTCATTGATATTCCGTAGAAGGTACACAGTTGGGAATTGGGCCCAGGCCTTTAGGTCCAAATCCCAACAACATCTTTGACATTTGCCATCTTGAAATTTGTCATTTTTGACATTTTATGGTGACACTTTTTATTTTTGACATTTAGCATTGTGACATTTGTCATTTGACATCTTGGACATTTGCCATCTTGAAATTTGTTATTTTTGACATTTTTCTTTGTGACACTTTTCATTTTTGACATTTAGCATTGTGACATTTGTCATTTGACATCTTTGACATTTGCCATCTTGGAATTTGTCATTTTTGACATTTAGCATTGTGACATTTGTCATTTGACATCTTTGACATTTGCCATCTTGAAATTTGTCAGTTTTGACATTTTTCATGGTGACACTTTTCATGGTGACACTTTTCATTTTTGACATTTAGCATTGTGACATTTGTCATTTGACATCTTGGACATTTGCCATCTTGAAATTTGTTATTTTTGACATTTTTTATGGTGACACTTTTCATTTCTGACATTTAGCATTGTGACATTTGTCATTTGACATCTTTGACATTTGCCATCTTGAAATTTGTCATTTTTGACATTTTTCATGGTGACACTTTTCATTTTTGACATTTAGCATTGTGACATTTGTCATTTGACATCTTTGACATTTGCCATATTGAAATTTGTCATTTTTGACATTTAGCATTGTGACATTTGTCATTTGACATCTTTGACATTTGCCATCTTGAAATTTGTTATTTTTGACATTTTTCATGGCGACACTTTTCATTTTTGACATTTAGCATTGTGACATTTGTCATTTGACATCTTTGACATTTGCCATCTTGAAACTTGTTATTTTTGACATTTTTCATGGTGACACTTTTCATTTTTGACATTTAGCATTGTGACATTTGTCATTTGACATCTTTGACATTTGCCATCTTGAAATTTGTCATTTTTCATGGTGACACTTTTCATTTTTGACATTTAGCATTGTGACATTTGTCATTTGACATCTTTGACATTTGCCATCTTGAAATTTGTCATTTTTGCCATTTTTCATGGTGACACTTTTCATTTTTGACATTTAGCATTGTGACATTTGTCAGTTTTGACATTTGCCATCTTAAAATTTGTCATTTTTGACATTTTTCATGGTGATACTTTTCATTTTTGACATTTAGCATTGTGACATTTGTCATTTGACATCTTAGACATTTGCCATCTTGAAATTTGTCATTTTTGACACTTTTCATTTTTGACATTTAGCATTGTGACATTTGTCATTTGACATCTTTGACATTTGCCAGCTTGAAATTTGTAATTTTTGACATTTTTTATGGTGACACTTTTCATTTTTGACATTTAGCATTGTGACATTTGTCAGTTTTGACATTTGCCATCTTGAAATTTGTCATTTTTGGCATTTTTCATGGTGACACTTTTCATTTTTGACATTTAGCATTGTGACATTTGTCATTTGACATCTTTGACATTTGCCATCTTGAAATTTGTCATTTTTGACATTTTTCATGGTGACACTTTTCATTTTTGACATTTAGCATTGTGACATTTGTCAGTTTTGACATTTTTGACATTTTTCATGTTGACACTTTTCATTTTTGACATTTAGCATTGTGACATTTGTCAGTTTTGACATTTGCCATCTTGAAATTTGTCATTTTTGACATTTTTCATGGTGACACTTTTCATTTTTGACATTTAGCATTGTGACATTTGTCAGTTTTGACATTTGCCATCTTGAAATTTGTCATTTTTGACATTTTTCATGGTGACACTTTTCATTTTTGACATTTAGCATTGTGACATTTGTCAGTTTTGACATTTGCCATCTTAAAATTTGTCATTTTTGACATTTTTCATGGTGACACTTTTCATTTTTGACATTTAGCATTGTGACATTTGTCATTTGACATCTTAGACATTTGCCATCTTGAAATTTGTTATTTTTGACACTTTTCATTTTTGACATTTAGCATTGTGACATTTGTCATTTGACATCTTTGACATTTGCCATCTTGAAATTTGTCATTTTTGACATTTTTCATGGTGACACTTTTCATTTTTGACATTTAGCATTGTGACATTTGTCATTTGACATCTTTGACATTTGCCATCTTGAAATTTGTCATTTTTGACATTTAGCATTGTGACATTTGTCATTTGACATCTTTGACATTTGCCATCTTGAAATTTGTTATTTTTGACATTTTTCATGGTGACACTTTTCATTTTTGACATTTAGCATTGTGACATTTGTCAGTTTTGACATTTGTCATCTTGAAATTTGTCATTTTTGACATTTAGCATTGTGACATTTGTCATTTGACATCTTTGACATTTGCCATCTTGAAATTTGTCATTTTTGACATTTTTCATGGTAACACTTTTCATTTTTGACATTTAGCATTGTGATATTTGTCATTTGACATCTTTGACATTTGCCATCTTGAAATTTGTCATTTTTGACATTTAGCATTGTGATATTTGTCATTTGACATCTTTGACATTTGCCATCTTGAAATTTGTCATTTTTGACATTTTTCATTTTTGACATTTAGCATTGTGACATTTGTCATTTGACATCTTTGACATTTGCCATTTTAAAACTTGTTATTTTTGACATTTTTCATAGTGACACTTTTCATTTTTGACATTTAGCATTGTGACATTTGTCATTTGACATCTTTGACATTTGCCATCTTGAAATTTGTCATTTTTGACATTTTTCATGGTGACACTTTTCATTTTTGACATTTAGCATTGTGGCATTTGTCATTTGACATCTTTGACATTTGCCATCTTGAAATTTGTCATTTTTGACATTTAGCATTGTGACATTTGTCATTTGACATCTTTGACATTTGCCATCTTGAAATTTGTTATTTTTGACATTTTTTATGGTGACACTTTTCATTTTTGACATTTAGCATTGTGACATTTGTCAGTTTTGACATTTGCCATCTTGAAATTTGTCATTTTTGACATTTAGCATTGTGACATTTGTCATTTGACATCTTTGACATTTGCCATCTTGAAATTTGTCATTTTTGACATTTTTCATGGTGACACTTTTCATTTTTGACATTTAGCATTGTGATATTTGTCATTTGACATCTTTGACATTTGCCAACTTGAAATTTGTCATTTTTGACATTTAGCATTGTGATATTTGTCATTTGACATCTTTGACATTTGCCATCTTAAAATTTGTAATTTTTGACATTTTTCATTTTTGACATTTAGCATTGTGACATTTGTCATTTGACATCTTTGACATTTGCCATCTTGACACTTGTTATTTTTGACATTTTTCATGGTGACACTTTTCATTTTTGACATTTAGCATTGTGACATTTGTCATTTGACATCTTTGACATTTGCCATCTTGAAATTTGTCATTTTTGACATTTTTCATGGTGACACTTTTTATTTTTGACATTTAGCATTGTGACATTTGTCATTTGACATCTTTGACATTTGCCATCTTGAAATTTGTCATTTTTGCCATTTTTCATGGTGACACTTTTCATTTTTGACATTTAGCATTGTGACATTTGTCAGTTTTGACATTTGCCATCTTGAAGTTTGTCATTTTTGACATTTTTCATGGTGATACTTTTCATTTTTGACATTTAGCATTGTGACATTTGTCATTTGACATCTTAGACATTTGCTATCTTGAAATTTGTCATTTTTGACACTTTTCATTTTTGACATTTAGCATTGTGACATTTGTCATTTGACATCTTTGACATTTGCTATCTTGAAATTTGTCATTTTTGACATTTTTTATGGTGACACTTTTTATTTTTGACATTTAGCATTGTGACATTTGTCAGTTTTGACATTTGCCATCTTGAAATTTGTCATTTTTGACATTTTTCATGGTGACTCTTTTCATTTTTGACATTTAGAATTGTGACATTTGTCATTTGACATCTTTGACATTTGCCATCTTGAAATTTGTCATTTTTGACATTTTTCATGGTGACACTTTTCATTTTTGACATTTAGCATTGTGACATTTGTCAGTTTTGACATTTGCCATCTTGAAATTTGTCATTTTTGACATTTTTCATGGTGACACTTTTCATTTTTGACATTTAGCATTGTGACATTTGTCATTTGACATCTTTGACATTTGCCATCTTGAAATTTGTCATTTTTGACATTTAGCATTGTGACATTTGTCATTTGACATCTTTGACATTTGCCATCTTGAAATTTGTTATTTTTGACATTTTTCATGGTGACACTTTTCATTTTTGACATTTAGCATTGTGACATTTGTCAGTTTTGACATTTGCCATCTTGAAATTTGTCATTTTTGACATTTAGCATTGTGACATTTGTCATTTGACATCTTTGACATTTGCCATCTTGAAATTTGTCATTTTTGACATTTTTCATGGTGACACTTTTCATTTTTGACATTTAGCATTGTGATATTTGTCATTTGACATCTTTGACATTTGCCATCTTGAAATTTGTCACTTTTGACATTTAGCATTGTGATATTTGTCATTTGACATCTTTGACATTTGCCATCTTGAAATTTGTCATTTTTGACATTTTTCATTTTTGACATTTAGCATTGTGACATTGGTCATTTGACATCTTTGACATTTGCCATCTTGAAACTTGTTATTTTTGACATTTTTCATGGTGACACTTTTCATTATTGACAATTAGCATTGTGACATTTGACATCTTTGACATTTGCCATCTTGAAATTTGTCATTTTTGACATTTTTCATGGTGACACTTTTCATTTTTGACATTTAGCATTGTGACATTTGTCATTTGACATCTTTGACATTTGCCATCTTGAAATTTGTCATTTTTGACATTTTTCATGGTGACACTTTTTATTTTTGACATTTAGCATTGTGACATTTGTCAGTTTTGACATTTGCCATCTTGAAATTTGTCATTTTTGACATTTTTCATGATGATACTTTTCATTTTTGACATTTAGCGTTGTGACATTTGTCATTTGACATCTTAGACATTTGCCATCTTGAAATTTGTCATTTTTGACACTTTTCATTTTTGACATTTAGCATTGTGACATTTCTCATTTGACATCTTTGACATTTGCCATCTTGAAATTTGTCATTTTTGACATTTTTCATGGTGACACTTTTCATTTTTGACATTTAGCATTGTGACATTTGTCAGTTTTGACATTTGCCATCTTGAAATTTGTCATTTTTGACATTTTTCATGGTTACATTTTTCATTTTTGACATTTAGCATTGTGACATTTGTCATTTGACATCTTTGACATTTGTCATCTTGAAACTTGTCATTTTTGACATTTTTCATGGTGACACTTTTCATTTTTGACATTTAGCATTGTGACATTTGTCATTTGACATCTTTGACATTTGCCATCTTGAAATTTGTCATTTTTGACATTTAGCATTGTGACATTTGTCATTTGACATCTTTGACATTTGCTATCTTGAAATTTGTTATTTTTGACATTTTTCATGGCCACGCTTTTTATTTTTGACATTTAGCATTGTGACATTTGTCAGTTTTGACATTTGCCATCTTGAAATTTGTCATTTTTGACATTTAGCATTGTGACACTTTTCATTTTTGACATTTAGCATTGTGACATTTGTCATTTGACATCTTTGACATTTGCCATCTTGAAATTTGTCATTTTTGACATTTTTCATGATGACACTTTTCATTTTTGACATTTAGCATTGTGACATTTGTCATTTGACATCTTTGACATTTGCCATCTTGAAATTTGTCATTTTTGACATTTTTCATGGTGACACTTTTCATTTTTGACATTTAGCATTCTGACATTTGTCATTTGACATCTTTGACATTTGCCATCTTGAAATTTGTCATTTTTGACATTTTTTATGGTGACACTTTTCATTTTTGACATTTAGCATTGTGACATTTGTTATTTGACATCTTTGACATTTGCCATCTTGAAATTTGTTATTTTTGACATTTTTCATGGTGACACTTATCATTTTTGACATTTAGCATTGTGACATTTGTCATTTGACATCTTTGACATTTGCCATCTTAAAATTTGTCATTTTTGACAATTTTCATGGTGACACTTTTCATTTTTGACATTTAGCATTGTGACAGTTGTCATTTGACATCTTGGACATTTGCCATCTTGAAATTTGTTATTTTTGACATTTTTCATGGTGACACTTATCATTTTTGACATTTAGCATTGTGACATTTGTCAGTTTTGACATTTGCCATCTTGAAATTTGTCATTTTTGACATTTTTCATGGTGACACTTTTCATTTTTGACATTTAGCATTGTGACATTTGTCATTTGACATCTTTGACATTTGCCATCTTGAAATTTGTCATTTTTGACATTTTTCATGGTGACACTTTTCATTTTTGACATTTAGCATTGTGACATTTGTCATTTGACATCTTTGACATTTGCCATCTTGAAATTTGTTATTTTTGACATTTTTCATGGTGACACTTTTCATTTTTGACATTTAGCATTCTGACATTTGTCATTTGACATCTTTGACATTTGCCATCTTGAAATTTGTCATTTTTGACATTTTTTATGGTGACACTTTTCATTTTTGACATTTAGCATTGTGACATTTGTTATTTGACATCTTTGACATTTGCCATCTTGAAATTTATCATTTTGCATTGTGACATTTGTCAGTTAAAACGACCAAACAAGATAAAACAAGCCCCTTTCTGTCGATTTAGAATATTCTGAGTCGATTCTACGGTTTGTTTTGAAAATATCACTTAAATGTCGAAATTTTAATAATTGGTGGTCATTTTGAGTGTAAAACGACCAAACAACGTAAAACAAGCCCCTTTTTGTCGATTTAGAGCATTCTGAGTCGATTCTACGGTTAGTTTTGAAAATATCACTTAAATGTCGAAATTTTAAGTCGATTCTACGGTTAGGTTTGAAAATATCACTTAAATGTCGAAATTTTAATAATTGGTGGTCATTTTCAGTGTAAAAGGACCAAACAAGATAAAACAAGCCCCTTTCTGTCGATTTAGAGCATTCTGAGTCGATTCTACGGTTAGTTTTGAAAATATCACTTAAATGTCAAAATTTTAATAATTGGTGGTCATTTTGAGTGTAAAACGACCAAACAACGTAAAACAAGCCCCTTTCTGTCGATTTAGAGCATTCTGAGTCGATTCTACGGTTAGTTTTGAAAATATCACTTAAATGTCGAAATTTTAAGTCGATTCTACGGTTAGTTTTGAAAATATCACTTAAATGTCAAAATTTTAATAATTGGTGGTTATTTTCAGTGTAAAACGACCAAAGAAGATAAAACAAGCCCCTTTCTGTCGATTTAGAGCATTCTGAGTCAATTCTACGGTTAGTTTTGAAAATATCACTTAAATGTCGAAATTTTAATAATTGGTGGTCATTTTTAGTGTAAAACGACCAAACAACGTAAAACAAGCCCCTTTCTGTCGATTTAGAGCATTCTGAGTCGATGCTACGGTTAGTTTTGAAAATATCACTTAAATGTCGAAATTTTAAGTCGATTCTACGGTTAGTTTTGAAAATATCACTTAAATGTCGAAATTTGAATAATTGGTGGTCATTTTCAGTGTAAAACGAACAAACAACGTAAAACAAGCCCCTTTCTGTCGATTTAGAGCATTCTGAGTCGATTCTACGGTTAGTTTTGAAAATATCACTTAAATGTCGAAATTTTAATAATTGGTGGTCATTTTAAGTGTAAAACGACCAAACAACGTAAAACAAGCCCCTTTCTGTCCATTTAGAGCATTCTGAGTCGATTCTACGGTTTAGTTTTGAAAATATCACTTAAATGTCGAAATTTTAATAATTGGTTGTCATTTTTGAGTGTAAAACGACCAAACAACGTAAAACAAGCCCCTTTCTGTCGATTTAGAGCATTCTGAGTCGATTCTACGGTTAGTTTTGAAATATCACTTAAATGTCGAAATTTAAGTCGATTCTACGGTTAGTTTTGAAAAATATCACTTAAATGTCGAAATTTTAATAATTGGTGGTCATTTTGATTGTAAAACGACCAAACAAGATAAAACAAGCCTCTTTCTGTCGATTTAGAGCATTCTAAATCGATTCTACGGTTAGTTTTGAAAATATCACTTAAATGTCGAAATTTTAATAATTGGTGGTCATTTTGAGGTGTAAAACGACCAAACAACGTAAAACAAGCCCCTTTTTGTCGATTTAGAGCATTCTGAGTCGATTCTACCGGTTAGTTTTAAAAATATCACTTAAATGTCGAAATTTTAAGTCGATTCTACAGTTAGTTTTGAAAATATCACTTAAATGTCGAAAATTTTAATAATTGGTGGTTATTTTCAGTGTAAAACGACCAAACAAGATAAAACAAGCCCCTTTCTGTCGAGTTAGAGCATTCTGAGTCGATTCTACGGTTAGTTTTGAAAATATCACTTAAATGTCGAAATTTTAATAAATTGGTGGTCATTTTGAGTGTAAAACGACCAAACAAGATAAAACAAGCCCCTTTCTGTCGATTTAGAGCATTCTGAGTCGATTCTACGGTTAGTTTTAAAAATATTACTTAAATGTCGAAATTTTAATAATTGGTGGTCATTTTAAGTGTAAAACGACCAAACAACGTAAAACAAGCCCCTTTTTGTCGATTTAGAGCATTCTGAGTCGATTCTACGGTTAGTTTTAAAAATATCACTTAAATGTCGAAATTTTAAGTCGATTCTACGGTTAGTTTTAAAATATCACTTAATGTCGAAAATTGTAATAATTGGTGGTCATTTTCAGTGTAAAACGACCAAACAAGATAAACAGGCCCCTTTCTGTCGATTTAGAGCATTCTGAGTCGATTCTACAGTTAGTTTTGAAAATATCACTTAAATGTCGAAAATTTTAAGTCGATTCTACGGTTAGTTTTGAAAATATCACTTAAATGCCGAAATTTTAATAATTGGTGGTTATTTTCAGTGTAAAACGACAAACAAGATAAAACAAGCCCCTTTCTGTCGATTTAGAGCATTCTGAGTCGATTCTAAGGTTAGTTTTTGAAAAATATCACTTAAATGGCGAAATTTTAATAATTGGTGGTCATTTTGGAGTGTAAAACGACCAAACAACGTAAACAAGCCCCTTTCTGTCGATTTAGAGCATTTCTGAGTCGATTCTACGGTTAGTTTTGTAAATATCACTTAAATGTCGAAATTTTAATAATTGGTGGTCATTTTGAGTGTAAAACGACCAAACAACGTAAAACAAGCCCCTTTCTGTCGATTTAGAGCATTCTGAGTCGATTCTATGGTTCGTTTTGAAAATATCACTTAAATGTCAAAATTTTAAGTCGATTCTACGGTTAGTTTTGGAAAATATCACTTAAATGTCGAAATTTTAATAATTGGTGGTCATTTTGAGTGTAAAACGACCAAACAAGATAAAACAAGCCCCTTTCTGTCGATTTAGAGCATTCTGAGTCGATTCTACGGTTAGTTTTGAAAATATCACTTTAAATGTCGAAATTTTAATAATTAATGGGTCATTTTGAGTGTAAAACGACCAAACAACGTAAAACAAGCCCCTTTCTGTCGATTTTAGAGCATTCTGAGTCGATTCTACGGTTAGTTTTGAAAATATCACTTAAATGTCGAAATTTAATAATTGGTGGTCATTTTGAGTGTAAAACGACCAAACAAGATAAAACAAGCCCCTTTCTGTCGATTTAGAGCATTCTGAGTCGAATTCTACGGTTAGTTTTGAAAATATCACTTAAATGTCGAAATTTTAATAATTGGTAGTCATTTTGAGTGTAAAACGACCAAACAACGTAAAACAAGCCCCTTTCTGTCGATTTAGAGCATTCTGAGTCGATTCTACGGTTAGTTTTTGAAAATATCACTTAAATGTCGAAATTTTAAGTCGATTCTACGGTTAGTTTTAAAAAATATAACTTAAATGTCGAAATTTTAATAATTGGTGGTCATTTTCAGTGTAAAACGACCAAAACAAGATAAAACAAGCCCCTTTCTGTCGATTTAGAGCATCTGAGTCGTTTCTACAATTTGTTTTTGAAAATATCACTTAAATGTCGAAATTTAATATTGGTGGTCATTTTGAGTGTAAAACGACCAAACAACGTAAAACAAGCCCCTTTCTGTCGATTTAGAGCATTCTGAGTCGATTCTACGGTTAGTTTTGAAAAATATCACTTAAATGTCGAAATTTTAACTCGATTCTACGGTTAGTTTTGAAAATATCACTTAAATGTCGAAATTTTAATAATTGGTGGTCATTTTGAGTGTAAAACGACCAAACAAGATAAAACAAGCCCCTTTCTGTCGATTTAGAGCATTCTGAGTCGATTCTACGGTTAGTTTTGAAAATATCACTTAAATGTCGAAATTTTAATAATTGGTGGTCATTTGAGTGTAAAACGACCAAACAACGTAAAACAAGCCCTTTTTGTCGATTTAGAGTATTTTGAGTCGATTCTACGGTTAGTTTTGAAAATATCACTTAAATGTCTAAATTTTAAGTCGATTCTACGGTTAGTTTTGAAAATATCACTTAAATGTCGAAATTTTAATAATTGGTGGTCATTTTCATTGTAAAACGACCAAACAACGTAAAACAAGCCCCTTTCTGTCGATTTAGAGCATTCTGAGTCGATTCTACGGTTAGTTTTGAAAATATTACTTAAATGTCGAAATTTTAATAATTGGTGGTCATTTTGAGTGTAAAAACGACCAAACAACGTAAAACAAGCCCCTTTCTATCCATTTAGAGCATTCTGAGTCGATTCTATGGTAGTTTTGAAAATATCACTTAAATGTCGAAATTTTTAAGTCGATTCTACGGTTAGTTTTGAAAATATCACTTAACTGTCGAAAATTTTAATAATTGTGGTCATTTTGAGTGTAAAACGACCAAACAAGAATAAAACAAGCCTCTTTCGGTAGATTTAGAGCATTCTGAGTCGATTTTACGGTTAGTTTTGAAAATATCACTTAAATGTCGAAATTTTAATAATTGGTGGTCATTTTCATTGTAAAACGACCAAACAACGTAAAACAAGCCCCTTTCTGTCGATTTAGAGCATTCTGAGTCGATTCTACGGTTAGTTTTGAAAATATCACTTAAAATGTCGAAATTTTAAGTCGATTCTACGGTTAGTTTTGAAAATATCACTTAAATGTCGAAATTTTAATAATTGGTGGGTCATTTTGAGTGTAAAACGACCAAACAAGATAAAACAAGCCCCTTTCTGTCGATTTAAGAGCATTCTGAGTCGATTCTATGGTTAGTTTTGAAAATATCACTTAAATGTCGAAATTTTAATAATTGGTGGTCATTTTTGAGTGTAAAACGACCAAACAACGTAAAACAAGCCTCTTTCTATCGATTTAGAGCATTCTAAATCGATTCTATGGTTAGTTTTGAAAATATCACTTAAATGTCGAAATTTTAAGTCGATTCTACGGTTAGTTTTGAAAAATATCACTTAAATGTCGAAATTTTAATAATTGGTAGTCATTTTGAGTGTAAAACGACCAAACAACGTAAAACAAGCCCCTTTCTGTCGATTTAGAGCATTCTAAATCGATTCTACGGTTAGTTTTGAAAATATCACTTAAATGTCGAAATTTTAAGTCGATTCTACGGTTAATTTGGAAATATCACTTAAATGTTCGAAATTTTAATAATTGGTGGTCATTTTCATTGTAAACGACCAAACAACGTAAAACAAGCCCCTTTCTGTCGATTTAGAGCATTCTGAGTCGATTCTACGGTTAGTTTTGAAAATATCACTTAAATGTCGAAATTTTAATAATTTGGTGGTCATTTTGAGTGTAAACGACCAAACAACGTAAAACAAGCCTCTTTCTGTCGATTTAGAGCATTCTGAGTCGATTCTACGGTTAGTTTTGAAAATATTACTTAAATGTCGAAATTTTTAATAATTGGTGGTCATTTTGAGTGTAAAACGACCAAACAACGTAAAACAAGCTCCTTTCTATCGATTTTAGAGCATTCTGAGTCGATTCTATGGTTAGTTTTGAAAATATCACTTAAATGTCGAAATTTTAAGTCGATTCTACGGTTAGTTTTGAAAATATCACTTAAATGTCGAAATTTTAATAATTGGTGGTCATTTTGAGTGTAAAACGACCAACAAGATAAAACAAGCCTCTTTTTGTAGATTTAGAGCATTCTGAGTCGATTTTACGGTTAGTTTTGAAAAATATCACTTAAATGTCGAAATTTTAATAATTGGTGGTCATTTTGAGTGTAAAACGACCAAACAACGTAAAACAAGCCCCTTTCTGTCGATTTAGAGCATTCTAAATCGATTCTACGGTTAGTTTTAAAAATCTACTTAAATGT